>JBAFXK010000014.1:0-690143 GCA_037113605.1 Calophaca sinica | reverse complement strand
AAGTTACGTACCGACTTGAAAGAGACGCCCCTCCGGGGAAAATGGTGATGTGACGATCGTATCCGCCTCCGCTTCCTCGACTCATGTTTACCGATTACTTTTACCCAAGGGCTTTTCCAGGAATTTCGCGTCACGGTGCTTGCGGTGGTTGACGGAGGCGACGAGAAGAGTCTGTGAAGTGTGAAGTAATGGCCGAGACTTGAGAAGGTGTTTTTCTTCTTAAAGTGTCGATCTCAGCTTCCTGCTCAAGAAAAGGAAAAAAAAAATAAAGTACCTTCAATACAGAGCAGTAGCACCGTTGGAAACAGGTCGACCCGATCATAAACCTATCAATACTGAGGTCAAAACGGATCAAACCAGCTCGAAACCAAATAAAGCTTTGCCAACATCATTTATCATACAAAAAAAATAAATAAATATTTGATCAAAATTCAAACAACAACCAGATGTATACCTACTCTATCATATCTGACCAAGCTGACGTGATCTTTCAGAAAGTCATGTGACGGCGACTGTCGTATGGTCACTCCAAGAAAGGGATCACGGTATCTAACTACGTCATAGGGACCTCGCCGTGCGCAATATAAGTCACCTCGTCTGGCGAGCTTCCGCGTGACATGCTCATCGTGATTTGCTATCTGTCATCAACACGCCTCCCCTACGCTCGGAAAGCGATGGAGGCGTACGCATCTCTGGTGGTGCCTTTGGCGAGCGGAGAGCTCCTTCTCTCCCTTCTCTCGTCCTAGGCATATCTGAAACCATAAAAAAAAATATCCAAATAATTAGTAATACAAATTAAAAAAAATTAAGATACACGCCTCCTAAGCTCGGAGAGCGGTAGGAGGCTGACATGATCTACAAGGTGGTGCCTTTGGCGAGCAGGAGCTCCTTCTCTCCATTCTCTCGTCCTAGACATATCTGAAACCATAAAAAAAAATATCCAAAAAATTAGTAATACAAATTAAAAAAAAATAAAATACCCTATTTTAAATATATCAAATAAAAATAATTTTATTTTAACAAATAAATAAATTTATTCATTTAAATACATTATATTAAAATTCATTAAAAAAATAGGAAAAAAACACACACACCATACCGGAAATTCACAATTTCTGGTATACAATATATGCGTACCGAAAATTGTAAATTTCCGGTGTAAAATAAAAAAAAATGCGTACCGTAAATTATGAATTTTCGGCATGCAATTTTTTTAGTTTATCTGGGAAATTCATAATTCGAACATCTATTATTATCTGAAAAATTGTGAATTTACTGGTATAAATAAAATTGCATCTTTGGAAATCGTGATTTCCGATGGGAATGTGAAAAATCAATCATCTGGAAATTCCAATTTTTGGTATCTGAAATTGCATCTGAAATTGAAATTTTGAAACTAAGTTGAACCAAAAAAAAAATCTAGGAAGTGAATTTCTAATACAAGCTACTTGACGTCTTGGTTCGTGATTTTGGAATTTCGAACATGTGAGGAGAGTAAATCAAAATTGATATTTTTTACTTTTGGTAGGGGTATTTTGGGAATTGGTAAATTTGGGGAGTATACTCAATAGGTGGGGGAGTGCATTTAATATGGGCCTAAGTGTATAGCAGGTTGTATCGACCAAAAAAAGGTGTACAAGAGTTACTATTGACACCTTATGATTGCTAATACACCCCTATAGAGGCCTTTCACTTTTTCACCAAAATACCCTCTCTCGGATCACGGACACGGAATATTTTGCCTTACGGACATTTATTAGCAAACATTTTCATCGTCAGAATATTTATAACCAAAATCATTAATAACCATATCAGGATATGTATAAGCTGGTATTTATCCAAATGGTGCTTATTCGGACATGTTAATTGATGTCACAAGCTGTATATTTGGATGTTTTACGAGCTGGAAAAAAAAAAAAACAAAGCTAGGTAAGCATATGTAGACATCAACCAAACACTAACAATATTATCATCCACACATTATTAACATACAATGAGAAGAGAGAAACATTAGGCGTATCATCCAAACACTAACAATATTAATTATACAACCGGAAAAAACAAATACTAGGTCTATAAATCCTTGGCTTTCCCTTAACTAAACATAGAAATCCTATGAACATATGGTAACTCCCACAGCTTAAGCTTGATTTACAAAATCTACGCCACGAAGGCAATGTAAGAGGCATAAGACATTCATCCTTCAAGAACACACCGTAAGTAAGACAAAGAATTAATTAATCATTCCTGCCACTTAACATTAGGAATTAATTTTAAATATATTAGATCATATTTTACCTATATAGAATGGCATTTCAACACATGACCAATGCAAATAATGCCATGAGGTGGATGACCTCTAAGAGGACAAAAAACGTATAGCATCCGGTAGACGACAAAAAAACCAAGACAACCAAGACCAATTACATTTGGAAGCAATTAAATAAACCATGTCTAGTAAGGTCATCAACTTTTCTAGAGGTGCGTTCCAAGGCTCACGCACCACAAAGCATCCTTGGCTTTACTCGCTCCTTAGACAGTAAATGCTAGATATAATCATTCATATAGCTAGGTATCAAGCTCTCTTATCAAATCACATAGGATTCAGAGACCATTTTCCTTACCCTTACCAATTAATGGTGCAATGGAGCGATAACCATAGTCACCACTTTACCACATAAATAATATAGTCAATAAATGGATGTATGAACTCGGAAATTGGTACATATATAGCATAAAACTCTATTGTTTAGTCAGACACAAAGAACTACATTATTTAGTCAGACACAGAGAACTCTACTATTTAGTAGGGTATAGTGATGTGTGCATAGAAGACTGAGTAGACATGTTATCATGTATTGGGTTCATTGCATCAACATGCTAAAAAATTATGGATCACACTTAGTTGAGATATCTAACTTACCCCTCCCTCCTATTCGGTGCACCTTTTTTTACTTTGTTTGGAGGTGGGCACATTGAAGTTGCATTCGGTCAGGTTATTTCACACATTTTATTCTTGATAGAGATTTTCCTGGCATAATCAACATCCTCAAATCTCTTATGGATCGCTTCCCAGCTCTTGTAGTGAAGATATCCTTTGTGAATGTCTCATTGTTGGGGAAAACCTCAAATTGCAATCTCTTCCAATGACTATGGATATCTACCAAAAGAATTGTGGCACCCGTCAACATAAACCTAGCAATTTGGCATGTCTGAGGGTATTACATGTATTTTTCTCATTGAGCGACGCATGCACCATTGTCACGCCAACATACTAATTTGCTCGATCTACTTCAAAGCAATGAGCTTAGGTGTACTTTTGGAAACATAACCCTGACAACCATATAGAAAATTATTGGACTCGTCTTTCACTAAAATCATGCTCTACTCAAAGGACGAAAATATTGCACTGCGCTGCAGTGTAATCATGTTGTTCATGGCGTTCCAACAACTACAAAAATACCACATGCTATCCTGGAGCAACCTCTTCAACCTCCATTTTCATCGTCTTGACCTGGATGCACTTACCGACCAATGGTTGGAGGCGACCGGATGCCCAGCGGTAGCACTACTTCTTAAAATCATAACCACATTACGCTCAAACTTCTCACCATCCAACACTCGTCAACTTGATCGTGGAAAAATCGGAAATACTTGGCCAATTACTCAAACTTAGCGGCTTACTCTGACACTGTCATATTTCCCTGGTACAGACAGAGGAATTCCTGCTTTTTCTCTGTCCTCGCGCTCTCCGAAAAATACTTATCTAGAAATCTGCCATGGATGATCTCCCAGTTTGCCTCACGGTGCTCAGCAGCCAACATCCGCCTCACTCCTTTCCACGATATTCGGCGCCAAGCCCAGCGGCAAGTAAGATGCGTTGTTGACTTTGACATGCTCAGGACAACGGATTACTTCGAAAATCTTCTGTCCCTCCTATAGCCAAAGGTCGGCCTTCTCTGGATCGGGTTCTCCATGAAACCTTGGAGGGTTGTGCTTGCGAAAGTCCACCAGCCTTCTTGCTTTAGTGTTTTGCTCACTTGCCATTTATTCTTTGTTGTAGATCCGTTGAATCATTCTTCTTTGTTTGTTGTACCACAATTTGCTTTGCCATATCTGCCATCACTTGGATCACTCGATCCATCTCGGGATTCTCAGATCCAGGATGTAGGGATCCTCTTACGGGTGGCATTGGGTTCTGAGGTTTAAAACCGTCGAACCCCACTGACAAGTTTGTGTGTCAACACACATTGTTTCACTTAAGAAACAATCTCAAGCAATTATAAAGCGAATTGCTTCACTCAAGAAGCAAAGCCAAACACACAAGCCTGACTTGACTCCCAATGATCTACTTTCTACAAAACCAGAGCAATTTGACCATTACTGGCTACTGACTCCGCAGTCTGGTTGGGGCCAGAGAGCGCTCACGATACTACAATGTAACACCACGATTTTGAACACTCTTGATCTAATAAAGTCTCTAATGCGGAAATGCTTTTGATAAAAATACTCCTCTTGCATGGTTTTCACCAAAAAAAGTGGGTCGATTTTTTTTCTTTTCAAAACTCCTTTTCAAAATAGCAATCAGAGTATTGCAGCGTTATCGAAACATGATGTACAAATATTCAACACCATAACGATGCAATTGTATATATATATATAAACGTAAACATTCGCGCAAAGGCGAACCAGGTTTTGAAATACAACATGTATAATACAACTCAAAAAGAATACAATAAAGACACCTATAGCTGGTCAGTCCTACAACACTTACTGTGCCCTACAACAAGTCTAATAACCCTGGCTTCACAGCAAGTAATCGGATGGAGCCCTCCTCCGCACCACTCGCGGACCTCGAGTGAATACTACTCCCTGGCTTGCACCATCATCTAGGGTGACATCCATGAGAATAGCCGGATGGAAAGGGTCATCTTCCGAAAATAAACATATTATAGCAACAACATATGCACAAATCAAATTGTACCAACAACTAATATTTAAACACAAATAAAGTCATGGCATATCAATATCCAGAGTGTAATGACTGACTCAAATAACAACGATTTTCAATAGCAATTAACTCGACAACAAATCGGCGACCTTTGGTCACGACACAAAATGCGAAGACCGACTTCGATGGTGTATAGCCTCGACTTCGGTAGCCTCGCTTTGACTCGATGGTTAGTATGGCTCGACTCGGTGGCCTCGTGACTGACTTCGATAGTCGTATGGCTCGACTCATTGGCCTCATGACTGACTTCGATGGTCGTATAATAAATCTAGCTCACGCATACGATTACTTGACATTAGTCCGATCTTGGATTCCTAAATCAAGTATCGATGTATGCATGAAGTGCATCACCCTTGCTGCTAACCTTTGCAGCGAGTCAACTCACCTGAGTTTCGGGGCTACTCGACTCTTGTTCTAAACTACCGTAGTCTCGAATTCCTCCTCATCGTCTTGGAATCTCTCTTGGTTTTCCCAAAAATCCTCTATTTTTGTCAAAACATCTATTAGTTGTAAAACATTAGGATTTGAAAATTTCACTAATAGTTCGAAAATAATTATTTTTAATTATTCTAACACTCACTTTATTTAGGGTTTTGGAAAAATCCACATTTAATTGTCTCGTTGATTTTAACTAAAAACCCCTTTAGATTTTATTCAAAACACTTAACAATCTCCACGACATAGATTATCACCCACTTATTCTTAGTAATCTCTTATCACCTTCCAGTTATTGAACATACACACACAATATATTTAATAACATAACAACAACAATATAGAAATCACAATTCACAATTGTCAATCTCAATTCTGCAAGAAACACCTTCACGAATCAAAAACACCACATCATCATCAACCATCAACTCAAACATCCACGCAAAACATAACTCATGCAAAGCAAGAAATTGGAAGATGCCCTGACCTTAGACGCTTTTGCGCACAAGCTTGACTACCAGTATCGTCAACGAACAAATCACGCTTAAGCCTCAACCACGATCACTAGAACCCTAAATCATGAACACTAAAGTTAGAAACAACTATAAGCCACTAATACCACTTATTAGGGCCACGGCTCAAAGAACTAAACTAGGGTAACCCACTCTAAAATCTCTAGCTTGCTATCCACACTGACTAATTAAACAAGGTTTTAAAACAAAGGTTTTAGGAACTCAACACCTAACACAAAAACATCACTTCAAAATACTCAATCACATATATTACTATGTAAAGAATTGAAACTTGTCGATCCCACAAATGGACAAGTTTAACACATACTAGGCTCATCCATTAAGGAATTCATAGCCCAAAAACCTTTAAAACTTAAAACTATAATTTCTAAATCACCAAAACCACTTCTTTGTTTTCAAACACCAAACTCTAACTTATACTTCTTAAAACCTTTTTAGAAACCTTTACAACTTTAACTCTAAAAATCTTTAAACTTTTAATCAACCAAAAACCATCTCTTTTCAAACAAATTCATGGATCTAACCTTCAAAACACATAGTTTTAAACTACTAACATTTTGATCAAATAAAAGTTATAAAATCAACATCAAAACCCTATACACCTCACGACTTCAACATACAACCAAACCCCAAAAAATTTCTCATTTTCAAACCCTTTTCAACAACAAAAGTAAGACAACTAAAGATTTGATCACAAAATTTCTTAAGACTCCACCTTCTTTAGAAATACAAAGATTTCTTCATGATCTAGGTGTTTATTGTCTTAGAACATCAAAACATACTTGAATCAAAGAATAAAACTAAATCAAACTTTCTCCAAAACTCTTAAACAACAACAATAACAAAAACATAAAGAAATCAAGGTTTGAAAAGCTTGAAATCCTCCCCTTTTTCTCTTAAAAGGTCACGGCCTCAAGGGCTCTTAAGGAGGAATAAGATTTCATTATTTCTTCTTAAATCTTCATCATCATCAACAACAACAACAACAACAAATAACAAGTGAATCAAAGTAAATCTTCCCCCAAAAACTCTCTCAATGTCACGGCTTTAAAGCTCTTGAGGAAAGGGAAAGATTTACCTTTTGTTCACTCAAAACTATCATCAACTAACTATACGAAAATAGACGAAAAAGGAGTTGAAATCTCACCCCCAAAATCAAAGAAAGGCCACGATTTTTGGCAAGGAAAATAGAGGAGAAAAGTGGTGCTAGCTCACGGCTTCAAGAGAAGAAAAGGAAGGAAATTTTCTTGCAAACCTTAAGCACCAACACTAAGTTTTTCTCAGTGAAAATGAAATGAAAAAAATGTATTTTTAGGGAGGGATTGCCGGCGGTTCATAGGAGAAAAAGGGGAGAAATTTTGGTCAAATTCTAGCTTAGGTGACAAGGCTAATTTGCTTTGGATGAATCACCTATTTTAGACTTATGAATCACCATGTAAGCCATGGCATTAGGTGAGATTTTTCACCTTAAACCACTTATCTAATGACACCTCACTTTTAACCCATGCTCCCTTCTAACAACTCTAAGTCCATTAGGTCTCAGCGTCGCAAAATCGCGGCTCAGGTGATCGCGTTACCGATTGTTCATTCGACGATTAATCACATAAATTAATTTAACGAGAAATTAATCTAACGCGTGACTAAGAAATTATTAATAATTTATTCACCAATAAATTATAACCTTGCTCTAATAAAATCACAAATCATCACACCAAGCTACAATTTGATTTTCATCGAAATCAAAATTCGTTAGAATTTTCTCTCGGGTAAAATTTGCAAACTGACTCAACGTGTGAAACTCCTTTAGAATTTTTGGCGATATTTGAACCATGAATTAATAATAAATATTAATTCTCAAATATAGTGTTATCTGGTAAATTTTCATTCACTTAATTAACAACAAAATCTGGCGTCAGCGTCAAGCCAAAACTCACGAGAAAAATCTATCGATGATTTCATATTAAAAGCAACATCGTTTACGCAAATCTGTTGTCTGAATTGACAAAGTAATTAGTAATTGTTGAAAATAAATTGACATAGTTCTTCGTACTCTCAAAAAGTCATCGGTGAGCGGTCTATATCTCCCTAGATGGAATAAGATTCTCTTTGAAAAGTAGTTTTGTTAGTCTGCTAGAAGCTGAAGAACTCCAAAAGGCCGGCGTATTCATGTCCAATCGTTGTTGTATCCTTGCCAGATATCTCTCTTGACTGACTCAATAGTCGTATGGCTGACTCAATAGCCTCATGACCCAGGCTTCGGTAGTCATATGGCAATTTGGCTCATGCCACGATTACTTGACATTAGTCAACAGGATTCCTAAATGAAATATTGATGTATGCATGAAATCACTACTAGAATGTATGGTTTTAGCCTAAAAAGCGTCACGTGAGGCCACAGCGCCAGCGCTAATAGCATTGGCCTAGCGTCGACCAAGCCCGAGCTATAGCGCTCTAGCAATTTTTATAACTTTAAATATTTTTGTTTAATCTTAATCATAGCTTTGGCCCGGTAAGCGCTATATTGAGTTATTATATGGAAAAAATACTAGTATTATTGAACCGTAGTAAAGTTACAGATAAGATCGAAAATTGCCTATTAAAAAAAAATATTTTCGTTCCCCTCCTTAGTTTTTCCTTTTACTTTTCTTTTTCCCCCAAACCAGAAAAGGAAAAACCCTAAGATCACCCACTTTTCTTCTTCTTCTTCTTCTTCTTCTTCTTCTTCTTCTTCTTCTTATATTGTCGTATCACTAGCCCAATATCAACCCTATGACAGAACCCCAATCTAATCCCAATATAACCCTAACTAAATCATGTGGACCAGAAGTCTGGAGGAGATATGGTAGGAGAAGGGGTGGCCTAATGTTCTTGGCGGGGATCTAAGGACTCTGTGGCAGCCATTTGTGCACCCAGGGGCGAAGCCACGTGTGGCAGTAGAACAAGGAGAGAGATGTTTGCGAGGGGATACTAGCAACGGCAGTGGGTAAGCGATGTGGCAAAAAGGGTTGGCGGCGTGGGCTGCGTAGCTATCTAAGGAGCAACTCCTCCGTCTTCCATCTCTCTATCTCCTTTTTCTCATTTTGTTGGTCGTATCTTTGTTTCTCTTCTCTGTTTATTTTTTATTTTTGATTCTGTTTCCTTTTTCTTTTTATGTCAAATGTTAAATGTTGCTCCCCTTTTTCAGGCTCTGTGAGGGATTGTTTGAAGACAATGGGTGCATTCTTTGCATCTGAAGCTTTTCGATTTTTATTTATCGTTTTGTTTGTGTTATCTGCTCCACTTATTCTGTCAATATATTAGAAGTTGGCTTTAGTTTTCTTGAAAGACCCATTTTCATGCTATTAAAGTAGGCACTGCATTCCTGTTATTTTTTATTTAAAGCTTAAGATATGATAGAAGTGTTGGGTTTTCAAGAGGAACAATTTTAATTTTCTTAATAGAAAAATCCTCTTGAGCGGAAATAGCCCTGTTTCCATGGACCATGTCATTGCCAAGAATCACAAAGAAGGTTATTGTATTTACCTCTTGAAGCGTGCTTTAACAATCTTGACCACCAAAGGCACCAATCGTTGCCTCTCTACTCAGTCCACGCGAGATCCTAGGAGCTCTTGGGTGCTAGCCCTCTCGGGATAATGGTGGCTCCTCTCTACTAAAATTAGGTCTCCCTCTGATGAGCATCACTTTCCCTTGAATAGAGAACAACCTCACCCATTTAGGTCACCACACACCAAATGGGCCAAGCCCACTTGGGTCCATTTAATTAAAACTCTTTTAATTAAATTATCCCTTAATTAATTAAATCTTATTTAATTAATTCTTTCCATTAATTAAATTAAGTTCACCTTAATTTAATTAATTCCTTGCTCCATTATAGAATCTCTATGCGTGTGAACCCATAGGTTTCCACTAGCCTGACCATGATATTAAATATTATATTAATATTATGTCCAGGCTTCTTGCAATTAAAGCAAAGCATCTCCTTGCAAGTGCACTGGTCAGCATAGTGTCCCCCTGTTCCACAACGGTAGCAGCAGCGTGCGGTAAGCGCTTCGGGTTGTTCCATTCCCACTTCACGAGGTTTGTGACGCCGGAAGGTAGTGAGACTTGTCACGATCATTCCTCTGGGGCGGAAATAAGGTGTTCTCTGTTGTTGTTTCCCACGTTGCCCTTGGTCTTGATGACCTGGCCTAATCGGCCTCTAGCGGCTTGCCCTCCGCTTGTTGTCTCGATAGGTCGTGTTGATTCTCGCGTGATGCATTAGATATGACATACGCCATCCGGCCATAACTTGGATCACTTGATTCATCACGGATTTTTCGGCTCGGCGCTCGTCTCGGATGTATTGGGTTCCTCTGAGGTTTATAACCCAATCGAACCCCACATAATTAGTGTTTCAACACACAGAAGCAATTCAAACACTAATAAGCATAGTTGCTTCACTCAAGAAACAAGCCAAACACACAAGCACAACTTGAAGCCCAACAAATCTACTCCCAGACAAAACCCGAGCAACTTAACGGCTATAGCTACTGACTCCAATTCGGTTAGGACCGAATTGCTCTGATACCGCAACGTAACACCCCGATTTTCGGAGCGCTACTGATCTAATATAACCTTTAAAAGTTGAAGTACTTTTGGTGACAATACTTTGCTTGCATGGCTTTCACAAAATGTGGAGTCTATATTTTTTCCTTTTCAAACTTCATTTCAAAATACAATCAGAGTATCACATCATTTTCGAAATGTGATGTACAACTAGAACACAATAACCATGCAATTAAATACATATAAACATAACATTCGCACGAAGGCGATCCCAGGTTTTCAAAAAATTACAATATGCATAATACAAATCAAAAGAATACTCAAATAGAGACACCTATAGCTGCTCAGTCCTACAATGCTTACTGTGCCCTACAATAAGTCTAATCAACCATGACTTCTAAGAAGGTAGTAGGATGGGGTCCTCCTCTGCATTGCTTCTTGAGGCCTCGAAATGAATACTACTCTCGACTTGCACCATCGTATGGGATGACATCCATGAGCATGTCAGAATAGAAAGGATCATCTTCCCAAACAATCATATAAAAGCAATAGTATATAGATACACAAATCATAATATACTAGCAACTCATAATTAAACACAAAGAGCATGGTACATCAACACCCAACATGTGATCACTCAATCAATCGACCCAAAAATTCATTAGTAATCAATTCAGCGGACAGCTGACTCGATAGCCTCGTGACCACTAACTAAGTAGTCGTATGGCCAGGCTCGGTAGCCTCATGACTGACTCAATAGTCGTATGGCTGACTTCGGTAGCCTCGACCACTAATCGGTAGTCTATGGCCCTAACTCGATTAGCCTCCCAAGTCCGTGATCGTATGGCCGACTCAGTAGCCTCGTGACTGACTCAGCGGTCATATGACAATCGGCTCACACGATTGCTTGACATTATTCCAACAGGATTCCTAAATCAAGTATTGATCTACGCATGAAATGCATCACCACAGTTAGTCACTGCAACTGGATCACTCGCACATAGTGTTCGGGATCACTCAACTCTTGTTCTAAACTCTCGTAGTCTAGAATTTCGCCTCATCATCTCAGAACCTCACATGGTATTCCTAAGTCCTCTTTCTTTGAAATTTCCTACTAGTTGTAAAAATGTCGGTATTTAGAAATTCCTCTATTAGTTCAAAAATTAGTATTTTTAATTATTCTAACACTCACTTTATTCTTTTTAAGAAAAAGTGGTTAATCCTTTACTAATTTAGGTTTCTTAGAAAAATCCACATTGAGTGTTTCATTGATTTTAATTAAAAATATCTTTAGGTTTTATTCGAAAAACACTTAACCATCTCAACTACATAGTTCATCACCCACCGTTTATTGAGCATACATACGCATATTATATTCAATATTTCACAACATAGCACCACCATCAATACCTCCATTGTTTAATAACCACAAAAAATCATCGTCAAATCACTAACTCAAATTTTTCAAGCATACATCATCACCAAATCTAAATTACCACATCATCAACTCTGTAACACCCCAATTTTCAGAGTGCTACAGATCTAAACTCTACCTCTATATACAAAATGATTTATAAATATAATACTTGCCTTGTCTTTGAAAAAAAAACACGATAATTTTTTTTTAAATCTTCTTTGCAGAATCACAAGTCAAAGTATTACAGCGTTTGGAAAACATGGTGTACAAGTATAATGCAAAAGAAAATGTAACTAAAGGTGCACATATAAATCAAAAGCCGAAGACAATACACTTGCCATAGTTCAAGTACAACACTCTTATTTCCTGAGGTACTCCCGGTAGACACCTAAGCAGAGGGCTACTCCAAAAGTAAATCCTCAGTCCATTCCAAAATACAAAAGTAATCTGAGGCCGGACTCCAAATTAAATATCTGAGGCGCTAAACTAATCAACACATCTGAGTCAAGCGGTCGGGCGACTAACCGATCTCTACGCATAGCCTCGAAGCAGGCGGCGTATCCTCGCGAGACATTAAAGTATGAGTAGTACCACCTGACTCACATTCTTTGTGACTCTACCTCATGATGCGTCGAGGTGTCCTCCTCCTCCTCCTCATCCACCATCACTGCATGTCCCATCGCAACCTCTGCCGCGTCCTCCACTGGCATAACGACATTGTCATGGTCTCTAGTAGAATCAATAGCAGGGATAATGGAAGATGCATCCTTGGCACTATCCTCTTCGTCGGATGAATCCACGATCCAATCTCCCGAATCTCTGACCCACGTACCACGGTGAAGGAAAGCAGGTGGATCCCGCAGGAGTCGGCTCGAGGATAGGAATGGAAGAGGGAGGAGTATCATCTGTGGAACCCACTGGTTCCACCGGAGAAACTGGTGAATCCACAGTTGTGTGAGAGGTGGATGTACCACCACCCATCCTCCTAGGCCACACTCTCCTACGACGGGTCGTGTGTAGCAGAGAGCCACCGACCGCTGACTCGAGAAAGGTAGTTGACGTGGTATCTTGGACAAACTGGCGATGTTGAGATACTTTACGTCGGTGTGCCCCGTCCATGCGTCCTGTCGTGTAAAACCTTTGGGAACTCCATCACCGGCGCATAAGCTCTACTTGCATGGCCCATCCATCCATGTGCGTAGTTTCGACCATGTTTCCAGAATGTGTCACCCGGCTTAAGGCGTGGTCTACCTCCCAGGCGAACAGAGCCTCTAAGTCCGGAAACTTAAATGTCATCACGAATGACATGCTTGGATTCACAGTAGCTCTAGGAGTGGAGCATCGTCTGAGGTGACATCCATGAGATTACCCATATATAGAAATGTTCATCGTCCCAGACAGAACATATAATAATATATATACACACACACACACACAAGGCATAACTACTAACACAGCAACATCATAAGATAACACTCAATAGTCAACACGATAAGGATGCACCACAAATCCCTATTGGTTAGTCTATATTCTAATGGACATGATTCCGGAATATCACCCTCGCAAAGGTATCAAGAACTCTGGGGTTCCCCACCAGGCCCAACAATTATTCTCCGCAGGGATTGCGTCCAGAACATACCCATCTGAACACATGCTTGTTTTTCCACTTGGTGTCGATGCGTGGTTGTGCCTAGGTTTGGCGACTCTACAACACCTCGCTTCTAGCACCGATGTATGCATGAAATGCTTCACCATCATCACGATTAGTTCACTACTGACGGGATCACTTGCACGAAGTGTCAGGAGATTAACTCGGCTCTAACTCCACTTAGTTAGAATCCCACATCTTCGTTTCGATACCTCACTTCATATCCACTAAGTTCTTTTTCTTAGAAATTTCCTACTAGTTCTGAAATGGTCTATGTTGAGAAATTCCACTAGTACTTCAAAATAATTGTTTTAATTATTCTACCTTTCTCTTGTTTCTTTTTAAAGAAAAGGTGATTAATCCATTGCTAGTTTAGGGTTTTTAGAAAAATTCACTTTAAAGTGCCTCTTTGTTTTTAATAAGATACCTCTTAATTTTCATTTCAAAATCATTAATTATTTACTTGCCGTTATGATGGATACCCAGGACTCACGTGCTCTTGCCACTTCCCAATCATCACAATCATTATGAGACATATTCACAAATGCAAAGTGATCAATGTCACAACAATTATAATCATAAAGCATCATTTAGAGCATCATCATCCATTTCAAGGATTATAATCGTGCATCATTATCAACTAACAAAATATAAAATTATCAACATATGCACTCACTCACCATTAATATATTTGGAAGATGCCTTTACCTAGAAGCTTTCCTTCACGTCAACATCACAAATACGATCTCGAACACGGTCTCGAACTTCATTTGCAAACCACGATCTCTACAAACTTGATAAACCATAACACTAAAGTTTAGAAGCAACTTCTAAACTATTATCCCTAACTTAGGCCTCAGCTCTAAGGCTTAAAATTTAGAGTAATATTACTCTAAAGTTTCTAGTTGCTACCCTTCCTCAAACTAAGAAAACAAGGTTCAAAACAAAGGTTTTAAAAACTTAATACCTTAAAAAAATCTTCACAACTATATTTCAAAACTTAGAGAACTCAAATTTTTACTTCTATTTCACCGATTTTATTAATATAGCAAACGACGTTGGATTTGAGCAAATGATAACTCCCTGGAAAGCTTGGAGTGTCTAGTTTTTGAAAATGAATTTTAATTTAACAAAAAATTAGCCATTTGATACAGTTTTGTAAAATGAGTCTCGGGTATCTGGAACAAGGCAACAATCTATCTGTCAACTTGTAATAAACCTTTAAATAGGAATACTCAACCAAATCCAGTGATTCTTGTGCAAAAAATATAGAGAAATGAGTCTAGTTTCCAGAAAGTGAAGAATCAACTAAAAAGGATATGTGTGAAAAAAGCTATGACTAAAATACTAACATATGTCTATACGGATTTTAAAAATCTGCACATGAAAATACATTAACACCAATACCATAAACACTAACACTAACACCGACACCATAAACTCAACCTCAACATTATTTAGTAATGAAAATGAAGGAATGATCATGGGTTATTACTACAAGTGTGCTGCAAAATACTCAAGAGGAGAGGAGGAAATTATTTTGCCGGGTTGCTCTCAAGTTTCCCACTCCATCGTTCACTATTTCCTTTCTTCTTTCTATTTTCACCTCACCAAAACTCAGAAAAACAATATGAAAGGAAGAGCTAATCCACGGTAGAAATAAGGGGAAGAGGTCAGCCTTGCAGCTGAGAGAGAGGAAAAATTTAACGTGCAGTTGAGCTACAATTGTCTAAATGTTAGGCATGTAAGGAACAAAAGATATTGAATATTAATGCACCAAGATTTAGATTTTGAAATGAAAAACTCTCCATTTCCAGCTGAAACTTCGGCTTGCACATGCAAAAAGAGGGGAAGAAAAATCTAGTCCAAATCTAATGGTATAAGTTAGACAAAAAGTCTTCCAACTTTAGCCGTGATTGGAACTATACCCCAACCACTTTGACTAACTATACTCATCACTATTTTCTCTTAATTCACGCGCATGACTTGGCAGAATTTTCACAATTTTTTTTTTTCCTTTCCAAGGAAGCTCAATGCATGCACAAAGGATCTCGTCCCCAGTTGCGTTGCGCGTTCGGTTTCACACGTCTCGTGTTTTAATCGCGTAGAAAATATATTATCAAACAATCTTCATCCAAAAATTGCCAAACTAATTTCAATAGATTACAAATAATATAAAACATTCAAATTCCAAATATCTCAACATTCGGGTCGAATTAGAGTTTTCTGTTGGGTAAAATCTTACGCGGGTAGTTCAAAACACGACCGGACAACAGTGGAACTTTGAACTGAAAATTTTAACTATGACTTAATAAAATGTATTAAGTCTCAAATATAATTTTAGTTTGTTAATTTCACTCACTTGATTAACAATACAAAAATATATATGCGTAATTACGTCTTACAGAAAAATACACAATAAAACTAGCAGTAAAAATACGGGTGTTATAAACTTAAACATTCACCAAACACAAACACATTTAAGATAATATAATGGAAGATGCCCTGACCTTAGGCATTACTTCCTCGCTACAATCACAATTCCGATCTCGAGCACGACCTCGTCCACCGACATGATCTCTACAACCTTAATAAATCAAAACACTAGGGTTTAGAACCAACTCTAAACTCTTATCCCTAACTTAGGCCTCGGCTCCTATGCTTAAAATTTAGGGTAATACTACTGTAAAATTTCTAGTTTGCTACCCACATGTCCAACTAGTTAAACAAGGTTCAAAATTTTGAAACTCAATGCCTAACACAAAAACATCACTTTAAAATACTCAATCACATAGGTTAGTATGTAAAGAATTGAAACTTGTCAATCCCACTAATGGAAAGCTCACAACTTGATCTTTTTAGACAAGTCTTTGTTTCAACACTCACTTAACACATATTAGGCTCATCCATTGAGGAAGTCATAGCCCAAAACAAATTTCGAGAACGAAAAATTATTTAAGGATGGTAGAATGTAACATTCCTAATTTTTCAGTTTTTCAAAAAAATATTTTTTGTATATTTTTATATATAGGGGTATTTTGGTCATTTTGAAAAGTGCATATTTTGGAAATGGAATTTACCATTGAGTTCCAAATATTTTGTTTAATTGGTGGTTATAACAACCCTAATTTTCATCAACATGTCGCTTGCAATTGTGTGCTGTTTGTAATATACGCTACTGGGGTATTTTCGTAAATTTATAAAAGTGCGTAATTTTGGGAAACGGACTTTACGGTTGAATTCCAAATATTTTATTTAGCTAGTGGTGATATTTTTAGATTTAATTCTGTTGGAAACCGGACGTCAATTGGTCTACCCGATTAATGCTTTCTGAAGCGGAAAAGTCTGTTTGGACTCCAACACATTCATATTTTGAAATTTTTACTGCCCGTCAATAGATGACGATCTGTGAGAAGATATTAATTTTATTACTGCTTTGTTGATTTTACAGACGTCAATTTAATCGCATAATCGCGTGATGAGTTTTTAAGCGGTATAATTAGGATAATTCCTAATTATTATTTTGGATAATTATGAAAATTATAAATAAATTATATTTGATTATTATTTGAATTACAAAGGAATATTGCATAATTATTTGAGTAACAAAACCAATTTTAATGTGTTTTTGGATTACATAATTATATTTAATTCCTACTTCAAATCCAATGTGTATCTATATGAAATTTGAACATCTTATCCTCTCTTCTCTCCTCACTTCATCTTCATTTCTTCTTTCTTCCATAAAAATATAGAGAGAGAAATCAAATGTTTTGAATCAAAACTCATCTAATTTCAATTTTAACTACACCATATTCATCACCAAGGTCATTTATGAGCTTGTAGTGATTTTTGGCTAGAAGGAATTTTGGTAAGGAAGTGGCACTCTAAAGATCTAAGGTAAGGGAATTTCTCTTGGAGTTTTGAGAAAGCATAAGTTGTTGTGCGTTTGTATGTTTTGTTTGTTATGGAATGATGTTGGGATGAAAACTCCTTGAGAGTTTCATCACTGGTTATTTTGGAAATAGGTATTAAACTTTGATACATAATTATTTTGGGATTAAATTTGGTGTATGTTTGGTTATGTGTGATTTACTTGACATATGATTTTGTATGTGAACTTATTATACCAATTGTTAGTTGGTTTGACGACATATAGTTAGACTATGACCTAATGCATTAATTATGTGTTGGTATTGAATTGTGACGGGCTTGACTGGTCGACGAGTGATGATACACAAATCGTGATGACAATCGGGTTATGCCTGAAAGGGTATACTTCTCACTATTTTTGGTGAGGCGGTTTTGAGTTATCATGCTCTTAGATTAGAACATAGCCCTAGCTAGAAAGGAATTCCATGGTATGTTGCATAATAGAATGTGGTCAAGCATAACCAATCATAATGAAGCAGTAAGCTGACTGGAGGTCAAGCGTAGCCTGTCGTTATAAAGCGGTCAGCTGATTAAGTGGTTAAGTATAGCCTGTCATGACGAAGTGGTAAGTTGACTGAATGTCACACATAGTCTGTCGTTATGAAGTGGTAAACTGACTAAAGATCACGTATAGCCTATCGTGACAAAGTGGTAAGCCGACTAAGGGTCGAGTGTAGCCATTATTACCAAGTAATAAACTAATCAGAATAGAATAGACAACATGCATTTAGAAATCACGAGACTGTGCTGGTATGGGATGGTACAGTTGCAGGAAGGATTACTTGTAGTTAGGATTGACGTAAACATATTTGGAGATGATTGTAGGTTTGACTTGTTTGTTTACATGATCTTATAAATATTATGTCTGTGTATAATATTTATTATTATTTTTATCTAACTTATTTGAGTATCGCGATAAAACTCGTTAAGTGAGATTTTCACCCTTGCATTGTTTTGTTGTTGTCCTGTTCTTATTGTATGGGCCAGTGTAAACGGGATGTGAGGAGTGGGTTCTCAGTCAGGAGTTCTTAGGTTATGGTTCAGTCCTATTGGATTTTATTCTTAGTACCACGGCTAGTGGATTTCATTTTGTAATAACTAAACTTATATTTTTTTTCGCATTACTTTGATGAAATAAAATTTTGTGCGTTGCGCGTTTTTAAAGTCTTCCATTGTTTTCAGTTTAAATATTTTTATTTACATATGACAACTTTATTTTCGTTGGGTGTTACACAACACCTTAAGGTATGCTTGACAGAGGGGAGGTACAGGATGGGCCCCCAACCTGCCAGAGGGTACAACAGTTACTAGTTGAGGTGCGTAGCACCATTACTTATCGGGCTTTTATTTTCCCACCTACCCCACTTAATTTTTACACCTCCCTTTTTTATGAAAAATCAATAATACCCCTCATCTTGTTCCCCCTCTCCCTCTTCCTCAGTTCACCTCCCCTCTCCCCACTCATTCTTCATCAAACACCCTCCCACTCTCTCTCATGGTCCCTCTCTCAATCAGTCTCTCTCCCACTGCATCTCTCTCCCAACCTCAACCTCACCGTCGCATTGTCCCGTTGCAGCCGCCGCGGGCATCACAACCACCGTCCGCCGTCAATACATGTGTGTTCATCCTTTTTTTTTCCTGTGATTTCAAACCTTCTGGAATCTTGTTTTCGGATACTTCCGTCAACAGGAATGTGGTAGTTAAAAATTATCGTATTCTTGTTGACAGAAGTACCCGACAACAAGATTCCAGACGTTATTTCATTTTTAAAACTTTCGGATTCATATTTCCGGTACGTTTCGAAATTTAGTTTTCGGAATTAAGTCAGTTTTGAATTTGACAGATTTTTGTGTGTGGTGCAGATAGATTAATTTTCCCGACACCCCAATACCTAGTGCAATGGATATTACAGAGGCCGCGGATTGTACTGAAATGGAGGTTACTGACGACGTGGATCGTACTGCAATGGATGATGTTATATAGAGCGCGGATCGTACTACAATGGAACTTACACAGGATTGTACTAGTGCATTCACTACTATGACGCTACTTACTATTTTGTTGATTAGTTTTGTAATTTGCTACTGTTGGATGAGTTGTTAAATCATTATTTTGTGCGTTTTTAGGTCTTTTCTACCCGAGATGACCTATTGGCGTGGACACAAAATATTGGTAAATCTATTGGATGCGTGATTGTTATTTCAAGATTAGACAACAGGCGATTAAACAAGAAGACATTTGTGATGTTGAGTTGTGAAAAAAGTGGCAAGTATAAACCTTACAAGACGGGATTGAAGGCTAATGGTACTAGAAAAAGTCAGTGCCCATTCAGACAGAAAGGAAGCCTGGTGACGACTATGTCAGTGTGCTTGGTGGCAATGACAACGTAGACAAAGTAATTCGATCCCTATATGTTGAGAATGTGGGCAGATGCAGGCCTGACAAGTGGATGATGATGTCAGATGCAGGATAGGTCATTGCTAACAAGTATAAGGCGGTCGTTATATGATTAGAATCAAGGGGAAGTTACACAATTTTTCCTCTTCGGCATGCACCACCAAGAGATCGTAATACCCACAGTGCCATTTGCATTGGGTATATACATAGTATGCGACGTTTGTCTGGGCATGACATCTATGTGTCCTATTTATTTTTTTGACATTTAATCGGCTTTCATAGATGATAATACTAATTTTGTTAAAAAATGACATGTATCTAGGTATATTTCAAGAATGAGGCTCCAATATGTCTTTCAGATCGACTTTGGGTAATTTGTAGAAGCGACAAAGCTAAAGAATGAGAGACTGTATATGGGCGATACATGCAAGATTGGAAGTCGATATTTTTACCAACAAGAACAAAATCTTATGTAACTGTTGTTGATTGAGTCCTATTCTTGTATAAACACTTCATAATTTGTTATGAAATTTTCTCATGAATTCTATGTTAAATGATTTGGTCACCTAATATGATTAGAAATGGGTTAGTGTTGATTATTATGAATTTGTTATGTTGAATATGTTGTTACTCAATTTAGCATGTTGATCATTGTGTTTGAACTTTTAATTTCATTGAAATTTGGTTTGGAAGGTAGAGGAATGGAGATGGGAAGAAATTGGAAGGGAAGCAAATTATGCCTCTGCAAGAATCTGAAAAAATAAGGTTCCAAAAACTTGTTGTTAATCACCCGGCAACAAGAATCCGGATATTTTCAAATTTTATAATTACTAGATTCATATTGATGGGGCATTCCGTCAACTTGTTTCCGGGCGGTACATTGTTTTAAAACCAATATTACGTTACCGGAAACCTATTGACGGAATCCCCCGTCAACAAAAATCTGGTTGTTCTCAATTCATATTCAAGATCATGAACGTTCGGAATCTTGTTGACGGGGGATTCTGTCATTAAGTTTTCGGTAACAGTAAATTCGCAGAAAAAATTACGCAGTTTGGAGCGAAAAGGGGACGAAGGAAGAGGGAGTAGCAGCGACGATAGATAGAAGGAGTTGGTGGAGGGAACGACGGAAGATGGACGGCGGGAGGTGGCAGAGGAAACGAGGAGGGAGGTGGCGGAGGGAACGAGGTGAAAGGTAGCAGAGGGAACGAAGGAAATCACAGAGAAAAGGGAGGGGAAGGGTTAGGAAAAAATAAGGGTACTTTGGTGTTTTTAGGGAGATAGGAGGGGTGAAAATTAAAATGGGGAGGGGCGAAAAGCATGGGCCTTACTTATCGTGAGGAGGAGGAAGAGGACACGATAAAGTTTAATGACCTCTGCTTTCTTTGTTATTTTGACTTTTTGTATTTTTTTTTTTGTATATAGATACCATATTTTGGTATTTTTATGTATTTAGTTCAAGATATGATATCTTATTGTATTTTGGATATATTATTTTGCCTTTAAAAATTTTGTAGTCAATTTTAAATTTTCAACCCTAAGTGACAAATTTCAAAAAAATAATATAAGTACAAATTTTTTAAAAAAGGCAAAAAATACAAAATTTAACAAACAAAAAAAAGTGCAAAATTTTAAAAAAATCTAAATGTTAACTTTTTGAAGTTATGCTAAGGTCTCGAAGTTAACATCTGGAGTACCATCCGAAAGCTAACATCCGGACACAACTTCACAAGAAGTCCAGGTGTTAACTTTCAGAAGTTGTAAATTATCCAGATGTTAACTTTCAAAAGGCAATATTTCCCACGAACTGGGTGAATCCCTTTCTGAAGTTAACTTCCGAACAAGGACATTTTGGGAAAATGAAAAAATGTTGAGGGTGTATTAAAAAAAAGGGTGGGCGTGGATAGTAGCCCCCTTGTATTTTCACTGAAAGCCCAACCAGTAACAATGATGAAAAAAATACATTGCCCATGATTTTGGGGACTCCCCCACTTAATTTTACCACCACCCCCTCTCCCTAAAAAGTCTAAAATACCCCTTACTTAACTTTTACCTTTTCCGGTACGTGATGCTTCGCCTTCCTTTTTTTTGGCTAGATTTGAATTCATCGGATTCTAAATTTCAGAATGTCATGGCAATAAGAATCTGGAAGTGTTTTGAACAACTTAACGTTGTTTCACCTCCCTTTTTTTTGCTAGATTTGAATTTCCCGGATTCTAAATTCCGAAATTTCCCAGCAATAAGAATCCGACATTGTTTTGAGCAATTTAACGTTGTTTCGCCTCTCTTTTTTTGCTAGATTTGAATTTCCCGGATTCTAAATTCCGAAATGTTCTGACAATAAGGATCCGGGAATGTTTTGAACAATTTAACATTGTTTCGCCTACCTTTTTTTTGCTAGGTTTGAATTTCCCAGATTCTAAATTTCGGAATGTCCCAACAATAAGAATCCGAGAGTGTTTTGAAAATTTATAACTACCAGATTCTTGTTGACGGACGTTCCCGTCAACAAGTTTCTGAAAAACTTGAAATCACAGAAAAAAAAAAAGGTTCGAACACCAAGTGGGAGGGGCAAAATTGTCTTTTTAAAAAATAGAGTGGCATTAAAATTAAGTGGGAGAGGTTTTAATTAAACAGTCGCGCTAAATGGACACCCAAAATTGGGACACCCATTTGGACACCGTATGTCCGTACATGTACGGACAAATATTTTTTTTTCAAAAAATAATTATTATAAAAGTGGTTAATGTGATACAAATAAGTGGTTAATACAGTTTACTTACTGGTTAATGGGCTATTCTAATGTCAATTTCACTTGTATCCATTAACTAAAAGTGGTTAATGTTGTACAAATAAGTGGTTAATATAGTTCACTAACTGGTTAATGGCTAATCTGATGCCACAAGTACGTTGCACTTGCACATTAACCACTTGTGGTTAATACAGACACAAAGTAGTTGTTAACCAATTAGTGAATCAGATTAACTAAGATTTGCACATCATTAACCACTTTCGCAATTAGTTCACAAGGTTGATATTAGTGGTTAATGTAGCATTGAAAGTGGTTAATACAATATTGGAAGTGGTTAATGATGCAAGTGCACTCGTTGATATAAGTGGTTAACATAATTGATATTAGTAGTTAATACAGTATTGAAAGTGGCTAATGAGTACACTATGACAAATTAGCATCAGAGTAGTACATTAACCAGTTAGTGAATTGTATTAACCACTTACATGAATTACATTAATCACTTTGATAATAATTTTGTAAAAAGTGATTAAAAAAATTTGTAAAAAAAAAAATCCATACTTAGTCTGTATAGTTTCGTACATGTCCGTACCGTACGGATATACGGTGTCCCAGGGGGTGTCCCCATTCGGGTGTTCATTTATCATTTTTCTTAATTAAAATAGAAGCCAAAAGCACATCCGCTTCACCTTTACGACTTCTACTTTCTTAAACGAACCGAATCGAACCGAACCAACTACATATTCAAGATTCAATTGATCCATTTCTTAACAGTATCAGAGATCCACACAGCATTACCGCCAGAAGACACTGTTATTTTCATTTGGTTTGGTGAAAGCTTGCTGCGATTGATACTTCAATTTCTCGAACAAAATCGATATCGATATTCATTGGTGGCAGAAATGGAGGCTCCGCACGGTGGATCAGAGAGGGACAAAACGACCTCTCCGATCTCCGTCGTCTCCGCCTTCTGGAAAGGTCTCATTCAGTTCAATTCAATTCTCCGTTGTCACTAGTATTTTTACTATTTCATTGTTTGGGCTCCTTAATATGCCTGAAAGATCACAAATTATGCTGCATACAGATTTCAAGAAAGCTTCGCCTGAGGATAAGTTAAGTTTGTTTAATAGCTTGCTTAAGGGGTACCAGGAAGAGGTTGATAATCTTACAAAGAGAGCAAAGTTTGGAGAAAATGCTTTCCTTAACATCTATCAAAAGCTGTACGAAGCCCCAGATCCTTATCCAGCCCTTGCTTCAGTTGCTTTGAGTTCCAGCATTACTCAAAATACTCCATGAGAACAACTTGCAATAAAAATATACCTGTCAATTTCAATGCATCTTTTATTTTCAACTTTTCATCTTTAATTTCAATGCATCTTTCATCTTTTACATATACGTGCATGGGATGAGATGGGTATGTATATATCTCATGCCTAAATTATTGACTTTATTTTTTCTTAATTGAGGAATATTTATTGATTTGATGGTCATATTAATGAATGCCAACATTTATTAATATGATTCATATACCATACGTGTAGATAAATGTACAGTATAAATGATTTGTGTAGATAAAGAAAAAGGGGTGGAAAAGGACTGCCAACATAAACATTCAATCAAGTGGTATGGTGTGATAATTAATGAAGAGTTCGGAAAGTTATTGCAGGCCCTTGTTTACAAGTTGTAAATGGAAAGTCCTTATAATGCCTTCGCTTGATATTTTCAACCAATGCTTCTACCAGCGTTTATCATGAGGGAGACCATCAAATTTCGTATAACCATCACAAGAATCACTGCCTAATAGGCTTGTACAATGCCG
This sequence comes from Calophaca sinica, assembly GCA_037113605.1. NCBI lineage: Eukaryota > Viridiplantae > Streptophyta > Magnoliopsida > Fabales > Fabaceae > Calophaca > Calophaca sinica. The sequence goes on along the minus strand of JBAFXK010000014.1, from coordinate 665,653 downwards.
TATGTATGTCCCATTTCAGCTTCCTGCCACCCACCCTAATGTCAAGCCTTATTTCTATTCTTGTGCCAACACCTTGCCAACAGTGATATATGAAAATTTATGTTTCTCAAATCTTATGATGTCTTTCTTATAAGTATCAACTGTCCTCTCTTTGTTTATCATTATCTAGTATCTACGTATTGTTGGCTTTCAGTTAATGGCTAGATGCAAGTGGCTCTAGTTACAGGATTATAGACACCAGTTTAGGTCCCTTCTATGTGTTTTCAAGAATTTCCACTTAGCCTGCTCGCACTGTAATATATATATATGAAACTTGCATGCATCTGCACACATCTACTTGCATGCTGGTGGCAAGCTATTTGCTTGTTCATTTTTTGATATATTTCTTTGTATAGGAGCAAGATCTCAAGTTGTCTGAGCTATAATCTGAGAACCGAAAAATGAAAGTTGAGCTTGAGGAATTTAGATCAGAGGCAACTCACTCAGGTTGTCTGAGCTAGAATCTGAGAACCGAAAAATGAAAGTTGAGCTTGAGGAATTTAGAACAGAGGCAACTCACCTGAAGAATCAGCAGGCCACAATACGAAGACTTGAAGAGCGGAGTAGGCAATTAGAGTTACAGGTTGTTAATACTTATGATATAGTGTAGACTACACAATATCATAGTCGTCGTTTCATTCCTGGAGAAAACACAACAGGTTTCTATTTGACATTTAAACTCGTATGTCAGATGGAAGAGAAAGTAAAAAGAAATTGTGGAGATTAAGCAACGCAATCTACCAGAGGAGAACCAGAAAACATTAGAAATTTTAAAAGAAAGGTATCGTCTTGGTTGCTTCACAAGAACACTGCATTTGGGTATTATTTGTTTGTCCTTCCCACTTTTTACCTTGACTACAGTGTTGGAACCATCCTTCTCTACCTTGTCATTGCTTACCCAGACTATTGAATCCTTTACTGTATGCAGGGAACAATTACTACAGGAGCAGCTGCAGAGTGCTAAAGAAAGTGTTTCCAATAGGCAGAAATTACATGAACTTGCACAAAACCAGTTGTTTGAACTCCATGCTCAATCTGGTAATCAAATAGTATTCAAATCTGGGCATACACTTATCACTTGAATTTGTAACATCAACTATTATATAACAGTATAGTCCAACTTCAGCCCCATGCCTTCTCTTTCTGAATATTGAAATTATCATTCATCAAAGATTATTCTATATTGAAGAAAATGGTCTCTTTTTAATGATAATTTCAGAGGAAGAGAGGGTAGCTCAAGATTTAACGTGACAGGGGCTAATATGTCCCATTTCCATTTTTGACAAGGACTAACATGTCCCAATCTGGGTTTGGACAAAAAAGGGCCAGCTGGCGGTGATTTGACAGGGTTAACGTTGACACGTCAGCATTTAACCTGACACATTAGTGCGTTAACTGACAGATTTGGAAAGAGATGGACGGAAGAATTGCGTACTGTTTTGAAAATGTCAGGGACTATTCGTGCACTTATTTTTTGTCAGGGACTAAAATGGGTAGCGCAAAAATTGTCAGAGACTAAAATGAGACTTTACTCTTATTTTTTTTAATTGTTTACGTGGTTAAACCGTTAAAATATTATGTGCATAGTTATTTATTTGATAAAGAATGCTTTGCTGGTATGCCCGAACTTCTGCATTCTTTTATACCATTGGGTTGCATATCTTGGTCTTTACCTGTCTCTATCGAATGTCAGCTTTGAGTTATCTTAGGTAAATATCCGATTCTTAATTTCATTGTCATAACTTTTACAAGAATTTCACTGACTTTCATCCTTTTCATTCCATCCAGTCATGGCTCAGAGGAATCTCCGATTGGAGAGAGAAACATTGATCTTCCACGTGGACCGTAGTGGGTATACAACTTACTTCAAGTGGTCATTTATCAAATGGAATGAAAACAAATTGTCAATATTCTAATAATATCAAATATGTTGTACTGTACATATAACAGAGTAGTGTTTTGTTCTATATATATATTGATGCAATGAAATATAGAGGCGATTTCTAGTGTTAGGCTTCCACTTACATGATTTAACCATGATCTTCAGAGAGAACCTCTCTCAGTTACGTTTACTTTGATACTATGTAATATGTTAAGAAACTACGCAAAATTTCTCCATAGTCAGATTAGTGGAAGAGCGAAAAATAAATGCGGAAGCACACAAAAATTGATAACGGAGTTCGGCCAATAATGCCTACGTCTCCGGGCTGCTGCAGACCTTATATTGAAAAGGGAAATACACACTGTGTTTACAAACACTCACACTCTCTCACAAAACCCACAACCCAATTACACCAAAAATATTTCTCTCTAAATATTTTTCACAAAAACTCCTCTTTGGAATTTTCTCTCGGTGCTCCTTTCTCTCGACTTGGAATGCACTCAATGTTGGAATATATTTCCTTCACTCACAATGCCTCTATTTATAGGAGAATCAGGAAATGTGAACACCCAAAATGAAATGCTGCACAATGTCCATTTTTCTTCCTGCCAGCGCTTATTTTGCTGGACCATAGAAAAATATGAATGCACTATTCGGTGCATGTTGAAAAGCTTGCTTTCGGTGGGTTGGTTGGGAGGTGTGCTTTTGACTAACAATCTCCCACTTGAAGACTGATTTCAATCGATCTTCACACCTCGATCTTGCTGACCTTTTCCTGGTGCGTTATTCTAGCAGCCAACCAAGTTGAGCACAACTTCAGTTTGTCGATAGTCACTACCTTTGTCAACATGTCTGCTGGGTTCTTACTTCCTTGGATCTTCTTCAACATTAACACCTCATCCTCAAGCAGAGATCTGATGAAGTGATAACGAAGACCAATATGCTTTGTTCTGGAGTGAAATGCTGAATTCTTTGCCAGATGTATCGCACTCTGACTATCACTGTGCAAAACACTCTTCTCCTGTGTGAAACCCAACTCTGTTAACAATCCCTGAAGCCATATCAATTCTTTCTTTGTCAAGCTTCATCGCTACATACTCAGCCTCTGTAGTGGATAAAGCAACAATCTTCTGTATCCGCGACATCAACTAAACTGCTGTAGTACCAACAGTGAATACATAACCAGTGGTACTTCTTCGATGATCAACTTCACCTCCAAAGTCTGCATCTACGTAGCCTTGTACTTGCAATTCTCCTTTACCAAAGCATGCACACTTCTCAGTAGTGCCTCGTGAGATACCTCAAAATCCATTTCATCGCTTTCAATGAGTTTTACCTGGATTTGACATAAACTCGCTAACAACTCCCATCGCATGGCCGATGTCCGCCTCGCATGCACCATTGGCGTACATCAAACTTCCAATGGTCAAGCATATGGAATCTTAGCCATGGATTCTCTTCTTCCTCCGTCTGAGATGATTGTTCCTTGGATAAAGCGAAATGATCGCCAAAGGTGTGCTGACCGGTTTAGCGTTGCCCATGTTGAATCTTTGCAAAACATGGTTGATGTACTCCGCCTGAGATAACTGCAAAATTCTTCTCTGCTTATCTCTCATGATTTGCATTCCAAGGATCTTCTTTGGACCCAAGTCCTTCATGTCAAATTCTTTGACAAATGCATCTTCAAGTTTCGATCTCGCCCATATCCGAACCTCGCTACTAACATATCATCGACATAAAGTAACAAAATGATATAATCGACTTATATCTCTTGAAGAAACAATAGTGGCCTGAGTTGCACTTACGGAAACCTTCCTTGTGCATGAAGCTATCAAACTTCTTGTACCATCGTCTCTGAGCTTGTTTCAGTCATACAAGCTCTTCTTTAATCTGCACACCATATTTTCATTGCCTTTCTCCGAGAAGCCTTCAGGTTGGTGCATGTAGATCTCCTCATCTAAGTCTCAGTGAAGAAACGCAGTCTTCACGCCTAATCGCCAAGATAGAGCTCTTCACCGCAACAATACTTAACTGCACTGATAGTATTGAAGCTTCACAACCGAGCAAAATTTCGTGTAGTCAACTCCTTCCTTTCTTTGGAATCCTTTAACGACTAGTCGGGCTTTGTATCTCTTGGAGCCATCATTCTCCTCCTTCACCCGATACACCCATTTGTTGTGAAGTGCCTTCTTTCCCACGGGTAACTCAAATAGTTCCCATGTTTGATTGGAGATCAAAGACTTCATCTCGTCTTTCATGGCAAGCTCCCACTTGCTAGCATCTGCGGCCGACATGCTTCGCATAATCTTTAGGCTTCTCCATCACCAACAACATGTAGTCCATGTATCTCCGCTGGGCACAGGAACTCGAGAAGACTTTCTATCTGCCGGAGTCCGGAGTAGGAGGCTCGTGCGCCAATTGATTCCTCCGATCGAGGATTCTCAACTATAGGACTTTCTCGGGTCATCGCCCACCTCTGCATACACCGCCCACTGCTCGAAGTTGGCATCCGTGCTATGCCTCGCCCTTGTACATCACTCTTTCATTGAAGATCACATCTCTATCGGATCGCCTTTTTGTTTTCATCATCCCAAAGACGGTAGCCAAACTCATTTTCACCATAACCGATGAAAGTGCACTTCTTTGATTTGGGATCAAGCTTATTCCTCGCCTTGATCATCGATATGCACATATGCTACGCAAAAAACTCTAAGATGTGAGAGTTTTACCTCTTTTCCGCTCCATACCTCTTCTCGGTATTCTAGGCGCCAATGGTACCGATGGACCTCGGTTGATCAAGTAGTTCTGTGTTGATCGCTTCGCCCGTAATCGCTTTAAGCCTGACCGCACCCGCAAGCTTCGCTCTCTCTCGCTAACGCTCGATTCATACGCCAGCTACACCATTGTGTTGAGAGCGCACTGCAGTTCTCTCCATTACGATCCTGTGCTCATAGCGTAACTTCTTGAACTGCGGTGTCTTCATATTCACCACCATTGTCGGTTGCCTGAGCTTTGATCTTCAATCTCGCCTCGCTTTTCTACCATGGCTTTCCACATCTTGAAAGCCTCGAATACTTCAGACTTATGTTTCGTAAAGTATACCCATACCTTCCTAGAGTAATCATCAATAAAAGTCACAAAGTATTGCTTCCCATCGATGGATGAGACAATCGTTGGACCCCAAACATCGAGAGTGAACAAGCTCGAAGTTTCTCTTTCTTTGGGGTTCTTCCACTTGTCCAAAGCTAACTCTTTCTCGCTTTCCAAGTATGCGATCTTCACACATGTCAATTTCATCGACCGAAAACCTGGCAATTTGCTCCTTCGAGTGCATGATCTTCATCCCTTTTCACTCATATGGCCTAGTCTTTGGTGCCATAGATTGGGACTATCATTTGTCGCAATCGCAATCAAATGGCATGCTCCTCGCTGTCTTATAAAGAGTACCACTCTTTTCGCCATGAGCAATCGCTATTGCACCCTTTGAAATCTTCCAATGATCGCTGTGGAAGACTGGGTTGTGTAGCCACATCGCCAATCGCCTCATCGAGATTAAGTTCTTCGTCAGTCGGGAATATGTCCGACATTTTTCAATTCCCATACTGCACTGCTCAACTTAATCTTCACTACACCTTTGCCAACAATCTCACAAGACTGTTCATTACCAAGGTAAACTTTACCAAGGTTTCCCGGCACATAATTCTCGAAAAATTCTCTCTGCGAAGTAGCATGAAAAGATGCTCCAGTCTAACACCCAAGACTCTTCCTTGCTCTCCAAAGAGCATATCAACGCGTCACCTCCTCCCGAGGTGGAAGCAACATTTGCCTCGCCCTTCGCCTCCTGGTTCTTCTGCCGGCACTCCTCGCATCGATTTTTGTAGTGCCCGGTCTTCCCAAGAATTCCAACACTCGATAGTCTTCGAGTTGGAGTTTTGAGAACTATGATGATTTACGGATTTGGACCTCCACGCCCTTTGATTTGCCACGCCCATTTCCTCTGGTTGAATTTCTTCCTTGACTCAGTATGCACATCAAGAGGATGAAGATTCACCCGACTCTCCGTCGGATCTCTTCACCGAGAACCAGATCACGAACATCGCCGATTTCAACTTATTGTTTCGCTTGAGCTACTCACACCGTGACAAGAGCATTCCAACTCTCTCGGAAGAGAAGACAAAAGTATCAATGCTCGCATTCTCATCATCAAATTCGATTCCAACCGAACTCAACTGGGTTGTGACTATGTTGAGTTCATTGAGATGTTGTGCCACCGATGCACCTTCCGTCATCCGCAAGTTAAACAACCGCCTCATCAAATGAACTTTGTTTGAGGCCGACGGCTTTTCGTACATGTTGGAAAGAGCCTTCATAAGATCCGCCGTGGTCTTTTCTTTTGCAATGTTGAACGCAATATTACGGGATAACGCCGAGGGCTTGTCTATCGAGAAGGATCCATTCATCTTCCTTCATCTCCGCTGGTTTCTTTCCTGTGAGAGGTTGATACAACTTTTTCTGATACAAATAATCCTCGATCTGCGCATCTTCCAAAAGCCAAAGTCCGCACCGTCGAACTTTTCAATTTTCACCTTTCCTTCGTCTGCGGCCATACTCCCACTCGAGTCTGACTTCTCAGGATCGTTTCTGACAATTTCTGCTAACCACCGTGCTTTAGATCACCTCCGTGGACAAATTGGTAGCGCCGACCAATTTCACTATTCACGAAAAATTACTATTCAAGTGAATAGTATCTTCACCAAGATTTAGCAGAAATAACCAACTAGCTTTGATACCAGTTGTTAGGAAACTACGCAAAATTTCCCCATAGTCAGATTAGTGGAAGAGCGAAAAATAAATGCGGAAGCACATAAAAATTGATAACGGAGTTCGGCCAATAATGCCTACGTCTCCGGGCTGCTGCAGACTTTATATTGAAAAGGGAAATACACACTGTGTTTACAAACACTCACACTCTCTCACAAAACCCACAACCCAATTACACCAAAAATATTTCTCTCTAAATATTTTTCACAAAAACTCCCTCACTGGAATTTTCTCTCGGTGCTCACTCTCTCAACTTGGAATGCACTCTATGTTGGAATATATTTCCTTCACTCACAATGCCTCTATTTATAGGAGAATCAGGAAATGTGAACACCTAAAATGAAATGCTGCACAATGTCCATTTTTCTTCCTGCCAGTGCTTATTTTGCTGGACCATAGAAAAATATGAATGCACTATTCGATGCATGTTGAAAAGCTTGCTTTTGGTGGGTTGGTTGGGAGGTGTGCTTTTGACTAACATAATACCGGTATTCGGATGCCTATAATAAACCATTTAACAGCCAACTGTCGCAACCCACCATATGGCGTAGCCGCGAACAAGCTTGTTTGTATTTCTCATCACATAAATATATGCATTGAAATTTTTTTCATATTACTAGATTGTATTGAAATTGTCTATTGTGTTCCTGTTCTTCTGGTTTAAAATCTCACGTCAATGAAATAGTACTTATGTCTTTTTTTTGGGTGAACAGTACTAACGTCTTTTTAAATAGTAACATTCTGTTCTTAGTGGTAGTTTATTTTTTAAAGTATTAAATTTAAATTGAAGAGATGAGGAACATGACTTACTAAAGAATCAGATGATTATATGTTGCATCTATGAATCGTAAATAATCATTGATTATATCTATTTGCTATGTACAATACGGTCTGTTGCACCGTTTACTTTCCCACCAACAATATTGCTTTCATGAACAGCAACAACAATACTGATTTCAACAGGCTCCAAAATTGTTGCAAATCAGTAGAATATCATGCAGAACCATAGTACTAGTTAATTATTAATCAGACTGTCTAAAGTCGAGGGCGTCCGTAACTAGACTCGAATTATTTGCATGACACAATCATTTGCAATCTTTTATGGGAATAATTATTCAACAATTTCAGTCTCATTATCAGCACTTGAAGTAGAAGAGATTCTGCAAATATTAGAACCTTTATTGCCACTGGTTATTACATCCTGCTGCTTGGTACTAAGGTGTAGTGGCTTAGCGTCATAATTGGATGTTTCCTGGCATCTTACAGTTACTATTGACCAAAAACTAACAAAAGCTGTGAGGGAACACAACAAAATAGCAAATTTCCATATCCCTATTCTCAATCACAATTTTAAATTGTAAACTGATGTGCGCGGTTTTGGAAATAGCATCTGAAAATAGATAAATTATGTGTGTGGTTCTGGAAATAGGATATGGCAATATCACATACGGGTTTTGAAAAGTTAGAGTACGAAAACCATGAGCTACAGATGTCCCTCAAAAAACTCTAGGAAACTCAAATGTAAGACGTAGGGGCTTCATACTATAGTCTCTGTTAATATCACAATCCAATCTTAGGTTTGGAAATTGAAACAAACTCATAAAGATGTGTCTAAATTTTTAAGGCCAGGCAGAGCTTTCAGCTAGAACAATTGACAGATGTAATCGATAGGATATTGATTTGAGTTGGAAACTAAAGCTGCAACATTAGAAAACTTTTCGTTGATATAAAATTTTCAGTTTGATAACTAAAAAAATTTATACCAATCTAATATAATCGCCGTAAGATATGATGCATTGTGTAACGGCTAATTTAGCTAAGAAAGGACAAAAGGAAGCTGAGTCAAATGGTGAGAGCACTACCTCACAGCAGGGCACGCATGTGAGTCCAAAATTGGTTGCAACAGATGCGGGAATCAAGGGTGCAAGGAAGGGAGAGAGAAAACGCACAGATAATTCTAGGTTGAGGGACTATGTGTGTGACTAAGGCCTATAAGAGAGAGAGTGTGCCTTTGAGGAGAGGCATGGAATGTGTGTGAGGTCATCCTCTTTCTAATCTCTCCCTCTTTCTCTGAATTACATTCCATCGTATTTTTCCCAGATTCGCCTTAATTTTCCTGACTCATTGTGTACTATTCCTTCTAGCTCATACACTAGAAGTGGAGGTTACTTGCCGAACTAATAAAACAATACACCTTTTCCTGATTTTTTTGTACTTAGACCATTACAATTGGTGCTTTCATCTCACCATGGCAGATAATACAAGGATGAAGGAGTTATATGCAGAAGTCAAACACAATGCAGACAAGCTAGAGAAAAGCTACTTTGACCTACAGTCCCAGATCGATCGATTGGGAGTGGATAACAATGCCAGATTCGAGAAGATTGAAGCGTTCCAAGCATCCAACGAGTCCCAGTTCACTCAAATCCGTGAAGCTCTGGACACCCTTCTGCAGCGACACTCTCCCATCCACCATTCTTCCCATGGTCCTTCAAACTCACAGAAGCAGCCATTTCAGGTAAGGAACGTGAAACTTGAATTTCCTAGATTTGATGGAAAAAAGGTTATGGACTGGATTTTCAAAGCTGAACAGTTTTTTGATTACTATGAGACCCCAGATCTTGATAGATTAACTATTGCTTCGGTTCATTTTGATCACACCCATTTCAGTCATGGCAAGCGTTCACACGAGCGCTGGAACTTGACTATGGCCCTTCCATTTATGAATCCCCTAGAGCCACCCTGTTCAAACTTACCCAAACCAACTCGATCGATGAGTATTACCTGGAATTCACATCTTTAGCAAACCGTGTGTATGGGTTAAGCAATGATGCCCTGATCGATTGCTTTGTTAGTGGTCTACAGGACACTATTTGGAGGGATGTGATGATTCATAGCCCAATTTCTATTGTTAAAGGAGTGTCACTTGCTAAAGTATATGAAGAAAAATACAACTCTAATGCCAAAACAAACCTCACAGCCTAACCAACCAAAACACAAACCACAAATTCAAGCCACCAAAATAGAGCTCACTTCAATTCCAACAAACCCAACTCCCCACCCATTCTCCAAACACCACCTACCAGACCTATGCACCAAAACCAGAAAACCCCAACATAAAAAGAATCACCCCTGCTGAGATGCAATCAAGAAGGGAGAAAGGATTATGTTATTTTTGTGATGAGAAATTTTCATTTTCTCATCAATGCCCCAACAAACAATTGCTGATGTTACAAATTCATGAGGAGTTGATTGAAAAACCAGACCCGAGACCACCTGATATTACACCACCTAATGATGAGGTGAATGAAGAAGAACATCATTTATCCTTGAATGCTATGCGAGGATCCAGTGGTGTTGGTACTATAAGATTCAAAGGAAGGATTGGAAGTCTCAATGTTCAAATTCTGGTTGATGGAGGGAGCTCAGACACTTTCCTACAACCAAGAATAGCACAATGCCTCAAATTACCTATTGAACCAGCCCCTTTCTGTAAAGTGTTAGTGGGAAATGGTCAATCCATGACTGCTGAGGGCAAGATACAAGATCTGCCAGTAATAATTCAGGGGCACGAGCTAACTGTTCCTGCATACTTGCTACCTGTAGTAGGAGCTGACTTGATACTTGGTTCTTCTTGGCTTGCAACTTTAGGACCCCATGTGGCTGATTATGCAGCCCTGAGCTTGAAATTTTTTCACGAAGGAAAATTTATTACACTTCAAGGGGAGACAAGCACAACTCCAACTCAAGCACAATTCCACCACTTAAAAAGGATGCAACACACAGATGCCAATGCTGAAATGTTTACCATTCAATTGGTACAACCAGAAGTACCCAAGGACATTTTGTTGGATTTGCCGACTGACATAGAGCCAGAAATGGCTACATTATTGCATACCTACAGGATGGTTTTTCAAGCACCTGCAGGGCTGCCTCCAAAAAGGCTGCAGGACCATGCCATTCCTCTCCAAGAAGGGTCAAAACCGGTTAAGGTAAAGCCTTATAGGTATCCACACAGTCAAAAAGAACAAATTGAAAAGATGGTGCAAGACATGCTTGATCAAGGTATTATCCAACCAAGTACTAGTCCATTTTCTTTTCCTATTGTGTTAGTTAAGAAGAAAGATGGTAGTTGGCGTTTTTGTACTAACTATAGAGCCTTGAATGCCATCACCATTAAGGATAGTTTTCCTATGCCAACTGTTGATGAATTGCTTGATGAATTGTATGGCACCAAATTTTTTTCTAAATTGGACCTTAGATCCGGTTAGCATCAAATTTTAGTTCGGCCTGAGGATAGACACAAGACTACTTTTAGGACCCATCATGGTCATTATGAATGGCTTGTTATGCCATTTGGATTATCTAATGCACCAACATCATTTCAGTGTTTGATGAATGAAATCTTCCAACAGGTTCACAGGAAATATGTCCTTGTTTTTTTTGATGATATTCTTATCTATAGTTCAACTTGGCATGATCATTTACTGCACTTAGAGTCTGTTTTGCAGACCCTACAGAACCACATTCTATTTGTCAAGTTATCTAAGTGTTCTTTTGGATTATTGGAGGTGGAGTACTTAGGCCATATGTTTCTGGAAATGGAGTTTCCATGGACAGCAACAAGGTGCAAGCTGTAATGGATTGGCCGATACCAAAGAATGTTAAGCAATTGAGAGGATTTCTTGGGTTGACAGGTTACTATCGAAGATTCATTAAAGCCTATGCCAAGATAGCAGCTCCACTCACTGACTTGTTACTATCGAAGATTCCTTTGTCTCCTACCGCGTCATCCCGAACCTGAAGCCATGATTCTGCATAAAATGCGCAAAGCATTGAGTTGATCAGGCTCAATATCTCATAGCATAATAAGTAGGAGGACAACAACAGATACTAAGGACTCGCTAAGACCATTCTACCTATCCTATAGTCCGATGCTTTGATACCATAATGTAAGACCATACATTCCAAAATACTTGAAAGTAAGATAGTTAGCATTAGATACAGTCATCCCAAGAGAATTTAAACTTAGATCATACATCAAGTTTAAATTGTACAAGGTTCCTAATTCAAATTACATAACCGTCAAAGGATTTAATACAAATACTTTGTCTTTTTTGCATTAAATACCTAGAGTGTTACACAGTCAAAACAACAAACTAAACATAGCTTTGGCATTCAAGCCCCTTCAGTATTCCTTTTCAACCTGCAGATCTAAAATAAATAAATAAATGGACGGGGTGAGATAAAAAATCTCAGTGAGCTCTCCTCTCGACTCCTCACCATCACTCCACTTAGTATACCATTCACAAAAAAAAAAAGATAATATGTGACTATGCAATGCATCTTCTTAATTAAGGACATTTAATCCTCCTTTGCTTTGTGTTATTGGGTTGTGTCATATGCTTTGGTCCATAGACCCCAATTACACGCTTTCGATACGGTGGTTAAATGTCTTAACCATCCAAGTGGCGTCCCACAAGGCTAACCTTACCGATCTTCTCCTATAAGAGGAGTCTTACTTGGCCAATAAGTGACTTTTATCACAACTTTCTTACTTTAATGCATGTTTAAGAAATGCAACTTAGCTAGCTAGGATTATCAACCTTCATCATTATTTAACTATTCAAGGAAATTTCTACAATAAATCCAATGAATCAAGCTTAACATGAGTTAAAATCTCAACATATACTTATCATGCTTCTTTAACAATTCCTACAACCAAGACATGTCAAGATCATAAAGAAATTATTAACAATACTCGAGCCTAGTCATTAATAGACAAAAATCCTTCCCTTTGAAGCTCCATGGAACTAACAAAAGGGCAAACATAAACATATAAGTGCGGGGGGGTTGGGGGCAGCCATCTAACCTCTTTCAATCAAACCCACTACATAATCATAACAGTAATAATAATAATAACAAGCTCTAAATCAAAGGGGGTTAACAAAACCCTAACTTTGAACCTAATGGTTCTCAGGCTTCTTTGATAAGAAAATCCTAATGTGAGACTTATGGATGCCCATCACTTAAGAGAAGAGAGAACTCACCACCAACTCCAAAGATTCGAGCCAAGGAGTTGAAGCTCAGCTCCCCTTTTCTTCTTCCTTCACGTTCTTCTCCTTCTTCCTTCTAGGGTTCAACCCAACTCTTCAAAATCACTCAAATCTCAACTCTCAAACTCATATTCAAGCTAGTATTTGACAAAATCTAGTAAGAATCTCTCAATCGCCCTCAAGATTGTGAAACCCTTGTGAGTTTCCCCTTTTTCTCCTCTCCAAATCGCTCTCTCTCTCTAACCCTCTCTCTCAAATCGCGATATATCCCTATTCTACTGTGATTTTCTGTTATATCAGGGCTGTGTGAATCGATTCACACAGACACAAAGTGACAATTGGAATTTTAAGTGAGTGAATCGATTCCTGCAGCTGGTGAATCGATTCAGGGCTGTTCAATTAGGCTCCCAGAGAGTTGTTTTTGGGTGAATTGATTCACTGAGCTTTCAATTCGACTCCCAGAGGATTAAAATTGTGTGAATCGATTCATGGCTTGTGGGAATCGATTCCCACTGCTGAAAAATCAAAGAAACTTAATTCTGACACCCAATCTTGAAACCTTCTTCTATTCCTTCTTAAACTAACTCACAATCCATCCTTATCATCACTTTAAAGCTAATTTCAACTCATCTAACCACTTAGGATCGTCAAATACACAAATATCCTCATCTCTCAATTATGATCATCAACTTGAATTCAATTGAAATTCACAATTAAACTATACTAAGCTTATGCACATAATTCTAAAATAAAATTGAGGGATTTGGGGCATTACATATTACATGGCCAACGATTTATCTATGTGGCAAGTCTTTAGTGTGATGTGGCAAATATTAGTGTGAATGGACGGGTGACGTAGCAAGTCTTTCCCCATCACCATCATTTTCTTCCATTAGAGCTTCATCATCATCATCATCACCACCCCCTTCTTCTTCTTCTTCTTCTGACCCACTACAAAATCTCCAATACCCAGAATCCAAAACCCTTCAATTTCTCAACCCTCTTCCCAAAGTTCCCTCCTTTGACCCTCCTCTTCAAGACCCAAAACCCAAATCCCCTCAATTTTTTTTTACCATATTCCCAAAGTTGGCAGCATCAGCTTTTTTCTTTCTGGGTTGTTGTCAACATGGTTTTCACATGCCAATAACATCACTATCCTCAGTGGTTTCATTTGAGGAAACATTGGATGAGAAGAGTGACATTGGAGAATTTTTGGGGAGTAAACCAGATAATGTTGAATCTGTTTTGCACTTGAAGCTCAAAGAGAGAGTTCCTATTGTCCACAGTTTTAAGAAAACAAAATCTGATTATGAAGAAGCACGACAAATGTTGAAAGCACAGGTTTTCCGGTGGAGGAATCCGAGATGGTGGCAACCGCTTCTGGTGAAGAAGCATGGCAAGTGTTGAAAGTTTCACAGCCAATGAAGAAGAGTCACCGAGGACCAAGGTCGCGTAGCTCACTATGTAGGGGGAGTTACCTTTTACAGAAGAACCTGTCAATGGGAGTCTCATACATGGTTAAGTCTTTTCTTTTGTGTTTTCCATATTCCATAAAAATTCAAGTTCAAATGGGAACATCTGACATTTTTTGAAGATGCAGGATGAAGAAGATTAATGGAGAAAAAGAACCCTAATTTTAATTTGGGAAAAATGATTAACAGTGTTATTGTCTTCACTGAAGAACCCTAAAGACTTGCCATATAGACAAATCGTCAGCCATGTAAGAAACAATAAACGGCATTATATGAGTCTGTTACAGAAAGAACGAACGTGCTATAACTTTTAAAATGTAAGGGGACCAAAATAAAACTTTTAATACATAGGAGACTAAATTGAAACCTAAAATAAACTTAAGAGACCAAAAACATATTTTAGCCTATTTTATAAAAGTGAGGCGTAGAAGTTATACACTCCCTGGTTTTATTTCCACTCACGAGAATCTGCTTTCAATACCATTCCCATCCCGTGGGAAAGAAAACTGGGGGAATAATTTTTTTTTTCAACCTTGCATTTTCAAAGTTTTTAGGATGCCAAATTATCAACAAGTCGTTGTAGTATAGTGGTGAGTATTCCCGCCTGTCACGCGGGTGACCCGGGTTCGATCCCCGGCAACGGCGCAATATTTTTTATCTTTTCTTCGGTATCAATTGCCATATCCAATTAAATCATTGCTCGTCCGAAGTCCGAACTTGCTCAATTAATTCCTTGATTTTATTTTGTTTTTGGGGTTTGCCTTTGCCTATGATCGAATCGTGTGTGAAAGAATGATGAACGTTGGTGCTTGTATCCATTTGCCCAGGTGGCTGGCGCTTCTCAAAGCCCCTAATCTCTGTATCTTGCAATATGTCTCTGTTGTCCATTCGAAACTCCTTCTCAGCTTCCTCCATAACCGCCACAGAGCCCACGAAGCCGAAGCAGAAGGAACCTTGGTTAATTGTTGGCCTCGGCAATCCGGGCAAGAAGTACGCTGCCACCCGCCACAATGTCAGTACACCTTCACCGAGTTGAAATTCCTCTTCCTGCTAGTAGTAGTTAGTGCCTGCCAATGTTTTCAATTTGCCATTGCTGAGATAATATTAGGTTCAATAAAATAAAATATTTGGTGCCCTAATAAAAGAGTATGAAGTGTTTGAGTTACATATTAGTGTGTTGTATAGTTTTTGAGCCAATATTAAAATTCAAACAGACGGAAATAGTTAAGTCTCTATTTAAAACCAAATCTAACCATCTTATTGTAATGAGCTTGTTTTCTTCTAATGAATTCAGTTTTTTCCTTCAAAAAAAAAAAAAAAAGTCTCTGGTTGATGATTTTTTGCTTTGGTTGGGACTCAGTTCCAGGGTAGGTTATCTGACTCTGTGTTGGAGCTTTTACTTCAGTCTTCAGGTGGGACTTGAGATGGTTGATACTATAGCTGAAGCTGAAGGGATATCTATGAACAACGTTTCCTTCAAAGCCCTATTTGGAAAAGGTTAAACAAATAATTCTATGTTTTTTTGTTTAATTAATTTGGTTTTAGTAGAGATATATAGCAGTCAGCATCAAAATGTTGGAAAACTATGATTGCTCAATGCTCTGTTGCTCTTGCATATTATCATAAACAGTTATGTTATTTTAACAACCAAAAATCGACGCCTGGGCGACATCTGGTTAATAACGTGTAAAAGTTTGGTTAATGCAGTTCAGTAGATGGTTAACGATGAATTGTATTCGTTAACCAAATATTTGCATTATTAACTATCCACTGATTAACCATCCACTGAACTGCATTAGCTAAATATTTGCATGTCATTAACCAGGTGTCGCCCAGTTGTCGAATTTTGAGTGTCAAAATAACATTTCTCTTCATAAACAGGGAAAATGCAACAATGTTTTTTTGGGTATAATGTCATTCGTAGTATCATATCGTTGTCTAAAATTGTAAGGATTTAAGTTTATTCTGCAAGGTTATTAACTTTTTGGTGGTGTGTCGCACTGTCATTTTCTTTTCTTAGTAAATTACGGTGTCTTGTTGCCTGAAAGTATTTTTCATGTTAGGCAACTGACGGAATCCATTCTGCATCGCTAGTCAAACATGCATTAGAACATTTTGGATTGACTCTAGGATTGCATCTGTTTCCTGAATCTTCATTCTTCTATGATCTGTCTTACCATGCTTTTAACATGTAAAGTCTGCAAGTTTGAATGATTCACCATCACCACCCGCTAGCAACATTTTGGTTTCAGTTTCGTGCGTCATGATAATTGATGAAAATATTGTATCGTCCTATTGAAAAGGGTCAGCTTTTACACAAAAAGTATTTTGACAAGGGTTTTATCCCACTAGAAAAAAAAATGACAAATGCTAGTAAGATCATACTTTTCTCGAGTAGAGCCAGAAAGAAGTTTCTTGCAAAACCTGAATCCATCTATATTCTAATGAATTCGTAAATATTGCAGACAGCAATTGATTCCATATATTTCAATTCAGCTTTCAATAAAGCAGAAGATGAAATTTAAGTATTTACAAGTATGCACCCCATTTGTGACAGTTGTTTTCCCATTGCAGGTTTTATAGGTGATGTTCCAGTTATACTTGCAAAACCACAGACTTTTTTATGAATTTAAGTGGTGAATCTGTAAGTCTATTATCTGGAGACACTTCAGATGTAATGATGGGGTAGGACAGAAAAGTGTTGAAAAAAAACTGTCCTGCATGGCTTGATTCTATATATAAGGAACATAATTGTTTATTACTCAAATTTCCGTGACTTATAGCACGATGAATTACTGGAGAAAAAAATATAGTCAACCAAATTACAATTCTTTGAACCTCACAAAATTAATTGTGGTCAAACTAAGGCACATTTGGACCAGGAAACTGTGCTGAAAAAAAATAAAAAATCATAGGAATCCATATGATTTTATTTTATTTAAATAGCTAGGTTAGAGATTTCTATAGACAGTTAGTCATTTGTATATTTCTAATTTCTATGATGTGAATAAATGTCCAATAAAATGTCCCAACATGTCAGGGAATGGCAGAATTCAAAGTGTTTAAACAGCTGTTATTGTTTTTTTTTTATTTTTTATTTTTTCTTTTTTCGCTTTGGTATTTGACAGTCCAAACTTGACACTTCTTAGAGTAGCCTTGATGAAGCACTAGTGCTTTGTGGTTATCAATTGTCAATGAGTTTACCTCTGGTAGCCAGACACTTCAAAATAGTAGCCATATACTTCATAGATGCTTCAAATACTCCTAGCTACATTCTACAACTTCTTTACTTTTTTTTTTTTTTTTTTTTTTTTTTTTTTACAAAAAACATTATACCAATACAGATGGAAATACCGCTGTGGCAGGAGCTTTATCAGACCAGGTTGTTGTAAGGAATCCAGGGAATAGAATTCGAAAATTGATAGATAGAAACAAAGAAAGGATTTGGATAATTTTATTGAAGAATAAGAATATGAGAAAGAATTCTCCACTAAGGGTTTCCCCTTACAACTTAGCCATGGCTCTATCCATCCAAAGCCAACAAATCTGAATGATCCCTCTGCCATTACGTCCCCCTATTTATTTATCTAACTAACTAACTTCTTTAACTGTGTCCCCTTCCCTTCTATGTCTACAAGGAATCATGTTTAGTTTTAAAATATCTATTCTTTCTTTTGATTTACGAGTTGTGTTTTTCTTTTTATGTTAATCTTTAGATTAATTTCATATGTTGCAGTATAGCTTTGTCACGTCCTATAGTTTGAAAAATTTATCGTGTTCTCTTGTGAATTATCCATGCTGGATAGTATCGTATCCTTGTCCTGTATCCCGTCCATGTTTCTACTTTCAAGGAATTTACTATAATAAATACTTTTATTTTGATGCTGATTTGTTGATGTTGGAATCTATTTTGAAGGTTGGGGCAATAGTTTCATATTACAAGATTCCATTGAAGCAAGTACTTGTGGTATAATATCCATGCTATGACTACCTTGTTCTTTTTATTTGCAAGTGATGAAGAAAAAGTTGAAGGATGATATGCTTTAGTGTTCAGTTAATAATTTTCTTTTTCAGATCTTTGACGACTTGGATTTGCCTTTTGCTAAACTGCGGCTTCTACCAAAGGGTGGACATGGAGGTCACAATGGGTAACTATAATCTTTGCTTCATATTTGTTTAGATTTGGTTCGACATCCTCCTATTGAGTTTAAATTTATATATTAACATGTCCGTTGTTGTTCTGAACATCACGGCCCAGTTTCTTCATTTTTCTGAAAGTCGAAATACCATATTTGTCTTCCTTTGTTTAGTCACACCTGCAGTTTAGGTCAGGGTTGACTATGCTCAGCTTGAAGAATACGTTGCTACACAATCATTTTCTATGCTATCAACTGGATCAAAGAAAAGACTATTGATGGTTGTGGGATGCTAGGAACTATTTATTTTCAATAGATGTAGCTAAGGGCATGATTGGTTTCGGAAAACATTTTCTGTTTTTAGTTTTAATTACAGAAATGTCACCCTGTTTCCTATTTTCAGAACAATTGAAAAATAAGAAACAAAGCAAAAAAAACAAGGTGATATTTCTGTAATTAAAAATGAAAACAGAAAATGAAGATGAAAACCAAACAGATCCTAAAATTTCCGATAATTGTCTAATGATTATAATAATCTCTTCCCTCTCTCTTGGGGCAAAAAGGTGTTTGTGTTGTGTAGTGGTAGCAAGCATACAGAGAACAAGAATGACTGGAAAAAAAGTAAACACCTCCAGTTTTCTGCTGAAATTATGTGTGGTGGAGATAAATCATCTTCCTTGCCTCATCATTCAAAGCATTGATTTGTGCATGAACCCTTGAAATCTGCTTCTTATGTGAACCTAGCCTTTTTTTATTTTAATTTGCTGTGTGGTTCAGCATATGCCATTCAACTTTAGAAAAGTCATCATGATCTCTATTTTCTCAGAAGGTAGCTCAAGTTCTTTAATTTTATTGGTTCTCACTTCTTATTGTATTTTTGGGGGGGAGGGGTGTGGGGGGGTTTGCCACGTTTCAGGGTTGTGGCATTTCACAAACCTGCATTATTTTTGTTGTGATAATTTGTACCGGGTGATATGATACTCGTTGACCCTTGTTTCTTGCTAAACGGAAGAGAAATTAATTGTTACTGATTTTGTTCTCTTTGAAGTATGGCAGAATGAAGAGTGTTATTAATCACTTCAAAGGGAATAACGGTTTTCCTCGCCTACGAATGGGTAAGTTCATATGTTTCTAGGATTAAAATATTCATTTATGTTAGAGTCATTTATAACCTCTATTGTCATTTTATTGTTGATTTTATTAGGCATTGGGCAGCCTCCTGGGAAAATGGATCTTGTAGCATTTGTTCTTCGTCCGTTCACTAAACAGGAAAGGGAAGAGGTGTGTATCTCTTTTTTTCTTTTCTTTTCAAAGTTTGAACTGATAAACTGGCCTTCGGCACATGGAAGTCCTTTGTGTTAATGAATATATCTTTCAGTTGAATTTTACCTTGCAACATGGATTAGAGGCCGTGCGGATTCTTTTGCCGGAGGGATTTGATAAAAGTGCAACATTTGTTATTAGTGCCAAAAAGATAGAGCAAATAGGTTGAGGGAGTGCTGCTTTTAAACATCTTTTTGGCAAGTACAAACAAACAGGAACGTGTTGCAAGGAGATGCAAGTTAACTTATATAAAGCACTAGACTCATTCAAGTATTCATAAAGCAGTTCCAGCTCAATGAATTTGAACCTGATGCTTGGAATCTTCAGGTACTTGTGAATATACATACTGTTGTGTCTGATCAATTGAGTAGTTCAATTATATGATATTATTGAATTATTAGTCTACTAGATGGCTTGATGTCATGCTGACCATCTCATGTCTCTTTCCTCATTCTTTGGATCTCAAGGCCTCTTGTACACTTTTATAATAGAATTGTAATGATAGAGAGTCTTTGGCTGTTTGCTCTTGGAGATGCATTTTCTTCAACAAAGTTTATTGTGTATAATCTGTGTGTGTATGTGTGTGTGTAAAATTGCCTTAAGAAGCAATTAGATGCATGGAACTAATAATAGCATATCATCATTGTTGTAGTAATGACATATAATAAAATTAAGTGTAAATTGCACTTTTCGTCCCTTAACTTTATTTTAGTTTTCAATTTCGTTCCCTAACTATTTTAATTTTCATTTACGTCCCTTAAGTTACGAAAATTATGCTATGTTCGTCTCTTAACTATTTTACTTTATATTTACGTCTCTTAAGTTACGAAAGTTACGCCACGTTTGTACTTTCCGTCTGTAATCCCTTTAAACAATAAAGTCAAAATCATACTCCTATCAGAGTTTTTATTGATGAAGTAACATGATAAATAGTAATGGAGTAAAAAAACAAAGTATCAATGACTTATATACACACAATAAAGGGATTAGAGATAGAAGGGATGAACGTGGCGTAATTTTCGTAACTTAAGAGACGTAAATAAAAAGTAAAATAGTTAGGGGACGAAATTGAAAACTAAAATAAAGCTAAGAGAAGAAAAGTACAATTTAGCCTAAAATTAAATGAAAACAATAACAAAATAAAATTGGTAGTATTAATTTTCAACTTCAATTAATTTACTTAAAAATATTTCATGAAATTTTTAAAAGATTTTTGACAATAAAATAGTGCATTTGATGCACCACTGTCTTTCGGAAATGAGTGTATTTGTTCATATTTTGAGGAAATAGCCAAATAGTATAATAAATAATCACCACGTCAACCAACTTTTTTCATCCTTATCTGGTTGGACCTGTTGGTCATCCCTAACTGGAGTCAGTTGTTTGGGGTGGCGATTGATTCCATGTGGCGAACCAGAAATGAGTGTGTTTTTCAACAAGAGAAGCTCTCGGCACGATGTGGTTGAACTCATTCGAAGAGGAGTCGATCGACGCCATCCCACAAGCCAGAATTTCTGAGAACAAAACTGGGGCTTAGCATTGGTTTGAGGAAGAGGATACAAATGCTTCACAGTTGAGTCCGATTCAACCATTCCAATATCCTTGCTACCATTTAGTGGAAGCCATTAGGAGGCTATATAATGAGCATGCATGCTCATATCAAGTGGATGTATATTTTGAGAAGTCAATCAAGTGGTTGACGCTCTAGCTAAGTTTGGGGTCTCTTTGAGTATTCCTTGCAAGATTTTTTTTATCATCCTCCAAATTTTCTCTCTGTTTCTCTATTGGCTGATGCCTTTTGTATTGCATTTCCTTGTGGTTTTTAGTTGTTTTTTCTGGGAGCTCCAGCTTGGATCCCCTTTTGTACAACAACAAAAATCTGGCTGGACCTGTTTGCGTTCCCCATTTCAATGCTCATCATTTGCATATTCAATAAGCCATAAACTTAATTACAGAATGCACAAGGCAAAACAGGTTTACTTAAGTTCCATTTTTCAGTGCTCATCTAGCGCATTTTAATCTCAATTTAATTTTTAATTTCAGCTGCTTCAACGCGAATTTAGTTGCCATTCTCTATTATTTGTATCCTTGCAGTCGCAGAGTTAACGTCTCCCGCAGCCCACATATCAAACTTAATAATTAAGATATTTAATTGTAAATTTTACCCCAATCTCCTTATAATTGAAGTAATGAAAAGTGCAATCTCCGACATAAATTCCACACATAAAATTTCAATAATATTTATCCATTATTATATAATAATATTCATAAGGTGGGTTAAAATATTCTGTTGATACAAGTCTTGCGGGGCGAGAAACCAATGACAGAATTAGCAAGATCAAAGGTGACATGTGTCCCCTGTTGCTGCGCATTCCCTATGATTGATATCGGCGCACTCATCGACGTAAAAGCGAAGCAGAAAGTTCCTTTGTTGTCCATTGGAACTAAAACCGGCATTCCCCACGATTTCCCATCACTCATCTCAAATGACACTGTCGGTAGCCTCACTACCGTCTCTGACGACAAGTCATAGCATGTGGAAAAAATGGAAAGTGCCTTAGCACATCACAAGTGCTGAGTCTTCACCATGAAAGCGTTGCGCACCGCGTTATAAGCTTTACGGTACAACCGAGTTATGGTAGTGCCCGAGTCCACGATGATTCCACTGTTCCCCGATTGTTGTATCTTGAACATCACCTGCAGAATGGAGACCCTCTGGCCTCCCATGCTAACTCTGGTGGGTCCTACATAGTAGAAAATGTCCATCTTAGGGTTTGTAAATAACGAAGCCGTGAGCGAGTCACCGAGTCGGGGCGAGTTGAACTCTAGGGTCGACGATCCTTTCGAGTCAAGGTGCACAAAGCAGTGGGAAAACGACGACACATTGATCCGAGACGGGATGGAGAGGGGATCATGGCCAAGTGCGAGTATTCCGGTGGCGGCGACAAACGACCCCTGGTTGTTATTGCCGCAACCCATTGGGTCCCGCTTGATCGACTCGGTGTTACCGAATGACACCGTTTCGGTTACGAGAACCCCGTCGGTGTGTGAACGGTCGCCATACATAATATTGTATGCACAATATTGGTCCTTATTACAAAATGAAGTTTCAAAATGTTTGCACTATTTGGCTTCGGAGGTAATCAGGGAGTACGAGGATGACATGGAGGGGTAAAAAATGGGATCATATTGGTTGTAATAGTGGGAACAGGGTTTGAACTGTAGTTGTTCAATGGGCTTCCAATGTCGAGAACCAAGCCAAAGGGTGGTGTAGGTTGTCCCACTTCGATTCTCACAAAGTACCTGCCTAAACCTTTGGAAAAGCCTGATGCCATCGGCCCTGACAAGTTTTCCGGTTGGATTTTCAACTTGTTTTTGTGTTGTTGTAGCTTGGAGATGATCCAGCTGACTTGGGCTGAGTCACGGCTGAGTCGAGTCAGGACTAAGCTACGGTAGTCCTTGTGCTGTTGAGCATTGAACAGAGAATCTCTTGGGTGTAATTGGAGCTTGAAGGTAGAAGAAGATTAAAAAGTTGGGGTGGCATGGGTTTCTTTTTCTTGGTAAGAGGGATTAAAGGAGAGGACTTGGTAGGCTTGGTGGAGTGCGGCTGTGACATTGAGAACGGAGGTGGAGAATTTAGAGGAAGTAGCATCAGCATAAGGAGGAAGAAGAGAAAGCGGGAAGAAAAGTGAGAAGCTCATATGGGTTAGGAAAATGAACAATGGGTTCATAATCAGATCCATGTTAATTTTTGGTTTGCCAAGCCAGGAGAGCTCTAACTAAAACACCAACTAGTACTACCAAGTGAGTGCGTCTGGCATGAAATAAAGTACTAGTAGTATTTGTATTGTAGTAACAAGGGAGTGGGTTTCTTGTGTTCCTTGTTTTCTTTACGAAATGACTTAGTAACGGGTGGCTGGCCAGCTGGGTATCCCATGTTTAATAGAGAGAGGGACACATCTCGTGCATGCTTGTGCCTATTTCGTGAGAGCTATGTACCAGAGAAAGGAAAAAGCCCCGGTTATGTGTCGGTTATCACACACACAAATACAAGTAAAAAAGGATGCATGTCAAACTTCACCATTACATTGTATATAATATATTATACTTTTCTTTTTTATTATTGAAAAAGTTTAGACGTCCCTGGAGCACACGAGGGTCAGAGAAAGCCTCAAGACTCAAAGAGCACTTATAGATGTACTTACATATTAGTCATCAACGAGGTCCTCACATTGCAAGCGGGATTCGTGTAACAGACTGGCCACCCTCTTGTGCTACCAATTTGTCATCACGACCTTCTCCATCCCCATGTGGAGTTTTTGCCTTCTGCAAGGTTTGAACCCAGGACCGAGGGCTTAAGTAACCCGGAAGCACCTTGCCATTACCAACTGAGCTAACGAGAGGGTGGTCTGTCTGTTACAAAAAAAGTAGCTCAGTTGGCAATGGTAAGGTTCTTCCGGGTTACTTAAGCCCCAGGTCCCGGGCTCGAACCTTGCAGAAGGCAAAAACTCCACATAGGGGTGGAGAAGGCCGTGAGGACAGATTGGTAGCACGAGAGGGTGGCTAGTATGTTACACTACAACAAATTCTAAAAAAGATGGCGCTCCTTTAAGCAGCGCTTAAAATAAAAAACGCTACTTTATGTCATGAACACAATAAGCCGCTTACTAACTAAGCGCCATCTTGTTTAGTACATATAATAATAAGCGCTTAGTCCTTTAAGCTACTGCTTTTATCTTTAAATAATAAAAAGCGGCACATTAAGCGGTAGCTTCAAAACATGAAGCGCATTTTTTGATCATAGGAACAATAAGCCTTCATAGTAGAGCGTTTTTTGGTGTCAGTAGCAGCCGCTTTTAGACTTAAGCGCTGTTTTTCTTACTAATAAGCGGCGCTTTCTTACTATTGCTTTTGGTCGAGTTTATTAAATATATGTATTTCCTCTCTCATTTCGCATCCGGATAACCGCTTTCTCTCTCTCAAACTCTCTTCGCAAACTCCACCGCTCGCCTCCATCTCTACCGCCGCCGCCCCTCAACGAGATCGTGCTTCAAAAGCCGGAGATCGTGAGCTCGCCCAAAGCCTCAAACCGAAGCTCGCCCAAAAGCCGGAAACCGAGCTCGTCCGCCGCCCTCCAAAAGTCAAACCGAGGTCGCCCAAAAGCGGAAACCGAAGCCTGCTCGACGCCCTCAAAACACGAAATCCGAGCTCGTCCAAAACTCGTCCGCCGCCCTCCATCCGAAGCTCGTCTGGCCCTCAAACTCGAAATCCGAGCTCGTCCCAAAACTCGTCAGTAGTCCCTCCATCCGAGCAAAGGCTGGCGGCGCTCGGCCTCTCCTCCCCGCCTCCATCTCCAAACTCTTGTTTGCGTCCATTTCCGTGTATGGCCACTTGTCTCCATTTTGTATCTCGATTCCACGTTGGTTTCATTGTTGGTGGTTCGTTAGTTTTTTGTCTCTGCTCGATTTTGTTTGATTTTGTTCATCGTTGACCGCTTTGGAATCGAAGGGTTTGATTTTGTTTGATTTTGTTCATCGTTGTCCGTAGATAAATTAGAAGTGTTAAAGATGCTTGGAATCAGTTTGTTAAAATGTACGCTTAGTAAATATATATGCATATCGGATGGGAATCAATGGAAAAATGACCAATGAATTTTGTTGTGGAACCCGATTTTGGTTTTTTTGGTTTGAACAATGAATTTTGGAATGTTACAGTGTATTGTATATATTTTGGAATGTCCATATTTTAGGGAGACTCGCCAAAATTTTGTTAGAATTTTGATCTAGTCTGTGTTGATTTTAAGAGCGTTGATAGTTTTAGTCTTGCTTTATTTAAATGGGGTTTTTCTGTTGTTTTACCTCTCAATCCATAGGTAAAATATGGATCGAAAGTGGATGTCTGCCAATCGTTTGTCGAAGGAATATAAGGATGTAGTGAAAGATTTTATTGGGTTTGTAGTTGGGCATACAAATGCACCATAGTAGAATCATATGTCCTTGTTTAAGTTGTTGTTATACAAACAAAATTAGTGTTCGGGAATTGGAATGGCATTTAGTGTGCAATGGGATTGATCAAACTTATACTGTTGGACAAAGCACGGTGAGACAAGAGGTGAATCTTCTAATACGGGAATAGTGGGAGATATCGCCGAGGACACCGCTACAAATACATATGATGGTGACCGCTTTGAAGATATGTTAAATGCGGTTGAAGAAGATCTTCGTGATTGTCCTCAAATGTTTGAGAAGTTGATGAGTGATGCGAGAAGCCGTTATATGAGGGTTGTACTAAATTCACAAGATTGTCGGCAATGTTAAAGTTGTTTAACTTGAAGTCGGGCAATGGATGGGTGATAAGAGTTTTACTGGACTTACTCACACCGCTGAAAGATATGTTGCCTAATGATAATGTGCTTCCTAGTAGGACTATGAGGCTAAACAAATGTTACGCTCTATTGGCATGAGCTATGAGAAGATACATGCTTGTCGTAACGACCGCATTTTATTTCTCAGAATGAATATGCATCGTTAAAGTCGTGGTCCAAAATGTGAAGCCTCACGGTATAAGAAGGAAAATTCGGCCCAGAGAAGGTATTGTGGTATTTTCCCATAATTCCCAGATTCAGCGTATGTACCGTAGTTCGTAAGATGCAAAAACCCGACATGGCATGAGGATGAAAGGATTCAAGATGGCAAGCTACTAAGACCCTGCAGATTCTCCTCAATGGAAAAAATTGATATTGATTATCCCGATTTTGGGAATGAACCAAGAAACTTACGACTTGCATTGTTCATCGATGGATTTAACCCACATGGTGTTCAAGTAGCTCTCAAAGACATGGCCTGTGATTTTGGTGATTTATAACCTACCTCCATGGCTATGCATGAAGCTTAAAATATATGATGTTGTCTTTGTTAATTTCTCAATAAAACAACCAGGAAATGATATCGATGTATATTTGGCTCCTTTAATTGAAGATTTGAAGCAAATGTGGGAGACAGTGTGGTGGTGTATGATAGGTATAGAGAAGAAAGTTTCACCTTGAGGGCTATGATTTTCGGCACAATTAATGATTTTCCAAAGATATGGTAATCTGTCGGATATAGTACCAAAGGTCGCAGTGCATGCCCTATATGTGAAGATAGTAGATGATTGGATTCGGTTGGAACATGGTAGGAAGAATGTCTTTCTTGGGCATCGCAGATTTTTGCATCCAAATCATCATTATCGGTCATGGAGAAAGGCATTCAATGGGAATACAGAAGAACGGAGAGCTCCTTTGCCTCTTACGGGTACACAACTGTTAGAAAAAGTAAAAGATTTGAATATTAAATTCGGTAAACCTTTTGCAGGAGACCTTGCCACACGATTTTAAAGTATCTCAGGTACTGCATTAAATTTTAAAGTATCCAATGATTTTTATTTTTTTACACTAAATATTTATGTTATTGTTAATGCATTAATTTGTATGCATGTTTTAATTTAAGGTACTTGTATCAAGAGATATTGATCCCACAAGAACAAACTCAAAGGTTTGTATTTTTGTGCCCACAACGGACACATATGGGATCATGGAATGCTGACATGTCTGAGTATGTCATTCACCGCTTGACATTAGCAAATCCTGACTTTGAGACTTTGTTTTTGTCACCTTGCAACGTAGTGTAAGTCATTTAATTTAATCAATATTACTAAATTTATTGAAATGTGTTTACTTTCTTATATTTTTTGTCCAACATTTTGTAGGGATCATTGGTTATTGTTAGCGATTAACTTGAATCAAAACGCGTTGTGTACTATCTTGATCCATTGCGTGTACATATCAACATGCGCAAAACAATGAAAGAGAAGTACAATCAAGAAGTGTGTATAAATCATAGATATGTATATACATATATATATGTATGCAATTTCTTAAACGTTTAAGTTACTTGTAATATTGAAGTGTTTATTTGTTTATGTTTGGCCTACGTGACATCTTGTCTTTGGTGGTGATATTTGTTTAAGTTCTGTGTTTTATAAATTTTGGAATGTCCATATTTTATGAGACTCGCCAAAATTTTGTTAGAAATTTGATATATATAGCCTATGTGTCCATATTGAATGATTTTGTTTGATTTTGCACTTAGGGCAATCCTACTTTATCGAGGAAACAAGTATCGATTTTCTAAATTTACTCCACCTAAATGGATACCGATAAAGGTATTTATATCAAATTTTTTATGCAATTATTCAAATTACCAAAAATAAAAACAATTAATTTCATATTTTTGGTTTTATAGTGTCCTCGCCAACCAAACTCTGATGATTGTGGCCGATATGTTTTAAAGTTTCTCAAGGATATTGTCGTTCATAATCAAACAGAAATTCCAACAGAGGTATGTTTGTAACAATTTCAAAGTTTATATAATTTTTTTTCTTTTACGCATACCATTTGAATGCTTATGTTCAATTCTAACTTCATTTAATTTTTATTTCGCAAAGATCTATCCTCGATTGTCAATTCGACACATACACCGATCATACTGAACTCAAAGAAGAGTGGTGTCGATATTTTACTACAAATTTTATCATTTATAAGCGGATAGAAGAAGATTAATATTAATGTTTACGTGAGTTTTTGTTAAATTTGGTTTTTTTAGTTTAGCATCTTTGAATTGGAAAGGTTCACATGAAATTAGGAATAAAATTCCTTTTATGTTGGCTAATATTTTATATATTTTATGTTGGTACTTGGTATGATATGTTATGTTTACAGGTATTTTTATATTTTGGAATGTCCATATTTTAAGGAAAACTACGCCAAAATTTTGTTAGAATTTTGACTTTGTATGCATGTTTAGCAAAGGATGTAAGAAAAGATATTACTATTTAGGTAGGATTTGTAGCATGACATGTGCAATATTTTAGTGATCTATTCTGTATAATTGTAAATTTGATTATGAAATATATTGTACTTTATTTATGTTAATGTAAGGATATGTAGGAATTTATGAAAAAATTACATTATAATATTAAATTTTGATGTTGGGGAATGTTGATGACAATTTTGATTGCATTTTGTGTTATCACTATTATGCAATGTATATAATGTAAATGTGAGAGAACTAAATTTAATAAAAAAGGAGAATAAGCAGCTTCAATAATGAAGCCGCTTATCAGATAAAAAGATCAGGTTTAAAAGGAAGCCGCTAATTATACAAAAATAAACAAATCAAAGATGGAAGTCTGCTTATTGTCTATACAATAAACAGCGCTTCAATAAAGAAACGCTGTTTATTGTCCATTTTCAGCAGCGCTTCATAAACGCTGTTTTTTTGAAATACAATCAGCAACGGCTTAATTTCCAGCGCTGTTTTAAGCTAAAAATAAGCGCTGTTTATTGCCAAAACTTGTTGTAGTGTTAGTTGGTAATGACAAGGTGCTTCCGGGTTACTTAAGTCTCATGTCCCGGGTTCGAATTTTGTAGAAGGAAAAAACTCCACATGGGGGGTGGAGAAGGCCGTGAGGACAGATTGGTAGCACAAGAGAGTGGCAGTCTGTTACAATTCGAATTCACACCTTTGTGAGATATGGGTCGTATCCTCACCAATTGAACCAACCTTCACTGGCAATATACTTTCCAAAAAAGAGTAAATATTAATTATAGTATTGCATATTTATAAGTATTCAATTTATTTAGTGTGTAGTTGGATTAAATTTTGTAAACATAATTTTGACTAAAAATGAGTTTGTTGTAAAATGTATATATCTATATGTATATAAAGGAAACTTGAGCTATAACACTGAATAAAAATTTATTTTAAATCGTGAGTTACAACCTTTTATTTTCTCTTATTAATTAATTTCATATTTTTGCTACCTTATTTAAATTTTATTATTAAATATTATTTTATTTATCAATTTAATTTAAGGTGACTTGAACTTTATTATTGAATAGACAACTATTTTAATTTATGAGTTAAAACCTTTCAATTACTCTTGTTAATCAATTTCATCATTTTATTACTCTATTTAAATATTATTATCAAGTAGTATTATATTTATCAGTTTAATTTATTATTGGTTGTATGAACTATTAAACATAAAACTTCTTAGACATTGTATCAAAATATTAAAATTGAATAATAATAATAATAACAACAATAATAATAATAATGATGATGATGTTAACTATTAATTATAATTTGATAAAAATACTTCAAATATAATTATTTTTTTAAAAAATGGTACGCAAAAGCATCAATATAATTAAACTACACTTTTAATTATTAAATATTATTATCAAATATAAGCTTTATGCGCCGGTTTTGGAGTATTCTCTACCTTCTCCTATGCCAGTACGAGAGCCTACTCCTCAGGCGGATCCTCTCCCAGTCTGCAAATTCTGTGATATTGCAGGCTGTGTTGCTAGTGGTTGGTTGGAGGATGTGCCGATTACGGAGGTCAGGACCGAGGTGGTATCTCTCTCTATTCTGGTCATCGACCTTATGGGAGATGATGATGAGTATAAGGACGTGGAGATATTGAAGGAGGAGGAGGAGGATCCCTCCGAGGACCTTGGCGGTGAGTAGTGGCAGTGGTAGTTGTGTCTGTCTGTTGGTTGTTGGTATTTTGAGGTTACTGATCTGATGTCCAACTTAGTTTGTTCGACTTTGTTTTGTTGAAGTCTTTTGGAGGTTTACTTTTGGAGCAGCCCTTTACACTGGTGTCTACCGGGAGTACCTCAGAGATATGAGTTGTCCTTAGCTTAGGAAATTCATATTTCAGGTGTATTCCTTGTTGATGTTTTTGGTTATCTTGTATAAAACTCTGACAAAGTTGTGCTACCTTGGGCATTTACATATACATATATATACACATACACACACACACACACACACAGTTGCACTCTCTTTTACATTATAGTTAACTACCATGTTTCGAAAATTGCTGTAATATTCTGACTTGTGTTTGTAAAGAGTTTGAAAAAAAAATTACCGTATTTTCAAAAGACAAAGCGAGTATTATTTTATAAATTATTCCGCATTTAGAGTTGTGTTTTAGATTGGTAGCGCTCTGGGAGTAGAGTGTTACATTGACTATATTCTTAACTTCTCAAAACGACTCAATACGGTCGAACCATTGAGGAATCAACCTATAGCAAGGCTTAACAAGTTTACAAAGAGTAGTTTTGAAAACAAATGATAACTCTCAACATGAAAGGATAAATAATTTAAGATTAGAAGAAAATAACTTTCTAAAAGAAAGAATAAGACACTAAAGCTCGTTCACTTTTGCTTCTCACGTGTTTCATTAAAGGACCAGATACTCGCTAGGAGATGACAGACACTGAGAGCCATCAGAGGCTAATTGGTGTTTAGATACGTTCCACGTGTCTTAATGTCTAGATATCGGACGTTCGCTACGACCAAGTACCAGATGCAAGCAAATGACCAGATGCTAACAGCTTTAGCACATGGATTCTCTTGTAAACTTCATCTTCCTGCTTGAATGGTATTTCATATATATAGAAAATTGAGTCCTACACACTTCAAGACTTATCAGAAGATAAGTTGTTCTTACTTAGATACTTTGTTATCATCAAAATTATTGAGGGTCTAAACTTCTCAATCGTTTAGGTTCCAATATAGGGGTGCTAGCACCTTCCCTATACGTAACCAACTCCTGAACCTAAATTTGGTTTGTAAGATCAATTTTCAAATTATTTAAAAAAAAAGACTTAAATACCATTTTGGTCCCTTAACTTATTTTTAAAGTTCAATTTAGTCCTTTAACTATTTTTTCGGCCAAATAAGTCCTTTAAGTTTTTAAGTTGGGCCAAATAGGTCCTACGTGGCAATGACTCATTTGGCCTAACTTAAAAACTTAAAGGACCTATTTGGCTCAACTTAAAGGACTTATTTGGCCCAAAAAATAGTTAAAGGACCAAATTGAACCTCAAAAATAAGTTAAGGGATCAAAATGGTATTTAAGTCTTAAAAAAAGGGGTTTTTCCAATGTTTTTCTTAATAAACATAGATGGCGGCTTCATGAAATTTTTGAGGTTGCTATAGATATCACTAAAGCTTTAGGCTCTAAACGCTTTCAAAGTAAGCATTCTTCTAACTCAGACACATCTTTTATGTTGCTGTTTCTAATCAGGTCTTCTTCTTCTTCTTTTGTTGTGGTTTGAGCTTCCCTGGTTGATTTCAGGCTGATTCGTTATAGTGGAGATCTTTTTAGGTTGATTGTTGTTGTTCATTTTTCTTCTTCTTCATTGACGTAGAATCTTCTTGTTACATCGTATTTGATATATCTTGATCATCTAATTCAGACATTACCATTTAGTATTTTGGTTCTGAACTAGGTCTTCATTTTCATCTAGAACAAATTCAGACACTATCATTTAGTGTGCTATTTCTAAACTAGTCTTCATGTTCAATTAGAACAAACTCAGACACTACCTTTTAGTGTACTGATTCTAAACTAGGTCTTCATGAGATCTTCTAAGTCAGACACAATAGTTGAAGTATTGCTTCTGATGTAGTGTTGTTTGATTTGTTGTTGTTGACTTTTACACATTGCTTCATTTCTTTGGTATTTGGGCTTCAGACTTCTTCATTGTTGAACTTCAGGCAATGCTTTGTTGATCTTCAATCATCTTCATGTTATTTTGTTTCCATCTTTAAAAATACATTATGTTCTTTTAATGTATTTAGTTGGTTTTAACAAGTTTTCCTGCACACTTAGCACACTTGTTAAACACTCATAAGATTAGTTGTTCATCTTGTTTTTGATCTCTTTGTTATCATCAAAACTATAAGAGTGTCAGACGCAATTTCTCATTTTGCTTTAACACTAGATGCACATCTGGTAACGTCCATGAGTAATATTATAGATGTTTTCTATAAAGGGTTTGTTATTCCCTTTTTGTGTCTCTGACTAGGAATCTAGATCAGTACACTTAGAGTTCTAGATAGATTGCCTCTTAGTATTATAGTGTCGTTCAAAGTCAGGTCATTTGACCATGACTAAGTATGTTATTTACTTGATGGTTTGAAGATGTATGCCTTATTGCAAGATTCGTTCCTATTTATATAGGATAAATTTAAAGTTTTTTGTATATTGTTGAGAAATTTTTTAATGGTATCATATTTTCCGCAAATACTCTATTGAGTATACTTTTCGAAAATGTCTTAACAAAGAAGAAATTTTTATCCGGCATACTTTTCTATTTAAATTCCACATAAGTTATTTGGGCACTTAGATGTAGCACCACTTTCCGTACACCGGGAAGGGAATGTTACAAGAGGTAATCATGTTCGAGACAAGGTACTAAATGTGAACACCTTTCCCAACATAGATTCAAACCTCAGTTTACCACCTTGTGTGAGACTTGCCTCTTCAACTAGACCCGACCTCGATATTAAAAACATACTACATTTAATTAATATTATAATATTCATTCAAGTTTTTTACATTTAATCAAATTCCTTTACATTAATAGAAAATAAAGAAGCAACGGTAGCAGCGCAGAGAGATAAGAGGCCTCAAACTTGCAGAAGAAGGAAACATAGAGGGATTAGTCACTGTCCTCTCCTGACACCATTGACTGCTCTCTCAGCCTATGCTTCTCAAAAGAGAACGGAACCGAACCCTGCTTTCGTTTTCCTTCCTGTTTTTTTTCCAAAACAAAAGGAGCAACTTCACCTCTTGAAGAAGAAGAAGAAGAAGAAGCATCTTTTGTTTCTATTGGGAAGGAAAAGGAGAGAAGTCAGAGTCAGAAGGCGAAATAGGCTAACTACAAAGGTGTGAAATCAGAGTCACAACTTCATTTAACTCACGTTACTCTCTCAGTTTTGTTCTTTATGTGAGTGTGTTTGTGATGTTACTTCAGTTTGATCATTCCTTTGTCATGCAAAATGTGATTTCCATGACCTTTTTTCTATCAAAATTTGTTGGATGGCTTTTGTAATATTTCAAAGTCTTTAGGGTTTAATACATAAAAAAAAGAGTCTTTAGGGTTTACATGCTTTGTATTTTTGTGGCAAAAATGTCTTGATAGTTTTACTGGTTTTGCCAGAAACATTTAGCGATGAATGTGGATGAAAGTTGGTTTGTCTGTATTTTGATGTTTTGTATATTGAAAGTTGTTACCATAACTTGATCCTAGTAGATCTACCCAAACCCCCAAATAAAATAAATTTCTCCACCCTTGCATTTTTCCAAACGTTAAACTATTATTGTATGGCAGGTTATGGAAGAAATATTTGACAATTTGGACACTATTGAAATTGGAGATGTTCCCTTTGGTGGAGTTGAAGACATAAGAGGCAGTTCTGATGTTAGAAATGGATTAATGTACCTCTGTGGGTTGAGATTACATGATCCAATAATATTTTGGAGGCACACAGTTGATGGGGAAGGTAGACTCCAACATTTGTTTTGGTGTGAAGGGATTAGTCAAATTGATTATAAACTGTTTGGTGATGTGCTGGCTTTTGACACTACTTATGGAAAGAGTAACAAGTACCTGTACCCGCTAGTGGTGCTTTCGGGTGTTAACCACCACAACCAGACAACAGTATTTGCTAGTGCGATTATTGCTAATGAGACGGAAGAAATGTACACATGGTTACTTGAACAGTTGATGGTAGCCATGGAAGGTAAATCACCTATATTAGTTATCACTAATGGTGACATTGCACTGATGAACGCCATTAGCAAACTATTTCCAAATGCTCGTCATAGATTATGTGCACTACACCTTTTACGTGGTGCAAATAGCAATGTCAAGAACCCAAATATGACTGAGCAGTTCAAAAAATGTATGTTGTGTGATGAGGTCAGTAAGTTCCATCATATGTGGGATGGAATGGTTGCTCAATTTGGCCTTGAAGACCATAGCTGGGTTAGAGACATTTATAAGAAAAGGAGGATGTGGGCAACAGCGTACATTCGAGGCATATGTTTTTCTGGTTTTAGGACTACTTCTCGATGTGAAGGGTTGTATGGTAACATTGGGAGGTTTGCACGTTCATGTCTTAATTTGGTTGATTTTTTGAAAAGCTTTCATCATTGCCTACTTGCGTCACAAGGAACTAGAAGCAGATTTCAAATCGGTGTATGGTGAATCAGTTTTCCAAACAAACCTAAAAGCATTGGAGAGATCTGCCTCTAGGGTATTCACAAGGGAGATCTTCATGTTATTTCGTCCCGTGCTTGAAGGTTTTGCATTAATGATAGTTGTTAGATGTGAACAAACACCAACACAATCCATTTACATGGTGTCTAGGTACCTCCAACCAGGTATGGAGTGGCGTGTATCATTTTTCCCACAAACCTTCCAATTGAAATGCTCTTGTCAAGAGATGGAATCTGTTGG
The DNA here is from genome assembly GCA_037113605.1 of Calophaca sinica. Lineage (NCBI taxonomy): Eukaryota > Viridiplantae > Streptophyta > Magnoliopsida > Fabales > Fabaceae > Calophaca > Calophaca sinica. Next base: position 630,557 of record JBAFXK010000014.1, on the reverse strand, counting down.
AATTCCATGTAATCACATAGTTTGTGTGATGGTTTATCTAGACATGGTTGAGATGCCATCATGGTTAGTGCTAAACAGATGGACTAAAACTGCAAAGGAATTTGTCAAAGGGACCTATGGTGAAGGTAGTTTAGTTTGGGACTCAATGTCGATGGCTCGACATGGAGCTTTGCTTGATAAGTTTAGGCAGATTTGCAACCTATCTTGTCGCTCAGAGGATGATTTTAATGATACAAGAAAGATGGTTAGACAACTAAATCATGTTGCCAATGAAGATGGTAAATTTAGGACGTGGGTCCCCAGTTAGACCGCAACATCTGTCAGAGTATTAGGTATGTTTTTTTGTGTCTCTTCAACAATGTAAAAGGCTGGTTCTTGCCATAAAATTAATGGGTTGTAAGTATTAGCACTTCTCAAAATAGTCATAATCTAGTAGTTTTGTTAAGTCATGATATGGTTTTCTAAACCTTTTTTTCTTTTGTCAGGGAGGGTGATCATGGTGAATGCCGTATTGGAGGTTAAATCCTTCAGCGATTTTATCTGATGTGGGTTTTAATTTTGGTGGGGTTCAGTTGAAATGTCCCAAAACAACAACGGATATTTATGTTTGCCATGTTGATGCTTTGTACACTTGCAAGGTCATTTTATCCCTTATTTTCCTATTTTTGTTTTTAACTCAACCAGCCAAGAAATGGCAAAACAGTTATGGTTAATGTCAATGAATCATTAAGTATGTGGGTGTTTTGTTTCAGTTTGCTTTCCATCATCAATGTCTTAACGCTTAGTGCTAGTTAAGGTCTTTTGTATTGCAGCATATCATATTAAATTGCACAAGATTATATTACTATCAGTTTTGTATCACTTTGCCTCATTCCTTTACACAAATCCCTTTAATTTCAATAGTTGTATTACTGATTTGCATAAGATTATATTACTGTTGTATGCCTTAACAACATACCTGGCATGTCTAAACTGATTCTTTTACGAGTTGGATTAAACAAAATTGTTTTTTTTTTCTACCAATGAATAACTGTTTTTGTTACTCCTAACAGGGACTTCTTTAATATATAGAAAGTATTGTCTCCTTTATAATAAACCTTTTAATACCAGCTGGATTTCCAATATTAGACATCTCATTTAATTGACACGTCATTAATATTAAGGCTACAAATGTCAATTTAGCTACTACCTCAAAAATTAAAAACCCTCTTCTCCCTCTCAGTCTCGACCTGCCTCTTCTTTTTCTGCTTTTTCCCTTTTCCCTCTCTCCATTTCTTCCTCCCTGAGAACCACCGCACCACCACACTTGCGGCCTCTCCAGTCTTGACCTGCCTCTTCTTCTTCATCTCTTTCTCACCCTCTTCTTCTTCCTCTCCTTTTTACACCTCCCTCTCTCTCTGCGTTTCATTTTCCTTCTCCTCCACCCTTCCTCCCGATCTCCATCCTTCCTCTCCGGTTCGATTTAGGCGAACTGAAACCACTAAAGTGATGGTCGTAGCCTCCTCTACGAAACCCATAACCAAATCGCAAGAGATGAGGACCAAAACGGACAAATCCAAAATCCTTGGCCGCAACCTTCAAGGTCGTTTTCGGCCACCATGGACCTCCAATCAAAAAACGAAGTTGATAATTGGAATCCCCACACGGTCTGCAACAAAACCCCTAAGACGGGCCTTCAATAGGAGCACCTCGCCGGAGCCACGTTAAGCCATTATCAGCCGCCGCATCGGAGTCATGAACAACGATGACTTCTTCTTCTTCTTTGTTTGGTTTCTTCCGGTTAAATTACAGATTAAAGTTTTTAATTTTTTTTTTGAAACCTTTGTTTTTATTTTGCAGTTACGGGATTTTGATTAATGGCATTTCTGCTTGAACAAGGTGAGTGATGTACCTTCTATTATGTTTGCATCTCCATTTGCTTTATTTTGTATGCTTTTAGGTTAATTTTTTTTATTTTGTATGAGTGATGCAAGGATCATGGTTTCTAGATTTTTTGTTTTTGAAAATTTGTCTTTTTATTCTGCAAAGGAATGATGAGTTGATGTCTCAAGTGTAATTTATTTTTAATTTGCTACAAGTTATTTTCTTCACAGGTTTAGTTGATGAATACTTGATGTACTACGATGGATTATGAAGATAAGAAGTCCCTAAGGGAGTGCATTCTGTTGAACCCAGTCTCTAAATTATTAAACCTCATGTTTGTCCTATGCCATCTGAAGAATGTGTACTGCATTGAAGAAATGGGAAAGCATCCATCAAAATCATGGGCACAAAATTGGTTTTACCTAATTCTCTATTGGTGATATGGAATTATAACTCTGCTCCTACATTTTTAATTTTTATTGCCTGACATACTTTTATCATCTCTTTGTTTCACAACTCTTTTAACACCTTATATTTTGCTTATTGGTTTTAGATGCATACATCATCTCCAGCGACCCAACTCCTTAAAAAGAAGCTGATGCATCAATAATTAGTTTGTGTATGATGATGAAGCTGAACCAGAGGCCACAATCTATCCCAATATTGAGCTAGCAAAGGTTCTGAGTACCTCCTTAAGGATCAGAATGATATTTGCTGTGTGAGTGTATTAGATTTTATTTACCTTCCATTTGTATTTTCATGGCCTATGTTATATAGATTGGTTGACATGTTTGTTTGCTTTTATTGGACAAGTCTTCATTTGCTTTTATTGGACAAGTCTTCATTTGCTTGGACTATATCCAGTTCCTGTTCATGCTTTGGTGTAGTTTTAATGATTTTTAATTATACAGCTATTGCGCCTCTTCTCTTTTATTTTACTGAATGGAATGGGGGTACCTCAACTACTATGGGGTGAATGCAACAGATTGATTTTAGTAGTTAGTTACGAATTATTAGTATGACAGCATGCAATATTAATTCCTAAACCCCAGAAGCAAAGCTCCAGTCAACATGCTAGAGCACAGCTAATTTCAGGAGGAACGATTATCACTCGTTGCAGACAACTAACTAAATTACTGCTTGATGATGCCTCTAATCCACCCCAAAATCTGAACAATTTCAACCCATTATTTAAAAAAAGTTAAAATAATGTTTTAGTCCCTATACGTGATATCAATTCTTAATTTGGTCTCTATATAAAAAAAGTTATTAAAACAATTCCTACACGTACATAAATTTTTAATTTAGTCCCTGTCGTCTAACCACATTTTCTGACGACCTTAACTGTTTAAAACAATTATTAGCAGTTCCTATACGTGACATAAATTCTTAATTTGACCCCTATACGAAAAAAATTATTAAAACAGTCCCTGTAAGAAATAATGACTAAAAGCTTATTAATATGGTTTTTATACGAAAAATAAACTATTAAAAACAATCTATATACGAAAAAAAACTATTAAACCAGTCTCTATATGAAAATAACTATTAAAACAATCCCTGTAACAAAAAAAATGACAAAAGCTTTCCTATGTTGCAATCCAAATATGGTCCCTAATGTGACACTTACCCATGTGTAAGGTACATATAAGTTATATTTAATCCACAAACAAACATATAAGACATTTAATCGACAAACAAACAAATTATGTTGTGGATTTATATGCACTTTTATGTACCTAATCAAGTGGTTTTATATGTTTGTTTGTGGATTAAATATCTTATATGTTTGTTTGTGGATTAAATATGACTTATATATACCTAATACATGGGCAAGTGTCACATTAGGGATCATATTTGGATTGCAACATGGGAATGTTTTAGTCATTTTTTCGTTATGGGGACTGTTTTAATATTTTTTTTGTATAGGGATTGTTTTAATAATTTATTTTTTGTATAGGGACCATATTAATAAGCTTTTAGTCAGTGTTTCTTACAAAGACTGTTTTAATAATTTTTTTTTCCATATAGGGACCAAATTAAGAATTTATGTCACGTATAAGGACCAAATGGGTAACAGTTAGAAAACGTGGTTGGACGGCAGGGACTAAATGGGTAACAGTTGCACGTTTAGGGACTGTTTTAATAACTTTTTTCGTATAGGGACCAAATTAAGAATTGATGTCACGTATAGGGACTAAAACATTATTTTAACCTTAAAAAAAACATTTGCACAAATTCTGATAGTGAGTTAAAATAATTTAGTGAGACGTCAAAAAACATTTGCACAAACCCATCTATTCATCCTCTTCTTCCCATCATTGTGGCTTTCTCGGACCTTCTCAAAAGATCCTAATTTTAGAGATAGTTCCTCATAAGTTTCTTGACTGAACACTGGGACTGTTTGTGGGGAACGTTTATATGTTTTTTTCTTCTTCTTTTGCTCATCTTCTTTCATTTGAAGCTCTATGAGATCTGAAACAATGGTAGAAACTTGCAAACGGACCAGGATTGCTTGGATTAGCTAAAAGTTCTGGCTACTAGTGCTGACTTGTCATCTTTTCGCTTGAATCCCTCTTTTTGTAGTTTTTATTTATGACACTCTCATCTTGGACATGTTTTTTCTTGTCAATTAAAGTACTTAGCTTCTACAGGAGCTTTAGGAGAGTTGTAAACAAGTGATATTTCTAATTATTGTGATTGCAAACTAGCTAAATTTTCAGCTTTTCCATTTAGTAAAAGTGTTTCAGTTTCTAATGCACCTTTTGACTTGGTTCACTCTGATGTATAGGGTCTATCACCGGTTCCTACCAAAGGTGGATCTAGATATTATATATCGTTCATTGATGATTATACTTATTATTGTTGGGTTTACCTTATGAAACATCGTTCTGGTTTCCTTGGTATTTACCATATGTTTCGTGCTTTCGTTAAAACTCAACATAATGCTGTTATTAAGTGTTTTCGATGTGTTTAGGAGGTAATATGCTTCTAATAAATTCTCTGAGTTACTTGCCTCTGATGGGATCTTTCATTAAACTTCTTGTACTGATACTCCAGAACAAAATGGAGTTGCTGAAAGAAAACATCGCCACATTGTTGAAACTGGTCATTCTCTTCTTTTGCCTGCTTTTGTTCCAAGAGAGTTTTGGGGTGAAGTTGTTTTTACTATTGTCCATGCTATTAACAGAATTCCATCTTCTGCTACCTCAGGTTTGTCTCTCTTTGAAAAGTTGTATGGTTGTGTTCCTGATTATTCATCCTTTAGAGTCTTTGGCTCTACTTGTTTTGTTCTTGTCCTCATGTAGAATATAGTAAATTGTCTTCTCGTTCTGCGATATGTGTTTTTCTTGGTTATAGGGATGGTCAAAAGGGTTATCGTTGTTATGACCCCGTAAATCGAAAACTTTATGTTTCTAGTCATGTTGTGTTTCTTGAGCACATACCATTTTATTCTATTCCCTTTGATTCTCACAGCCTTACAAGGTTTGATCTCACTCATATTGATCCTTTTGTCATGAATATTGATGATCCCAATGACTTTAATGTTGATAATTGCAAGGTTGACACGAGTACTTCTACACCTCTAGATGTTCCTCCTGTCCTCACGACTTCCCAAGAACCTTTGCGATCGTTGATCCTCCTCCTCATTATCCTCAACCTGATCGTAAGTCCACTCAATTACCAGATTTTATTTACTCCACTTCTTTTGCTTCTTTTTTGACATCCATTCACAGTTTGTCTGAGCCATCTTCCTACCAAGATGCTCTTCTTGATCCCCTATGGCAACAGGCTATGGCAGAGGAACTTTCTGCTTTACACAAGACATGTATTTGGGACTTGGTACCTCTCCCACCAAGAAAACGTGCTATTGGTTCTCGTTGGGTATGCTGTTGAGCGTTACAAGACTCGTCTTGTGGCTAAAGGATTTTCACAACAATATGGTATGGATTATGAAGAAATTTTTTCTCCTATTGAAAAAATACCACTATTTGCATTTTCATTGCTATTGCATCTGTTCGTCAGTGGCATATTTCTCAAATGGATGTTAAAAATGCCTTCTTGAATAGTGATCTTCAAGAGAAAGTTTACATGGTACCTCCACTAGGTATTTTTCATGATCTACGGGAAGTTTGTAAGCTAAAGAAGGCTCTCTATGAGCTGAAACTAGCTCCTCGAGCTTGGTTTGAACAATTCTCCATTGTGATTGAATATCTTGGCTTCCACTCTAGTGCCCATGATTCTTCTTTGTTTCTTAGGTCCACTTCCCATGGCCATATTATACTCTCTCTATATGACATGATTATTAGAGGGGATGATATTGAAGGGATTGCAGAGTTAAAATTACAACTAGCCCCAACACTTTGAGATGAAAGATTTATGTACTCTTTGCTATTTCTTGGGGATGAAGTTGCCTACTCACCTAGAGATTATCTTCTTTCTCAATCTAATTATATTGCCAATATTCTTGAACCAGCTTGCCTTTCTGATACTCGAGTAGCTGACACCCCTCTTGAGCTTAATGCAAAATATGTCTCCTATTGTGTTGTCCCTTTATTGGATTGTAACACCCTGTTTTCCGAGCGCTACTGTGCAACCCAATCTAATGCTGAAAACATTTGATGCTTGTATGCTTTCAGTTAAAAAGTACTCTTATGTATTTCGCGATAGAAAATAGGAGTAATTTTTTTCTTCCCTTTGAAACCCTTTTCAAAAATGAGACATAAAGAGTACTACAATTTTTTTTTTAAATAATGCAAAATTAGTCTTTTGCAAATATTAGAGTATAACGCATCACAATCAATACTTCACATAACATAAGACATAACATAATCGTTTCGTACTGAGGCGAGGTTTTCTGAATAGAGTAATTACAAAACAATGGGTAATCACGCAAATAACAATGACAATACCCTAAGCTAAGCTGGCCAACAACTATGACTCTTACTGAGAAACAGTTCAGCAAGGTCAAAACACGAAGCACTCAGGGGAATCTTTCTCCACTGGCTCAATCTTCAACGCTCTTGGAAAGACGGAACTGCTGCAGCTATCGAACTCCATCTAGAAGTGACATCTATAAGGATATCCAATCCAACAACAGTGCAAGGGTAAATCCTTTGTCCACGAGTTTATCATAGGCTATGTCGCATGCAAACAATATACATATATAATACAACAACATGCCTTTATATACATATACATACTTAATAGACCGCATGCATCACCATGGTATATCAAGCATTTGCATGTGAACAGACAAATCAACCAACATATCAACAATCAAGTCACCACAATATTAAATAATTGATGTGAGCAGACAATTCTATAAACAGATCAACGATCAAGTCATCACAATATTAGTTTCATCAAACAATCATCATATATCATAAATGTGGTTAGCCATGCATGCCAATGCATTATGAACAAGTTTTTGTATACACCCGCAACCTTAATAGGTCAGCAGTAGACGAGGAATTTTCCCAACGTCCGAACAATATAGCCATACATTAGGCAATACAGTGACAACTCGTCTTTTGAAGTCTTTAAGACAAATCAAACGCTCCGAGTGAAATGACAACTCGTCTTTTGAAGTCTTTATGACAAATCAAACGCTCCGAGTGAAATGTCAACTCATCTTTTGAAGTCTTTAAGACAAATCAAACGCTCCGAGTGTCGATGCTTAATGGTCAGTATGCATCCAAACAAATTCTTCAATATGGCATGCTCACCGTAGGGAGCGCCCGAGTAATGTTTTAATTAATCAATGCGGAACGACAATCAACTATGTTTCACATTCAAAAAGGTGGAGGGAACTCAAAGTTTGAGCACCACAATGAGCATTCCATACTACTCAAGTAATGCTCGGGTATTCTTCATCACGCAGTAAACTGAGATAGTAAGAAATACCCCTTAGAGTTCAAACACAGGACACTAGATCCAGGTGTTCAACTGTGAAACGCTAATCTCAATCTTAGATTAAAATTCTAGGCACGTAATGCGGAAAACTAGGCTCAATTTTTAGGTTGAGGTACTAGGCACGCCATACGAAACACTAGGTCTAATCCTTAATCTAGAAAATGCCCACGCAAGCAGGACATTAAGTCCCAGCACAAGACACATGGCCTATATGCTCAATAGGAACACTAGGTTCCCTATATTTTAATCTTTCGAAATCTCGATCTCAGTTCCTGTATCACTCCTATTTATCTAAAAATAATTTTTAGCTCTAAGTCGTTGAAACCCTAGTTGTGCTAAAGAATACGCTAGGATAATTCCCAAACACATTACTTAACTCAATCGTTTTCAAAATTTACAATGTTTTATTTTTAAACAAAAATAAAACATTGTTAACCCTATGATCTATAAAGCGTGTTTATATGCCAACTTATTTTAGAAGATATCTTTAGTTTACCTCGAAAACATTTCTCGGCCCATGGAATCGCATCAGACTTACCGTTGTAAGTCTTCAAACCAATAACAGTCGATCAACGCATTGTTAATTAATCTATATCATCAACAATATTTTTCATATTCCAGATCAATTCCAAGTTGCAATTAAATCCAACATGATTTAAGGAAAACAACACAAATCATAATGCCACACAGGGCCAAGAACATGCTACAACATTTCAGACAGCATATAACAATTCAGTATGCTACAACATGCTACAGCATTTCAAACAATATATAGTAATACTACAAGTACTACCACGCAATCAATCAACAATCAAACAACACACAAGGTGAAAAGCCCAAACTCATTATGTAAGAATTTTCCTTACCTTGGGCGCTTTAACAATCCAAGCAAGGTAAATCCAAACTATCGTCAAATCGAAGCTCGCACGAACCTTAACAACGCAAGTTTCAATCAATTAGAACTAAAAACTCAATCTAATGCCCCTAGGGCAACCACGGGTTTAGGGTTCCCTAAACCTAGGAATTACTCAACTTAATCCATAATAGGTTCTATCTAGCCATATGCCAAGACACATATTCAAATCATGCAAGTTTTCAAACTTTTACAAAAGCTACACACTTAAAAAATACCTAAACCAAAATTTACCAATTGGAATACTGCTTTACCACTTTGAATAGTATTTTTCCCAACTTCGAACCACTTTTCAAAGAACTAAAACATGTCACAAAATTTCATTACAAGTTCAAAACAATTCTTGAAACATAAACTACTTCTTTTCCCAAAATCATGCTTCTTTGAAAAGTTTTGCTAAACCAAATTGCTAACCACTTTTTACAACATATTTAAGCTTAAAAACAAGTTAAGAACATGCTCCAATTTCTATCAAAGTGCCACGGTTTTAAGCTTCCAAAAACAACTCCAAGTTTTCAAATCTTTTAACATCAAAATCTTACAAACTTTGCTTAATCAAAACTTCTTACCAAAACCAAACTTCTTTACCACTTTAATACAATTAAAAACAAGTTAAAACTTACTCAAAACTTGATCATAAGCCACTGTTTTGGAAGCCCCAAAACAGCCCCAAATTTAATTTAATTCAAGCCATTTTTCACAGCTTTAAACATACAAACCTTTATAGATTCAAAGCCATTACCAAAAATCAAATTCTTAAACAATTAAAACACTTTAAAAACAAATTAAAACATCCTTAAAACTCATAACTCAGCCACGGTTTCCAGCCCCAAACTTTAACTAATTAATCTTCTCAAAACTTGTTAAAACATGCATATAAAACTAGTTCCAAACATAACATCAAAAACCCTCCAAGAACTAACTCTAACTCAACAAAAACAAGTCAAAATCAAGCCCCCACAACAGCCCATGAATTCGGCCAGGGTCAAGGGTTAGGGTTTCCCAAATTTTAAAAACTCTAATCATGCTTAATCATGGAAGAAAGTAAAGGATATAAAGGCTAAACATGCTAATCTAGCAAAATCTAACACTTCTGAGCAAAAATAACTCTAAAAATCATGCAAACCCATTTCATGAACTCAAGAAAGGAAAAGGAATGGATATAGAGCTTACCAATCAAGATGATGATTAATCAAGGAGGAAGAAGAAAGGAATGAAGATGGTAAGCAAAATCACTAAGTTCCTTCAAGATCTCACACTTTTTCTCTCTAAATTTTTCTCCCAAACTTTCCAAAAATGAAAGAATAATGAATATGGTGTCCAAGGAAGGAGATCAGCCACGAAAATGGAGGAGGGATAAGGGTGGAAGAAATTTGCTCATTTAAGTTAGAAATCAACTAAACTAGTTACAAACTAACTACACTAACTAACTACAATTACATAACCACCAATCCTATGCCTACACTTGTTTTAGAACCTTCTAATCTAATGATTCCGCTCCCCTAAGTCTTATCTCAACCGCCACTTGCCTCAAAATATCTAGATATTTCGTTTCGTCGCGTTCTCGCTCAATCGGGTGTGCGACGTTACGCGTATATTAGAGTTTTAATACCAAAAACTCCAAAAATAAATCTAATAAATTATTCTATAATAAAAAATTATTAATCAACCAAAATGTCCCCAAAAATATTAGAAGCATTTCTATGAATGTCGCTTTCTTGATTTACGAGCTAAAACGCGACCGTAATGCAGTTCTAGGCGTAGACAATACACTAAATATTTTCTGATGCCCAAAAATCCCAAAACAAATTCGAATAAATCATAAATATTGGAAAATACTAAGATCTCAAATTTTATAAAATTTGGATACGTTTGGCCAGGTTTCAGTTAGAAACTCACCCAATAGCCTAGTTACGGCAGAATTCATTAGAATTCTCGCAACGCAATAAAAACTGTAAATTAGTGAAGATCACTAATTCTAATTTCTTTGATCATCTAGATATTATTCAAACAATAAAATTATCAAGACAAAATCATTAAAACTAAAAGTCATATTAAATATGACATAAAATAGACAATTTAACAAATAACTAAACATCGAAAATCCAAACTGTGACTTAAAAATATTTATTAAGTCCTAAAATTATTTTTCATTCAATAAAATAAATTTCTTTAATCAAACAACAATTTTTCACATTTTTCAAGATTAATTCATATTAAAAATAGTATACGTCTACACTGTCTCTTAATCTGAATTAATTACTAAAACAGTAAATTGTTTACTATAAATCTTGGTAGTTCTTCGTACTTTTAACAGACCATTAAGGTGATCAATCTCTATAATTTATTTTCAAGTAGTCGGAAACTATAAAATAGCTTTTATATAAATTGGGATGTACAGATTCTACCTTGTATCATACTTTGGTTGGTAGTTTGGTGTATCTTACCATCACTAGACCTGACATTGTTTATGCAGTGCATATTGTCAGTCAGTTTGTTGTTTCCCCTATTTTAGTGCATTGGGCAGCTGCTCTTTGCATTCTTTGGTATCTTCGGGGCAATCACTTTCAGATTCTTCTATTTCCTTCATCTTCTTCCTTCGAATTGGGTGCTTACTCTAACGCTGATTGAGGTAGTAACCCCACTGATCATAAGTCTACCACATGATTTTGCATCTTTTTAGGAGATTCTCTCATTTCTTGGAAGAGTAAGAAGCAAGATATTGCCTCTCGCTCCTCTATAGAAGCTGCGTATCGTGCTATGACATCCACCACTGAAAAAATAGTTTGGTTATGTTGGTTACTTTTTGATATGGGTGTCTCCCTCTCTAGAACAACTCCTATGTACTGTGATAACAAGAATGCAATTTAGATTGCTCACAACTTAGTCTTCCATGAAAGCACCAAGCATATTGAGATTGATTGTCATCTCATACACCACCACTTTCAACATGGCACCATCAGTTTACCTTTTGTTTCCTCCTCTATGCAAATTACTACTTGTTCACAAAATCGTATTCTACTCAACATTTTTGTTTCTTGGCTAAATAACTCTCGATGCTCCTTATTTATGCATCATGAGTTTGAGGGGGGTGTTAGATAATATTAGGCCTTTATTTACTTAAGGATAGTTTAGTCTTTTTGTCTCTTGTATATATATATATATATATATATATATATATAAGGGTGGAAATACAGCACGACCTATCAACCAAGAGGGTGTCTATCCTATCAAACTACCTAAGTTGGTGAGATTTGATGAGGAAGTGTTGCATAGATCCTTTTTAGAAAACTAAGAGAGTGTTTCTAAAGAGAGATAATAAATAGATTTGTAGAAAAAAACTATCAAGAGATTTTAGCCAATATGTGGTTTAAAAGTGTTGTAACTATTTGGATAATAGTGGAAATATTCCCTGGATGTGAGGAGTGGATGTAACCTACAATTGGGTGAACCACTATAACTCCTTTATGTCTTTATCTGCTTTATTTATTTAGTTATAAGCATTCTGCATCTGTTATGTGAAAAACTATCTTTGCATCAAACTCGAGAAGGTCTTGCATTAACTAAACCTTCTCAATTCTAAGTTGCATTATAGAAAACTGGTTTTATGATCAAGCTTTGACAAGAGGAAAAGTTATTCAAACCTAAACAACACACTCAAGCAAGCACATCAAAGATAGGTTTAAGAAAATCCATTCATGTGTCTATCTATATCTGCACTTGTATTATCCATAGATTCTATCTTACCTTTTCAGTCTAAAATCACTACAGAGTAGGTTTGTTTATATCTCGCATAACAAACCTACTCATCTCTAAGTTTCTACTTCAAACGATATTCTTGTATTATTTCAGGATAAATATAGAAGGTTCACAATTCAACCCCCTCCTTGTGACAATAGTTTACTTCACAAGCATATGGTGCCAGTGGGAGAACAAAACCCTGCTCGCCGGGAATTTTAGGGTAGAATATGTGTGTAGATATGCGTAGGGTGACCTAAGCCCTACTAGAGGTTGATATTAGCATCACCTAAGGATAGAGGTTGCGGTCTATGGTGTCTAAGGATAGGTATCATAGATCTATCAACCAACATAGGATTAATAATATGATATGCATGATTGATAAGCTTAGGATATATAACTTCTTGATGATATATGAATGTTGGAATATATGTGTGCTTGTTTGGTAACATGTTATTAGTACAATGCCTCACGTGACATCTTGGTTTTTAAACAATATTAGGGAAATAATTAGATCAGTAATTAGGTGATAAACAGGAGTTAGAAATCTTAATTAGAGATGAAATAGGCTTGGAAAAGACTTAGAAACCCTTAAAAGAGCACATAATACCCTAGAATCTTCTAGAAAGACGAAAACGGAACCTTTCTCCTTACGGATCGTCACAACGCGATGGAGAATACAAAGGAGAGCATCACGATGCGATCGAGTCGGGGGGTAAGTCGGTGGATCGGAGCGTGGGATTGTAAACACGTGTCCCACACCTCGATGCAATGGCCTTTGTGCCTGAAGAGCATCGCGACACGATGGACCCGAAATGTTTATAAATATCATCCTTCACCCTCCATTCTCCTCACCTTCTTCCAAAGGATCCTTTGGGGGTGCGTGGAGGAGCTTTGGAGGCACGACGAGACACGGGGATAGGACACAGGCAGCTACAGTCTTCTAAGCCAGATAAGGGAGAAGATACCTTAATCATTAGGAAAATAAGTAGTAGAGTAGTACAGTTAGCGTGCATAGGGTACCTTAACCCTACTAGGGGTTGATAGCAGCAACACCTCAGGAGAAGGGTTGTGGTATGCGGTTGCGGCTCAGGCAAGTGCACCTGAGCGTAACTCGTAATAAAAGTGGAGTATAATTAAGATTCCAAATGTCGAACCCACAGAGAATGAGCGAGTACCAGTGAATTAATCTGATTCTATTCTATTAGGCGAGCAAAGATTATGAATAAGCAAGTAATGGCAGTAATCAGAATTAAAGCAATAAACAGATTGAATGCTAGAACGGTTTAACTATGTTATGAAAAACCTAGGGGGAACCGGGTTCACCAATACTCTACCCTTGAGTTCATTAATCAATTAATATGAGTTATCTATCATGCAAGAGCACTAACCAACCACTCTAAATTACTAGAGGCTATCCTCGCGTACAATAGCCTTCCTCCCAACTAATTACTCCATTTGGTCCACGAAGATAACTAAGGGAAAGAGCATTAAGTTCAGGTGGGTTTGTTAATCTAATAACTGATTAGAAACAAGCTCTAACCTATCCGACGTATAAAGCGAGTTCTTTTATCTATGGTTCCGTTAACTAATTATGATCCTGTTACCACAATTAAGCCAACTAGATAAAGGTTGATCAGGCCTTATTGGATTAACCACAATAGGAATAAAATACTCAAATAATCAATAGAACCTCATATAATTAAAGAACAAAACATCAAGAGTATTGTAAAGGATCCCCCATCACCCCTAGTGATGGGGTTTAGCTACTCATTACTAATGATAATAACATAAACAAAGATATGAAATCAGAATAATCCATAACAAGAGAATAAATTCTAAACCGGGACACCCTTTCAGTATGATGGTGGTCCTTAAGCACGTTCTTCACGTCCTCATAAGCTCCGGTAGCGATTCAAGATGACACCAAGCTTCAAGGAGATAAGTGTTCAATGGAATGGGCAAGGGTTTGCTGTTAGATCACAATTGGGGGCTCTTGACTCCAAAATTTGTCAAACGGTCTTTGTAACATGTTAAGAGCCCCTATTTATAGACTAGGCTGCAAATTAGGTCACCTGGCTTTAAATTTGCACTGATCAGGGGCGGGGTGCAGCCATACCCCATATATACACGGCCGTACTGAGCTTTGTTGATGACGTTGACCCGCATTCGCATGTCGTTGCCACGACATCACTTGTGGTACGGCAAATCTTGCCTTTGTACGGATCGTCTTCGGACTATTTTATCGGCATCGGGTGAGTACGGTGAGGGGATCGCCGCTGCGAGGTCCGCTCTAGGTACTACGTAAGTCGTCGCATCGCTTATCCAAGAAGGTGCTAAAACTCTCCAAAACTAGCCAGTTTTTGGTCCTTTTTCGCATCTTTTACTCCGAGTGGTGTCTTCATGATATTTCTGCATAATAAGACATAAATGAGTACCTTTGTGCATTAATTAGTCCAAAATGGTATGATCACATACTAAAAATGCCCTATAAATATAGACAAATTGGTGTGTTAACAGCGGTGGCTAAGGATAGTCGCCATAGAACTATCAACCATCATAGGTTGACTTATTTGTGGTTAGTTGACAGTCGTCTATGCGACACTAGAAGTAATTTATATGCTGGTAAATTATGATTGATGATTTATATCTGATATTTCTGTGCTAGTTGTATATGATATATGTGAATAAGATGCATGGTCTTAGAGTCAAGGGTGCCGCTTTCTAGTTAGAGATTTGCGAATCCTTAGGGGGTGATAATACATATTACCATCGATATCCTGTTTGCCAGTGGTGATAGCCGGGTCGGTGTACCCGAGGTTGGTACTTGAGGTACTGACGGAGTGGTTTAGAGATAGTCGGTGGCCTTGAGAATATGTGTACTTGGCCAAGACCTTGATGGTATGGGAACTCAGTCTTTCCAACGAGGCTCTCCACGTCCGTGGAATCGAAGGCACGGAGTAGTTGGGAGATAGTCAGTGGCCTCGAGGGTATGCGTACTCGGTCATCCTGATGGGTTTCCAGGACTCTACGTCTGACGGGTGGTCAATCTTGGCCATTCCCAGTATGAGGATGTCGTCCTTGTGCACGAGATGGTACCTTACTTTGATAATCAGAGACAGTGATTTCTAGTATGGGGAATACCGTAATTGGTGATCGAAGATGGTAACGTATCAGGATATGTTCCCAGGACAACCAACTTATCTCATTCCTCTGTGCCCTGAGACTGATGATCAGTCTAGGGAGTAGGGCGATACTGTCCCGAAAAGATTAGAAATTTCTGGTCTAGTTTAGTAGGGCCGGTGATTAGTCTAAAAGCTCGTTGATCTGTGTCAGTCTGTGGTGAGATGTAATCTGTGACAGTATGGTCAGGTTTATTAGTATGACATATCAGTACGATGTGGTCTATGACTATATGCTCAGAAGTCTGAGTGTGATGTTTGTGGTATCAGTCGTGTTAGTGAAGTTATGCTTGTGCTGTGTATGATGAAAGCTATTCCGCTATGCTATTTTCCTGTTTGATGGTGATTGATGGATATCTTACCCCTTTGCTTTTCTTGTATATTTCTATTATATGATGATAAATAGCAGATGGACAAGATCAACCTTTGCTTGGAGGTTGGGGAGTCTATGGGAAGACTACCTAGAGGCAGAGGGCAGATACTCGTGTCACGGGCAGTGGGACTTTTGTCACCCCTTGTGGGTATAAGATTATATTTAGATGTGTACTTTTAACATGTTTGTATTTTCTAATAATAAATAAAATGTGTATTTTCCTTAAATATGAATTATTATTGCTTAAGTAAATAAAGTAAATACCCTGTCTCGGCGGGGTGTTACACCTCACGTGACGCTAGGGTTTATAACATCCCCAAATTTCCTAATCCTACCCTCACTAGTGTAGAAAGAGGATTTTACACCAGTTAAAAATGACTTTTTACACCAGTTTTGTACCGGTGTAGATGTTCTCGGTGTTGTATGTTGGGGTTTTTATACGGGTTATTTAACCGACATAAAATGTTGATTTTTACACCGGTTATATTTCTGGTGTAAAATGTAAAGTTTGGGTTTTATCTTATTTTTAAAGGACATTTTACACCGGTTATTATAATAACCGGTGTAAACGACTTGCCTTTTACATCGGTTGTTGACAAAAACAAGTGTTAAAAGTATATCTTTTACACTGGGTTCATGGAAAACTGGGGTAAAAGGTTTTATTTTTTATTTTATTTTTCTTTTTTTTGTTTTTGTCCATTCCTATCAAGAGCCTATCTAAATTGACAATAAACAGACAATAAATTTGCTAACAATTGGCACCAAATGTGCCCAAAATTCAAACCATTTAAACATATATCAAATTTAATCTATAAACATATCAGATATACACATAAACAAAGTTAAGCTATATATATACAAAGTACAAAGAATGATCAAGTGCTATATACATAAACAATATATAGACAATGTACAAAGAATGATCAAGTGCTATATACAAAGTTATTTTGATGATTTGTTAGGTCTTTTTGATGGCTTTGTTCCTTGGGATTCTTGCAATTGCATCTTCCTTTCTTTCTCCTCAATCATTTGCAAAAGAAATTCTGCCCAAGTTTGTCTAACATCCTCAATTTCATCTTGACCATATTCAGTTGGGTCATTGAATATCTGCAAGTTCAAACATATATATATAATAAATTAAACCGGCCTAAAAGTAATAACATGTTTTTCATATTACAAATATAATAGCAGGAGGTTAAAAATTTTATTACTATTTCCCATTCGTCAACAATATCCGCCGATACAATTGTTAACATATGTAACACCTGAGGACGAGATCGACATCGTATTAGGACGACGTATCGAGACCTCGACCAAGACCTTGTGTCGAGATCCCGTGCCAAGATCGTTTACCGAGGTCATTTGCCGAGCTGAGGAGACCGCGTGCACTAGCTGCTGAGCTGAGGAGGTCGGGTGTCGAGTTGATGAAGTCGCGTACCGAGCTGAGGAGGCCGTGTTCACGAACTCGTGTTAGAGCCTTGTGCGTTTGCACGAGCACCCTTGTCGACATCGTGTCGAGATGACACCTCGTATTCTTTCGAACGTTATTCAGCGCTATTATTATATTGTTTGTAATAATTATATTGTCGGCTTGACCGTTCTCGTCGCGTGTCTAGACCGTTGACCGACAGAGTAGAAGGTAATTATGAGAGGAACGATTAAACGGGTAGATGATTGATGGGATTGGCATCTTATAGCTGGAGTTACGATTATACCCCTTTCTCACCAGCTGTATACCACGACCGATTCCCTCAAACACTCATTTCTTTCTTTCTTCTTCCTTCCTTCTGCTCTGAGTTTCGTTGTTTTCTTCAAAAATCTCCATCGACGAAACCGTGAGTTCCATCGAGATTCTGCACAAGCTTTCTTCATCAATCTTGTTCATCATCATCTTCTCGACCCATATCTCGCCTGCTCGATCACCGTTGAGGTATGAAGAACAGATTTTTCTTTTCATCTGTACTCGCTTTAGCGCTATTTCTTCCTTCCATTTTTAGCCAGTTTTCTGCTCCGAAGTCACGTCACATTGCTGGGTTTTCTTCTTCCCAATATTACCTATCTTTCTAACCGATTAATTGGGCTTGTAAAACAAATTTTCTTTCTCTGATTTCTCGCACCCAGTGCCGTAAACTCTTCATTTTCGGTTTGTTTCGATCTCTTGTTTTTCGTTTGTTGCTTCTGGTTGTTGTTGTTGTCGATCTATCTGTTGAAGCATCAGAT
The DNA here is from genome assembly GCA_037113605.1 of Calophaca sinica. Taxonomy (NCBI): domain Eukaryota; kingdom Viridiplantae; phylum Streptophyta; class Magnoliopsida; order Fabales; family Fabaceae; genus Calophaca; species Calophaca sinica. The sequence goes on along the minus strand of JBAFXK010000014.1, from coordinate 612,352 downwards.
AACCTTTTTCATGAACTTTTGATCGAAATCCCTAACTTTGTGTTGAAGGAAAAATATATTCAGTTCTTGAGTTTTATATCTTCTGGGTTGTGGTTAAGTTTGGGAAGAGAGCTAAGTGTATTAGAAACCATAGATCGATCTAAGTTGTGTTTGTTTTAGGAAGTCGGATTCCCGAGATCGTGTGATTTCCGAATCGAGGTGTACGGGAAAGCGAATCCAAGGACGCTACAAATGGAATCGGATCGAGAATCAGACGTGTCGAGGTCGACTGAGAAGTGTCCGTGTCGAAGTCGTTGTCGAGCTCGTTGAAGACAACCGTGTCGAGATCGAGTAAGAGAAGTCGTTGTCGAGCTCTTTGAAGACAGCTGTGTCGAGGTCGTTGTCGGCAAAGCATTAACTTGGAGTTCGGTAGTGGCGCTTCACATTAATACTTTCATAGTATGCTAGCGTAGCGGCAACTCTTAGACATTATTAAGACTTTATTTTTATTGTTATATTTATGTATGGACTCCTTGATTGGTGTCGAGATTGGAATGTTGTGATATGATTGAGTTTTTGCATGTATTTGATATGTGATTGAATATATGTTGTGAATGGTGTATTGCTGTCGAAGTGCGTTTCTTCATGCAGAATGTTTTATTGCTTAAATGTCGAATTGCGTTTCTTCATGTTAAGCATGCTCTCTTTATTTGATATGTGATCAAGTAAGTTGTGTTACTCTTTGACATGCGGCGAGCTAATCATCGAGTGAGAGAGCTAGGGAGTCGTATGACGTTTTTGAGCCGGACCCAGATAACTGAGGGTGCTAGGTCCCCTTTTTGTTTATGGTGGATTGGCTAGGCGTCGCATTATCAGTTTGGGGTTGGACCTGCTGATTAATGCATGGTATCGGTTTGGGGTTGGACCTGCCGTTTACCTATTACGTCAGTTTGGGGATGGACCTGCTGACGATATTCCGGAATAAGAGTCGAGTCGAGTCTAGAGTGAGATGGTCGAGTCACGTGTGGTGATTGAGATATATTATTGCTGTTTGCTTATATCCTTTATGTCGAGCTTATCTTGAATTGTTGAGAAGTTGACCCTTTCCCGTGGTGCCTTCAATCCATGACGGTTACCCAGGCGATGTCGAGGGCGCAGGGAACTCGACAGTAGATGATGCCGAGGAGGAGCTCGACGAGGACCCGAGTGACGACCTGTACTTGTCGTGATTGATTGTTTGTTCGACGTATTTCTTTTGATAATTGTACCTTGTTTTCTTTTGGAGTAGTATGTCGTGACCAGTTTGGGCAGTGTTGTTTTGTTGCTACAGGGTAGACTGGTGGTCTTACTTTTGGAGCAGCCCCCTGCGTGGGAGTCTGCCGGAAGTACCCCAGGGTATGATTGCTCTTTTGAAGTCGTCATACCTTAGGTGTATTTTTTTTATACATTGCTACTCTGTATTTTGTATACATTATTATTTAGAGTGATATATATATGTATGTTATGCATGTATGTTTTATTAGAATTTAAGTCTTGTGTCTTAGTTGTACCATGTTTCGAAAAGCTGTAATTACTCTGATGTGCACAAGTTGGTTTTAGAAAAAAAAAAATATATATCGTATTTTTAAAAGGCACAAGAGTTTTGTTTTTAAAACACATCTCATATAGGTTTATGTTGAGCTTGGTGTGTTGAGCTCGGTAACTCGAGCTCGGTATATTGAGCTCGGTAGCGGTCCTAAAGCGGTCGTTACATTGTTGGTATCGTGAGCGGTTGGGTTCGACCGAGCCGTGCATAGGAATTTGACCGGTCACCGTGTTTCGGGTTATGTGTTGGGTACCTAGTTGTATTATGTTGATTGCTGTTTGATTAAGTGAAGCACTTATTGCTTGAGAAATTGTTTGAACTGTTTCTTGATTGAAGCAGTGTGTTTTAACACATCCTTGTTGTGAGATTCTGACAGGGTTTTAAACTTTGTGGAATCTAATGCCACCTCGTAGGAATACGACAGCTGCAACCGAGAACGTCGACATGGAACGAGCAATTCAAGCTATGACCGAGATGGCGGCAGCCATGGCTCAACAATCACCGCCGCAACTCAACAGGCTAACGCGATGGCTCAACAGACGGCAGCGTTAACTCAAGAGAACTTGCAAAGAACAAAGAACGAGCGTAACGAAAATCAAGCGAGAGGATTGGCGGACTTTAGGAAGCATGATCCAATCGAAGTTCTACGGTGAGCCAAATCGGATAAAGTCGATCTTTGGATGCAAGAGATCGAGAAGATCTTTGAGGCACTCCATTGCGGGACAACGTGAAGGTCGACTATGCCACCTACTTACCGCTAGAGACGCAGAGTATTGGTGGAGAGGAGTAAAGCAAACGTTTATAAGCGTAACGTCGCGAGATGACCAGGGAGCTTTTTCGTGAAAGGTTCTTGGACAAGTACTTCCCGTGATAATCGCACGAGCCGAGAAGGAGCAGGAATTTCTTCAATCGGCAAGAAGGCAATTCGACAATGTCCGAGTATGCGCCAAGTTCGAGTCGTTGGCGAGGTATTTCAGTCCATTTCGTGGATCGAATCGACTAAAGATGGTTGAGTGAGAGATTCCAACGGGGATTGAGATTCGACATTCGTAAGTCGATGGTGTCGTTGAGGATCCGAAACCTCCAAGAGTCGATTGATCGATGTGTCGAGGTAGAAGGAGTGAAGCCACAAGAAGAAGATTATTGTGGGCGACGGTGAGACCCAGAGTGCGCGTAGATTTGCACGAAGCGGAAACAAGCTGCGAGAAGAAGCCCTACGACCGACCTCAGGGGAACGACAACAGGGGACAGTATCGTCGGATGACCCAGGTGCCGAGAAGCGGAGGACAGACCAGTGCCGAGGTGACTTGTTTCCGTTGTGGAAAGACGGGACATTCCGCCAATAATCGTACTCGGAGGGTGGAGGTGTGTTTCAACCGTAAGAAGCCGTGACATTTTGTCAAGGATTGTCCTACACCTAAAATCGAACCGACGATGCTTGCGGCAAAGGCCAAAGGAAAGCGTCAGTGGCTAAAGGCGAGTTTTCTGCATGAGTGGCGAGGAAGCCGAGCGGTGAAGATCTTATCCAAGGTGAATGTGAGATCGAGGGTAAATCCTTATCCGTTCTTTTTGATTCGTGCAACCCATTCCTTTATTTCTTCCGATTGTGTGAACCATTTGAACTTGACCGTGATCGCTTTACCGCTTAAATTAGTAGTTACAACCCCACTGCTAAAACCTTAGTCACAAACACTGCATGTCTTAATTGTGTAGTGGTTATTCGTGAGTAGAAAGTTTGTGGTCAATTTGGTTTGTTTGCCTCTTAAGCGGCTTAGATGTCATTCTCGGGATGGATTGGTTGTCACACCACCATGTCCTTTTGGACTGTGCCCGTGAAAGCTGTAATTTTTCCAGACCTTGAGTCTCCAATTATCTTTACGCCGAACGTATTGGAGTTTCTTTGAAAGAAGGAACTAGGGAATACATGTATCCGCTAGTTCGGAAGTTTTCCAGCAGATCGACGTGAAGAATGTTCGGTGGTGTGTGACTTTGAGGACGCTTTTTCAAGACGTGCTGGGGTTACCACCGGCGAGAGGTCGAAGTTCTCCATCGACACGATTCCAGGGCGTGACCGATTTCCAAAGCGCCATACGGGATGTCTCCCCGCCGAGATGAAAGAGTCAAGTCCCAGATCGAACACTTGGAGTCGAAGCAATTCATACGGCCGAGCGTGTCACCATGGGGAGCTCGGTGTTGTTGGTTAAGAAGAAGGATGGACGATCAAGGTCAGGCGTGGATTACCGCGAGCTTAACAAGGTTCTTGTGAAGAACCGTTATCCGTTACCACGTATTGACGACTTGATGGACCAACCGTGAGCGGCGATCTTTCCAAGATAGACTTGAAGCCCGCTACCATCGATTCGCGTGAAGGAGGAAGATGTCGCCAAAACAACTTTCAGGACTAGATACGGTCACTACGAGTACTTGGTGATGCCGTTTGAGGATTTAATGCGCCAAATTGTGTTTATGGAATACATGAACAGGATTTTCCATTCGTTTTTGGATCAGTTCGTTGTAGTGTTCATCGACGACATATTGATTTACTCGAGGAACCGAGAAGAACACGCAGAACACCTATGTCGAGTACTACAGATATTACGAGATAAGCAACTCTATGCCAACCTGTCGAAGTGTGAATTTTGGCTTGAAGAGGTGAATTTTCTTGGTCACGTGATTTCCAAAGAAGGGATAGCCGTGGATCCAACTAAGATTGAGGCGGTGTTAGCGTGGGAACAGCCGAAGACGGTTACCGAGATCAGGAGTTTTGTCGGCTTAGCAGGCTATTACCGAAGATTCATTGAAGGTTTCTCGAAGATTGTCGCGCCTCTTACACGACTGACGAGGAAGGATCAACCTTTTGCCTGGACCGAGGAGTGCGGCCGCTTTTCAAAGATCAAGGAGCTTTTGACGACAAATACGGCCGATCTTGCCTCAACCGTAAGAACCTTACGAGGTGTATTGTGATGCGTCACACCAGGGATTGGGATGCGCATCGATGCAACATCGGAAGGTGGTCGCGTATGCTTCAAGACGACTTAAGATTCACGAGAGAACTACCCTACTCACGACTTGGAGCCGGGCAAGCAGTAGTTTTTGGCTGAAGATATGGAGGCACTACCTTTATGGGAGCACTCTTCTGTTTTCAGCGATCACAAGAGCTTGAAGTACCTGTTCGACCGTAAAGAGCTCAACATGCGCCAACGTAGATGGACGTAATTTCTCAAGGACTACGACTTTACGTTGGAATACCATCCCGGTAAGGCTAACGAGTAGCGGATGCGTTGAGTAGGAAGAGTGTTTTAACCTCGGTATTGATGATCAAGGAGTTGGAGATGCTCGAGAAGTTCCGAGACTTGAAGTCGAGTGTCAGTTTCACCGGGAAGTCGAGATTTGGTATGCTTACCATTTCTAATGATTGTTGGGCGAGATCCGAGACCAGCAAGTTCATGACGAGCTTCGCAAGAGAAGATTGATTGATAAGCGCAAGGAAGCGCGAGAATTTTACGTCGGAGCGACGACATCTTGAGGTGCAATGGCCGAGTATGTGTACCTAACGATCCGAGCCGAGGAAGTTGATTCTCGATTTAAGCGCATAAGAGCAACTTTAGTATTCATCCAGGAGTTACGAAGATGTATCAAGACTTGAAGAAGCATTTTTGGTGGTCCGGAATGAAGAAGCAAGTGGCCGAGCACGTAGCCGTGTTCGACGCGTGTCGAAGCGGGTGGAGCACCAACGACCTGCAGGAATGCTACAATCGCTGACGCGTGCGGTATGGAAATGGGACAAGATTTCCATGGATTTCGTTGTAGGTTTGCGAAGACGCAGAAGAAGAATGATTCGATTTGGGTGATCGTCGACCGATTGACCAAATCCGCTCATTTCTTACGGTGAGGTCGACATACAACGTGGAAAAGCTGACCGAGATCTACATCGCGGAGATAGTACGACTTCATGGAATACCCTCTTCGATCGTGTCGGACCGAGATCCGAAGTTCACGTCTCATTTTTGGAGGGAATTGCAAGGAGCGATGGGAACCGAGCTCAGGCTTAGCTCGACATATTGTAACGACCCGTTTCCGGACCGCTACCAAGCTCAATATACCGAGCTCGAGTTACCGAGCTCAACACACCAAGCTCAACACAAACCTATATGAGATGTGTTTTAAAACGAAACTCTTGTGCCTTTTAAAAATACGATATATTTTTTTTTATAAAACCAACTCGTGCACATCAGAGTAATTCTGACTTTTGAAACATGGTGCAACTAAGACACAAGACTTAAATTCTAATAAAACATACATGCATAACATACATATATATATCACTCGAAATAATAATGTATACAAAATATGAGTAGCAAATGTGCAAAGAAAATACACCTAAGGTACGACGACTTCAAAAGAGCAATCATACCTGGGGTACTTCCAGACTCCCACGCAGGGGTCGCTCCAAAAGTAAGACCACCAGTCTACCCTGAAACAACAAAACACACTGCCCAAACTGGTCACGACCTCGAACACAAAAGAAAAACGAAGTGCAGTCCTCAGAAAAACAAACATCCAACAAACAAACAATCACGACAAGTAGAGGTCGTCACTCGTCGAGCTCCTCCTCGGCATCATCTTGTCGAAGTTCCTGCGACTTTTCGACATCGCTGGGTAACCGTCATGGATTGAGGACACCACGGGAAAGGTCAACTTCTCAACAATACAAGATAAGCTCGACATAAAGAAATAAGCAACACAATAATATATCTCAATCACCACATTGACTCGACCATCTCACTCTAGACTCGACACAACTCTTATTAGGAATATCGTCGTGAGTCCATCCCCAAACCGGCGTAATAGGTAAGCAGCAGTCCAACCCCAAACCGATACCATGCATTAATCAGGTCCAACCCCAAATCGATAATGCGACGCCTAGCCAATCCACCATAAACAAAGGGGACCTAGCACCCTCGGTTATACGGGTCAGGCTCAAAAGCGTCATCACGACTCCCTAGCTCTCTCACTCGATGATTAGCTCGCCGCATGTCAAAGAGTATCACAACTTACTTGATCACATATCAAATAAAGATATCATGCTTTTCATGAAGAAGCGCAATTCGACATTTAAGCAATAAAACATTACGCATGAAGAAGCGCGCCGACTGACAATACACCATTCACAACATATATTCAATCACATATCAAATACATGCAAAAACTCAATCATATCACAACATTCCAATCTCGACACCAATCAAGGAGTCCATACATAAATATAACAATAAAAATAAAGTCTTAATAATGTCTAAGAGTTGCCCTTACGCTAGCATACTATGAAAGTATTAATGTGAAGCGCCCTTACCGAACTCCAAGTAAATGCTGCTCGACAACGACCTTGACACAGCTGTCTTCAAATGAGCTCGACAACGACTTCTCTTACTCGATCTCGACACGGCTGTCTTCAATGAGCTCGACAACGACGTCGACACGTACCGTTCTCAGTCGACCTCGACACGTACAGTTCTCGATCTGGATTCCGCTGCTTCCGCGTCCTTGGATTCGCTTTCCCGTACACCTCGATTCGGAAATCACACGATCTCGGGAATATGACTTCCTAAAACAAACACAACTTAGATCGATCTATGGTTTCTAATACATTTAGCTCTCTACCCAAACTTAACCACAACCCAGAAAATATAAAACTCAAGAACTGAAATATATTTTTCCTCTAACACAAAGTTAGGGATTTCGATCAAAAGTTCATGAAAAAGTTATCTGATGCTTCAACAGATAGATCGACAACAACAACAACCAGAAGCAACAAACAAAAAACAAGAAATCGAAACAAACTGAAAATGAAGAGTTTCTGGGCACTTGGTGCGAAAAAGCAGAGGAAGAAAATTTGTTTTACAAGCCCAATTAATCAGATTAGAAAGATAGGTAATATTGTGAAGAAGAAAACCCATCAATTTGACATGATTTGGAAGCATAAAGCGGCTAAAAATGGAAGAAGAAATAGCTAAACAAGAGTACAGATGAAAAGAAACATCTGTTCTTCATCCCTCAGCGGTGCTCGGGCAGGGGAGATATGGGTCGAGAAGATGATGATGAACAAGATTGATGAAGAAAGCTTGTGCAGAATCTCGATGGAACTCACGGTTTCGTCGATGGAGATTCTGACGAAAACAACGAAACTTCAGGCGAGAAGGAAGGAAGAAGAAAGAAAGAAGAAAAAGAAATAAGTGTTTGAGGAATCGGTCGTGGTATACGGTGGTGAGAAAGGGTATAATCGTGAACTCCAGCTATAAGATGCCAATCCCATCAATCATCTACCCGTTTAATCGTTCCTCTCATAATTACTCTACTGCCGGTCAACGGTCTAGACATCGGCGAGAACGGCAAGCCGACAAGATAATTATTACAAACAATATAATAATAGCGTGAATAACGCTCGAAAGAATACGAGGTGTCATCTCGACACGATGTCGACTAGGGCGCACGTGCAAGCGTACAAGGTCCTAACACGAGTTCGTGAACACGACCTCCTCAGCTCGGTACGCTACTTCATCAACTCGACACCCGACCTCCTCAGCTCAGCAGCTAGTGCACGTGGTCTCCTCAGCTCGGCAAATGACCTCAGAAGCGATATTGGCGGGATCTCGACACAAGGTCTTGGTCGAGGTCTCGATCGTCGCCCTAATACGATGTCGATCTCGCCCTCAGGTGTTACACATATCATCCACAGATCGACAAATGATCGAGAGAACGATCCAATCACTTGAAGATTTGTTGCGAGCCAGACGTTAGATCACCGAGGAAGTTGGGACGACGTCTTACCATTGGTGGAGTTCACCTACAATAACGATTTCCATGCGAGTATTGGAATGGCACCTTTTGAAGCGCGTATGGGCGGAAATGTCGACGCCTCTTTGTTGGTACCAGATTCGCGAACGAATCGTCAGAGGACCAGATATGATCCAAAGACACTACCGAGAAGATCCGTTTGATCGAGATCGGATCACGAACATCTCAAAGTCGGCGGAAGAGTTATGCGGACCAACGACGTCGACCACCGGAGTTCGAGGAAGGAGAACATGTATTTCTTAGAGTCACCCCACTCATCGAGTTGGTCGAGCGATCAAATCCGTGAAACTTACCCTAAATTTATTGGACCTTACCAGATTCTTCGTCGTATTGGTCGGTGGCATATCGATTGCCTTGCCACCATTCTTGTCGAACATCCATGACGCCTTCCACGCCTCACAATTACTGGAAGTATGTTTCCGACCCTCTCATGTCATCGAACCGGATGTGATTCAAGCGAAGGGCGACTTATCTTTTGAAGCGTCACCAAAGAAGGATCGTTGATCGGAAAGCCAAGCGATTCGCGGAACAAAGAGATTCAACTTGTCAAAGTTGTGTGGGATCAAGACGGGAGATGCAACTTGGGAGCTGGAGGAGAAGATGAAGACTTCGACTCGAACTTTTACGAGGTAAGAATCTTATTTGCAATTTCGAGGACTAAATTTTTTAGAGGGAGAGATTGTAACACCTGAGGACGAGATCGACATCGTATTAGGACGACGTATCGAGACCTCGACCAAGACCTTGTGTCGAGATCCCGTGCCAAGATCGTTCTGAGGTCATTTGCCGAAATGAGGAGACCGCCGCACTAGCCAGCCGAAATGAGGAGGTCGGTGTCGAGTTGATGAAGTCGCGTGCATCGTGAGGAGGCCGTGGTTCACGAACTCGTGTTAGAGCCTTGTGCGTTTGCACGAGCACCCTTGTCGACATCGTGGTCGAGATGACACCTCGTATTCTTTCGAACGTTATTCAGCGCTATTATTATATTGTTTGTAATAATTATATTGTCGGCCGACCGCTCGCCGCGTGTCTAGACCGTTGACCGACAGAGTAGAAGGTAATTATGAGAGGAACGATTAAACGGGTAGATGATTGATGGGATTGGCATCTTATAGCTGGAGTTACGATTATACCCCTTTCTCACCAGCTGTATACCACGACCGATTCCCTCAAACACTCATTTCTTTTTTCTTCTTTCTTTCTTCTTCCTTCCTTCTGCTCTGAGTTTCGTTGTTTTCTTCAAAAATCTCCATCGACGAAACCGTGAGTTCCATCGAGATTCTGCACAAGCTTTCTTCATCAATCTTGTTCATCATCATCTTCTCGACCCATATCTCGCCTGCTCGATCACCGTTGAGGTATGAAGAACAGATTTTTCTTTTCATCTGTGCTACTGTTTAGCGCTATTTCTTCCTTCCATTTTTAGCCAGTTTTATGCTTCCAAATCATGTCAAATTGATGGGTTTTCTTCTTCACAATATTACCTATCTTTCTAACCGATTAATTGGGCTTGTAAAACAAATTTTCTTTCTCTGATTTCTGCAATCGGCAGTGCCCAGAAACTCTTCATTTTCGGTTTGTTTCGATCTATTGTTTTTCGTTTGTTGCTTCTGGTTGTTGTTGTTGTCGATCTATCTGTTGAAGCATCAGATAACCTTTTTCATGAACTTTTGATCGAAATCCCTAACTTTGTGTTGAAGGAAAAATATATTCAGTTCTTGAGTTTTATATCTTCTGGGTTGTGGTTAAGTTTGGGAAGAGAGCTAAGTGTATTAGAAACCATAGATCGATCTAAGTTGTGTTTGTTTTAGGAAGTCTGATTCCCGAGATCGTGTGATTTCCGAATCGAGGTGTACGGGAAAGCGAATCCAAGGACGCGGAAGCAGCGGAATCCAGATCGAGAACTGTACGTGTCGAGGTCGACTGAGAAGTGTACGTGTCGAAGTCGTTGTCGAGCTCGTTGAAGACAACCGTGTCGAGATCGAGTAAGAGAAGTCGTTGTCGAGCTCGTTGAAGACAACCGTGTCGAGATCGAGTAAGAGAAGTCGACTGTGTCGAGGTCGTTGTCGAGCAGCATTAACTTGGAGTTCGGTAAGGGCGCTTCACATTAATACTTTCATAGTATGCTAGCGTAAGGGCAACTCTTAGACATTATTAAGACTTTATTTTTATTGTTATATTTATGTATGGACTCCTTGATTGGTGTCGAGATTGGAATGTTGTGATATGATTGAGTTTTTGCATGTATTTGATATGTGATTGAATATATGTTGTGAATGGTGTATTGTCACGCCGGCGCGTTTCTTCATGCAGAATGTTTTATTGCTTAAATGTCAGTGCGTTTCTTCATGTTAAGCATGCTCTCTTTATTTGATATGTGATCAAGTAAGTTGTGTTACTCTTTGACATGCGGCGAGCTAATCATCGAGTGAGAGAGCTAGGGAGTCGTGATGACGCTTTTGAGCCGACCCAGATAATCGAGGGTGCTAGGTCCCCTTTTTGTTTATGGTGGATTGGCAGCGCCGCATTATCGGTTTGGGGTTGGACCTGCCGATTAATGCATGGTATCGGTTTGGGGTTGGACTGCCGTTTACCTATTACGCCGGTTGGGGATGGACTCGCCGACGATATTTCGGAATAAGAGTCGAGTCGAGTCTAGAGTGAGATGGTCGAGTCACGTGTGGTGATTGAGATATATTATTGCTGTTTGCTTATATCCTTTATGAGGAGCTTATCTTGAATTGTTGAGAAGTTGACCCTTTCCAGTGGTGCCTTCAATCCATGACGGTTACCCAGGCGATGTCGAGGGCGCAGGGAACTCGACAGTAGATGATGCCGAGGAGGAGCTCGACGAGGACCCGAGTGACGACCTGTACTTGTCGTGATTGATTGTTTGTTCGACGTATTTCTTTTGATAATTGTACCTTGTTTTCTTTTGGAGTAGTATGTCGAGACCAGTTTGGGCGGTGTTGTTTTGTTGCTCTGAGGTGGTTGGTGGTCTTACTTTTGGAGCGACCCATGCGTGGGATTCTGCCGGAAGTACCCCCAGGGTATGATTGCTCTTTTGAAGTCGTCATACCTTAGGTGTATTTTCTTTATACATTGCTACTCTGTATTTTGTATACATTATTATTTAGAGTGATATATATATGTATGTTATGCATGTATGTTTTATTAGAATTTAAGTCTTGTGTCTTAGTTGCACCATGTTTCGAAAAGCTGTAATTACTCTGATGTGCACGAGTTGGTTTTATAAAAAAAAATATATCGTATTTTTAAAAGGCACAAGAGTTTTGTTTTTAAAACACATCTCATATAGGTTTATGTTGAGCTTGGTGTGTTGAGCTCGGTAACTCGAGCTCGGTATATTGAGCTCGGTAGCGGTCCGGAAACGGGTCGTTACAACATACTTTTCATCACATAGTATCCACAGGCCCAACCGTTCTTTTGTCGAGGCCCCTACAAATGAATACCATAATAACATATAATGAGTAAAAATTATACACATTAACTAGTACTACAAATGAATTAAGTAAATGAATTTCAGAAAGACAAACTATTTATGTAACACCTGAGGACGAGATCGACATCGTATTAGGACGACGTATCGAGACCTCGACCAAGACCTTGTGTCGAGATCCCGTGCCAAGACCGTTTGCCGAGGTCATTTGTCGAGCTGATGAGACCACGTGGCACTAGGCCGCGAGTGAGGAGGTCGGGTGTCGAGTTGATGAAGTCGCTGCATCGAAATGAGGAGGCCGTGTTCACGAACTCGTGTTAGAACCTTGTGCGCTTGCACGAGCACCCTTGTCGACATCGTGTCGAGATGACACCTCGTATTCTTTCGAACGTTATTCAGCGCTATTATTATATTGTTTGTAATTATTATCTTGTCGGCTTGACCGTTCTCGTCGCGTGTCTAGACCGTTGACCGACATAGTAGAGAGTAATTATGAGAGGAACGATTAAACGGGTAGATGATTGATGGGATTGGCATCTTATAGCTGAAGTTACGATTATACCCCTTTCTCACCAGTTGTATACCACGACCGATTCCCTCAAACACTCATTTCTTTTTCTTCTTTCTTTCTTCTTCCTTCCTTCTGCTCTGAGTTTCGTTGTTTTCTTCAAAAATCTCCATCGACGAAACCGTGAGTTCCATCGCGATTCTGCACAAGCTTTCTTCATCAATCTTGTTCATCATCATCTTCTCGACCTATATCTCGTCTGTTCGACCATCACCATTGAGGTATGAAGAACAGATTTTTCTTTTCCTCTCGTACTCTTTGTTTAGCGCTATTTCTTCTTCCATTTTTAGCCAGTTTTATGCTTCCAAATCATGTCAAATTGATGGGTTTTCTTCTTCACAATATTACTTATCTTTCTAACCGATTAATTGGGCTTGTAAAACAAATTTTCTTCCTCTGTTTTTCTGCAATCGGCAGTGCCCAGAAACTCTTCATTTTTGGTTTATTTCGATTTCTTGTTTTCGTTTGTTGCTTCTGGTTGATGTTGTTGTCGATCTATCTGTTGAAGCATCAGATAACTTTTTCATGAACTTTTGATCGAAATCCCTAACTTTGTGTTAGAGGAAAAATATATTCAGTTCTTGAGTTTTATATCTTCTGGGTTGTGGTTAAGTTTGGGAAGAGAGCTAAGTGTATTAGAACCCATAGATCGAGCTGAATTGTGTTTGTTTTAGGAAGTCTGTTTCCCGAGATCGTGTGATTTCCGAATCAAGGTGTACGGGAGAGCGAATCCGAGGACGTGGAAGCAGCGGAATCCAGATCGAGAACTGTACGTGTCGAGGTCGACTGATAAGGATACGTGTCGAAGTCGTTGTCGAGCTCATTTGAAGACAGCTGTGTCGAGGTCGTTGTCGAGCAGCATTTACTTGGAGTTCGGTAAGGGCGCTTCACATTAATACTTTCATAGTATGCTAGCGTAAGGGCAACTCTTAGACATTATTAAGACTTTATTTTTATTGTTATATTTATGTATGGACTCCTTGATTGGTGTCGAGATTGGAATGTTGTGATATGATTGAGTTTTTGCATGTATTTGATATGTGATTGAATATATGTTGTGAATGGTGTATTGCTGTCGAAGTGCGTTTCTTCATGCAGAATGTTTTATTGCTTAAATGTCGAATTGCGTTTCTTCATGTTAAGCATGCTCTCTTTATTTGATATGTGATCAAGTAAGTTGTGTTACTCTTTGACATGCGGCGAGCTAATCATCGAGTGAGAGAGCTAGGGAGTCGTATGGCGTTTTTGAGCCGGACCCAGATAATCGAGGGTGCTAGGTCCCCTTTTTGTTTATGGTGGATTGGCTAGGCGTCGCATTATCGGTTTGGGGTTGGACCTTTGATTAATGCATGGTATCGGTTTGGGGTTGGACTCGCCGTTTACCTATTACGTCGGTTTGGGGATGGACCTTGGCGATATTAGAATAAGAGTTGTGTCGAGTCTAGAGTGAGATGGTCGAGTCACGTGTGGTGATTGAGATATATTATTGTGTTGCTTATTTCTTTATGTCGAGCTTATCTTGTATTGTTGAGAAGTTGACCCTTTCCGTGGTGCCTTCAATCCATAGCGGTTACCCAGCGATGTCGAGGGCGCAGGAACTTCGGCAGCCAGACGATGCCGAGGAGGAGCTCGGCGAGGACGGTGGCGACCTCTATCTGTCGTGATTGTTTGTTTGTTGGATGTTTGTTTTTCTGAGGACTGTACTTCGTTTTTCTTTTATGTTCGTGGGCGTGACCAGTTTGGGTCGGGTATATTTTGTTGCTCTGAGGTAGACTGGTGGTCTTACTTTTGGAGCGACCCCTGCGTGGGAGTTCAGGAAGTACCCCCAGGGTATGATTACTCTTTTGAAGTCGTCGTACCTTAGGTGTATTTTCTTTGCACATTTGCTACTCTGTATTTTGTATACATTATTATTTCGAGTGATATATATGTGTATGTTATGCATGTATGTTTTATTAGAATTTAAGTCTTGTGTCTTAGTTGCACCATGTTTCGAAAAGCTGTAATTACTCTGATGTGCACGAGTTGGTTTTATAAAAAAATATATCGTATTTTTAAAAGGCACAAGAGTTTTGTTTTTAAAACACATCTCATATAGGTTTATGTTGAGCTTGGTGTGTTGAGCTCGGTAACTCGAGCTCGGTATATTGAGCTCGGTAGCGGTCCGGAAACGGGTCGTTACAATTTACCTTAGGCTGCACCCATTTAGGTTTCTTATTATATATCCTTATAAAAGAACAAACTCATCAAAATTAAGTTGCAAATCAGGAGACAAAGAATCAATGTATATATGATAAATATAAGTTTACCTTTCAATCATGCCCTTAATTACATCGTTTGGTTGATAATGCAACGAACACAACTAAACAACAACATTATCCCCAGGCTTATTATAATGGTTTATCTGAAGCAGAAACAGACAAAAGCAAACTAGGCTACCAATTTGACAACAGCTAGTAACATATGTACTTACTTATGCAAATACGCTCCTAAGTAACATACTTTTGGCTCACTCTGTATCTTATTTTCCATGTAAGATTGAATTACGTCTACAGGAAGGCAATGTTTGGAGGAAACAATCTTGACTGTGTCAAAGAATCCAAACATATCGCTGTTTCCCTTTATGATACAGAGGCGATGCAGATACCTAAGATTTTTAATCAAATGTTAATTACAATTAGCAAATAGACTTTGAAATAGTTAATACATTTTGAAATAGTTAATTACAATTGACACAAAGTGAATAAGATACTTACGTGCACCATAATGACAACACCTTGTCGGAAAGCCACTGAGTACCATCCATAATCTCATCCACATCTTTCCTATCAATTGTGAACCATGGATGGACACAGGAATCATGGTCCAAGTCTATTGGGAAGCTCTCACCCTTGAGAATCTTTAACTTTTCAACAAAATTTTCTCTAGGCGCCTGGTCCTCAATGTCAGGTACACAATTACTACCCTTAGTGCTGACATGCATGGTAGCTCTAGGAGAACGATTAGGTGGAGCATTATAATTGCTTACACCCATAGCTTGCAGGGTCTGTATCAAATTAAGTAAACATTACTAACAATATTGATAAAGTTAGTATTTTTTACATATTTCATTAATTGTGTCAAGTTACACATACCTGCAAAACCTTTTATTGGATCTCGTCCTTCATACTTACGCTTATCTCTTCCCGGATCTCCTTTGAGAGCTTATCCCAAAGCTCCTATTGCTTCTTCTCATTGAACTCCTGTTGCATCTTCTCTTGGAACTCCCGGTTCATCTCTCTCCGGACCTGCTGCAGGATCTCGTGCTGGATGGCCTGAAGTACTCATTAGAGATCATTCCTGAGGTAGGGCGTGCAGGTCCTCCATAGTAGTACTTTAGGCCCATACCCGCACCAGTAGTGCGGACACGACCATGGTGCTCTTGTGTTCCAATGGCAGTTATCAGGATATCCGGAGGTCCACATGGAACAAAAGATCCTTGTGTGCTCTGTTCGACTAACTCTTCCTACAACATAAATATAAATTTGTCAATTAATACATGATGTGAGAGAATGCATAAGTTGTAAAATAATTACATTGATGAATAGAAAGATTTACTTACAATCCTGGTAGCCACTGAGGTTGTGCCTTAGATGTATAATCTCCCGATGGCTTTTGTAGGGCCATCAGCTATACATGACGTCCTGTTCGGGAGGAGGCTCATTTAAAACTGAGTCTGCTTTATCTCCCAAATCTTCGGTCATTTTTTTCAACCTTTCTTCCACGATTTTTCTCCTTAAGCTTTACATAACCCCCATGAGACATTCTGTCAGGGTATACATTCTTTGCTGCATTTTGCTTGCCCTTTTGCCTATTATAAATAACACATAACAAATTAAAAATCAGTAAAAAATTTAAATTAGCTAGGCCGCTAATTAAAAAACAACCACTAACCTGAAGCTCTTCATCACATCGACTCTGGACAAACAACTGCCATGATTCCATGGAGATAAAACTATATTTACCTAATGGCGCTGTGTTGCCATCTTTATCTCCCCCACCAAATACATAAGCCTTGGAGAGCATTGTCTTAAATTGCTTCCAATGCTCTCCCACATGTACAAGCCGTTTCTTCTTAAGCCGCTCATCATCAAGAACAGTGAATTGTTGCTACAACAATTACACAACAAAATAGTGGCGTTAGTAAATGAAGCTATACATAGTTTTTATGTTAATATATAAGCAACAACAATAATTATATTAATATTAAATACCTGGACATCTTGCCAAATCATGTCCTTGAGATCCTTGTGTATGTCTTTCCAATTACTTTCATTGTACTAACCTTGCTATGGGCTAGACAACCAACATAACTCTTGAACTTCGCAACATATTGACCACTGGCATGGAAGGTAATAGGATCAAACTCAACATGGAACCTCTCACCAGGGGGACGTCTGGCAGTAAAACCAGTCAAAGTCATGGCACGTCTAGTCCTAGACCTCGTAAGAGAAGAGGCTGAAGAATCATCCCTGATGCCTGTATAGAAAAAAAAGGGGTTAATAATGCTTTTGGTCCCTGTAATTGTAGGAAAATTCAGTTTTAGCCCCTGTAAAAATATTTTTTTTAAAAATAGTCCCTGTAATTTAAGATTCTTTCACTTTTAGTTCCTGTAAATTTTTTTGTTTAGATTTAGTCCCTATAATTTTAAGATTCTTCCACTTTTAGTCCCTATAAAAGTGAAAAAATCTTAAAATTACAGGGACTATAAGTGGAAGAATCTTAAAATTACAGGGACTAAATCTAAACAAAAAATTTTACAGGGACTAAAAGTGGAAGAATCTTAAATTACAGGGATCATTTTAAAAAAATGTTTTTACAGGGACTACAACTGAATTTTCCTGAAATTACAGGGACCAAAAGCACTATTGACCCAAAAAAATAATATGTCAGTTAGAATTGTGCTACTAGCATTAATCATTAAGAATTCAAACCAGGTGCACACATAGTATAAGCATCTTACACAATGGCAAAGTACTACTAGAAATAATTTAATATGAAACAAGAGCAGCAAAATTGGTGATAATTGTAACACATAAAGCCCCCAATTGTAATTACCCTATTTACAGTATGTCTAATAATTGTACAACATAAATTCAGAGCAAAACTCATAGAAATAACCTCACTACCACAACAACCCACAACATTTGCACACACTGTTTCAAAAACTAACAGACTTCAAAGAAGATGCCACTCTAAGAACCAACATTGAATAATCAAAACCAAAGTCAACAACATTAACATCACTTCACAACAAACCAAACAAACTAATTCACATTTCACAACAAACCAAACAATCCAATCCAAGCTTTAATAATCAAGTAATGCCATAAACCATTCGCATATAGCAAGATTCATAAGCACTTACTATAGAATGCTGATGTAGAGTAGTGATGACAGCAACAAAGGACAACTAGGTATAAATATCTTGTTTGACACACTCTTATTCAACTTCAAGGTCTCAAATGTCATGCCTTATATGTGTTTATTATATACAATGATGAATCAAACACCCAACAGAAGAACATTCATCGAAGACGAAGCAGGGAAACTTACGTGTCGATGAACTCACCTGAGAAACTTATGAGCACTGACGATTGCAAAAGGAAAATTGAAACAGAGAACAAGATGAGCACTAATGAACATCTACGTCGAACACGAGCTCTGGCAAACGGTGCTAGGGAAGAAGATGAAACAGAGGCAAACGGGGTGGACGACAAGGATTAGGACGACGGCGAGAGAGACAGCTTCAAACAGCGGCCAGAGAGAATGATGCAAGAGAGAATGAAAAGCTTGGAGCGGTGGAGTGCATGCAGCAGTGATAGAGAAACAATAGGTAATCTGTATGAGAAGAAGAAGAGCCCACTTAAATGAGAATGAGAAGAAGAAAATAATAAAATCAAAAGAAAAGATATTTAACACCAGTTCTGGAAACACCTGGAGTAATAAGTGCCCAGTTTAAAAATTTTACACCGTTGGGATTATAACCGGTGTAATATGTTAGGTTTTTAACATCGATTATATAGACACCGGTGTAAAATGTCTTTAATTTATAAAAGCCAAGTCTTTTACACCGGTTGTTTGTATACCCAGTGTAAAAGTGACGTGATAATTTTAAAATTGCCACTGCGTCACTTTCTACACCGGTTAAACGTAAAACCGGTGTAAAAAAACCTAATTCTTTTCCGTTTCGTGTGCTAGTGCCTGAGTGTCGAACCTAGCTTAAACCCTAGATTAACACTAACTCAGAATTGACTTGTTTGACCAACCCTATGTGTCTTTACATGTTCTTAAGTAATTTGGCTATTTTTAGTGTTTAGGAACCCAAATCATGAGTTTGGGAAAGTTTCGGGTAGATCGGGAACAAAAGTTAGGTCGTAGACATTAACTACATTTGTGTGAATACCCTGTCACTGTTTTGATCATAACTTGAACTACGTGTGTCCGATTGATGCGTTCTTTATGGCATTGGGAAGCTCTCAAAAAAAGATACAAGATTATGTAACCTTTTAGTGTCAATAAGCTCGCGATGCGACCAGGTCAGCTCGCGACAAGACTAAGTCAGCTCATGATGCGATGAGCCAGAAATGCGTGTCATCTGCATGCGACGAAACAGACACGTAAAGGACCCTTGCGACGCGAACCGACCACCTTATGACGCGAAGAGGCCGACCCAGGCCTTGTAAATAGGCCTCAAACTCTCCCATTTTGGGTGTCCTAAGCTATCATGAGCTTTCCCTCTCTCTAGAATTCTCTCTCCCTAAATTAAGGGTATTTTGGTCATTTTGGATCCTGTAACATCCGTATTTTTTTTAGTGCCTATTTACCATTACTATAGTGTATTTTGCCGTATTTATGCTATAATAAGCAGTTTCTTGCTTGATCAGTAAGTGATTGAATTAGACCAAGATAAAATTAATTTTAAGAATTAATATTTTATATTAATTCATAGTTCAAAAATCGTCGAAAAATTCTAACGAAGTTTCGCCGTGTTTTAGATCACTAGATAGTTTTTATCCGCAATAAAATTTTAAACGAACTCCGATTTTGATGAAAATCGAATTGTAACTTGTTGTGATTATGATTGAGTGTTTTCAATTGTTTTTACTATTTATGATAAATTATTATCACACATTGAATTAATTTCTAAGTAAATTAATTTTCGTGATTTAATCGGCGAATGAATTAATTGGTAACGCGATTACTCGATGCTGTATTTTTAGTATACTGAAGACTGTAGGATTAGGGGGTAATCATGAGAAGAGAGGGATTAGATGTTTAGACTTGTGATTAGATTAGAATCTAGCTTTTTAAGTTGTAGGTGTCACACATTTGGTGATTAATTATTTTATCCTTATCCTAATCTTTTCTTAACCAAGTGTTTTACCTTTAATTAAATTTTTTTAATCCCTCCCCCCTTTTCCCTTCAGCCGGTCGCGACTCCCTCCCTCATTTTCACCCTCATTCTATTTTCTTTCCTTGTTCTTGAGAGAGAAGCTCTAAGGTGCTTCCATGGCTTCCATTTCCATCTTCTTTTTGGCTTGATTGCACCTCCATTGCTCAACCTTATTGCTCCTAGCTTCATCTTATACTTGATTCCTTCTTCCCAACCTTGTAAATAAGAAATAAAACCAACTCTTTGTTCCCCATTTTTGAGCTCAAAACCGTGGCCTCCTTAAATAGGTGTAGGAGTTGTTATTTTTATTTTTTATTTTTTTGCTTTTTTACTTTGTTTAATGCTTTATGTATGGTTTGATTATGATCATGAGAGAGATGAACACAATTTCCCCCAATTTTTACAATCCCTAGATCAATGGTCTAAGGAAAAGGGGTTAAGTGATCTCTCATGTAAATCATTCAATTGATTTGTGTTTCTTATTCCTTAATAATTGTTATTGTTGTTGTTGTTATTGTCAATCTTAGTTTTGATCAAAGGAATTGTGAATATTTGAGAAACCATTGAGTGTTGATTAGCCATGATAGGGTGATGGAGTTGAGTATTGGTTTTGCTTTGGAAAAATTAAATGTTTTGATAAGGGATTAAGTGTTGAATGGGGTTATTTTTGTTGATTGGAAAGTTTTGCAATTTTTTTAAGAAAGAAGGGTGTGGCCGAGAGCTCCTAGAGAGCTTGAGAGGAAATTATTTTTGTGTTCTTGACTTTAATTAATGGTGTTGAAGTGTTGTTCAAGTTTGGAAAATTTTATAAAAGAGTTTAATTGGATTGGAGATTGTTTTGGGCTTTGAGGCAATGAAACATTTAAGGCAAATTAGGATTTTGTAATCCTAAAGCCAAGTGGAGCCTTAATTTAAGGATTTTGATGAAAAGTACTTGATCTTAGTGTTGTTTCGTGTCTCAAGTTTTAAAAGAAACATTTAATTTCAATTTGCTTATTATTTCACGTGTAGGTGATTTGTCAAAAAGAATTGTGGGATTGAGTCTATACCTAGGGAATTATTTTTGGGTGAACTGGAATTGTACTAAGATTTAGTGTACTGTTTAGGACCTTGAGGAATTGTTCGTGCTGAGTAGGTTTGAACGTGCTTTGACACGTGAGCTATGTACTTTTGGTAAGGGTACTTCACATTTCATACTTGATAGTGTTTTGGCGACGAGTATAGATTATGTTCGATGAATACTGATTTGTTAATTGCGAGTTGCTATGAATAGCTGAATTATTGTGGTGCTGAAATTGTTAATATGTTGTGTTGCATGTATGTTTGATTAAGTTTTGAGATATGTGATGTAGGATTGGTGCTGAATAATTGAATATTTATTTGATTATGCCATATTGAAATATCATATGCATGATATGTTCATTGAAATAGGCAAAATGCATTGTCATGCATTGCGGTAACCTCAACCTGAATATGCTGGGGAAGTGTATGTGCCCTAAGGCTACGGCTGGAATTTAGGGCATTGTTCGTTTAACCTTAGCATGGAATATTGTCACATTGGTGGCGTACTGACGATTGACCATTACAGGGTATTCCGGAATTATAAACAGTGGCATGCAGTTGCATTTGCAGAGCATTTATACATTTTTACTGCCTATATTGTGCTATATTATGTGTCTGCTTAAATAAGAAGTTGCCCCTTGCCCGTGATTCCTTCAATTGATGATAGTAACCTAGAGGATGGCGAATACGGTGGAGATCCTGGTGATGACGACGTCGCCGGAGGTGATCTTTGATTTCCCAGATTTGGAGATTCCCTAGGCCATGGAGTTCGACCCCACTTCAGGCTGGGTTGTATATACAAGGAATGTAGTAGAGACCTTCCACTTACATGGACTGGCTATTCGACAGAAGATCTCTCGGTGTACCGTGAGCTTTTCGGTCTTCGTTGATCAGATTATGGCTGGCTGACGTCGCACTCAGCAGGATCGAGTGTCACCGACTTCTTCTTCTACTTCAGCTGATGAGTCCTTTGAGATTCCCAGGGAAACGATGTTCTGTTACGCACCCATTCCTGGTGGTGCTAAGATTAGGAGGACTGCTCGTAAGAGCGTTGGCATGAGGCGTTGGGCATTGGGAGCCTCTACTTCACGTGCAGCGGCAGATTCACCTAGCCCAGTGCCGGATCCGGAGCCAGAGCCGGAGGCTATGCCGATTTCTCCCTTGCGTGTCAGGACACCCACCCCGCCCGTAGATCCTTCTTTTGTTTGTCATGAGTGTGGCGAGACTGGATGTAGCGGAGTGGGTTGGATCGACGATGTACTGGTGGAGGAGTTTAGGCAAGAGCGAGTACCTGCTTCTGTACCTTTTGTGGATTTGACCGGGGACGATGAGGACGACTCGATGGAGGACGAGGAGGAGGACCCGTTATAGGATATGGATAGTGATGTGTAGATTTGGGTTATTGGTGATGTCAGTCTGTGTTGTATATAGTTTTTGATGGTGAACAGTCAGTCCGTTAGTCTTTTGTGGTAATGGTTGGATAGGTCTGGATGTTTTACTTTTGGAGCAGCCCCCTGCATGGGTAACTATCGAGAGTACCCCAAAAGTATGACTACTCTTGTTAGGTTCTTCATACTTTAGGTGTATTCCTCTTGTGGATATACATTTACCTTGTATTTTGTACAAACTAGTTGTATATCTTTTGGAAATGCATATATGTTTATATTTCAGTGGCCTCTGTCTTTTGCATGGCAGAACTCCATCATGTTTCTAAAACATTGTGGATACTCTGACTGTGTTTTGCGAAAGACATTTGTTTATAAAAAAAAATTTACCGTATTTTCCAAAGGACAAAAGAATATCATTTTGAAAAGATCGTTGCATTTAGAGTTAAGTTCTAGTTTAGTAACGCTTCAGAAATGGGGTGTTACAATAGTGATATCAGAGCAGTTTGGTTCTAACCGGACTGTGTGTGTTCGGGACACTAAGCTGGTCACCGTGTCGGGTTCTGTTATGTCAGGTAGCTAACTGTGTTAGTATTGTTGTTGTTGTTTTTTGATGAGTGAAGCAGCTTTGCTTAGTATTGTTTGAATTGTTTCTTGATTGAAGCAATGTGTGTTAACACATCACTTGAGTGTGAGGTTCTGACAGGTTTTTGGACCTTGTAGGTATCTAATGCACCAGCAAAGAGACCCAAAATTGGAACAAAGAACTCAATTATAGAGAGGGCACTTCAAGCTATGACTGAGATGGCAGCGGCGGTAGCTCAACAGACAGTAGCCATTAACCAACAGGACTTGCAGCAACAGCAAAGGGTGGAATGGAATGCTGAGGCTAAAGGATTATCAGAGTTTCGCAAACATGATCCACCGAAGTTTTATGGAGAACTGAATCCAGACAAGGCGGATCTGTGGTTACAAGAGGTAGAAAAGATCTTTGAAGCACTTCACTGTCCTGAGAATGTTAAGGTGAACTATGTTCTTACCTGCTATTGGGAGATACAGAGTATTGGTGGAAAGGAGTTAAGCAGATGCTGATTGCCGAAAATCAGGAGATTGATTGGGAGATTTTCCGCAGGAGATTCTTAGAGAAATACTTTCCAGAGACTGCACAGATAGAGAAAGAGCAGGAATTCCTCCGTTTGTATCAAGGCAACATGACGGTGTCTGAGTATGCTGCTACGTTTGAGTCATTGTCAAGGTACTTCAGTCCTTTTCGTGATCAGGCAGATGAGAATTGGCTGAGCGAAAGATTCTAGCATGGATTAAGGTTTGACATCAAGAAGTCTGTGGTGTCTTTGAGAATTCGGAACTTTCAGGAGTTGGTTGACAGGTGCAATGAGGTGGAAGTTGTGAGGTACATCAAGGGAAAGAGTGGTGCAGGTGGAGCCATCAGATCCCAGAATCAAGGTCAGGAATATAATCAGAAGGGAAAACAATAGAAGAAACCTTACAACAGACCCCAGGGGAACAACAAGAAGCAATATCGTCCTATGGCTCGGAGCTCAAGTGGTGGAAGTCAGACTAGAGATGGACTAGTTTGCTATCGTTGCGGTAAACCGAGGCATTATGCTAGCGGTTGCACTGAAGAGAGCGATGTGTGTTCAACTGTAAGAAACCAGGACACTTTGCCAAGGATTGCAAGGCTCCGAAGGCGGAACTTAGTGTGAACGCAACAAAGGCAAAGGGAAAGCGTCAGGCTGCCAAGGGCAGAGTCTTCTGTATAAGTGGCGAAGAGGCGGAGCAAGCAGATGATCTTATTCAGGGGGACTGTGAGATTGAGGGTAAATCCTTATCCGTACTTTTCAATTCTAGTGCAACCCATTCATTTATCTCTATGGATTGCGTAGACCGTTTGAAGTTGTCTCTGACTGCTTTACCTTTCAAATTAGTAACTATATTATCCTCGGGATGGATTGGTTGTCTTACCATCATGTCATTTTGGACTGTGCCCGAAAAGCAGTAGTTTTTCCTGATCTTCAAGTTTCCAACTATCTTTTTGCTAATCACATCGGGGTTTCCTTGAAAGAGGGATCTCGGGAGTACATGTATCTTGCTAGTTTAGAAGCTTCTCAAGAGATCATGCTGAAGAACGTGCTAATGGTGTGTGAATTCCCAGATGTTTTTCCTGAAGATGTGACGGGTTTACCACCAGTGAGGGAGATCGAATTTTCCATCGATTTACTTCCAGGAACAGGTCCGATTTTGATAGCGCCCTATCTGATGTCTCCATCAGAGATGTTTTTCCTGAAGATGTGACGGGTTTACCACTAGTGAGGGAGATCAAATTTTCCATCGATTTACTTCCAGGAACAGGTCCGATTTTGATAGCGCCCTATCGGATGTCTCCATCAGAGATGAAGGAGCTGAAGTCACAGATTGAACTCTTAGTGTCGAAGCAGTTCATACAACCTAGTGTTTCACCGTGGGGAGCTCCAGTGTTACTAGTGAAGAAGAAAGACGGACGATCAAGATTGTGTGTTGATTATCGTCAACTCAACAAGGTTACTATCAAGAATCGGTATTCGTTACCACCTATCGAAGACTTGATGGATCAACTGCGAGGAGCTGCGATATTTTCCAAGATCGACTTGAAGTCCGGCTACCATCAGATTCGTGTGAAGGAAGAAGATATTCCTAAGATTGCATTCAGAACTTGATATGGTCACTATGAGTATCTAGTCATGCTTTCAGAGTGACGAACGTACCAGCTGTATTCATGGACTACATGAATAGGATTCTCCATCCATTCTTGGGTCACTTCGTGGTGGTGTTCATAGACGACATTATGATCTACTCAAGAAGCAGAGAAGAGCATAAAGGGCATCTACGACAAGTGCTGCAGATTCTACGGGGGAAGCAACTCTATGCTAATCTCTCAAAGTGCAAGTTTTGGCTAGAAGAGGTAAATTTCCTTGGACATGTGATAACTAAGGATGGGATAGTTGTGGATCCAGCTAAGATGAAAGCTGTGTTGGCCTGGGAGTGACCATAGACGGTGTCAGATATCTGAAGCTTTGTTGGATTGGCAGGTTACTACCAGAGATTTATCGAAGGATTCTCGAAGATCATAGCACCGCTTACACGACTCACGAGGAATGTAACACCTGAGGACGAGATCGACATCGTATTAGGACGACGTATCGAGACCTCGACCAAGACCTTGTGTCGAGATCCCGTGCCAAGACCGTTTGCCGAGGTCATTTGTCGAGCTGATGAGACCACGTGCACTAGCTGCGGAGCTGAGGAGGTCGGGTGTCGAGTTGATGAAGTCGCGTACCGAGCTGAGGAGGCCGTGTTCACGAACTCGTGTTAGAACCTTGTGCGCTTGCACGAGCACCCTTGTCGACATCGTGTCGAGATGACACCTCGTATTCTTACGAACGTTATTCAACGTTATTATTATATTGTTTATAATTATTATCTTGTCGGCTTGACCGTTCTCGTCGCGTGTCTAGACCGTTGACCGACAGAGTAGAGAGTAATTATGAGAGGAACGATTAAACGGGTAGATGATTGATGGGATTGGCATCTTATAGCTGGAGTTACGATTATACCCCTTTCTCACCAGCTGTATACCACGACCGATTCCCTCAAACACTCATTTCTTTTTTCTTCTTTCTTTCTTCTTCCTTCATACGCTCACGAGTTTCGTTGTTTTCTTCAAAAATCTCCATCGACGAAACCGTGAGTTCCATCGCGATTCTGCACAAGCTTTCTTCATCAATCTTGTTCATCATCATCTTCTCGACCTATATCTCGTCTGTTCGACCATCACCATTGAGGTATGAAGAACAGATTTTTCTTTTCCTCTGTGCTACTGTTTAGCGCTATTTCTTCTTCCATTTTTAGCCAGTTTTATGCTTCCAAATCATGTCAAATTGATGGGTTTTCTTCTTCACAATATTACTTATCTTTCTAACCGATTAATTGGGCTTGTAAAACAAATTTTCTTCCTCTGTTTTTCTGCAATCGGCAGTGCCCAGAAACTCTTCATTTTTGGTTTATTTCGATTTCTTGTTTTCGTTTGTTGCTTCTGGTTGATGTTGTTGTCGATCTATCTGTTGAAGCATCAGATAACTTTTTCATGAACTTTTGATCGAAATCCCTAACTTTGTGTTAGAGGAAAAATATATTCAGTTCTTGAGTTTTATATCTTCTGGGTTGTGGTTAAGTTTGGGAAGAGAGCTAAGTGTAATAGAACCCATAGATCGAGCTGAATTGTGTTTGTTTTAGGAAGTCTGTTTCCCGAGATCGTGTGATTTCCGAATCAAGGTGTACGGGAGAGCGAATCCGAGGACGTGGAAGCAGCGGAATCCAGATCGAGAACTGTACGTGTCGAAGTCGTTGTCAAGCTCATTTGAAGACAGCTGTGTCGAGGTCGTTGTCGAGCAGCATTTACTTGGAGTTCGGTAAGGGCGCTTCACATTAATACTTTCATAGTATGCTAGCGTAAGGGCAACTCTTAGACATTATTAAGACTTTATTTTTATTGTTATATTTATGTATGGACTCCTTGATTGGTGTCGAGATTGGAATGTTGTGATATGATTGAGTTTTTGCATGTATTTGATATGTGATTGAATATATGT
The DNA here is from genome assembly GCA_037113605.1 of Calophaca sinica. Classification (NCBI taxonomy): domain Eukaryota; kingdom Viridiplantae; phylum Streptophyta; class Magnoliopsida; order Fabales; family Fabaceae; genus Calophaca; species Calophaca sinica. The sequence goes on along the minus strand of JBAFXK010000014.1, from coordinate 585,377 downwards.
TGTGAATGATGTATTGCTGTCGAATTGCGTTTCTTCATGCAGAATGTTTTATTGCTTAAATGTCAGTGCGTTTCTTCATGTTAAGCATGCTCTCTTTATTTGATATGTGATCAAGTAAGTTGTGTTACTCTTTGACATGCGGCGAGCTAATCATCGAGTGAGAGAGCTAGGAGTCGTATGACGTTTTTGGCGGACCCGTAAAGCGAGGGTGCTAGGTCCCCTTTTTGTTTATGGTGGATTGGCTAGGCGGCGCATTATCAGTTTGGGGTTGGACCTGCTGATTAATGCATGGTATCGGTTTGGGGTTGGACCTGCCGTTTACCTATTACGTCAGTTTGGGGATGGACCTGCTGACGATATTCCGGAATAAGAGTTGTGTCGAGTCTAGAGTGAGATGGTCGAGTCACGTGTGGTGATTGAGATATATTATTGTGTTGCTTATTTCTTTATGTCGAGCTTATCTTGTATTGTTGAGAAGTTGACCCTTTCCCGTGGTGCCTTCAATCCATGACGGTTACCCAGGCGATGTCGAGGGCGCAGGGAACTCGACAGCAGACGATGCCGAGGAGGAGCTCGACGAGGACCCGAGTGACGACCTCTATCTGTCGTGATTGTTTGTTTGTTGGATGTTTGTTTTTCTGAGGACTGTACTTGTTTTTCTTTTGTGTTCGAGGTCGTGACCAGTTTGGGTCGGGTATATTTTGTTGCTACAGGGTAGACTGGTGGTCTTACTTTTGGAGCAGCCCCCTGCGTGGGAGTCTGCCGGAAGTACCCCCAGGGTATGATTGCTCTTTTGAAGTCGTCATACCTTAGGTGTATTTTCTTTGCACATTTGCTACTCTGTATTTTGTATACATTATTATTTCGAGTGATATATATGTGTATGTTATGCATGTATGTTTTATTAGAATTTAAGTCTTGTGTCTTAGTTGCACCATGTTTTGAAAAGCTGTAATTACTCTGATGTGCACGAGTTGGTTTTATAAAAAAAAAAATATATCGTATTTTTAAAAGGCACAAGAGTTTTGTTTTTAAAACACATCTCATATAGGTTTATGTTGAGCTTGGTGTGTTGAGCTCGGTAACTCGAGCTCGGTATATTGAGCTCGGTAGCGGTCCGGAAACGGGTCGTTACAAGGAAGGACCAACCTTTTGCTTGGATTGAGGAGTACGAATCTAGTTTTCAGAGATTGAAGGAACTCTTGACGACAGCACCTATTTTAGTTTTGCCTTAACCAAAAGAACCTTATGAGGTTTATTGTGATGCCTCTCACCAGGGACTTGGATGTGTGCGGATGCAACATAAGAAGGTAGTGGCTTATGCTTCAAGACAGCTCAAGATTCATGAGAGAAACTATCATATGCATGATTTGGAACTTACAGCAGTAGTGTTCACACTGAAGATTTGGAGGCACTACTTGTACGGGAGCACATTCACTATTTCTACTGATCACAAGAGCTTGAAGTACTTGTTCGACTAGAAGGAACTCAACATGTGACAGCGGAGATGGACAGAAATCTTGAAGGACTATGTTTTTACGTTGGAATATCATCTAGGGAAATTGAATGTAGTAGCAGATGCTTTGAGCAGAAAGAGCGTTCTAGTCTCGACGATGATGATTAAGGAATTGGAGCTACTGGAGAAGTTCTGAGACTTGAAGCTGAACGTGGAATTGTCACCAGGGAAGTTGAAGTTTGGTATGCTCACTATTTCTAGCGGGCTGTTAGACAAGATCAGGGATCAGCACGCTAGTGATAAGCTACTGAAGGAGAAGATAGAGCTGACAGCACGAGGAAAGGTGACTGAATTCAAGGTTGGATCGGATAACATTTTGAGATGCAATGGACGTGTTTGTGTACCTGACGTAACGGAGCTGAGGAAATTAATACTTGATGAAGCACACAAGAGTAGTTTGAGTATTCATCCGGCAGCTACTAAGATGTATCATGATCTGAAGAAGCATTTTTGGTGGCCTGGAATGAAGAAACAAGTGGCAGACTACGTGGCTTCATGTTTGACATGTCAGAAAGCAAAGGTGGAACATCAGCGACCAGCCGGGATGCTGCAATCACTTGACGTGCCAGAGTGGAAATGGGATAGATTTTCCATGGATTTTGTTGTGGGATTGCCAAGGACGCAGAAGAAGCATGACTCGATTTGGGTAATCGTCGACCGATTGACTAAATCTGCTCATTTTCTACCTGTTCGATCAACTTTCAATGTAGAAAAGCTGACAAAGATCTACATAGCAGATATTGTACGACTCCATGGCATGCCTTCTAATATCGTTTCTGATAGAGATCCAAGGTTCACTTCTCATTTCTGGAGAGCGTTACAGGAAGCGTTGGGGACCAAGCTCAAGCTTAGCTCGGTGTATCATTGTAACACCTGAGGACGAGATCGACATCGTATTAGGACGACGTATCGAGACCTCGACCAAGACCTTGTGTCGAGATCCCGTGCCAAGATCGTTTACCGAGGTCATTTGCCGAGCTGAGGAGACCACGTGCACTAGCTGCTGAGCTGAGGAGGTCGGGTGTCGAGTTGATGAAGTCGCGTACCGAGCTGAGGAGGCCGTGTTCACGAACTCATGTTAGAACCTTGTGCGCTTGCACGAGCACCCTTATCGACATCGTGTCGAGATGACACCTCGTATTCTTTCGAACGTTATTCAGCGCTATTATTATATTGTTTGTAATAATTATCTTGTCGGCTTGCCGTTCTCGTCGCTTGTCTAGACCGTTGACCGACAGAGTAGAGAGTAATTATGAGAGGAACGATTAAACGGGTAGATGATTGATGGGATTGGCATCTTATAGCTGGAGTTACGATTATACCCCTTTCTCACCAGCTGTATACCACGACCGATTCCCTCAAACACTCATTTCTTTTTCTTCTTTCTTTCTTCTTCCTTCCTTCTGCTCTGAGTTTCGTTGTTTTCTTCAAAAATCTCCATCGACGAAACCGTGAGTTCCATCGAGATTCTGCACAAGCTTTCTTCATCAATCTTGTTCATCATCATCTTCTCGACCCATATCTCGCCTGCTCGATCACCGTTGAGGTATGAAGAACAGATTTTTCTTTTCATCTGTGCTACTGTTTAGCGCTATTTCTTCCTTCCATTTTTAGCCAGTTTTATGCTTCCAAATCATGTCAAATTGATGGGTTTTCTTCTTCACAATATTACCTATCTTTCTAACCGATTAATTGGGCTTGTAAAACAAATTTTCTTTCTCTGATTTCTGCAATCGGCAGTGCCCAGAAACTCTTCATTTTCGGTTTGTTTCGATCTCTTGTTTTTCGTTTGTTGCTTCTGGTTGTTGTTGTTGTCGATCTATCTGTTGAAGCATCAGATAACCTTTTTCATGAACTTTTGATCGAAATCCCTAACTTTGTGTTGAAGGAAAAATATATTCAGTTCTTGAGTTTTATATCTTCTGGGTTGTGGTTAAGTTTGGGAAGAGAGCTAAGTGTATTAGAAACCATAGATCGATCTAAGTTGTGTTTGTTTTAGGAAGTCGATTCCCGAGATCGTGTGATTTCCGAATCGAGGTGTACGGGAAAGCGTTTAATCCAAGGACGCAGTATAGCCGGAATCCAGTGATCGAGAATCAGACGTGTCGAGGTCGATCGAGAGCGATGCGATGTCGAAGTCGTTGTCGAGCTCGTTGAAGACAACCGTGTCGAGATCGAGTAAGAGAAGTCGTTGTCGAGCTCTTTAAAGACAGCTGTGTCGAGGTCGTTGTCGAGCAGCATTAACTTGGAGTTCGGTAAGGGGAACTCTTAGACATTATTAAGACTTTATTTTTATTGTTATATTTATGTATGGACTCCTTGATTGGTGTCGAGATTGGAATGTTGTGATATGATTGAGTTTTTGCATGTATTTGATATGTGATTGAATATATGTTGTGAATGGTGTATTCTTTGTCGAAGTGCGTTTCTTCATGCAGAATGTTTTATTGCTTAAATGTCGAGTGCGTTTTCTTCATGTTAAGCATGCTCTCTTTATTTGATATGTGATCAAGTAAGTTGTGTTACTCTTTGACATGCGCGAGCTAATCATCGAGTGAGAGAGAGCTAGGAAGTCGTATGGCGTTTTTGGCCGACCCGGATAATCGAGGGTGCTAGGTCCCCTTTTTGTTTATGGTGGATTGGCTAGCGTTGTAGCATTATCAGTTTGGGGATGGACTCGCCGATTAATGTATGGAATTCGGTTTGGGGATGGACTGCCGTTTACCTATTACGTCGGTTTGGGGATGAACCCGGCCGACGATATTAGAATAAGAGTCGTGTCGAGTCTAGAGTGAGATGGTCGAGTCACGTGTGGTGATTGAGATATATTATTGTCGTTTGCTTATATCCTTTATGTCGAGCTTATCTTGAATTGTTGAGAAGTTGACCTTTCCCGTGGTGCCTTCAATCCATGACGGTTACCCAGGCGATGTCGAGGGCGAGGAACTTCGGCGATAGATGATGCCGAGAGGAGCTCGACGAGGACCCGAGTGACGACACTGTACTTGTCGTGATTGATTGTTTGTTCGACGTATTTCTTTTGATAATTGTACCTTGTTTTCTTTTGGAGTAGTATGTCGTGACCCGGTTTGGCGGTGTTGTTTTGTTGCTCTGAGGGTAGGCGGTGGTCTTACTTTTGGAGCAGCCCCCTGGGAGTTCTGTAGGAAGTACCCAGGTATGATTACTCTTTTGAAGTCGTCATACCTTAGGTGTATTTTCTTTATACATTGCTACTCTGTATTTTGTATACATTATTATTTAGAGTGATATATATATGTATGTTATGCATGTATGTTTTATTAGAATTTAAGTCTTGTGTCTTAGTTGCACCATGTTTGAAAAGTCAGAATTACTCTGATGTGCACGAGTTGGTTTTATAAAAAAATATATATATATATATCGTATTTTTAAAAGGCACAAGAGTTTTGTTTTTAAAACACATCTCATATAGGTTTATGTTGAGCTCGGTGTGTTGAGCTCGGTAACTCGAGCTCGGTATATTGAGCTTCAGTAGCGGTCCTAAAGCGGTCGTTACATTGTTGGTATCGAGCGGTTGGGTTCGGCCAGAAATTTGTGCATAGGAATTTGGGTGAGTCAATGTGTCGGGTTATGTGTTGGGTACCTAGTTGTATTATGTTGATTCTTTGTTTGATTAAGTGAAGCACTTATTGCTTGAGAAATTGTTTGAGCTGTTTCTTGATTGAAGCGGTGTGTTTAACACATCCTTGTTGTGAGATTCAGCGGTTTTAAACTTTGTGGAATCTAATGCCACCTCGTGAGAATCGACAGCTGCAACCGAGAACGTCGACATGGAACGAGCAATTCAAGCTATGACCGAGATGGCGGGAGCCATGGCTCAACAATCAGCTGCTGGAACTCAATAGGCTAACGCGGGGGCGCAACAGACGGCGGCGGCGTTAACTCAGCGAACTTGCGGCAAAGAACGAAGCGAGCGAAATCTTTGGCGAGAGGATTAGCGGACTTTAGGAAGCATGATCCATCGAAGTTCTACGGTGAGCCAAATCCGGATAAAGTCGATCTTTGGATCCAAGAGCTGGAGACGATCTCTGGGGCCCTCCATTGCCCGGACACCGTGAAGGTCGCCTATGCCACCTACTTACTGCTAGGAGACGCAGAGTATTGGTGGAGGGGAGTGAAGCAAACATTTATAAGCGTAACGTCGCGAGATGACCTGGGAGCTTTTTCGTGAAAGGTTCTTGGACAAGTACTTCCCAGATCTGCACGAGCCGAGAAGGAGCGAGGAATTTCTTCAAGCTGCGACAAGGCAATTCGGCAGTGTCAGTATGCGGCCAAGTTCGAGTCGTTGGCGAGGTATTTGATCCATTTCGTGATCGAACCGACCAAAGATGGTTGAGTGAGAGATTCCAGCGGGATTGAGATTCGACATTCAAGTCGGTGGTGTCGTTGAGGATCCAAACCTCCAAGAGCTGATTGATCGATGTGTCGAGGTAGAAGGAGTGAGAAGCCACAAGAAGAAGACTGTAGGCGGACGGTGAGACCCCAGAGTGCGGCGTAGATTTGCCTGAAAGCGGAAACAAGCTGCAGAAGAAGCCTTACGACCGACCTCGGGGAACGACAACAGGGTCGATCGTCCGATGACCCAGTACCAGAAGCGAGAAGACGGCCGGTGTGTCGAGGTGACTTGTTTCCGTTGTGGAAAGAGCGGGACATTACGCCAATAATCGTACTCGAGAAGGAGGGTGTGCTACAATCAGAAGAAACCAGGGCATTTTGCCAAGGATTGTCCTACACCCAAAATCGAACCGACGATGCTTGTGGCAAAGGCCAAAGGGGAAGCGTCAAGTGGCTAAAGGCGAGTTTTACGCATGAGTGGCGAGGAAGTGAGCAGTGATGATCTTATCCAAGGTGAATGTGAGATCGAGGTAAATCCTTATCCGTTCTTTTTGATTAGTGCAACCCATTCCTTTATTTCTTCCGATTGTGTGAACCATTTGAACTTAGCGTGATCGCTACCGTTTAAATTAGTAGTTACAACCCCAATGCTAAAACCTTAGTCACAAACCTTTGCATGTCTTAATTGTGTAGTGGTTATTGAGAGCGAAAGTTTGTGGTCAATTTGGTTTGTTTGCCTCTTAAGGGCTTAGATGTCATCCTCGGGATGGATTGGTTGTCACACCACCATGTCCTTTTGGGTGTGCCCGTGAAAGCGTAATTTTTCCGGACCTTGGAGTCTCCAATTATCTTTACGCGAACGTATTGGAGTTTCTTTGAAAGAAGGAACTAGGGAATACATGTATCGGCTAGTTCGGAAGTTTTCCAAATAGATCGGCGTGAAGAATGTTCGGTGGTGTGTGACTTTGAGGACGTTTTCGAAGACGTGCCAGGGTTACCACCGGTCACGAGAGGTCGAGTTCTCCATCGACACGATTCCAGGGACAGACCGATTTCCAAAGCGCCATACAGGATGTCTCTGCCGAGATGAAAGAGTCAAGTCCCGGATCGAACACTTGGAGTCGAAGCAATTCATATGACCGAGCCGTGTCACCGTGGGGAGCTCGGTGTTGTTGGTTAAGAAGAAGGATGGGCGATCAAGGTACGTGCGTGGATTACCGCGAGCTCAACAAGGTTCTTGTGAAGAACCGTTATCCGTTACCACGTATTGACGACTTGATGGACCAACCGTGGAGCGGCGATCTTTTCCAAGATAGACTTGAAGTCGGGCTACCATCAGTTCGCGTGAAGGAGGAAGATGTCGCCAAAACAGCTTCCAGGACTAGATACGGTCACTACGAGTACTTGGTGATGCCGTTTGGAGTGACGACGCGCCCGGTGTGTTTATGGAATACATGAACAGGATTTTCCATTCGTTTTTGGATCAGTTCGTTGTAGTGTTCATCGACGACATATTGATTTACTCGAGGAACCGAGAAGAACACGCAGAACACCTATGTCGAGTACTACAGATATTACGAGATAAGCAACTCTATGCCAACCTGTCGAAGTGTGAATTTTGGCTTGAAGAGGTGAATTTTCTTGGTCACGTGATTTCCAAAGAAGGGATAGCCGTGGATCCAACTAAGATTGAGGCGGTGTTAGCGTGGGAACAGCCGAAGGCGATTACACGAGATCGGAGTTTTGTCGACTTAGCGTGCTATTATCAAGATTCATTGAAGGTTTCTCAAAGATTGTCGCACCTCTTACACGATCGACGAGGAAGGATCAACCTTTTGCCTGGGCCAGGAGTGCGGCTTGATTTTCAAAGGCGGAAGGAGCTTTTGACGGCGGCGCTGTCTTGATCTTGCCTCAACCGTAAGAGCCTTACGAGGTGTATTGTGATGCGTCACACCAGGGATTGGGATGCGTCTTGATGCAACATCGGAAGGTGGTCGCGTATGCTTCAAGGCGACTTAAGATTCACGAGAGGAACTACCCTACTCACGACTTGGAGTGGCGGCGATAGTTTTTGCGTCAAGATATGGAGCCACTACCTTTATGGGAGCACTGCATCGCTTTCAGCGATCACAAGAGCTTGAAGTACCGTTCGACCAGAAAGAGCTCAACATGCGCCAACGTAGATGGACGTAATTTCTCGAGGACTACGACTTTACGTTGGAATACCATCCGGTAAGGCTAACGTAGTAGCAGATGCGTTAGCGAGTAGGAAGAGCGTTTTAACCTCGGTATTGATGATCAAGGAGTTGGAGATGCTCGAGAAGTTCAGAGACTTGAAGTTGAGTGTCGAAGTTTCACCGGGAAGCCGAGATTTGGTATGCTTACCATTTCTAACAGATTGTTGGGCGAGATCCGAGACCGGCAAGTTCATGACGAGCTCGCAAGAGAAGATTGATTGATAAGCGCAGGAAAGCGGCAGAATTTCACGCGTCGGAGCGACGACATCTTGAGGTGCAATGGCGAGTATGTGTACCTAACGTATCCGAGCCGAGGAAGTTGATTCTCGGCGAAGCGCATAAGAGCAACTTTAGTATTCATCCAGAGTTACGAAGATGTATCAAGACTTGAAGAAGCATTTTTGGTGGTCGGAATGAAGAAGCAAGTGGCGAGCACGTAACCGTGTTTGGCGTGTCGAAGCGAAGGTGGAGCACCAACGACCTGCAGGAATGCTACAATCGCTGACGTGCGGTATGGAAATGGGACAAGATTTCCATGGATTTCGTTGTAGGTTTGCCGAAGACGCAGAAGAAGAATGATTCGATTTGGGTGATCGTCGACCGATTGACCAAATCGCTCATTCTTACCGGTGAGGTCGACATACAACGTGGAAAAGGCGACCGAGATCTACATCGCGAGATAGTACGACTTCATGGAATACCCTCTTCGATCGTGTCGGACCGAGATCAAAGTTCACGCCTCATTTTTGGAGGGAATTGCAAGGAGCGATGGGAACCGAGCTCCAGGCTTAGCTCGGCATATCATCCACGCATCGACCGGCCGACCGAGAAAACGATCCAATCACTTGAAGATTTGTTGCGAGCCAGACGTTAGATCACCGAGGAAGTTGGGACGACGTCTTACCATTAGTGGAGTTCACCTACACAACAGTTTCCATGCGAGTATTGGAATGGCACCTTTTGAAGCGGCTGTATGGGCCGGAAATGTCGACGCCTCTTTGTTGGTACCAGGCGGCGAACGAACCGTCAGAGGACCAGATATGATCCAGCAGATCACCGAGAAGATCCGTTTGATCGAGATCGGATGCGAACATCTCAAAGTCGGCGAAGAGTTATGCGGACCAACGGCGTCGACCACTCGAGTTCGAGGAAGGAGAACATGTATTTCTTAGAGTCACCACCACCATCTGAGTTGGTCGAGCGATCAAATCCAGAAACTTACCCTAAATTTATTGGACCTTACCAGATTCTTCGTCGTATTGGTCGGTGGCATATCGATTGCCTTGCCACCATTCTTGTCGAACATCCATGACGTCTTCCACGCCTCACAATTACGAAGTATGTTTCCGACCCTCTCATGTCATCGAGCGGATGTGATTCAAGCTGAAGGGCGACTTATCTTTGAAGCGTCACCAAGAAGGATCGTTGATCGGAAAGCCAAGCGATTGCGGAACAAAGAGATTCAACTTGTCAAAGTTGTGTGGGATCGAGAAGGCGGAGATGCAACTTGGGAGCTGGAGGAGAAGATGAAGACTCAAGACTCGAACTTTTACGAGGTAAGAATCTTATTTGCAATTTCGAGGACGAAATTTTTTAGAGGGAGAGATTGTAACACCTGAGGATGAGATCGACATCGTATTAGGACGACGATCGAGACCTCGACCAAGACCTTGTGTCGAGATCCCGCCAAGATCGTTCTGAGGTCATTTGCGAGCCGAGGAGACCACGTGCACTAGCCGAAATGAGGAGGTCGGGTGTCGAGTTGATGAAGTCGCTGCATCGAAATGAGGAGGCCGTGTTCACGAACTCGTGTTAGAACCTTGTGCGCTTGCACGAGCACCCTTATCGACATCGTGTCGAGATGACACCTCGTATTCTTTTGAACGTTATTCAGCGCTATTATTATATTGTTTGTAATAATTATCTTGTCGGCTTGCCGTTCTCGTCGCGTGTCTAGACCGTTGACCGACAGAGTAGAGAGTAATTATGAGAGGAACGATTAAACGGGTAGATGATTGATGGGATTGGCATCTTATAGCTGGAGTTACGATTATACCCCTTTCTCACCAGCTGTATACCACGACCGATTCCCTCAAACACTCATTTCTTTTTTCTTCTTTCTTTCTTCTTCCTTCCTTCTGCTCTGAGTTTCGTTGTTTTCTTCAAAAATCTCCATCGACGAAACCGTGAGTTCCATCGAGATTCTGCACAAGCTTTCTTCATCAATCTTGTTCATCATCATCTTCTCGACCCATATCTCGCCTGCTCGATCACCGTTGAGGTATGAAGAACAGATTTTTCCTTTCCTCTGTGCTACTGCTTACCGCTATTTCTTCCTTCCATTTTTAGCCAGTTTTATGCTTCCAAATCATGTCAAATTGATGGGTTTTCTTCTTCACAATATTACCTATCTTTCTAACCGATTAATTGGGCTTGTAAAACAAATTTTCTTTCTCGATTTACGCAAAGGCAGTGCCCAGAAACTCTTCATTTTCGGTTTGTTTCGATCTCTTGTTTTTCGTTTGTTGCTTCTGGTTGTTGTTGTTGTCGATCTATCTGTTGAAGCATCAGATAACCTTTTTCATGAACTTTTGATCGAAATCCCTAACTTTGTGTTGAAGGAAAAATATATTCAGTTCTTGAGTTTTATATCTTCTGGGTTGTGGTTAAGTTTGGGAAGAGAGCTAAGTGTATTAGAAACCATAGATCGATCTAAGTTGTGTTTGTTTTAGGAAGTCTGATTCCCGAGATCGTGTGATTTCCGAATCGAGGTGTACGGGAAAGCGAATCCAAGGACGCTAAGCGGAATCAGATCGATCGAACTGACGTGTCGAGGTCGACCGAGAACCAGATGCGTGTCGAAGTCGTTGTCGAGCTCGTTGAAGACAACCGTGTCGAGATCGAAAAGAGAAGTCGTTGTCGAGCTCTTTAAAGACAAATGTGTCGAGGTCGTTGTCGGCAAAGATTAACTCGAGTTCTGGTAAGCGGCAACTCTTAGACATTATTAAGCCTTTATTTTTATTGTTATATTTATGTATGGACTCCTTGATTGGTGTCGAGATTGGAATGTTGTGATATGATTGTGTTTTTGCATGTATTTGATATGTGATTGAATATATGTTGTGAATGGTGTATTCTTTGTCAGTGCGTTTCTTCAAGCGAGAATGTTTTATTGCTTAAATGTCGACCATGCGTTTTCTTCATGTTAAGCATGCTCTCTTTATTTGATATGTGATCAAGTAAGTTGTGTTACTCTTTGACATGCGTGAGCTAATCATCGAGTGAGAGCTTGGAAGTCGTATGACGCTTTTGAGCCGGACCAGATAATCGAGGTGCTAGGTCCCCTTTTTATTTATGGTGGATTGGCTAGGCGTTGTAGCATTATCAGTTTGGGGATGGACCTGCTGATTAATGTATGGAATTCGGTTTGGGGATGGACCTGCCGTTTACCTATTACGTCAGTTTGGGGATGGACCTGCTGACGATATTCCGGAATAAGAGTCGTGTCGAGTCTAGAGTGAGATGGTCGAGTCACGTGTGGTGATTGAGATATATTATTGCTGTTTGCTTATATCCTTTATGTCGAGCTTATCTTGAATTGTTGAGAAGTTGACCCTTTCCCGTGGTGCCTTCAATCCATGACGGTTACCCAGGCGATGTCGAGGGCGCAGGGAACTCGACAGTAGATGATGCCGAGGAGGAGCTCGACGAGGACCCGAGTGACGACCTGTACTTGTCGTGATTGATTGTTTGTTCGACGTATTTCTTTTGATAATTGTACCTTGTTTTCTTTTGGAGTAGTATGTCGTGACCAGTTTGGGCAGTGTTGTTTTGTTGCTACAGGGTAGACTGGTGGTCTTACTTTTGGAGCAGCCCCCTGCGTGGGAGTCTGCCGGAAGTACCCCCAGGGTATGATTGCTCTTTTGAAGTCGTCATACCTTAGGTGTATTTTCTTTATACATTGCTACTCTGTATTTTGTATACATTATTATTTAGAGTGATATATATATGTATGTTATGCATGTATGTTTTATTAGAATTTAAGTCTTGTGTCTTAGTTGCACCATGTTTCGAAAAGCTGTAATTACTCTGATGTGCACGAGTTGGTTTTATAAAAAAAATATATATCGTATTTTTAAAAGGCACAAGAGTTTTGTTTTTAAAACACATCTCATATAGGTTTATGTTGAGCTTGGTGTGTTGAGCTCGGTAACTCGAGCTCGGTATATTGAGCTCGGTAGCGGTCCGGAAACGGGTCGTTACAATCATCCTCAAACCGATGGATAGACCGAGAGGACAATCCAGTCACTTGAAGATTTGTTGAGGGCTTGTACGTTGGACAACAAAGGTAGTTGGGATGACGTTTTGCCATTAATCAAATTCACTTACAACAACAGTCATCATGCGAGCATTGGTATGGCACCTTATGAAGCACTGTATGGATGCAAGTGTCAGACGCCTCTTTGTTGGTATCACAACGGCGAAAGCTCAATTATGGGACCAAATTTGATTCAACAGACTACTGAGAAAGTACGACAGATCAGAGAAAGGATGAAAGCATCTCAGAGTTGACAGAAGAGTTATGCAGACAGGGGTCGCCAACCGTTAGAATTTGCAGAAGGAGAGCATGTATTCCTTCGAGTCATGCCTACAACTGGACACTACAACAGAAAAGGACATAAACAACGCTTAAATTTGGCCTTCGCCAGCGCTTAAAACCACTGGCTAATTGGCTGCTGGAGATTGTGACTCGATGAACAGTGTTTGGTGAGCGCTATGAATATTTGATATAGGCAGCGCTTTTTTGAAAAAGCGTTGTCTATATTTTATAATAGATAGCGCTATTTCAAAAAAAGCGCTGCCTAATGTTGAACATAGGCAGTGCTTCTTTGAAAAAACTGTCTATAATGATAAATAGGCAGCGCTTTCTCAAACAAGCGCTGTATATATATTTTTTTAATTAGCTTTTCAATATGCAGCATTCCATGTATACGTTTGATCCAATTCTTGCATCAAATTCACAAGGAAGGAAACAATCATATACAGATACCATCACACATAAAATACAAACAAATTAACATCACACACACACACACACAAATATACCATATACAGACACACACACATCCAGAAGATATCAACCATTTAATCATTGACTTATATATATTTATATTTCAATTTGAATTTCGATCAAAATTTTGAAAGAGTATCCCCTAAAATATGGACATTCCAAAATTTATTTAACACATTTTGTAACAACAAAAAATACCATGCATATACCAGCTAGCACAAGTTGCTATAAAGTCTACCTAGTATGCAACATAGCCAATTGTTACAAATTCACAAATACTAATTAATCTACTAAATTCTGCCTTTGAAGTAATTTGATTTATTACCTTGTCGAGCTTGCAATTGTGTTGAATCTTTGATCCTATCCTAATGCTTGCACTTGGATATCTGGTTACCCGCATTTTTCATTTCAGCAAGTTATCAAAGATGATGATAAAAAGCTCAATAGACTGATAAGAAGGTTTGGTAATCCAGCTTATGATGCCGTGATAGCAGCCTTATAAAGTCTTTCTTTTAAGGGTGCCACTACGGCATTATAAGCCGGTTAACCAAACCTTCAGTCCATTTAGCTTTTTACCATCACTTTGACAACTTGCTGAAATGAAAAATGCAGGAACTAGATATCCAAGTGCAAGCATTAGGATAGGGCAGCCACCAGCGCTATACAAAATGCAACAGATAAACCCAACCCCGAACCCAAAGTAAGTTCATAAGAGATAACCAGAGTAGCATGCTTAAACCTACACAAACAAGGAAACACATAAAGAACATAACTAAATAAAGAGACCTAATTATGAACCTGAGTGCTAACTTAGAAATTCATGTCAAATAGAAACTTTGAAGTAATTTGATTTATTACCTCACTTAAGAATGCAACTATCTTTGGAGTGGCTTGAAAGATATTCTTCTTCACAGTCAGTCCGGAAGGAGCCATCTACCTATCTGCAAAATAAATTAGACACACAAGTAATTAGAAACACAAGTAAAATTCATAGTCATTTAATAAGTAATTAAAAAAACACAATCTGTAAACATGGACTTCTTTTCCTTTTTCTTTTCATCCGGTTGAACCAAAGTCTCTCTTTATGATCATGTCTATTATATGTATCATCATCTCTTGATGTACTTTCCTCAGTAAACATTGATTGCATCACAAAGAATGGGTCATCCTCAATATCAGCAACTTCATTTGCTTGATCATCTATCCCATAACCAAATTTTTTGTTAGTCAACAAAACAATGGACCAATTCGTATCGGTAGGATCGGTGACATAAAACACCTGTCGAGCTTGCGATGCTAAAATAAAAGGCTCATCTTTATATCCCAACTTATTGAAATTCACACTCATGAACCCCAAGTCATTTGTTTCTACACAATTATTGTCAACCCACTTACATTGGAACACAGACACCTGAAACATAGCATAATCCAACTCCCATATGTGTTCAATGACCCCGAAGTATGACATATTCGCATATATGGGATTTCTGTCTTTGGCACTTGAGATATGCATAGCTTGAGCAAAAATTGAGACCTCACTATTTTGCATTTTACTCTGATCATCATGTTCTATTGTATTGAATGTGTACCCGTTCATTAAATAACCGGTGTAAGAGATAACATGTAACTTGGATCCTTGGCTAACCATATGATTCTTTCTGAAACCTAGGTAGGATTTACAGTAAACTCTGCAGAAATGTGATCTCTTAGCCACGTTATAAAATACCGATTGTGTTCTCTTGTTAACCAATATTGATTCATATTTGGGTGCATCCTCTTGAGCATTTCGTTGTGTTTTACAACGTAAGACTCAACCTCATCAGCGTTGTGTAATATATATAAGTGTGCTTTCTCCATCTGCTGCCTTGATATAGTCAATATTGTACATCCAGTAATCCCTTTCCCTTCGCTTCCTCCTGTGTGATGAGGCTTTGGCAACCCTATGGAATATCTACCATTGGATAGGTAGTCGGAACAGAATTCAACAGCTTCTTCGACTGTGCACCGCTCAACAATACAACCTTCTGGCCGTGATCGGTTTTTCACATACCCTTTTAATATCTTCATGTAATGCTCAAACGGGTACATCCATCTCATGTAAGCTGGTCCACATAATTATGTCTTCCTAACCAGATGAACTGTCAGATGAATCATTATGTCAAAGAATGAAGGTGGAAAGTACATCTCAAGCTCACATAAAATGAAAACAATTTCTTTATGCAATGCTGGCAACTTTTCAGGGTCAATCACTCTGCTGCAGATTGCCTTAAAGAATAAACAAAGTTTAGTTAAGGTCTTCCGCCCTTTGATGTGCAAAATGGATCGTATATCAATGGGTAGCAAATTCTCCATGAGAACATGGCAATCATGGGACTTTAGACCCTTTAACTTGAGATCTCTCATTGATACGTGGTTCTTAATGTTTGAAGAGTATGCTTCTGGAACCTTAACTCCGTGAAGAAACTTACAAAGAACCGTTTTCTCTTTTCTAGACAAAGTATGAGCGGCTGAAGATAGATATGTATGGTGTTTCCCCTTCTTTACCGGTCCCAATTCTCGTCTCAATCCCATACTAACCAAGGCCCGCCTTGCATTGATGCCATCTTTAGTCTTTTTGGGCACATTGAGTAAGGTACCAATGACACTATCAAAAACATTTTTTTCAACATGCATCACATCAATGACATTTCTCACATATAATGAACTCCAATATGGCAGCTCAAAGAAAATCGACCTTTTCTTCCACCCTCGTGTGACAAGCTCTCCCGTAAAAGGCTTCCCAAATTCAATACTCAAATTTTTTACCTTTTCAAACAGTTGTGCACCCGTCAAAGGTAAAGGAGCTCTACGTTCTTCAATATTCCCATTAAATGCTTTCCTACACGACCGATAATGATGCTTTTGAGGCAAAAACCTACGATGCCCAAGGAAGACATTCTTCTTACCATGTTCCAATCGCATCCAATCTGTACCATCTTCACATATAGGGCATGCACACTGGCCTTTGGTATTGTATCCAGACAAATTACCGTATACCGAAAAATCATTAATTGTCCTGAAGATCATAGCCCTCAAGGTGAAACTTTCTTCTCTGTACCCATCGTACACATCTATACTCGTCTCCCACATTTGCTTCAAGTCTTTAATTAAAGGCGCCAAGAATACGTCTATATCATTTCCTATTTGTTTAGGGCCAGAAATTAATATAGACAACATCATATATTTGCGCTTCATGCATAGCCATGGAGGTAGGTTATAAATCACCAAAATCACAGGCCATGTACTACAAGAGCTACTCTGAACACCATGCGAGTTAAATCCGTCAGTAGACAATGCAAGTCTTAGGTTTCTAGGTTCTTTCCCGAAATCAGGATACTCAATATCAATTTTCCTCCATTGAGGAGAGTCTGCCGGGTGCCGCAGCATGCCATCCTTAACCCTTTCATCTTCGTGCCATGTCAAGTGTTTTGCATCTTCTAAACTATGGTACATGCGCCTGAATTTGGGAATTATGGGGAAATACCACATAACCTTCTCTGGAGCCGATTCTTAATTATGGGAAAATACCACATAACCTTCTCTGGAGCTGATTCTTTCTTCTTATACTGTGATGCATTACATTTAGGACACGACTTTAACGATGCATATTCATTTCGAAATAAAAAGCAATCGTTAGGACAAGCGTGTATCTTCTCATAACCCATGCCAATAGAGCATAACATTTGTTTAGCCTCGTATGTCCGACTAGGAAGCACATTATCAGCCGACCACATATCCTTCAATAAGGTGAGTAATTCCATAAAGCTCTTATCAGTCCATCCATTGCCTGATTTCAAGTTATACAGCCTTAACATCGCCGATAATCTCATGAATTTCGTACAACCCTCATACAACGGCTTCTCCACATCACTTGTCAACTTCTCAAACATTCGAGGACACTCACGAAGATCATCTTCAACCGCATTTGCCATCTCTTCAAAGCGGTCTCCATCATATGTATTCTCATTATTCTCTATGGTATTAGAAGATTCACCTTTTGTCTCACTGTGCTTTGCCCAACATGTATAACTTTGATCAATCCCATTGCTCACTAAATGCCATTCCAATTCCTCAAGACTAACTTTGTCTACATAACAACAATTTAAACAAAGACATATGATTTTACTATGGTTTATTGTATGCCTAGCTACAAACTTGATAAACTCTTGCACCGCATCCTTATATTCCTTTAACAAACGATTAGAAGACATCCACTTTCGATCCATTCTAACTTCAACCTTTAAAAATAAACATATTCAAAACTTTGTACATATTTTCTCAAAATTTTGACATGATCTATTTGTATTCTCAATAATTTCTCACATCCCATTGTGATCTAAACATATATAGTCAAAATTTGATTATATTTAACGCATCGGGCAATAGCTAATGCTATGTCGTTAAACCACAATTCACAGTTCGTATTCGATCAATTACATTTGCAATTTGCAATTTGCATCACCTATACAACATCGCTATGTAACATCCCAATTTTTATGAAAATTATTTTACAGTTTTTGACAACTTAAAAATAAATCATAGAGATTGATCACCTGAATGGTTTGTTAAAAGTACGAAGAATTACAAAGATTTATTGTAAACAATTTGCTGTTTTAGTAATTAATTCAGATTAAGAGACAGTGTAGACGTATACTGTTTTTAATATGAATTAATCTTGAAAAATGTGAAAAAATGTTGTTTGATTAAGGAAAATTATTTTATTGAAAGGGAAATAATTTTAGGACTTAATAGATATTTTTAAGTCACAGTTTAGATTTTCGATGTTTAGTTATTTTTTTAAATTGTCTGTTTTATGTCATATTTAATATGACTTTTATTTTTTAATGATTTTGTCTTGATAATTTTATTGTTTGAATAATATCTAGATGATCATAGAAATTGGAATTAGTGATCCTCACTAATTTACAGTTTTTATTACGCTGCGAGAATTCTGTTGAGTTCTGCTTTAACAAGGCTATTGGGTGAGTTTTTGACTAAAACCTACCCAAACGTGATACAAATTTTATAAAATTTGAGATCTTAGCATTCTCCAATATTTATAATTTATTGGAATTTTTTTGAGATTTTTGGGCATCAGAAAATATTTAGTGTATTGTTTACGCCTAGAACTGCATTACGGTAACGTTTTAGCTCGTAAATCGAGGACATTTATAGAAATACTTCTAATATTTTTAGGGATATTTTGGTTGATTAATAATTTTAGATTATAGAATAATTTATTAGATTTATTTTTGGATTTTTTGGTAGAAAAACCCTAATTTATGCGTAACGTCGCACACCCGATTGAGCAAGAACGCGACGAAACGAAATATCTTGATATTTTGGGCTGGGGGCGTGAATCCAAAAACTAGGGGAGATGAATCTCATCCTTAGAACCTTCCTTGACAAGTGTAGGCATAGGATTGGTTGTTTTGTAATTGTAGTTAGTTAGTGTAGTTAGTTTGTAACTAGTTTAGTTCATTCCTAACTAAATGAACATTTTCTTTCCATCCTTGTCCCAACTGATTTCGTGGCTCCTTC
Organism: Calophaca sinica; assembly: GCA_037113605.1. Classification (NCBI taxonomy): domain Eukaryota; kingdom Viridiplantae; phylum Streptophyta; class Magnoliopsida; order Fabales; family Fabaceae; genus Calophaca; species Calophaca sinica. Next base: position 566,599 of record JBAFXK010000014.1, on the reverse strand, counting down.
TTCATTATGGGACCAGGTTGCTCATTCCTTCCATTAGAGAAAAGCTTGAGAAAAATTTTAGAAAGAGAAAGTGTGGGTTTTTGAGGGATTAAGTGTTTATGCTTGCATCGTTGCTTCCTTCCTTCTCAATCCTTGTTCCGTCATCATCTAATCTCTTGGTAAGCTCCATGATCCATCCCTCATCTCTCTTGAGTTCCATGATATGGGTTTTGAAGGATTTAAGAGTTGTTTTTGGGTAGAAGTGTTTGTTTTGGCTTGAAATGCATGATTAGTCTTATAACCCTTTGTTTTTTCTCCATGATTAAGATTGTTCTTGGTTTTTAAAATTTGGAAACCCTAACTTTTTGCCTTGGCCGAATCTAGGGGCTGCTGGATGTCTTGGTTTTGGTTGGTTTTTGTTGATTTAGAGTTGATTCTTGAAGGGTTATAAGTGGTATGTTTGGAAACTAGTCATATGTGCATGATTAACAAGTTTTGAGAAATTAAATTATTTGATTTTTAGGGGCTGGAACAGTGGCTTATTAATATGATTTTGTTGATGTTTTAATTTGTTTTTAAAGTGTGTTAATTGTTTAAGAAGTTAGTTTTTGGTTAGGACTTTAAACCTATAAAGATTTGCAAGTTTAAATCTTTGAAAAATGGGTTGAAACAAAATAAATTTGGGGCTGTTTTGGGGTTGCAAAAACAGTGGCTTATGAACATGATTTGAGTGAGTTTTGACATGGTTTTAATTGTATTAAAGTGGCAAAGAAGTTGTCTTATGGTTAAAGAATTTAGGTGTATTAAATTTGTATGTTATGGAAGTGAAAAGTTGAAAAATTTGAGTTTGTTTTAGGGCACAAAGCCGTGACCCTTAAGTTAGTTTAGAAACTTGTCTTAAGTTTTTTTATGCCTTAAAAATGTTGTGAAAAGTGATTGATGATTTGGTTTAGCAAAACATTTCATAGAAGCTTGATTTTGGGAAAAGATTTGGGTTATGTCTCAAGAATTGTTTTGGACTTGTAATAAAATTGTTTCTAAAATTTTGTGACAAGTTTTAGTGTTTTGAAAAGTGGTTCAAAGTTGGGAAAATACTATTCAAAGTGGTAAAACACTATTCCAATCGGTAATGTTGGTTTAGGTATTTTTCTAAGTGTATAGCTTTTGTAAAAGTTTGAAAACTTGCATGATTTGTATATGTGTCATGGCATATGGCTAGATAGAATCTATTAGGGATTAAGTTGTGTAATTCCAGGTTTAGGGAACCCTAAACCCGTGGCTTCCCTAGGGGGCATTAGATTGAGTTTTTAGTTCTAATTGATTGAACTTGCAGTGTTAAGGTTCGTGCACGGAACGACTTGACGATTGTTTGGAATTACCTTGCTTGGATTGTTAAAGCGCCCAAGGTAAGGGAAATTCTTACATAATGAGTTTGGGCTTTTCGCCTTGTACGTTGTTTGGCTTGATTGATTGATTGTGTGGTAGTACTTGTAGTATTACTATATGCTATCTGGAATGCTGTAGCATGTTGTAGCATACTGAATTGTTATATGCTGTCTGAAATGCTGTAGCATGTTCTTGGCCCTACGTGGCATTATGATTTGTGTTGTTTTCCTTGAATCATGTTGGATTTAATTGGAACTTGGTGTTGATTTGGAATATGAAAAATATTGTTAATGATATGGATTAATTAACAATACGTTGATCGACTGTTATTGGTTTAACGACTTACAACGGTAAGTCTGATGCGATTCCATGAGCCGAGAAATGTTTTCATGGTAAACTAAAGGTATCTTTTTAAAATAAGTCGGTGTACAAACACGCTTTATGGATCAGAGAGTTAGAAGTTGTTTAAGAGGTTCTTTTGAAAGGAAAACATCGTAAATTTTGAAAACATTTGAGTTAAGTAATGTGTTTGGGAATTATCCTAGCATATTATTTAGCACAACTAGGGTTCCAACGACCTAGTGCTAAAGAGTTATTTCTAGTACAACACCACTTAGGAGTGACACAAAAATTGAAATTGGAAATCCAGTAAGTTGAGTGAGTGAGGGTTCGTCGATCCGCATTGATTGATTAAAACATTACTCGGGCGCTCCCTACGGTGAGCATGCCATATTGAAGAATTTGTTTGGATGCATGCTGACCATTGAGCATCGACACTCGGAGCATTTGATTTGTCTTAAAGACTTCAAAAGACGAGTTGTCATTTCATCGGAGCGTTTGATTTGTCTTAAGGACTTCAAAAGACGAGTTGTCACTGCATTGCCTAATGTGTGGCTATATTGTTCGGACGTTGGGAAAATTCCTCGTCTACTGCTGACATATTAAGGCTGCAAGTGTATACACAAACTTGTTCATAATGCATTGACATGCTTGGCTAACCATATTTATAATATGTGATGATTTGTTTGATGAAACTGACATTGTGATGACTCGATCATTGATCTGTTGACAGAATTGTCTGCTCACATTCAATTATTTGATATGGTGGTGACTTGATTGTTGATCTGTTAGTTGATTTGTCTGTTGACATGCAAATGCTTGATGTACCATGGTGATGCGTGCGGTCTATTAAGTATGTATATGTATATAAAGGCATGTTGTTGTATTATATATGTATATTGTTTGCATGCGACATAGCCTATGATAAACTCGTGGACAAAGAATTTACCCTTGCACTGTTGTTGGATTGGATACCCTTATGGAAGTCACTTCCAGATGGAGTTCGATAGCTGCAACAATTCTGTCTTTCTAGGAGCATTGAAGATTGAGCTAGTGGAACAAGGTTCCTCTGAGTGCTTCGTGTTTTGACCTTGCTAAACTGTTTCTCAGTAAGAGTTATAGTTGTTGGCCAGCTTAGCTTAGGGTTTTGTCGTTGTTATTTGCGTAATTACCCATTGCTCTGTAATAACTCTTTCCAGAAAACCTCACCTCAGTGCAAAACGATTATGTTATATTTTATGTGTTGGAACCTAAACGATTGAAAAGTTTAGACCCTCATTAATTTTGATGATAACAAAATATTCACAAGAGTACAATTTATGTTCTAACAATTCTTGAAGTGTGCAGATACTAATATTACATATAATTCTAAGCCACTTAAACAAGAAGGAAGAAGCTCTCAAGAGAAGGATACACTCCATGTGTCAGCATCCGGCTCATCTTAGTAAACTGTCTTCGTGAGCGTCTGGAATTATCCTTTTGTGACACTAGTCTTATCCATTTGCTATGAGCGTCCGATCTTCCGTTCTGAGCAAGCGTCTGAACTTCATTATAAATCACGTGTTGGTCACGTAGTTGCTCTTCCTCTCAGAAGTTTCTGGAACGGATTTCGAATTTGATCTTATGCGCCAAAATTGTTGTACGAGGTATCAAAGGTGACACCTTTAGCTAAAAGACAAAAATCGTACAAGCAATTGTGAAAAGCAAGGTAGTACGAAAACGGTAATGTGTACTACTGAGATATTCTCTGGAAAGGAAGAAAGAGACAGCTTTTTGAAATCACCTCACTCAATGGAAAGGAGCCATTTTTATCAGAATTGTAATATCCTTTATAACTCCTCTAAATACCCCAAGGTATCCATTGAAGAAAGCTAAACTCTACAAGAGAATATTGCTTCATTTATCGAGAACAAGCACTTTGTTGCTATATACACTACAAAGAGTCAATACTCAAAGCACTGCTTCTGTGAGCAATCAAGTTTCGAGCCAAGTCTCTGGACTACAAGAATTGAACTCAGCGTCCGACACTTTCTTTTAGAAAGCATTTCTATATTGAGCTTAATTTTTATCCTCTCTGTGAGAGTTATGTATACTTGGATTCAACTTACTTGTAAAAGTTGTTTTGGCCTAGTTAATTTGTTCCCTCAAAGGCTCGAATGTCTTGAGTCGTTTTGAGAAGTTGAGAGTATTGTCAAGGTTGTGACAGTAGAATACTCTTAAGGTTTTGTAATCAGTTGATTATAGTGGAAAATCCTTCAGGAACGAAGGGACTAGACGTAGCTACCAGTTTGGTAGTGAACTAGTATAAATCTCTGTGTCTCTTGCTTTACTGCTTTCTATTTATCTTTATCTTGCTCTGTTAAAAACAAGCTTTCACAAACTGCTTTTCCAGCGTCCGGATTATTTCCAGCGTCCATTTAACAAACTGTTTTGAAAAACCTGTGTTCTAAGTGTTTTTAACTTAAAGTTAAGGAAAAGTTTTCAACACAGTTCAACCCCCCTTCTTGTGTTCACGTTCTTTATGTTATGTGAAGTATTGATTGTGATGCATTATACTCTGATATTTGCAAAAGACTGATTTTGCATTATTTAGAAAATTGTAGTACTCTTTATGTCTCATTTTTTGAAAAGGGTTTCAAAGAGACAAAGAAAAAAAATATAATACTCCTGTTTTCCATTGCAAAATACATAAGAGTACTTTTTAACTGAAAGTATACAATCATCAAATATTTTCAGCATTAGATTGGGTTGCATAGTAGCGCTCCGGAAACGGGATGTTACATACACCATGCACCCTTCATCATGCAAAAAAAAAAAAAAACTAATGCAACACAACCAGGATGAAACAAATATACATAGAGAAATAAATATATATAGAAAAAATGAAAGGAAAAGGACTGAGATAGTGGCGGTGAAACAAAACAAACATATACGACCAAGAGGTGGTGGTGGTCGTGAGCAACGTGAGAAAGAGAGAATGGGCTATGAAACAAAACTGTACCTTGCTGGGCTGTGAGTAGAGGACGCGAGAAACGGTGAGCAGGAACAGAACGATGAGCAGGAATAGAAATGACGAGTAGGAGCAGAACGGTGAGCAGAAACAAGAGAGCAGGACGCTAAATGGCGAGCAGGAACAGAGACCAGGAACGACGAGAAGAAAAGGCGTAGAGAGCAAAGCGCTGACCAGGAACGGGGAGCTTTCGAAAGTGATAATGAAAAAAGGGGCTTACTGCGCGCCCTTTTTGTTTTTCAGGTTTTGAAATAGACAACGCTTCCTTAGCAAAGTGCTGGCCATTATTTTAAAAGACAGTGCTTTCTTAGAAAAGCGCTGGCCACTAATTTAAAAGACAACGCTTTCTTGATAAAGCGCTGGCTAAGGTTTAATAAAAGACAACGCTCTTTAAAGAAGTGTTGTCTATTTTCAAAGCGATATTTAGCAGCGCTTATTCAAAGAAGCACTGTTTAAAGTCAATAATAACCAGTACTTTTGATGACTACCAACCTCCATAGTAGCCTTTAAAACGATCTTAGGTTGAATTTTTATAGAACTGGATTTTAGAACAAGTAAATAGAAAAGAAATGGAATAGAGATAAGAGATGGATGCACCACAATTCCCTAAGGAATTGATAAGCAAGATGAAGACGCCACAAGAAGAGTTAACTTCTTGATAAGTCAGTTTTGGCTCAATCCAGAACCCAAGAGAAACAAGTCTCTCATAATGTGTAAAACACAATTTTTAACATCCAAATTCTTCATTTCATTCATGAATTTCGTGCATACATATAGAGGGTAGGAAATACATCCAGAAACAGCCCACTAATGGATAGTAATGAGCTCAATTGATGGTGGTTATACTAATAACTGGACCTTAATTGCACACTAACTAGTGCTTTTAAAGTGGCAGTTACATATCTTCAACAACTCCTAAATGGGTTATTTCAAAAGGCATGCAGCTGCTACAATTATTTGCTTAATTTAAATAAAAAGCTAATGCAACTCACTTAAAATAAATAACACAAAATTAACTAAAATATTTTAGTCTAGATTTTCGTCTTCAACTTCCCGTCCATTTTCCAACATGATAGAAGCCGAATCTGATTAAATAGTGTGAAATACGACTTGTAGAACTTTTTGTATCCTTTCCAACGCATTAAGAACCATATCAATCGGACTTCTGTAGCTCCTGATTCAGCCAAAACAAGACAGACAGGTCATTTCCAACGAATTTCAATAAAGCCCAATTTTGTTCTTCTTTTGTCAAGGGTGGTCATCCTAGTTTCACATCATTCCCTCCCTCTTCAAGGGAATTCGACCACGAAATTCTAGCTCTAATACCTCCAGGGTCAAAAATAAATCTAAAGAATGCATCACATGTAACTACCACGTTAGAGAATTTTGCAAGGTCAGTGGAAGGATTAGCTTGATCCTCCTTCTCTTGGGATTCCAGAAAATAATCATCTTTTCATAGCTCACAAATGGTATCCACTCCTTGAAAACATTCTGCTTCATTCACTTCCTTCTCTTCAAGACTTATGAAAGAATTGTTAGACAAAGGAATAGAATTAGGAGAACCCCAACATATGAAACCACGAGAAAACTTAGAAGAAGGGGTTAGAGTAGTAATTGGCCATGGCTTCCCAACTGTGTTGGAGGAATCATTTCGAATTTCATCTTCAATCTCCTTTGGAGGTACTTCTTCATGAATTTTAAAAGCTGGCCTAGTGAGTAGAGGTGCACTTGGAATGATGTCCACTTGATGCCTCAATCTCTTGTTTGGCACAAAGTTGTAAGGTACTTCCTTTGGAGACACATACCCAAATTCCTCTTGCAATTTACCTTCAATAGAAGCACTACATTGTTTCTTTGGTATTTCATCTTCACCCCCCTGCATGATAGAATCAACAGAACTTGGCAAAAGGCTAGGATAAAATCCAGTTTCCAAAATGACTTCCTCCACAACTTTTACCTCATTTTCTTGTTTTTCTTTCTCTACCTCTCTCTCTTGAATTTTATCTTCAAAATCAAAACTCTCTTTTTTCACACTCTTTTTTTCTCCCAAATATTTTCTTTGTAGAATTTTCAACTCCTTACTAAACTCTTCAAAATTTTTCTCAAAGCGATCTTGACGTCTTCTTTTCGCTTCCATTTGTTTCTTCTTATATCCTTATCCTTCCTTTCATTTTCTTCTCTACACATTTTTTTCTCTCTTTTTTCCCTCTTGCTCTTTCTTTTTTCTATCTAACCTCTCAGCAGTTCTTTTCATCCACATACCAATCTGATATCCCTCAACAACAAATTCATTTCTAGAAGATCTCAACATGTTGCAAACAGAATTTTTTTAAGGTTTTTTTTTTATAGAATTCTGGACAGAATTGAGATGGAGATGAGATGAACAGAATAAAATAACTTAAGAAAATAAATTCAACCCCAACCTTTGCTTTGATACCACTAGATGACTACTAACCTCCATAGTAGCCTTTGAAACGATCTTAGGTTGAATTTTTATAGAACTGAATTTTAGAACAAGTAAATAGAAAAGAAATGGAATAGAGATAAGAGATGGATGCACCACAATTCCCCTAAGGAATTGATAAGCAAGATGAAGACGCCACAAGAAGAGTTAACTTCTTGATAAGTCAGTTTTGGCTCAATCCAGAACCCAAGAGAAACAAGTCTCTCATAATGTGTAAAACACAATTTTTAACATCCAAATTCTTCATTTCATTCATGAATTTCGTGCATACATATAGAGGGTAGGAAATACATCCAGAAATAGCCCACTAATGGATAGTAATGAGCTCAATTGATGGTGTAACTCCTATACTAATGACTGGACCTTAATTGCACACTAACTAGTGCTTTTAAAGTGGCAGTTACATATCTCCAACAACTCCTAAATGGGTTATTTCAAAAGGCATGCAGCTGCTACAATTATTTGCTTAATTTAAATAAAAAGCTAATGCAACTCACTTAAAATAAATAACACAAAATTAACTAAAATATTTTAGTCCAGATTTTCGTCTTCAACTTCCCATCCATTTTCCAACATGATAGAAGCCGAATCTGATTAAACTGCGTGAAATACGACTTGTAGAACTTTTTGTATCCTTTCCAACGCATCAAGAACCATATCAATCGGATTTCTGTAGCTCCTGATTCAACCAAAACAAGATAGACAGATCATTTCCAATGAATTTCAATAAAGCCCAATTTTGTTCTTCTTTTGTCAAGGGTGGTCATCCTAGTTTCACATCAACTTTAGTGACAAGAGCTGTTTTTGTGGCACCATTTTTATCACATTCTGTTGTAGTGGGTGTTGGTCGAGCAATTAAATCCAAAAAGCTCACTCCTAAATTAATTGGACTCTACAAAATTCTTCGTCGAATAGATCCAGTTGCATATCAGATAGCTTTACCTCCCTTCTTGTCTAATATTCATATGTCTTCCACGTCTCGCAGTTGTGAAAGTATGTTTCTCACCCATCTCACGTCATTGAACCTGACGTGATCCAATTGAGAGATGACTTGTCTTTTGAAGTATCCCCTGTGAAGATTGTTGACAAAAAGACCAAGCAACTGAGGAACAAGGAGATTCAGCTAGTCAAGGTGGTTTGGGACCAGAAGACTAGTGATGCGACTTGGAAGCTGGAAGACAAGATGAGAGAGCAATGTCCAGATTTGTTTTCTTAGTACGTATCTGACTTGTAGTTTTGAGGACGAAACAATTTTTAGAGGGGGAGTATTGTAACATCTTTTTTTTTTCAGTGCGTATTTACCATTACTATAGTGTATTTTACCGTATTTATGCTATAATTAGCAGTTTCTTGCTTGATAAGTAAGTGATTGAATTAAACCAAGATAAAATTAAATTTGAGAATTAATATTTTATATTAATTCATGGTTTAAAAATCTTCAAAAAATTCTAACGAAGTTTTGCCGTGTTTTGGATCACCGGATAGTTTTTATCCGCAATAAAATTTTAAACGAACTCCAATTTCGATGAAAATTGAATCGTAACTTGTTATGATTATGATTGAGTGTTTTCAATTGTTTTTATTATTTATGATAAATTATTATCACATGGTGAATTAATTTCTAAGTAAATTAATTTTCGCGATTTAATCGGCGAATGAATTAATCGGTAACGCGATTACTCGACGCCGTATTTTTTGTACACTTAAGACTCTAGGATTAGGGGGTAATCATGAGACGAGAGGGATTAGATGCTTAGACTTGTGATTAGATTAGAATCTTGCTTTTTAAGGTGTAGGTGTCACAATTTTGGTGACTAATTATTTTATCCTTATCCTAATCTCTTCTTAACCAAGTGTTTTTACCTTTAATTAAATTTTTTTAATCCCTCCCCCTTTTTCCCTTCAGCTGGCCGTGACCCCTCCCTCATTTTCACCCTCATTCTATTTTCTTTCCTTGTTCTTGAGAGAGAAGCTCTAAGGTGCTTCCATGGCTTCCACTTCCATCTTCTTTTTGGCTTGATTTCACCTCCATTGCTCAACCTTATTGCTCCTAGCTTCATCTTCTACTTGATTCCTTCTTCCTAACCTTGTAAGTAAGAAAGAAAACCAACTCTTCCTTCCCGATTTTTGAGCTCAAAATCGTGGCTTCCTTAAATAGGTGTAAGAGTTGCTTTTTTTGCTTTTTGCTTTGTTTAATGCTTTATGTATGGTTTGATTATGATCTTGGGAGAGATGAACACAATTTCCCCCAATTTTTACAAACCCTAGATCAATGGTCCAAGGAAAAGGGGTTAAGTGATCTCTCATGTAAATCATTCAATTGATTTGTGTTTCTTGTTCCTTAATAATTGTTATTGTTGTTGTTGTTGTTGTTGTTGTTGTCAATCTTAGTTTTGATCAAAGTAATTGTGAATATTTGAGAAACCCTTGAGTGCTTGATAAGCCATGATAGGGTGATAGAGTTGAGTATTGGTTTTGCTTTGGAAAAATTAAGTGTTTTGATAAGGGATTACGTGTTGAATAGGGTTGTTTTGGTTGATTGGAAAGTTTTGCAATTTTTTTAAGAAAGAAGGTTGTGGCTGAGAGCTCCTAGAGAGCTTGGGAGGAAATTATTTTTGTGTTCTTGACTTTAATTAATGGTGTTGATGTGTTGTTCAAGTTTGAAAAAAATTAGAAAAGATTTTAATTGGATTGGAGATTGTTTTGGGCTTTGAGGCAATGAAACACTTAAGGCAAATTAGGATTTTGTAATCCTAAAGCCAAGTGGAGCCTTAATTTAAGGATTTTGATGAAAAGTACTTGATCTTAGTGTTGTTTCATGTCTCAAGTTTTAAAAGAAACATTTAATTTCTATTTGCTTATTATTTCAGGTGTAGGTGATTTATCAAAAAGAATTGTGGGATTGAGCTATATTTAATTTTGGTAAGGGCACTTCACATTCCATACTTGATAGTGTTTTGGCGACGAGTATAGATTATGTTCGTATGCTTATGCTTGACGAATACTGATTTGTTAATTGCGAGTTGCTGTGAATAGCTGAATTATTGTGGTGCTAAAATTGTTAATACGTTGTGTTGCATGTGTGCTTGATTATGTTTTGAGATATGTGTTGTTGGATTAGTGCTGGATAATTGGATATTTATTTGATTATGTCATATGTAACACCCCATTTCTGAAGCGCTACTAAACTAGAACTTAACTCTAAATGCAACGATCTTTTCAAAGTGATACTCTTATGTCCTTTAGAAAATGCGGTAATTTTTTTTTTTATATAAACAAATGTCTTTCACAAAACATAATTAGAGTATCTACAGCATTTTAGAAACATAATGGATTTCTACTATACAAAAGATAGAGGCAACTGAAAACCAAATATATATATATATATATACACACACACACACACATATACATACATACATATTTCCAAAGATATACACATAGTTTGTACAAATACAAGAGTAAGTAAACAAATATTCACATGAGGAATACACCTAAAGTATGAAGACCCTAACAAGAGTAGTCATACTTCTGGGGTACTCCCAGCAGTTACCCACGCAGGGGACTGCTCCAAAAGTAAAACCTCCAGACCTAACTAATCACTACCACAAAAGACTAACAGACTGACTGGTCACCAACTAAAACTATATACATCACTGACTGACATCTCCAACAAACCAGATCTACACATCACTATCCATATCCTTTGACGGGTCCTCCTCGTCCTCATCCTCCATTGGGTTGTCCTCATCATCTCCGGTCAAATCCATAAAATGTACAGAAGCGGGTACTCCATCCGGCCTCACCTTCTCCATCAGTACATCGTTAATCCATCTCGCGCCACTGCATCCAACTTGGCCACACACCTGACAAACAGAAGATGGATCCACAAGTGGGGAGGGTGTCCTGACACGTACGGGAGGAGTCGGCACAACCTTTGGCTCTGGCTTCGGGTCCGCTATGGGACAAGGTGTGTCTGCCATTGCTCACGAAGTAGAGGCTCCCAACGCCCAATGCCTTATGCCCACGCTCGTACGAGCGGTCTACCTAACCTTGGCACCACCAGGAATGGGTACGTAACGAAAAGTCATCTCCCTAGGAATCTCAAAGTCAAAGGACTCGTCAGTGGCACTCGATCCTGCTGAGTGTGACGCCAGCTATCCAAAATCCGATCAAACATGAAAGGAAAGCTCACGGTACATCGAGAGGTCTTCTGTCGAACTGCCAGTCTATCCACTCGAAAAGTCTCCACAACATCCCCTGTATATACAACTCGACCGGAGGTGGAATCGAACTCCATGGCCAAGGGAATCTCCATATCTGGAAAGTCAAAGATCACCTCCAACGACGTTGTCATCACCAGGATCTCCACCGCATTCGCCATCCTTTGGGTTACCATCATCAATTGAAGGAACCACAGGCAAGGGCCAACTTCTTAAATAAAAGCAGATAACACAGTATAACATAGTATACAATTCAACAAGAATGCTAAATGCTTTGCAAATGCCACTGTTTAAGATTCCGGAATTCCATGCAATGGTCAACCGTCCTATACGTATCAGGATCGATAATTTTCCATGCGATGAATGATTAACGATGTCCCTGAATTCCTTTGGCCTTGGGGTATTTCCACTTCCCCAGGATATTCAGGTCGATGTTATACCACAATGCATTCCACCTACTCCAATGAACATATCATGCATATGATATTTCAATAATGCATAATCAAATAAATATTCAATTATCCAGCACCACACCACAGTATATTATCTCCACATGATAACACTTATTCCACATATACCACATAATGAATTCAACAGTCCAACAATTTCAAATCACAATAATTTAGCAAATCCAATCAACTTGCATCCACAGTTCAATATTCAGCAAACATATGCATATGAATATAAACCACATCTCAGCATATCAATATCCAACTCTAATCATATCTAGAAGTAGCCCTTACCGAAAGCAAATAGCTCACGTGTTAAACACGTCGCAATCCTACTCAGCAGGAGCAATCCTTGAGGATCCTAAACAACACATCAAACCTTAGTACAACCCTAATTCACCCAAAAATAATTCCCTAGTCTTAGATTCAATTCTAACCCCTAGGTTCTCAATCCCCAAAATATTTATAATAAGGTATACATACTTGAAACAATAAGCAACTTGAAATTAAAGGTTTTTAAAGAGTTAAGACTTACTTGAAATAATACACAAAGTTGAAAACAAGGTTTTAAATACTAAAACTCACTTCTTTTAAAACTTGAGACACGAACAACACTAAGATCAAATACTTTACGTAAAAATCCTTAAATTAAGGCTCCACTTGGCTTTAGGATTACAAAATCCTAATTTGTCTTAAGTGTTTCATTGCCTTTAACAATCAAAACAACTTCCAATTAAACCAAACTATTTCCAAAACTTTCCAAACTTACTCAACAACTCAAAGCACTTAATTTAAGCTAAGAACACACAAATTTTTTTGTTTCCCAAGCTCTTCGAGCTCTCGACCACACCCTTCTTTTAAAAAAAATGCAAAACTTCCAATTAACCAAAACAACATCATTCAATACTTAATCCCTTTTCAAAACATCCATTTTTTCTAAAACAAAACCCATTACACAAGTCCATTACCCTTTCATGGCTTTCAAGCACTCAAGGAATTTCCAAAAATTTACAATTCCTTTGATCAAAACCAAAATTGACAACAACAACAACAACAATAAAAAATCATTAAGGAGTAAAAACCACAAATCAATTGAATGATTTACATGGAAGATCACTTAACCCCTTTCTCCTAGACCATTGATCTAGGGTTTAAGAAAATTAGGGAAAAACATGTTCATCTCTCCCATGATCCCATTCAAGCCATAATCAAAAGCATTTAAACAAGAAATAAGCAAAAGAAATAACTCCTACACCTAGAAATGGAGCTCACGGTTTTGGGGCTTAAAGGAGACAAGGAAAAATTGGTTTCAAGCTTACTTACAAGGTTAAGAAAAAGTAATCGAGAAGAAGAAGAAGCTAGGAGCAAGTATGGTTGAAGAATGGAGATGAAAACATGCCAAAATGATGAACTAGGTGGAAGCTATAGATGAGAACCTAAGCTTCTCTCTCAAGAACAAAGTGAAAGAAAAGAAATGAGGGTGAAAATGGGGTGGGGGGTCGCGGCTAGCTGAAGGAAAATGGGAGGGATTAAAAAAATTTAACTAAAGGGTAAAACACTTGGCTGGGATTAAAAAATAACCCCCTAATCCTAGAGTCTTAAGCGTACTAAAAAAAATATGGCGTCGAGTAATCGTGTTATGATTAATTCTTTTGCCGATTAAATCGCAAAAATTAATTTAGTTAGAAATTAATTCGCCGCGTGATAATAATTTATCATAAATAATAAAAACAATTGAAAACACTTAATTATAATCACAATAAGTTACGATTAGATTTTCATCGAAATCGGAGTTCGTTTAAAATTTTATTGCGGATAAAAACTATCCGGTAATTCAAAAGGTGAAACTTCGTTAGAATTTTTTGATGATTTTTGAACCATGAATTAATATAAAATATTAATTCTCAAATTTAATTTTATCTTGATTTAATTCAATCACTTACTTAGCCAACAAGAAACTGCTTATTACAGCATAAATACGACAATTTACACTAAAATAACGTTAAATAACACATCGTAAAAATACAGATATTACACTATATTGAAATATCATATGCATGATATATTCATTGGAGTAGGCGAAATGTATCGTCATGCATTATGGTAACCTTGACCTAAATATCCTGGGGAAGTGTATGAACCCCAAGGCTATGACTGGAATTCAGGGGCGTTGTTCATTTAACCCTTAGCATGGAATATTGTCGCATTGGTGACGTACTATGGCGCACCAACGATTGACCATTGCAGAGTATTCCGGAATTATAAACAGTAGCATGTAGTTGCATTTACAGAGCATTTATGCATTTTTACTGTCTTGCATATTGTGCTATATTATGTGTCTGCTTAACTAAGAAGTTGACTCTTGCCTGTGGTCCCTTCAATTGATGATGTAACCCAGGGGATGGCAAATGCGGTGGAGATCTCGGCGATGACGATGTCACCGGAGGTGATCTTTGATTTCCCAGATATGGAGATTCCTTAGGCCATGGAGTTCGACCCCACTTCAGGCTAGGTTATATATATAGGGGATGTAGTAGAGACCTTCCGCGTAGATGGACTGGCTGTTTGATAGAAGATCTCTCGGCGTACCGTGAGCTTTTCGGTCTTGGTTGATCAGATTATGGCTGGATGGCATCGCACTCAGCAGGATTGAGTGTCACCGACTTCTTCTTCTACTTCAGCTGATGAGTCCTTTGAGATTCCCAGGGAGACGACATACTGTTACGCACCCATTCCTGGTGGTGCTAAGGTTAGGAGGACCGCTCGTAAGAAAATTGGCATGAGGCGTTGGGCATTGGGAGCCTCTACTTCACGTGCAGCGACAGATTCACCTAGCCCAATGGCAGATCCGGAGCCAGAGCCGGAGGTTGTGCCGACTTCTCCCTTGCGTGTCAAGACACCCACCCTGCCCGTAGATCCTTCTTCTGTTTGTTGTGAGTGTGGCGAGGCTGGATGTAGTGGCGTGGGTTGGATCGACAATGTATTGGTGGAGGAGTTTAGGCTAGAAGGAGTACCTGCTTCTATACCTTTTGTGGATTTGACCGGAGATGATGAGGACGACCCGATGGAGGACAAGGAGGAGGACTCGTCAGAGGATATGGATAGTGATGTGTAGATTTGGGTTGTTAGTGATGTCAGTCAGTGGTGTATATAGTTTTTGATGGTGACCAGTTAGTCTGTTAGTCTTTTGTGGTAGTGGTTGGATAGGTTTGGAGGTTTTACTGCCGGGAGTAGAAGTATGACTACTCTTGTTAGGGTCTTCATACTTTAGGTGTATTCTTCTTGTGGATATTTATTTACCTTGTATTTTGTACAAACTAGTTGTATATCTTTTGGAAATGTATATATGTTTATATTTCAGTGGCATCTGTCTTTTGCATGGTAGAACTCCATCATGTTTCTAAGACGCTGTGGATACTCTGACTATGTTTTGCAAAAGACATTTTTTTATAAAAAAAAATTACCGCATTTTCCAAAGGACAAAAGAGTATCATTTTGAAAAGATCGTTGTATTTAGAGTTAAGTTCTAGTTTAGTAGCGCTTCAGAAATGGGGTGTTATATATCCAAATACCCTAATTTTGGTCCAAACGAGGAGGTTCCACTTGAAGGGAACGAGGAGAAGAATAAAAAAGGGGTCTAACACATCGAGGAGGTTAGAGTAGCGTTTACAGTTTACTGTGGTGAAGGGGACCATAACCCTTTACCCACTTAATTAGATAATTATGTCTGATTACTTGTTGATTGCGTGATTGATTTCTTATCTGACTATATGCTGATTATACATGATTGTATATTTGAGTATATATTGGAATGACTAGATATCATGTTTAGAATATGACCTAGATGATAGAAGAGTTTATGTATTCAACCTTATGATGAGATAATGATAGTGAGATATTAGGTTGGAAAACTAGACTCATAGGTTAAGAATTTGGGATGAATGCATTATGACATAGGCATATGCATTGTGTTTGTTCTCTCTTGTAAGAGAGGACACTATGCTTTCTCTTAGAGGTAGAATTATGGTTTCTCAGGTGTTGAGGTCGACTCTTTGTATAGAGGCCACTACATATAGTGATAGACTTTCCCAGAAATGTTTTGGATTAAACTCACGTATATAGGCCTTTATATATAAAGGCTCCATTGAGATAAATTCTACATGTAGAAGCTTCTATGTATAGAAGTCCCACCGTAGGATTTATTGGATAAAATTCTACCTATAGAAGCTCCTATGCATAAGAGTTCCACTCTGCCTATGCTCTCTAGAAAGCATAGGAATCTCTATGTATAGAGACTCAGTCAGGATTAAACTCTATGTATAGAGGCCTCTATGTATAGATGTTTTGCCCTAAGATTTTGCCAACATGTAGATGTAGGTGCATGTACTTAGGCCCTGATCCTAAAGATAGATGTTAGAGATGATTGTGAGTGTTAAGCATTAAACTACTAAATATTATTCTATAATCCCCTTTTCATAATGTTTATAAAACTTATCCCTATAATAATTTTATATGTACGTATTGTTCGATCGATTACCGATAGACAAGGATGTCATGCATGGATCGGCTAATGAGCATACTGATGGACTAGGGGATCCTATGGATGCCACTAACTATGTCGACTGAGGAAGTAGGACGTAGTTAGCATTTGGGCTGCTTCACATCTACATTAGTATACTTAGGACTAGTTTCCCTTAGATTACGAGTTGTCAAAACTCGTATATGTTTTGAAAGACCTACCCTTTAGCTTATATAAAACCTGTCATGGCGACAAGGTTGAGACTATCATCTGACATTGATGGTTTATATCAGAAGGGTAGACTTAGGTGTGATACAGTTGGGTGTTTACCACGCCCACGGGTATCAAAGATTACTATATCTTTTGTGTACACGGGTATTTAGGGTGGTTAGGTGTTTACCACGCCCTGTTAATGTATTGTCTCAATTTACTTGTTATGTAACTCTGATGATAATATATAATAAATAATTGTTTTTATATCTCTGTGTTCTAGATGTGTGTTTTTATGTTATAAATATACGATTAGGTATTATAAGTATGATTACTTTGAATGTGACACCGAGAGGTGTTAGATTTAGGTGGTATCAGAGCAGTTCGGTCCTAACTCGGCCGTATGCTTTAAGCTGGCCAAGTCTAGAAGTCTAGATAGTCTGATAGTCTAGTCATTGATGTTCCTAATTAGAGTTGGGAACTAAACTGACTACAAGAAACCTCTATTGTTTGATTTTTTGTACTAACTTACTAACTTAAATATAGACTCAACTGTTAGTTTCTCTTGTAGTAATCGATGGCTGGAAGGACTATCTCTGCTCGCAATAAGAACCGCACTCGTAATAACAACGAGGGAAGTGGAGAATAAGGTACTGGTGTCGATAACCCTAACCATGAAAACTCTTAAGTTATGCAAATTATTAGAGATATGGCGGCAGCCGTGCTCCAACAGTCCAATTAGAATTCTCAATTGATTCAGTAGCATAGAGAATTCTTGCAGTAGCATTAAAATCAACCCAGAAGAGCAATGGACATTGATTCTGGACTGACTCTATTTCAAAATAATAGACCCCCAGAGTTCAAGGGAAAGTACAACCCTTCAGGTGTTGAGTCCTGGCTCAAGAGGATCGAGAAGATATCTACAGCAATCACTGCTGCGAAGAGTGGAAAGTTACTTTTGCGATCTTCATGCAGGTGGAGGACGCTGAACACTGGTGGGAAGGAGTGTCTAAGATAATGGAAGTAGAAGGACAAGAACTCACTTGGGATCTATTCAAACAAGTATCTATTATTAACTCTATCCCAACGAAATTTGGAGATGTCGTTGATTCGAGAACGGTCTCAACTAGAAACTTCAACGGATAATCAAGTCGCTAAAGATAAACTGATTGTCAAAACTACTTGATCGATGCATGACGTTGGAGACTGTCAATAGTAAGAAGCCTAACTAACAGAATAGAGGTGGAGGTGGACCAATTCATAACAATCAGAATAAGGGGGCTAAAAACCATAATAAACCCTACAGTGGACCTGGGTAGTAGAAGCAACAACAACAAGGTTTTGCAAATAGCGGAAATATGTCATTGTGATGCTCTAAATGTAGAAAAGCGTGTCTCACTCAGAATTTCAACTTCACCGATCGTGTTTGTTTCTATTGCGGAAAGTCGGGGCACTTCATCAAGGATTGTCGACTCGTAGCTGCATCACAAGCAAACACTGGAGGGCAGAAGGCTAAACCTCCGAAATTTGGACGTGTATTCACCGTGAGAGGAACGGAATCTGAACATGACAAAAACACAAGAAAGGGGGTTTGAATTGGGTTTTAGAATTCTTTTTGAAATACTTATGTTTTTTAAAACCTTTTCAAAATAACTCTTTAACCAAAATAGCAATAAGAACGAGTAAAGATAAGAGAAAGAATACGACATAATGATTTATACTAGTTCACTATCACCTGATAGCTACGTCTAGTCCCTTTACCACACTGAAGGATTTCTCCACTATAATCAACTGATTACACTTAAGAATATACTATTGCCAACCTGGCTATACTCTTAACTTCTTAGAACGACTTAGTACAGTCAAGCCTCTATGGAAATACAACCACTACTGGGCTAAATACAAGAGTTCAAGAATACTTTGAAACAATATAAACAGCTCTCAGCAAGAGAGGATTTACAATGAAAGCTTTAAGCATAGAAAACAACTTTCTTGAAGAAAGAATAAAACGATTAAGTGTCGTTCACTTGGTCTCAGAGATTTGGAAAATTTCTTAGTTGCTTACTGCTCAGATTTTGTTTCCAATAGTTTCGTTAACCTTCTTCAGTGAAATGAGTAAGGTATATATAGCTAGGGTTCCAAATAGTGTCGTTGTGACCTAGCAGGTCTTTCTCCAATGGAAAAAATTTGAGATCTGCTTTTTGTGGCTTTTAGTGAGTCATGTCATTTTTCAAGTTATAATCCATACACTGACACAACAGACAAATATAGTTTCTGTCTCTTTGTGACCCTTTTTGAATTTGTGATTCTTTCAGAGTAAGACATATCTGATGATTATATCCGTTGACATTCCATTTGGCCTTTGATACCTTGTACATTAAAAGATCATCAATAAGGTTTCTTTAATACTTGAAATGGCCTTTACTACTTCACTCAGTCTGGTTTCTAGCCAGAGGCATCTTCTACCAGATGATGCTTTCTACTAAGATACTCTGCTTACCAGAGTAAGCGTGAACCAGAGTCAAGGTCTTCAGAATATAGCTTTACTCAGGCTTCCATATACCAGAGGCATGTAGTACCAGACACAGGGTTCCAATAGAGTGTAGTTCTACTAGAGCTTGGTCTACTATAGGCATGATCATGCCAGAGCATGGTCTACACCAGAGTGTTGACTACCAAAGCTTGGTCTACTAGAGCAAGGCTATAAGACGTTAACGTCATCATATCGTACCAGAGGATCAATGCCAGACTTAGAGGAATGGAAGGGAGGGTGAAATGTGTAACACCCCATTTTCGGAGCGCTACTAAACTGATATTCCGACAAAGTTGACATATTTCTGAAGGGTGGAATACTCTACATTTCACGTTTTCCAAAAATGTGGTTCTATATTTTTTTTTAAACAACTTCTTTAAGAAGGAACAGTCAGAGTATTGCAGCGACTTTTAGAAACATGGCAGTGAACATTTAAAGACACTAAATAACCATACTCATTTGTTTCATCAATTCATATATGACAATACATGTCTGAAACATAACAGTCAATTTATTACAAGGCAATTTATTACAACACTGTAATGAACTACAATTATCCTATAGCTGGTCGACACGTTACGCTCCTTACTAGACTACAAGTAAGTTCCACAAACATAACACAAGTAAAAAGCTGGACGACTATCCTCAGCTGCCCCTCTCTGCAGTTCTGAATCCTTCGCTTGCTCCACCATCTGGGTTACATACATTAATTGAAAGAACCACTGGCAAGGGTCAACTTCTTAAAAATAAAGAGACAGATATACATATTCGGCAATACACTCGACAACAAAACATGTAATAACAAGACATATTACAGGAACTAACAACTCATAACAATAAGCAACAACAGTATGCACAGTTCTCAAGATGCAATTCAAGACTCTCTCCAGACTCAGCTCACGACTCATTTTCTCTCGACACTTCGACAATTTTTCCGGAAAGCAGACGCCGATCCATCCACTGAATACCAGCCGTAGCTTTGGGATCTTCGCTCTCCCTAGGACATTCAGCTCCAGTTCCTTAACGCTGTGACGCCTAGCTAATCCACCACGAACGAAGGGGACCTAACACCCTCAGTTGTCCGGCTCACAACTCAAAAACGTCTCGACGACTCGACTAAGCTCTCAGACTCGAAGAACATTCGCCGCATACGAAATTCAAGGAGCAATTCGCATAATTATTCGACCGCATATCAAATAATTTAAAGCAAGCTTAATATAGTGAAACACAATTCAACAATATAAGCAACATTAGCAATTCACATATTGAAACACAATTCAACAATACAAGCAGTATAAGCAATTCACAGCATTATTCAACTGCATATTAAATAATTGCACAACTCAACAACAACAGTCGACAATCAAATCATAGAATCCATCTCTTTGCAACTCAATGGAGTTCACAGAGAGGAACAAACAAGTGTGGGGGGTTGGGGACAGCTGCCAACCTCTTACAGACAAACCCACTAAATAATCAATATATCAAAGAGCAGTAAAACGAAGGGGTACAAGACCCTCACTTCGAACCCTGAGGTTCTCAGACTTCTTCGCTTAAATACTTGAAATTAAATTTCTATCGTATCTAAAAGTTGCCCTTACGCATAAATACATAATCAATAACACTAGAATGTGAAGCGCCCTTACCAAACTCCAAGCTGCGCGTATTCCTGTATTTCACACCGCATGATCTCGGATTTACTCGAGGCCTAACACAGCAAACAAACTTAGCACAATTCTAAGGGCCTGATTCTATAACCCTTAGTCTCTCAACCTATCCCTTTCCTAACCAAAAATTCATTCAAGCATTTAAATACTAGCTACTAGAAAAGAAATAAGGTTTTTGAACTAAAACACTTAAAAAAAAATAACACATAACACTTACTTTAGAAAATGCTAACTTATTTGAAAAGAGTGAAGTTTTGAAACTAAAATCTTTTCTTGAAACTTCAAAAGAAACAATCATGCAATTAGCCACTTTCATAAATTTCAAGGCCTAAAACACATACTCATGCAAGTATTTAGACAAGTTTACAAACAAAATTCCCCTTCCAATACCTCCTAGGGCCTCTCGGCCACAACCTTCTTTGCTTTCAAAAAGAATTTGCAAAACTTCCTTTCATGATTTACAAACCACAAATCACTTCCAAGTCATTTTCAATTGTACTACAAGGCAATAAACATCTAGTTAACACAAGACATGACTCAAGCACATTCAAAGATATGTTTCTAAAACCTTTTCCAAAAACAAGAGTTTCAAGAGTTCTTTCAATCAACCAAACACTTTTTACTTAAAAACTAGTTTGAAATACTAAGTCACATACTTGAAGTATTTGTGTAAAGAATCATCTCTTGAGAACTAAAACACAACACACAATTTAAAGGCTAGCTTTTGAAGAATTATTTTTCTACATTTCTAAAATCCTAATTATCATACCTCTAAGCAAATGGTTCCTACAAAATCAATTATCAACTCAAGCTTACAATAAAATGCACAATTTCCTTTCAAGTGGCAAGTCATGTTTAAAACCAAATCTACTAAGTTTCATACTCTTTCACCAAAAACAATTTCAAAGTAAAATTTCCAAAGCATTTTCCAAACAACAAGCTAGTGCCATTTTCCATAGCATTTTTCCTTTTTAAGATAACTCATGATCAAATCCAATTTCATAAAGTTTCATGATTCACTTAACAAAACATTTCCAAATTCTTTTGCTTTCCAAAACATTTTCATCATGGCCATAGAAGTGCTAAAAATTAGAGAATCACTTAATCAAGTTCACATGCCATTTTAGGTCCCTCAAGCATAAATTCCCACATGTAACTTACAAACTATTCTACTTAAACATATACAACAATCCAATAACAATTAAACTACCCAAAACATAACCCTCATCAATTAATTACGTGATTCATAACATAATTACCACTAATCCCCTTTCCTCAAGAATAGGTTTTTATCAAAACAATACCCAATCAAAGTTTTAATCCCAAACTATCAATTTAAAACAACAACATCAACATCAATTAAGCTAGGAACACCAATTAATTCACAAGATTCACAAGAGATCACACAAATCCCTCTTCCCTTAGGTTAGGGTTTCAAGAATTTGGGGATAATGTGTTCCTTTCTCTTATTGATCATAATCAAGCACAATTAAACACAAAACAAGTCATAAATACAAGAAATCAAAGTGAAAGAACTATCACCTTCTCCCTCCTCTAGCTCACTTTTTTTTTTTGAAGCTCAAGAAAGGGCAAGGAAGTGCTTATCTTTATGCTTACTCACTAGACCAAGAGGTAGGTGCTAATTAGATGGAGAAATTGGAAACAAAATGTGATTGGAGGAAGTGAATACTATTTACGCTGGAAGTGGAGAAAGAGTAAGGATTTGGAAACAAATAAAAAAAATGAAATGAGAGTGTGGCAATGGGAGGTACTCTGGCTGAATAAGGAAGAGGAGAAGAAGTAGGCTTGGCTTGCTTTTTCTTCATCAACCATGAGCATGTTGGACAAAAGAAATAAAATGGAAGGGTTAAAAATGGAGAGACTCACGCTGCTGGAAACAAAGAGGAGGGGAAGAATAAAAAGAAGGGAAATGAAAAAAAGATGGAAGTGAAATAGGGTGGGGGTCGCAGCCTGGTTAAAAGAAAAAAAAGGGGAGAATTTAAGACTTTTAATTAAAAAAAATAACACCTTAGGTGTTTCTCACACAAGGTAAAGCAAAGTGAGGGAAAAAAAATAATGAGGGTGAGAATTAAGGGAAGGTTACGGCCAACAGCCCCTAAAAAGGGTGTGATAAAAAAAATAATTTTATTAAGTAAAACACATGGTTAAAACTGAGTGTAAGAAAAGTGTAGGAATTTAAATCACACTCAAAGTGACACCTAACACCAAAAAGCTAGATGCTAAACCCATCACTAGTCTAACCCATCTAATCTTTGATATCTCATGATTACCATCTAATCTTAGAGTCTAAGGGTACTAAAATACGACGTCGAATAATCGCGTTACCGATTAATTCTTTGCCGATTAATTCGCGAAAATTAATTTACCGAGAAATTAATTCACCGCATAATAAAATATTATCATAAATATTAAAAACAATCTAAAACACTCAAAAATAATTGTTGCAAGTTACAATTCGATTTTCATCAAAATCTGAGTTCGTTGTAAATTTTAATGCGGATAAAATTTACCCGGCGATTCGAAACGCAACGAAACTTCGTTAGAGTTTTCCGACGATTTTCGAACCATGAATTAATATTAAATATTAATTCTTAAATTTAATTTCATCTTGATTTAATTCAATCAATTTCTTAGTCAGCAAAAATACGGCGTTACGCGTCATGAAAAACTTCTAATAAGTATAATTGATGAATTCTCTTTAAAAGCAGCATACGTCTACGCTGTCAATTAATTCGAATTGACATCATGAATAATAATTATTTATAATAAATAAATTATTCAAAATAAGTCAAAATAATTCCACGTACTCTCAGTAAATCATTGAGGTGATCAATCTCTATGACTTATCTTTAAGTATTCAGGATTTTATTGCTAAAATCACTTTTCTTAAAAATTGGGATGTTACAAAATGCACACAGAGCCATAGCTTTCTGAGGAAGTTCCATATGATGAATATTGACTTACCTTTTTTCATTATTTGTTATCATCAAAACAATTAAGGGTCATTGTTTCTGAATCCACTTGATTCCAATAGAATCCTCTCAATCTCCTGACCTGATACAAGGTACATGCTTAGTATTAGGAAAACTTCTAACTGTGTTGTATGACTCAAGAGCAACTCACTTCTTTATCTCACACGATTGTGTAAATTTGCTGAGATTAACAGCTCATCCCTACACTATCGTTTGGTTGTGTCTACTCTAACCAATGAATCGTTGGTTGCTACTTTTGTCTATCTGTAATGTCCTGTTCTTATAGGAGATCAAATTTTCGATGTAGATATAGTCTATGTACCTCTACAACAGCTAGATATAATCTTAGGCATAAATTGGCTTTCGACTAATAGTGTAATCTTAAACTGTTCTCCAAAGACTCTTACGTTCTCCGATAAATCTGGAGTTATATATACCGAACAAGGGGACTTAACTAAGAGAAAATCTCAAGTATCTGCAGAGGTGAAAGGATATCCTAGTTTGAATTCCCTATCATCAAAGAGTTCCCTGAAGTATTTCGTGATGATATTCCGTGATTACCACCAAAGAGAGAAATTGAATTTGCGATCGACCTTGTACCTGGAGCAGGACTAATTTCAATTGCAGCTTACCGGATGTCACCTACAAAATTAACGGAGCTGAAGAAGTAGCTAGATGATATGCTTGGGAAGCAATTCATCAGACCTAGAGTGTCCCCATGGAGAGCTACGATACTATTAGTCGAATCGAAAGAACCTATCTTTAAAAAACTTAAAGCTTTGGGGTGTAGGCAGTAAGGAGTTGGTGACGTGGTCGATTGCTCAAATAGGTCCAACCGACCTCTTAGGAATTTTTTGCTTGAAAAAAATAATAAAAGAAACAATTGATGGTGGGATCCATTTCAAGACCTTCACATAATATCTCGAAGGCCATAACAAGAGCCCAGACGTTCGAATGTAGCT
Organism: Calophaca sinica; assembly: GCA_037113605.1. NCBI lineage: Eukaryota > Viridiplantae > Streptophyta > Magnoliopsida > Fabales > Fabaceae > Calophaca > Calophaca sinica. The sequence continues at coordinate 541,865 of JBAFXK010000014.1, read as the reverse complement.
GAGTCGATGCCACATTTAGAACCCGAGAAAATGTGTTTCAAAGTCTGTAAAGGGTAAACGGACACTTAGTCTTTTCAGAAGGGGCTCATGCATATAAGTGTACTTGTCTGACACACCAATCGGTCTCTCATATACCAGTTCGTCCTCATGGCATGGCTTTAAGGTAACATACCCTCACTGTTTTGGCCATGTAATTAGGTTAGCCACCTTACCCAGGTCTTTTATTTTGGGTGTAAATGGACTTGGCCCGACGAACCTATATAGCCACCCACGAATAGGGTCCTACCGCAGCTCGATTAGGTACCTCCTCCTCAGCCATAAGATTTCGTAATAGAATAACACAATCACTGTCAGAGCCATCAGAGGAATATGAGGCAAATAACTCTCTAATCTCTCGCAACATTTGAGAGGGAGGAAGAGGGGGTTTATCAGGAATTATGGGGGCTGCGACTGGTTTCATGGTTTTACGAATCTTCCCGTTCGTCCTCATCGTCATCAAAGAAAATGATACCAGTCATCTGAAATAGAAAGGGAGTGAAGAAAGTTTATAATGCCACTCTGGTGGAATTTGAAGCGGAGAACATTGAGGAATTTACGCTCATCTCGTGAACGAATTGGTTCGCAACAGCTGACAACATTTTTTAATTAACGGGTCGTCCCAGTTCGGCCTGTTTCGCTTCTAAACATGACAAAACTTAGGGATCACGACATAAACCTAATTTTAACATAATGGGACTCTAAGAGGCAGCTTCTAATCATCCTCTAAGAGCTCTCAAAGAACCCTTGAATTCCAAGAGCTCTCATTGTCGTTTCACGCCGTTCTCTCTCGTTCCTCCACCAAATTGAGTATCGTCTTCAAGGCTACGACCAGCGAGCCATCCTCTTTCTTCTCCTTTAATTCTTTTACGTTTTTATAAGGAGAATTCGTTTAGTAACTCAAATCTTTGCACTTTCCTTTTTTTAAATTCTTTGAGATTTAAGTCCCAATGTTAGTTTTGGGTTCCATTATTGTCGTAACGCTAGGAACTGAGGAAGGATTCAAATTCGAGACTCTCTAGACCCTATTGGAGGCTACAAAATTCATTTAAGGTATGACGGCGGATGATCCTATGAAAAAAGGCCTAGGGTTTCAATTAGCATGTTTGGGGTATCCCATGACCCTTATGCCTTGCGTGGAAACTTGCTTGCTTTAAACCATTGAATGAGCAATGGATTAATGAGTCATGTTACTATTTTTGTTACCCTTGTGGCCCTTGTAGGAGCAAGGAGCCCTATGTGATATTTGTCATAGCCGAGGTTCTATCCACCCTCCAGCTGTACTCACGGTCTTTTCCACCCCCATGTGGAAATTTTGCCTTATGGAAGGTTCGAACACAGGACCTAGGGCTTAAGTAACCTAAATGCACCTTGCCATTACCATCTAAGCTAAGTAGCTTGGTTGGTGATGGCAAGGTGCTTTCGAGTTACTTAAGCCCCAGGTCTTAGGTTTGAACGTTGCATAAGGCAAAGACTCCACAGGGGTGGAAAAGATAATCTGATGAGAGTGATAGAACCTTGCAGGCTGTGTGACAAAAATGCGCCTTTTTGTCACGGTGAAGTTATCCACCCTCGAATTTGTACTCATAGTCTTCTCCACCCCCATATGGAGTTTTTGCCTTCTGCAAGGTTCAAACCCGAGACCCTGGGGCTTAAGTAACCCGAAAGCATCTTGCCATTACCAGCTAGTTGGTAATGATAAGGTGCTTCCAGGTTACTTAAGCCCCAGGGTCCCGTGTTCGAACCTTACAGAAGGCAAAGACTACATATGGGTGTGGAGAAGATCATGAGTATAGCTGGAGGGTGGATAGAACCACAGTTGTTACAACATTGGTTATGGCTTTTGGATGATGTAGTGCATGATAATTGTCTCCTTGAATTAGTATAATTATTTGTGATCTAAATTGCATGCCCTAAGTGTTGGTACCTAAACGATTGAGAAATATAGACCCTCAATAATTTTGATGATAACAAAGTAACTAAGTAAGATCAATTTATCTTCTAATAAGTATTGAAGTGTGTAGGACTCTATTTTCTAAGTATTTGTACAAATCAAGAACATCACTCAAGCAAGAAGAAGGAAGTTACAAGTGAAATCAAGCACTGAAAGATATAGTGTCTGTTAACAAGCTTGCATTTGGTACTAGCTCTTAGCGAGCGTCCGGTATCTCAAGATTAAGACATATGGAATGCATCTTACTGCCTATGACTTAAAGTCAACTCCCGGTGATACTCAACATCTATCTTACATCTTAGCGAGTATCTGGTCCATTATAGAAACACGTGTGAAGCAAGCATTGCCCATCATCTTCCAATCTCAGCATCTTATCTGGTGAATCTTGTGCATTCAATTCCAAATATTCCTTGGCACTCAATTTGTTAGTACGAGGTATCAAAGGTGTCAACTTTAGCTAAAGGACAAGTAAATCATACACTTTTAAAATTGTGCCAAGCTGCAATGATTCAAATGATTGGATATGAAAATCATACAACGGTAAAAGCTGTACTATTATTCGAATATTCCTTAGAAAAGGAAATTCTGATATTTCTCCTCAAATATCTCACTCAAAAGATCTCTATAAATACTACATCTCCGAGATCGAAGATGGGTTAGAGAAACCAAGTGAACAATCAAGAATTATGAGCCAAGCCCTCTGTGAACCAACATTGAACAAGTCTTAGCGTCTTACTCTTTCGAAGTGAAAGTTATTTCATTTTTAAGCTTATATTCTGTATTTTCTCTTGTTGAGAGTTATACTATTTTCAAACTATTTCATTGTAACTTGCTAAGCCTTGTGAAAGGCTAATTCCTCAAAGGCTCGATTGTACTTAGTCGTTTTAAGAACTTGAGAGTATAGTCCAGTTTGAGACGGTAGTATACTCTCAAGATATTTGTAATCAGTGAGATTATAGTGAAAAATCTTTCAAGTACGAAGGGACTAGACATAACTACTAGTTAGTGGTGAACTAATATATATCTCTATGTCTGCTTTATCTCTTTGCTCCTTTCCTTTCCTTCTTAGTTAAGAGAAAAATAGTTTTCATAGCTTATCTTCAGCATCCGGTGCTTTTCTGCGTTTGGTAGTAAAATTGTTTTCAAAAGAACTTGGTTTTTATGTTATGATTTGCGAAAAGTTTACAACACATTTCAACCCCCTTCTTGTGTTCACATTCAATTGGTACCAGAGCTCAGCCTCTTAGTTGAGCACTTAGCAGTGTTAGAGGAAAAGATCATATCTTTTGGAAAATGTCTACTGAAGGTGGCCACATGAACTGTCCTTCATTGTTTACTGGAGAACATTTTGACTAGTGGAAAGACAAGATCAAAACATTTTTTAAATCTCAACAACTTGAACTTTGGGAAATGGTTGAAACTAGGTTTACCATTCCCACTACTAATGATGACACTGTGTTGCCTAGAGAAAAATGGAATGCTGATCAGAAGGAATATCAGCTAAATCAAAAAGCTAGATATATTCTTAGAAAAATACGGTAAGAGTGATACGGCAAAGGAAATATGGGATTCCTTAGTTCTATCCTATGAAGGCTCTGCACAAGTTAAAGAAACTAAAGTAAGCATGTTGGTTCACTAATATGAGTTGTTCAAGATGGAAGAAGATGAAAACATTGAGAAAATGTTTGGAAGATTTCAAACACTTGGTCACGGTTTGAAGGCTCTTCGAAAAGCTACACCACTGTTGATCATGTGAGAAAAATCTTGAAAAGCCTATCCAAGTAGTGGAGGCCAAAAGTCACTGCTATACAAGAAGCTAAAGATCTTAGCACTCTTTGTCTAGGAGATCTCTTAAGTTCTTTAGAAGCTCATGAACTTGAGCTAAATGAAGAATAACCTGTGAAGAAAAGCAAGTCGATTGCTTTGAAAGTCAATAAGAATAAACCTACTACTTCTAAAGCCTTACAAGCTGAGGAAGAATCAGAAAATGAAGCTTCTGATGAAGACAGTGATGGATCAAATGATGAGCTTTCTTTCTTATCCAGAAAGATCCAAAGAATGTGTTAGAAGAAAAGGAACTTCAAAAGAAAGCAAAGACAAAAGTCAAGTCATTTGCTATGAATGTAAGAAGCCAGGGCATTTCAAGTCACGAGAAACCTAAGGAGAATACCTTCAAAGACAAGAAGAAGAGTCTTATGGCTACATGGGAAGACCTAGATTTATCTTCTTCAGAAGAAGAAGCTAACATAGCCCTTGTTGCTGACATGGAGTTCAGGATCAGGCGAAGAAAATGAAGAGGTAAATCTTGATTCTTTCTCTGAACTTCAAGCTGCTTTTGATGAACTTGTTAAAGACTCTTCCACTCTCTTCACTGAGTATAAAGCTTTGAAAAAGAAAATTTCAAAATTATCAAAAGAATTTCAAATCTTGAACGATAAAAATACAAAGCTCAATGAGGAGAATGAGAAGCTAAGAGCTGAAAGTCACCGTTTGGTGACTGAAAGCTCTAAGACCGAAGGAAGTTCCAAACGCAAGTAAAATGAATATGAAAATGCATTTCAAAAGTTCCTTGTTGAGAGTGTAACACGTAGCAAACAAGCATCTATGATTTGGGATGTCAGTAAAATGACAACTCAAGGTCTTGGTTACAAATCAGATGAACCAACTTTGCGAAATACAAACCTTAAATCTGATGATACCAATGATAATAGTGAAAGCTTGTTTTGCACATACTTTAAAAAGTATGGTCACCTTAAAAGTGGATGCTCTGCTTTCAAAACAAAGAATGACAAGTATCCTTCTAAAGCTAACAAGAAAGGACCCAAGAAAATTTGGGTACATAAATACAAGATAGTCTATGTTGCATATATGCTTAGCAACAAAGTCACCACACCAGTGTTGGTACATAGACAATGGATAGTCGCATAACATGATAGGAGAAAAGCATATGCTCTAAGAGTTGAAGTATAAAGATGATGGATTTGTTGGTTTCGATGGAAACCAAAAAGGTGAAATAGTTGGAATTAGTCCTATCGGTAAGGACTTTCTTTCTTCTATTAATAATGTATTATATCTTGAAGGTTTAAGGCATAACCTACTTAGCATATATCAATTATGTGACAGTGATTATAATGTTGTATTCAATGAAAAGGCCTATTTAGGAAAGAGTCAAAAGGATGGCACTATATTCTTTACAACAAAGAGAGAAAAAACAACATTTATAAAGTGAATCTTTCTGATTTAGTAAAACGAGATGTCAAGTGTCTTATGATGATGAGCAATGGACTTGGCACAAAAGATTAGGTCATGCCAGCTTGAGATCAACCTCAAAGTTGAACAAGCACTATCTTGTTAGAGGCTTACCAAATCTTAGATACAAATCTGATGCTCTATGTGAAGCATGTCAAAAAGGAAAACAAGTTAAAACCTCATTTCATTCTAAAAATGTTGTTTTCATTTCTAGATCACTTAAACTTCTGCATCTTGATCTATTTGGTCCCACAAGGACAACCTCTTTTACAGGAAAGAAATATGGATTCGTCATTGTAGATGACTACACTAGATGGACATGAGTTAAATTTCTTGCCCACAAGGATGAGTCTTTCAAGGTGTTCACTATTTTCTGCAAATTTGTGCAAAATGAAAAAGGAATTTATATTTCAACTATTAGAAGTGATCATGGGAGAGAATTTAGAAATGAAAACTTTCAAAAATTTTGTAAAGAAAATGATATCTCCCATAATTTCTCCTCTCCTAGAACACCACAGCAAAATGGTGTTGTAGAAAGGAAGATTAGGTCTTTTTAAGAGATGGCAAGAACCATGATCAATGAGGCGAATATTACAAGACACTTTTAGGCAGAAGCAATAAACACAGCCTGTTATATTCGAAATAGAATATATGAACTGTGGAAAGGAAGAAAACTCAACATATCTTATTTTCACTCCTTTGGATGTACTTGTTATATTTTGAATACTAAGGATCAACTTGGTAAATTTGATTCTAGAGCTGAAAAAAGTGTTTTTAGAGTACACAACAAAGAATCTATGATGGTGCAAGAATCAATCCTTGTCAAGTTTGATGATAAGAAGCCTGACACTAAAATATCAGAGGTAGATGATCTATTTTCAGGTTTAGACATTGGAGGAACCAATGAAAAGCCTGAGGAGTCAACATCTGGTGCTACTCACCAGAAGCAAGCATCCAACCAGATAGAAGCTGAAACCATAAGGAACTGGCGCCCAGAAGATCAAATCACTGGGGAACCAAGGGACAAAATGAGAACAAGATTCTCCTCTAAAGAGCACGCCGATCTTGCACTACTCTCTGAATTGGAACCTAAAACTATTGACGAAGCCTTAAAAGATGAAGGATGGATTTGATCAAGAAGAACTTAATCAATTCCAACTCAATGATGTTTGGAAGCTGGTTACTCTACCAAAAGATAAGCAAGCCATTGGAACGAAAAGGGTATTTTGTAACAAGCTTGTTGAAGATTGTAAAGTGGTAAGGAAAAAGGCAAGATTAGTTGTCCAAGGTTATTCACAAGAAGAAGGTATAGACTTTATCGAAACCTTTGCACCTGTTGCAAGATTAGAAGCTATTCGTATTTTACTTTCTTTTGCTACACACCATGAGATAATTCTTTTTTAAATGGATGTTAAAAGTGCCTTCTTGAATGATTTCATAACTGAGAAAGTGTATGTGAAACAACCACCTAGTTTTGAAGACATTGAATTTCCAGAACATGTCTTCAAACTTAAAAAGGCACTATATGGTCTCAAACAAGCTCCAAGAGCTTGGTATGATAGACTAAGTTTATTTTTAATGGAAATGGCTTTACAAGAGGACAGGTGGACACTATTATGTTTAGAAAAACTTCAAACAAGTATTTTATACTTGTGCAAATTTATGTTGATGATATTATATTTAGTGCCCCTATTGAAAGCCTTTGCAAAGAATTTTCTAAGTTGATATAAGCTGAATTTGAAATGAGCATAATGGGAGAATTGAAATTCTTCCTTGGAATCCAAGTAAAGCAATGCAATGATGGTATCTATATTCATCAAAGCAAATACATCAAGAAATTGCTCAAAAAGTTCAATATGGTGGACTACAAGCCAATGAGCACATCTATGCATCCTACTTGCATGCAAAGATGAAAATTGTAAGAAGGTACAGAGGAAAAGCACAAGTGGAGGCTGCTAATTTCTTGGAGCAATTCTTGACCTTCAAGCAAAAAGCAAAGCACTATAGCACTCTAAACAGCAGAAGCCGAATACATTTCTGCAGCAAGTTGCAGTTCTCAACTTCTATGAATGAAATAGCAACTTGAAGATTATCTGATAAAAGAGAGTAACATTCCTATTTTCTGTGAAAATACTTCTGCTATTTGTCTTACAAAGAATCCCATCTTGCATTCTCGTGCAACGCATATTGAAATTAAACATCATTTTATAAGGGACTATGTTCAGAAGGGTGTACTTGAAATCAAATTTATTGATACAGATTGTCAACGGGCTGATATCTTTACAAAACCCCTTGCTGAAGATAGATTCAATTTTATAAGAAGAAATTTAAATTTTCATCTTATAAATGAATGAGCGTGTAATTTTAGCATCTATTGCTTATGACACCATGGCTAAAGGGAAGGTGTTGATAGAACACCATGTGGACCTCGATAAACTTGGCCAGTTTGATTTCGACTTCAGGCGAGGTTTGACACTGATGGGTTGGAGATAATAGTTCTCTCCTCAAGAAAGGAAAGTCTACATTACTACCACTAAGGAGTTTTGGGCTTCGGCAAGGTTATTCTTTGGAAGAACCGTGAAATGATATGTCACTAGTTTTGAGCTAATCATCTCTCCTCAAACGGTCTTTGAGTTAATAAGGTGTCCAGATGAAGGCTTATGGTATTCTAATGGTTAGAAAAATCAGATTGGAGGAGTACAAGTTATTTATAGCCTTCTGTATGACAATCTGGAAGCTTTGAAGGCATCAGGAAAGCCCCTGAATGTTGTGCATTTGAAGAGCCACTTCAAGGTTCTACATAAACTAATTTCCTAATTTGTTATGCTAAAAGCTGGGTTTACTGACATTATGAACAAGGACCACAAGTTTATAATGAGACACTATGTTGCTGGAACTCAACTCAACCTTCCAAGGTTGATTGTTAAACATTGATCCAAGCAGTAGTTCAAACCAGGAGAGGTAGCGCTGCTGAGAAACCAAACAAAGCCAATCCCTATGGCATGGTTCTCTCTGAGCTGATGAAAATGCAGGGAATCATTGAAATGATTAAACAAATGAATAGAGCAATAAAGGAAAAGTATTTGAACAGAAATGTCGGAGGTGTTGCTGTTGTTTTTGTCAAACAAGTTTGGTAAGAATAGGGTTGTGTTCTGCTGACTTGATCAGAAAGGTGAAGGTGGAAAAAGGAATCCTTCTTGGGGATCCTTTTGCTCACACTGCTGAGCCTGCTCTTCCTAGAAAATCCACCAGAAGCTCAACAAGGAAATATGCTTCCGGTGTGAGGAGACCTAATAAGCCTCTATCCACAGCTACCAGAAGCAAAGTTCAAAGGGTAACACCATCTGCTGAGTCTAATGATGATGATGATGATGATGATGATGATGATGATGATGACGACGATGACAAAGCTCCAATCAGAAAGCTGTTGGAGAAGAGAAAAGTAGAAGCTGATTTAGAAGGCACTACTTCATGTTCTCCGATAACAGAACCTGTGCCTCCACCAGAAGCACTTGCAAAGAGAAGAAGGCTTGACAAAGCCTACCAGAAGCAAACACAATAGGTAATAGAACCTGACTCTGAAATCTGTGTTGTTGCCTATGATAGAGATGATCCCATCATTGCCCCCCTGGTTTCTTTATCTCCTGCTCCTACACCCAAACCACCACAAATCACTACACCGAAACCACCACAAACCACCACTAAACAACCACTCCCTTCCACTAAAACACTAACCACCACCAAATCAACTAAATCAACTAAATTAAAACCGACGCTCACACTGTGTCTGTATCTCCATTTCCTCCCTCTCAAACCCTCATTGTCTCCACTCCACAAGCCATAACACCACAAGTTCCCTCATAATTTCTAGCATAGTTGCTTCCCTGTCTAACTCTCTCAACTATATTTTTCGTTCACCCTCTCCACGCATCAATGTTCGTGTCCTTGAAAACCAATCCTCAATACCCATAAAAGCTCTCTCTGCCAATCCCTTTTCAACTCCTAAGTTTCGTGAATCCCGACCTGTCCCTGTTAGAGAAGAGGTGTACAACTCTATCTATGACCATTCTTCTATGTGGCATATGAAGACTTTTACCTCAAGAGTTGCCAGACTAAATATTGTCCCTCTTGTTTTTGACAAGAAACTTAAGATGCATTTGGGTAGACAACATTGACCTCAGGGAAGAGGAATCATCAAGCTTTCCTTTGAGCTACCTCAATCTTTGCACAAAAATGAACCACTTACTCTGGAGGAGTGTGGCAGATGGATCACCAATGATGAGAAGGTTTTCATGCTCCACTGCTTAGAAATAAAGTGTATGGAGTTGGCACTTCTACGAAGAGATCTTATCTGTGCCACTGTTAGGATCATTCCTGATAGGCAAAGGTGGTTGCGATGGCTGATTCCGGATAAGAGAAAGACCAAGGTACCCCAAGGGTTCCCTAAGATGCTTACACCTGAGCATTGGGAATAAGCTCCCAAGAAATATCAAATTAAGAATCTACTTGACATCCTTGTTAGTGACAGGAATGAAGCCTAAGCACAATAATTCTACTACCAAAAATCAAGGTTGATTTTGCAAGTGTTGTGTCCTCTAGTCTCTCTAGAGAAGGAAGAAGTTGCAGAAAGAGGAAAACTGAGAAGAGATTGGGATTCTGACCTCCATATTTAACATTTCGATGATATGCTTCAATGCCTCAATCATAGACCTATGTCTATTGAAGAACAAGAGCGAAGAGCCTAAGAAGAAGAAGAAATTCTCAGGAAAAAAGAAATTGATCTTGGTAGCCAAGTTTTGGTGCACAAATGCTTGGAAGAAGACAACCTGAAGTGGCTTGATGTAACTCTCTCTGCTGAAGAAGAGAGAAAGGGCAACAAGAGGTGCTTTGAACTAGAAAAGGATATAATCAGTATCTGCCTTGCTGAAGCAAAAGTTGTGCTGAAGGAAACCTCTTCAGTGGAAACACTTTCGTTGTTTGATCTCACTATTGATGCCTTTTTCAAGGCAAGAGAAGCACAAAGGTTGGCCTTTTCTGATCTTCTTGATCTGGAAATTGAAGAACAATTAAAGTAGGACTTTGAGATGCATAGACTAGGAAGGCTCATCAAATGGTGCCTACCAAGAGGTGATTTCTTACTAGCTGCACAACAGAAGAGGCAGAAGCAACTACAAGTAGATCAAGGGGTTCTCTTAAAGCATATCAAGCTGCCATGGAACAGATGGAGAAAGGCTATATCTTGGCCTAAACCTGCACCAGATTCTGAAAAAGTTGAATGGGTCAAGGAAGAAGTTCCAGTAACTAGTGCCTCTGCATCTACCTCTGCATCTGGTGTGAACCAGTGATTCTCACAAGGGCTGAGTACAACAAGCTGATGGAGTCTTCTTAGAAGGTTGAGCACCTAGAGAATTTGATTATGACCTTGCTAAGCCGCAAGAACCCTCAACCATCTTGATCTCTTTGTCTTTTTAAATAAAATCCTCTGCTTCTTGTTATACAATTTCTTAATTTTGACTTCAATACGATGAGTTTTTCACAACAATGTCTTATTATTGTTTACTATTTCTTTATTTTGCTTTGACTATGATTTTGTTTATTTTACTTTCCTTTTGTCTGATGACAGAAGGGGGAGTAGAAGGTAAAGATTGACGAATACTAAGTAGCACATAAACATGCATTCAACGCTAAGTGACACATAAACATGCATTCATAATCATCATATTACGTGTTATGTGTTCGAGCATCTGATAGTGCTATTAACTATGCTCTAAATCTTAGCTCTAATATTTTATTGGAAAATATGTGATTATATGAATATTGAACCCAGGGGAGACTATTGAAATTATTTTCTAGAATAAATTGTTCATCAACTACGAATGTTTGACATCTTCAAAAAGGGTCAGATTGTTGGAACCTAGAAATATAGACCCTCAATAATTTTAATGATAACAAAGTATCTAAGAAAGAACAATTTATCTTCTAATAAATCTTGATGTGTGTAGGACTCTATTTTCTAAGTATTTGTACAAATCAAGAACATCACTCAACCAAGAAGAAGAGAAAGAACAATTTATCTTCTAATAAGTCTTGAAGTGTGTAGGACTTAATTTTCTAATTATTTGTACAAATCAAGAACATCACTCAAGCAAGAAGAAAGAAGTTACAAGTGAAATCAAGCATTCAAATGTTCAACATTTGGTAACAAGCTTGCATCTGGTACTAGCTCTTAGAGAGCGTCCAGTATCTAAGATTAAGACACGTGGAATAGATCTAACTGCCTATGACTTAAAGTCAGCTCCTGGTGATACTCAACATCTATCTTACATCATAGCGAGCATCTGGTCCATTATAGAAGCACGTTTTAAGCACGCACTACTCAGCATCTTCTGATCTTAGCATCTTATCTAGTGAATCTTGTGCATTCAATTTCAAATATTCCTTAGCGCTCAATTTGGCAGTACAGGGTATCGAAGATGTCACCTTTAGCTAAAGGACAAGTAAATCGAACATTTTTCAAATTGTGCCATGCTGCAATGATTCAAATGATTAGAAAAGCAAATCGTACAACGGTAAAAGCTGTATTACTATTCGAATATTCCCCAGAAAAGGAAATGCTGATATTTCTCCTCAAATATCTCACTCAAAGTTTGGAGCTACTCTCTCAACGGTAACATAGAATATCTCAATAAATACTCCATCCTTGAGATCGAAGATGGGTTAGAGAAATCAAGTGAACAATCAAGAATTCTGAGCCATGCCCTTTGTAGACCAAAATTGAACAAGTCTCAACGTCTTACTCTTTCCAAGTGAAAGTTATTTCATTTTTAAGCTTATATTTTGTATTCTCTCTTGTTGAGAGTTAAACTATTTTCAAACTATTTCATTGTAACTTATTAAGCCTTGTGAAAGGCTAATTCTCAAAGACTCGACCGTACTGAGTCGTTTTGATAAGTTGGGAGTATAGTCGAGTTTGAGACAGTAGTATACTCTCAAGATATTTGTAATTAGTGAGATTATAGTGAAAATCCTTCAAGTACGAAGGGACTAGACGTAGCTACCAGTTGGTGGTGAACTAGTATAAGTCTTTGTGTATACTTTATCTCTTTACTCCTTGCCTTACTTCTGTGTTAAGAGAAAAATGGTTTTCATAGCTTATCTTTAGCATCCGATGCTTTTCAACATCTGGTAGTAAAATTGATTTCAAAAGACCTGGTTTTTATGTAAAGATTTACGAAAAGTTGACAACACAGTTCAACTCCCCTTCTTGAGTTCATGTTCACTATGGAATGCATGCACTATTTTGGGTGAAATTATAATTGTATACTTGATTGGAAATTGGAATAAGTGGCTGGAATTAGTATGTGATGTGTATGTTGTGAATTGAAGTTGATGGCAGATCTGTAGATATGAACAAAAGCATGTTTATGTAATTGGAATCTAAGATTCAAGTCGTTGAATTGAATTATGGCTTTCTAATATTGATTAATGGATTAGTATTATGCATAGGTCACTGTAAAGGATTAATTAGGAATAGACTTAATGAGAAGATTAGTGTCTAAAAAGGGGTATTAGTATTAGTAGGAAGACTTGAATGAATATAAGTTTGAATGTTAAAATCTTAAATTAAGGAATTAACAAGATTTGAAGGTAATTTTATTGTTTAAAGACCTTAGGGGCATTTTAGATAATGTCTAAAATATTGGCCTACACGTGGAGCCACTTAGGAGAGTCCCCGATTCGCGAAAGTGAAGAAAAACAACATTTAGTGCACTGTTACTAGTCTGTGAAATGATTCATGCCTAAATGCATAAAATTGCAACAATTCCTGGATTTTGTGAATCAAAGTCACGAATCGATTCATGACTGTTCACTTCGATTCACAGAATGCCCTTGTAAGCCTGAATCGATTCATATGGGCTATGAATTGATTCATACCCCTGCCGTTTGTTTAAAAACTTTTTTTAAATATCTTGTAAGGGTTGGTTAAGGGTAGTAACCATTGAGACTTATAATATGCTTGATGTTTGATTTGTTTTAAGAGGGTAACAACTTATTATCCTCATTGCTTGATTATTGGTCATGGGTTTGTGACCAATGTGTGATGTTGATTTGATTGCATATCCGACAGGTTTGTTGGATATTTGGTTTTTGTGAAACACGTCGATGAGTTTGTTGACGCAGTGGATCCAATGATTCGCTGATCATGAAAATATGATTAGTTAGTAAATTCAATTTTGAGATACGCATGATTAATTGACACTTAGGTCAATTTCCATACATCTTAGATGTATTGTCACTAGGGTGGTAAGCAAACGACTTCATGGAGAACAATTTGGAGACGACCATGACGAGCTCAGCTAGGCCTTGCGGGTAGTTGTCAGTAAGAGGTCTTACATAAAAGCGGGGCACTGCTGGGGCATCCCATTCATACACTGGATCACCCTGTCTAGACTCTGTTTGTGACTCTGGATGTTGAGGGCACTCGCATCCGCTTACCTAGAGATAAAACGATTCTGAATATTAAACAGAGTAGACATTAGGTTCACATTAGCTGGTTTGTTGATGTTGGATCGTTAACTGATTAGCGTTTGTTGTGATTAGACTAATGATGTGTTGTATGTTATGTTTTATTGTGCCTATGTCGTATATCTTTTCATAACAAGAATGATTCCTCACCCCTCTGTGTTTATGGCTATTTGTGCACCCTGTGTACTGGTAAATGAAGAGCCTGCAAGTGATGATGTGGACGTGGATGTTGAGGAGTAGCCTATGTGATGATGTGTCGTTTAGGATTTACTTTATGAATTATTATTGTTTATTATTCTGATGTAAAAACTAAGGGTGTAGCTCTGCGACATGTGACATCGACGTTTCCGTAAGACGTTTTATGTTTTTTTGATTATTCTGCTAACTTGATTTTTATTATTTGTCAACGTAAACTACTACTCCGTAAAGATTTTTATAAAATACGTATTTTATTTACTTCATGTATGCTTTATGACGCATAGATTGAACAGGGTAGTGGTTGTCAAAAGAGGACAATGAGGTGATACGCGAGCCCATTTCCCAATAAATAATAATGGCAATAACAACGGCCAAACAAGAAGATTATTGATTGCTGTGTGTCCTTTATGGGACGGTGGACCATGTTGTGCTCCCGAGTTCTAGTCACTCTTGTTACACCAAGATATCACTACTAGAAAAATAAAAATCAATTTCGTCACTAATTTTGGCATCACAAAACTTTGTGACAGGGAATTAGAGATATTTGACATTTTTCGTTGCTAATTTTCCATCACTAATTGAAGTTTTTTTAGTAGTGTATCTTTGTGGGACTATAGACCGATTTGTGCATCTGAGCGCTAATCACTCTCGTTGTACCAACTCGGCACTTATGGGACTTTGGATCGTGCTACGCCAGAAAGCCCGAACCATACGTAGCCGAGATAGCAACGGTTCACTACTAGAAAAATCAATTTTAGAGATGGATCCTTATCCGTCGCTAATAGTGACGGATTTAGGGACGGATAAGAAAAACTTAATTTGGTTCACGTTTGTGACGGATTTAGTGACGAAAAAAATTCGTCTCTAATTTTTCTGTCACTAAATCCGTCACAAATTGACTATTTAGGGAGGAAACAAATCATTCTCTTAAAATTCCGTCACTAAACCCGTCACAATTAGTGACGGATTTTGCAATCCTTCTCTAATTTTTTATTTTTATTTTTATGTCATTTTTTATAATTAACATACCACGTGATCTGAAAAAACCTACGCTGCATCTCCTTGCTTGCGCTCCCTCGTCACTGTCCTCATCTCTCACTCAATCTCCCTCCTTGCTCGCGCTCCCTCGTCAGCATCGCAGTTCCATTGAAGCTGACGCCACCCTCTATTCGCTGAGTCACACTCAAAAGTTTCCAACCCTGTTCGCTTTTGGCCGCCCTCTGTTCGCTGAAGCTGACGCCGAAGAGGAGTAACTGCGACGCCACCACCTATTCCTCCATCATTGTTCGTTGAGTCTGTCACCGTTTTTTACTTCCTCTCAGTCTCTCAGATCTGTGATTTCTTTGTTAAAATCATACCACCGTGTGAAATCACAGCACTTGAAACCTCGTCTCCGCCTGAGCCTCGTCTCCACCGGACCGCTTGTCTCCTCTCTCTGCTCCGACCGGCGACCGCAAATCAGGAATTGGTGAGCCTTATAGCTTTGCTTCTTTGTTGTGCTGCTTTGATGCTTTACTTCTTTGTTGCTGCTTTTTTTTTACTACTTCTCTTCTTCGTTGTGCTGCTTCGCTTCTTTTGTTCTTTTTTTTTTGTGAAATGAATTTTTCATTAATTCTCTTGGTTTTGGTGATTGTAGCTCTGAAAATCGAGAGGTATAGTTCAATTGACAAGGTGGAAGAGGCTTACGACAATCTTGAATTTAAATGGTAATTGATTTATGTCATATGTCTCTTTGGATCTGTCACTGAATGATATTATTGTTGTTTGGCATTTGACAGTGTTAGATTTGAATGGAATTGTTGTTGTTTGATAAGTGGGTTAATTGATATACTCATATGCAAATTCCAATTACTCTCAAAACAATTTTTACATGGATTCTATCAAATTATTGTTATACATTCCTTCTTCTTCGCTTTTAACGAAACCCTTATAGCTTTGCATCTTTGCTGGTTCCCTGCTTCTCTTCTTCGCTGTTTCGCTTATGTGAGACTGTGCTCTGATTCGATTCGCTTGTGCTTCGCTGCTGCTGATTTTTTTTTAAATTGATTTGCTTCATTGGTGGTTTTTTTTATCAGTATATATATATATATATATATATATATATATATATATTTGGTCAGACTTCATTGGTGCTTTGATTTGCTTTGTTGGCGCTTTGCTGCTACTGTGTTGGTTTGTTGGTTCACTGCGTTGGTTCTTTGCTTCCTAATTTAGCCATTTAATTTTATCTATTTAATATGCTTGCTGGCTGCTGCGTTGGTGCTATGCTTCATAACTTGATGATTGTAGACGAGAAGCTTGGTTCCCAACTTGAAATTCTTTCTCATGCAAGTATTGATTAATCTTTGGCAAGTTTTGTTTTTGAACAATATCTAATTGCTTACATATTTGTCTTTAGGATTGACACTGAGACACATTCCCACCTCTCGACCATCACTATCGTGTTAGTTAGATCTGTTTGTTTTATTTTGTTTGCTTCTTTTTGTTGATTGTTGTTCTAATTCAGCTTAGATCTCAGTTAAATATGTTTGTTTTATTTTGTTTGCTTTTTTTTGTTGATTGTTGTTCTGATTCAGCTTAGATCCCAGTTAGATCGCATCTCAGCAGACACGTTGGAAATCACATCCAGGAATGACGACATATTTGTGTTGTTGGAGGATAACAATGACATAGCATTTCTAAGAGAAAGAAGAGTTTGAAAATCAATGATTGTTTTGAAAAGTTAGGATAATTGCATTTCTAAGCTTTTCTCACCCATTAAGATTATCATATTTTAGCCACAGTTTTTATCTTGAAATTTCTTGTCATTGTTAGCTTGCTTGCTGTTGCTTTTTTTGCTACCAAGTTTTTTCCTTATTGTCCTTATGGTTTGAAGCATATTATGCTTCATTTACAGCAATCCAGAAAGCGAGACTCCTCTTTCTAGCATTTGGCTTTCTCTTTATTATAAGTGTTTGCATTCTATTGAGTACTTTGTTAGTAGAATGTGTTGGAACCTAAACGATTGAGAAGTTTAGACCCTCATTAATTTTGATGATAACAAAATATTCACAAGAGAACAATTTATGTTCTAACAATTCTTGAAGTGTGCAGATACTAATATTACATATATTTCTAAGCCACTTAAACAAGAAGGAAGAAGCTCTCAAGAGAAGGATACACTCCATGTGTCAGCATCCGGCTCATCTTAGTAAACTGTCTTCGTGAGCGTCTGGAATTATCCTTTTGTGACACTAGTCTCATCCATTTGCTATGAGCGTCCGATCTTCCGTTCTGAGCAAGCGTCTGAACTTCATTATAAATCACGTGTTGGTCACGTAGTTGCTCTTCCTCTCAGAAGTTTCTGGAACGGATTTCGAATTTGATCTTATGCACCAAAATTGTTGTACGAGGTATCAAAGGTGACACCTTTAGCTAAAAGACAAAAATCGTACAAGCAATTGTGAAAAGCAAGGTAGTACGAAAACGGTAATGTGTACTACTGAGATATTCTCTGGAAAGGAAGAAAGAGACAGCTTTTTGAAATCACCTCACTCAATGGAAAGGAGCCATTTTTACTGTAACGGTAATATCCTTTATAATTCCTATAAATACCCCAAGGTATCCATTGAAGAAACTGCCGAAACTCTACAACAGAATTTTGCTTCATTTACTGAGAACAAGCACTGTTGTTATACACTACAAAGAGTGAATACTCTGAAAACACTGCTTCTGTGAGCAATCAAGTTTCGACCCAAGTCTCTGGACTACAAGAATTGAACTCAGCGTCCGACTCTTTCTTTTAGAAAGCATTTCTATATTGAGCTTAATTTTTATCCTCTCTGTGAGAGTTATTTATACTTGTATTCAACTTACTTGTAAAAGTTGTTTTGGCCTAGTTAATTTGTTCCCTCAAAGGCTCGAATGTCTTCGAGTCGTTTGAGAAGTTGAGAGTATTGTCAAGGTTGTGACAAGAGAATACTCTTAAGGTTTTGTAATTAGTTGATTATAGTGGAAAATCCTTCAGGAACGAAGGGACTAGACGTAGCTACCAGTTTGGTAGTGAACTAGTATAAATCTCTGTGTCTCTTGCTTTACTGCTTTCTATTTATCTTTATCTTGCTCTGTTAAAAACAAGTTTTCACAAACTGCTTTTCCAGCGTCTGGTTTATTTCCAGCGTCCGTTTAACAAACTGCTTTAAAAAAACATGTTTTCTAAGTGTTTTTAAATCAAAGTTTGCGAAAAGTTTTCAACATAATTCAACCCCGCTTCTTGTGTTCACGTTCAGTTGGTACCAGAGCTCAGCCTCTTGGTTGAGCACTTAACAGTGTTAAGAGTAAAGATCCTACTGTGAAGATGTCTGCTGAAGGTGGTCATATGAACCGTCCTCCTCTATTCAATGGAGAAAAATTTGATTACTGGAAAGATAAGATGAAAGCATTCCTTGAGGCACAAAATCTTGATTTATGGAATATAGTTGAAAGTGGATACATTTCTCCCGCTAATGCCCTTGGTGTTGCAATACCTAGGGAAAACTGGACTGATGATCAGAAAAAGAGATATCAAACCAATCAGAAGGCTAGATTTATTCTCATCTGTGCTATGACAGAAAGAGAATATGATAAATGTGGTAAGTTTGATACTGCCAAAGAAATCTGGGATTCTCTTGTTTTGTCTTATGAGGGTTTTGCCCAAGTAAGAGAAACAAAGGCTAGCATGATGGTTCGCCAGTATGAGCTATTCAAAATGGAAGATGGAGAAAACATTGAAACTATGTTTGGAAGGTTCCAAACACTTGTTCATGGGTTGCAGGCCCTGGGAAAAAGTGATACTACACCTGACCATGTGAGAAAGATCTTGAGAAGTTTGACTAGCAGTGGAGACCCAAAGTCACTGCTATTCAAGAAGCAAAGATCTAAATGTCCTTCGGCAGAAGATCTTATGAGTTCTTTGAAAGCTCATGAACTTGAGCTAAATGAAGAAGAACCTACCAAGAAGAGTAAGTCTATTGCTTTAAGAGTTAATCAACATAAACCTAGTACTTCTAAAGCTTTTCATGCTGAAGAAGAAGAAGAATCAGATGATGAAGCTTCAGAAGGAGATTATGATGGATCAGATGATGAGCTAGCTTTCATATCTAAGAAGATCTAGAGAATGTGGAAGAAGAGAAACTTCAGAAGGAGGTTTCAGAAGAAAGATACAAAGGACAAGAAGGAAAGCAAAGACAAGGAAAAAGCCCAAGTCATTTGCTATGAATGTAAGAAGCCTGGACATTTCAAATCCGAGTGTCCTAATCTTAAGGAAAAGTCCACAAGAAGCTCCTTCAAGAAAAAGAAGAAAGGTCTCATGGCAACATGGGAAGATCTTGACTTATCCTCCTCTGAGGAAGATAAAGAAGAAGAAGCTCACATTGCCCTCATGGCAGACACTGATCTTGATTCAGAAGAAGAAGTTGAAGAGGTAATAATATATGACTCTTATTCTGAACTTCAACTTGCATTTGATGATCTGTTAAAGGATTCTGCCACTCTCTCTATTGAGTATAAGAATTTGAAAAAGAAATTTTCAAAACTATCACAAGATTTTCATTCTTTACACAATGAAAACTCTGTACTCAATGAAGAGAACCGTAATGAAAACCGAAAATCAGTCTGGTGGATAACCACGCCTGGAAGCCAACAAGCAACCGTTTGAGAGCTCTCAAGTTAAAAGCTCTGTAGTTACAGGCAATCCTAACTGCAAATCAAATGACTATGAACATGCATTTCAAAAGTTTCTTGCAGAGAGTGTAACTCGAAGCAAGCAAGCTTCTATAATTTGGGGTGTCAGTAAAACGACAACTCATGGTCTTGGTTATATATCAGATGAACCTCTTTTGGAAAATGATTCAGCATCTGATAAATCCAATAATCATAGTAAATGCTTACATTGTACTTATTGCAATAAATCTGGTCATTTGAAAAGTGCGTGTACTGTATTTACAACTAAGAAGGACAAGTATCCTTCAAGAACTAACAAGAAAGGACCCAAAAAGATATGGGTACCTAAAGATAAAATAGTCTATGTTGCAGACTTGCTTAGCAACAAAGTCAACACACCTATCTTGGTACTTAGACAGTGGATGCTCGCGTCACATGACGGGAGAAAAGCATATGTTCCAAGAACTAAGACCTAGAGAAGCTGGATTCGTTGGTTTCGGAGGAAACCAGAAAGGTAAAATAGTTGGAATTGGTCGCATAGGTAAAGGCTCTCTTCCTTCTATTGATAATGTTTTATATGTTGAAGGACTGAAACATAATCTATTGAGCATAAGTCAATTATGTGACAATGGTTATAATGTTGTCTTTACAGAAAATGGATGTTCAGTAAAAAGGAAAAATGATGGATCTATATTCTTTACAGCAAAGAGGAAACAAAACATTTATAAAGTTGATCTTTTTGAACTTGCAAAACAAGATGTCAAGTGTCTTATATGTCATTGAAGATGAGCAATGGATTTGGCACAAAAGATTGGGTCATGCCAATTTGAGGTTAATCTCAAAATTAAACAAGCACAATCTTGTTAGAGGCTTACCAAATCTTAAGTTTCAATCTGATGCCCTGTGTGAGGCTTGTCAAAGAGGAAAACAAGTTAAAACTTCCTTTCATTTAAAAAATGTTGTTTTGACCTCTAGACCACTTGAACTTCTACATCTTGATCTTTTTGGTCCCACAAGGACAACCTCTTTAACTGGAAAGAAATATGGATTAGTCATTGTTGATGATTTTACTAGATGGACATGGGTTAAATTCCTTGCCCACAAGGATGAGTCTTTTAAGGTATTTACTGTATTCTGCAAATCAGTTCAAAATGAAAAAAGCATCTGTATTTCTTCTATTAGAAGTGATCATGGGGGAGAATTTGAAAATGAAAACTTTCAAAAATTTTGTGAAGAAAATGGCATCTCCCACAATTTCTCCTCTCCTAGAACACCTCAACAAAATGGTGTTGTAGAAAGGAAAAATAGGTCCCTCCAGGAAATGGCCAGGACCATGATCAATGAAGCTGACATTGCAAAACATTTTTGGGCAGAAGCAGTAAACACAGCTTGTTATATTCAAAATAGAATTCTTATAAGACCTATCTTGAATAAGACTCCTTATGAATTGTGGAAAGGTAGAAAACCAAACATTTCTTACTTTCATCCTTTTGGTTGTAGTTGTTATATTTTGAATACTCAAGATCACTTGGTAAGTTTGATTCCAAGGTCGACAAAGGAATCTTTGGGATACTCTGAAAGATCTAAAGCTTTTAGAATATACAACAAAGAAACTTTGACAGTTGAAGAGTCCATTCATGTCAAGTTTGATGATAAGAAGCGACCTTTGCTTTGTCGAGCTAGATGAGTTATTTTCGAAGTAAACCTCGGTGACAAGTCGACGGTGAACATGCATCTTCATCATCCGGTGGTGACAAGACGAAGAATTCTACTCAAGCAGTGAAGCAAGAAAAAGCTGGAAGTACAAAACCAATCATCCAAAAGATCAAATCATAGGAGAACCTGGTGATAAAGTACGAACCAGATCCTCTTTCAAGGAGCATGCTGATTTTGCACTTCTTTCTGAAATGGAACCTAAGACGATTGATCAAGCTTTGGAAGATGAAGGGTGGATTCTAGCAATGCAAGATGTGCTAAATCAGTTCCAAAGAAATGATGTATGGAAGCTAGTCACTCTACCAGAAGATAAGCAAGCTATTGGTACTAAATGGGTATTTAGAAATAAGCTTGATGAAGATGGTAAAGTTGTGAGAAATAAAGCAAGGTTAGTTGCTCAAGGTTATTCACAAGAAGAAGGTATTGATTTCACTGAAACGTTTGCACCTGTTGCAAGACTAGAAGCTATTCGCATTTTACTTTCATTTGCAGCACATCATGAGATAACACTATATCAAATGGATGTGAAAAATGCTTTTCTAAATGGTTTTATAACTGAGGAAGTTTATGTTAAACAACCTCCTGGTTTTGAAGATATTGAATTTCCAGAACATGTTTTTAAACTTAAAAAGGCTCTATATGGTCTTAAGCAAGCTCCCAGAGCATAGTATGATATACTAAGTTCCTTTTTAATGGAAAATGGATTTACAAGAGGTTTAGTTGACACTACTCTTTTCAGAAAATCCTCTAACAAGCATTTCATACTTGTTCAAATCTATGTTGATGATATCATTTTTGGAGCCACTAATGAAAGCCTTTGCAAAGAATTTTCTGAGCTTATGCAGGCTGAATTTGAGATGAGCATGATGGGAGAATTAAAGTTTTTCCTTGGAATACAAATCAAGAAATGCAGTGATGGTATCTATATACATCAAAGCAAATATATCAAAGAATTATTGAAGAATTTCAAGATGCTGGATTGCAAGCCTATGTGTACACCTATGCATCCTACCTGCACTCTTAGTAAAGATGAAATTGGTAAGAAGGTAGATCAGAAAATGTACAGAGGTATGATTGGATCTCTACTTTATCTTACGGCTTCAAGACCTGACATTATGTTCGTCACTGTGTGCTAGATTTCAATCGGATCCTAGAGAATCACACACGAGTCTTGTTAAAAGAATATTCAGATATTTGCAAGGAACTACTAATCTTGGTTTGCTTTATAAGAAATCAAAAGATTACAAATTAGTAGGTTTCGTGATGCCGACTTTCTTTGGAGACCGAATTGAAAGAAAAAGCACAAGTGGAGGCTGCCAGTTCCTTGGAGCTAATCTTGTGTCTTGGTCAAGCAAAAGACAAAGCACTATTGCACTCTCAACAATAGAAGCTGAATACATCTCAGCAGCAAGTTGCAGTTCGCAACTTCTGTGGATGAAGTATCAACTTGAAGATTACTTGATAAAAGAGAGTAACATTCCTATCTTCTGTGACAATACTGCAACTGCCTTTACTAAAAATCCCATATTGCATCCACGAGCCAAGCACTTTGAGATTAAACATCATTTTATAAGAGACTATGTTCAGAAGGGTATTCTAGAAATAAAATTTGTAGACACTGATCATCAGTGGGCTGACATATTTACAAAACCCCTGTCAAGATAGATTCAATTTTATAAGAAGAAATTTAAACTTTCATCTTATAGAAGAATGATTAATCTCGGCGTCAAAATAAACAAAATCTCAAAGATCTGATATGACATAAGCATGTATGTGTATAAGCATCTTATTTGTCATATGCATCATAACTCATCGTTTGGTGAATCGGTTGCGTGCGTCCGAGCACACCCACACGTGTCACACGTGTTAAGGACTTAAGCGTCTCATCATATCTACTGAGTCATAATTGTTTATGTCTTTCGATAAAATCTTTTTCTTGATTTTACTTTTCTTTTGGTGTCTGCATTTAATGAAAAGGCAAATCTTTATTTTTTTTTCTTTTTGATTTAATTTTTATGTGGAAATACGAAGCGATATTTTGAAAAAAGGACTGTACCATTCTCTATTAACTTTCCCACTACTCCACATTTTTCGCTCCATCACTTCACTCTGCGTTTTCTGCAAAACTGTGTTCTTTCTCTTTCTCTCTCTCTCTCTCTGTGTGTTTTCCAACCCTAAAATCTCCATCACCTTCTCTTCAATTGTTACAATGGCCGATAGAAAGGATGGACAATACAATGCTGCCTTCGATGTCTTCTCTGAGGCAAAACTTCTGAATGAGAACCGGGTTAATTTCGAGAACTTCAAGCTATACGGTTTTGATTTTGAGGAAGGTCTTGAGAAACTGGGCTGGAAAAACTACTTCATCTGGGAACCGATTAACGATCTTGAGCTACGCTTATTAAGGAATCAGGGAAGTGCATACTTACTTCCGGGGGAAATCATAGAAGGTCACATCAGAGGATTCAAACTACACTTCACTATCAACTCTATTGCTCAGACAATCAAGTGTCTGTGTGAAGGAATCAGTTACCATGCAAACTGGGCGGATGATTACAGAGGACTTGAAAAAGTCAACGAAGCTCTGTTTGAGAACTACCATGAACTGAAGAAGAAGAACATCACTCCCACAGCTAAAGACTTGAAAAGCCACTACCGAGTACTGCACAAAATCATCGCCAAGAGCGTGATTCTGAAGGCTGGCTCAAGCGACATAGTGAACTATGAGCAAAAGTTCATTATGAGGAACTACATGGATGGGAAGAAAATCAATCTGCCAAGGTTGATTATCAAAAATCTGATAAATGCCCTTGTCTTCTCAAGGAAGAATGTTGATAAGAAGAATATCGTCAAGATAATCCCATATGGAGTTCTTCTCTCCATTATGATGATCAAAGACGGCATTGTAAGGAAGCTGACTGACTCCATTAACACAGAGGAAAAGGAAAAATACTTTGGTGTTGGTGCTGTTGTTCGTCCGAAAGTTTTTGAAGTCAACAGTTTGGTCAGGATGCAGCTTATTACAGGCTCCATGATCAAGAAGGTGAAAATAGAGCAACAGGAAGGAGAAGCTGAAAAGAAAACCACCAGAAGCTCAATGACTGGTGTGAAAAGACCTGCTGAGTCTCCTTCAAGGGAGACAAGAAGAACAAAGCAGAAGGTGGCACCTGCACCTACTATTGAAGAACCAGAAGATGAGGATAGAATTCCCATCAGAAAGGTCTTGGAGAAATAGTTTAGACCAGCAGCTGAAAATGATGCTTCAGCGTCCGGTCAAGGGAAGCAAATCCCTCCTCCTCCTCCTGCTGTTGTTGTCACCAGAGGGTCGAAAAGAAGGTTGGTCAAGTCACCAGAAGTTAACCCAAAGGTACTTGATTTTACTGCTGATGAATCAGTATCTGTCTTCTTCAGATTGGAGATTGCCTCTCCGATAAGTGCTACCTTCAAGGATGGAGAAAGCCACTTTCAGATGTCATTTAAAGGAAGATTGAGACCAGCATCTGGTAGCAGAGCAATTCCCTTCTCTGTTGATCTTCCTAGATCCCTACCACAAACTGAACCACTCACGTTGGAAGAATGCGGAAGGTGGATCACAGATGAAGAAGCTGCCTTCATGGCACACTGTCTTGAGATGAAGAAGATTGAAGTAATCGACAAAGACAGGGGATCCTTCTTCTGCTTCAAGAAAGATTGTACTGCATGCACAAAGGTGGCTACCTTGGTCTATCCCTGGGAAAAGGAAAGAACCTGCTCTGGGCAAGCAGCCATTTAGCAAGATCGGGCTCAAGGAGTATGAGAAGGCTCCCAAAAAGTACAACCTTAAGGAATTCTCTAAGCTTCGATTGCCAAGATCTCTGAGGATCATGCCAGAAGGTTTTACCTGAATTCTCTGAAGGAAGATGAATGGAGAACTGGCTCCTCAAACTGCTGCAATACCGAGAAGGCCACTATTCCAACAGTTGGCACAATCTGCAGAATTACTGACATCAATCTTAGAACAGTCTACTTCAATGATATGTTCAGATGCTCAGTAATCAGGCCTTTTGACTGCATGAAGATATATGTCTAATGGGCTGCTGTGACCAAGCACTTCGACATTGGATTTTCTTGGAGTCAATGGTCTGAGTCTTGGAAAGACAAGGCCATGTTAGCATGCCTCGTCCCCCTAGTGCTAGAAGAAGATGACAAGGAAAATCTGAGAAGAATATACCTGGTAGAAAATGAAGCACTCTCTTATGCTTGTGAAGCATTAAGTGTCTTTATCAGAAGTATATGGGGAGAAGAAGCTGGAAATAGGTTTGATGCTTTCACTGCTGATGTAGTTCTACACAGAGAAATCATCTTCATGAATTTGCTGTATCCAGAAGATGTGAAGTATAAATGGGAAATTCAAACAGAATCTGAGCTCAGAAAACTTGGAAATTTCATCAAATGGTTTATACCAAATGATGCATTTTTTCTAAGAGCTCAACGGAAGAAGGAATTGAGACTGACGCTATCCAACTGGGTGCTAGCAGAGCATCAGAAGATGAAACCTGCACCCGTACCAGAAGTTGGACCTTCTACTTCTACTCCTGCAGTTGAGATGGTCACTATTCCGAAAGCAGAGTTTGAAGAAATGAAGGCCACAAACATAAAAGTCACTCAGCTGGAGACTGCTCTGAAATTACTATATGAACGTCTCAACATCCCTCCACCACCTCTTCCAAACCCTTGAATTTATTTTTGTGTGATATAAACTATTTCTTTGTTGATACACTTATATATATACACTAATTTTGATCTGATTATCTGTTAATATATACCTACATCTGACTTATATTCAAATTTCTCTAAGTCTTATTTTGACTATGATGTGTTTTTACACTCTTTTTGTCTGATGACAAAAGGGGGAGTAAAAGAAAGGTATGATGAACACGTGAAAATCTGACTAACTCACCGTCCGATGTTCACACTCCAATGGATACGCTGGAAGTGAAGTATCATGCATAGCATTTCATACATAGCATTTGTGTGGTTATTTATGCGCTAATATTCATTGATCTAGTGCTCTTATAATGATCAATAAATTTGGTACAATTTGATTAAATCAATCTTTTTGATCAGCATCCGATCTTACTCTGATACATCTACATATTTTTTTTTGCGATCACTTAATTGAATTTGTTTATCAACTATCGCCTTAATACTAGAAGTATCTTATATATCAAAATTGTTAAACTCAGGGGGAGACCCTTGATGTCATTTTGAAACCAAATTGTTCATCAACCTTAGATATTTGTCATCATCAAAAAGGGGGAGATTGTTGGAACCTAAACGATTGAGAAGTTTAGACCCTCATTAATTTTGATGATAACAAAATATTCACAAGAGAACAATTTATGTTCTAACAATTCTTAAAGTGTGCAGATACTAATATTACATATATTTCTAAGCCACTTAAACAAGAAGGAAGAAGCTCTCAAGAGAAGGATACACTCCATGTGTCAGCATCCGGCTCATCTTAGTAAACTGTCTTCGTGAGCGTCTGGAATTATCCTTTTGTGACACTGGTCTCATCCATTTGCTATGAGCGTCCGATCTTCCGTTCTGAGCAAGTGTCTGAACTTCATTATAAATCACGTGTTGGTCACGTAGTTGTTCTTCCTCTCAGAAGTTTCTGGAACGGATTTCGAATTTGATCTTATGCGCCAAAATTGTTGTACGAGGTATCAAAGGTGACACCTTTAGGTAAAAGACAAAAATCGTACAAGCAATTGTGAAAAGCAAGGTAGTACGAAAACGATAATGTGTACTACTGAGATATTCTCTGGAAAGGAAGAAAGAGACAGCTTTTTGAAATCACCTCACTCAATGGAAAGGAGCCATTTTTACTGTAACGGTAATATCCTTTATAATTCCTATAAATACCCCAAGGTATCCATTGAAGAAACTGCCGAAACTCTACAAGAAAATATTGCTTCATTTATTGAGAACAAGCACTGTTGTTATACACTACAAATAGTGAATACTCTGAAAACACTGCTTCTGTGAGCAATCAAGTTTCGAGCCAAGTCTCTGGACTACAAGAACTGAACTCAGCATCCGACTCTTTCTTTTAGAAACCATTTCTATATTGAGCTTAATTTTTATCCTCTCTGTGAGAGTTATTTATACTTGTATTCAACTTACTTGTAAAAGTTGTTTTGGCCTAGTTAAGGCTGTTCCCTCAAAGGCTCGAATGTACTGAGTCGTTTTGAGAAGTTGAGAGTATTGTCAAGGTTGTGACAGTAGAATACTCTTAATGTTTTGTAATCAGTTGATTATAGTGGAAAATCCTTCAGGAACGAAGGGACTAGACGTAGCTACCAGTTTGGTAGTGAACTAGTATAAATCTCTGTGTCTCTTGCTTTACTGCTTTCTATTTATCTTTATCTTGCTCTGTTAAAAACAAGTTTTCACAAACTGCTTTTCCAGCGTCTGGTTTATTTCCAGCGTCCGTTTAACAAACTGTTTTAAAAAAAACATGTGTTCTAAGTGTTTTTAAATCAAAGTTTGCGAAAAGTTTTCAACACAATTCAACCCCCCTTCTTGTGTTCACGTTCAGAATGGCCCTATTTTCATTTCATGTTCAGCTTGATTTAGACAAATAAATTAGTTCAATTAGAAGAATGATGTTCTCTTTGTAGTTCAATTAGAAGGATTAGTTCGATTTCATATTCAGCTTGTTTTCATTCCATTGAATATTTTTGTTGGCAGAATGTTGTTTCTTTAAGTTCAATTACAAGCAAGATAATTATATAAATGATATCATGTTTATAAAATTTACCTCATTATAAATTATTGTGTTGATTTCAATTCTCAACTAGTTTGTTTTTCTTTAGCCTTCTCATTTAGAATATGTTCCATTCCCTTACGAGATTATTATATGTTGTGAATTTTGTTACCTGTACCATGAATTTTGTGCTCAGATTTGACTATCCGGTTGCAATTTTGTACATCTAATATGAATTTGTGACCTCTTAAATTTGCTTTGGATTGTGTTATGTTCTTGATCTCTTTCCTGTGCTGCCCAAAGTCATTTAATGGGTATATATAGCCATCAATTATATGCAAGCAATTGCATTGCCTTGCTGCCTTCCTTTAGGTTTTGAAGATACTTTGTCTGTGTTGCTTTTGTGCTTCCCCCCCCATCTATAGCCTTCAATAGCTGACTATGAACTTTGACTACGTATTTTGTAGTATTAGATTGTCCTAATGTAGTTCAGATAGCTGCAAATTGTACTATTAATTTATAGCTTCCTGTTGAAGATTTTTCGGTGTCCAAAGGAAGTTCTTTTGATGTAATCTGCTGTCAAGAAAGTTCTTTTCATATACTCTTGGTATTAGTTAGAGGCTTAGAGCATAATATCTTAATAGGCCAAAAAACTTGTGTTCATCCATTGCAGCCAAACTTGCATCTGCCTGTCGTTATTTTGTAGATTTGAATACTGAATTGGAAATTGACCTGCATGTGTAGGAGGATGGCTTCTTGTTTTATGGGTCACTTTATTGTCTAATACATCAAAAGGAAGTTTGTTATAATTGTTCCTTTCCATGAGTTTTTATAAGTTCTTTTAACACATGGTCTTAACAGTTGAGAAAGTGGGGAAATGAGTAATAGTAATAAATAAAAAATACTATTATTAAGGTTTCATATTATTTTGGGATCTGTTACTATCTAATTACCAAATAATCAACATACTAAGATTTCATATTATTTTAGGATCTGTCACCATCTAATAACCAAATAATCAACATATTGAATGGTTCAGTAGCCATTTTATTTTCATCTAAAAATGCAGAAAGTAGAATATTGTTGATTCTTGAAATTTGAATCATTCTATTTCTTACTGTTCCTAATGCATGAGTTTTGTTATAATGGTTCCTTTTCATGAGTTTTGCTATGTAATTGTTATAAGTTTTTCTTAACACATGTTCTTAATAATGCTTAATGGCTAATAGTTGAGAAAATGGGGAAATGAATAATAGTGACGAAAAAAAATATACTATTACTAAGATTTCATAATATTTTAGGATCTGTCACTATTTAATAACCAAATATTCAACATATTGAATGCTTCAGGGGCCATTTTATTTTCATCTTAAAATGCAGAAAGTAGAATATTGCTGATTATATTTTTATCTTAAAATGCAGTAAATATATTGCTGATTCTTGAAATTTGAATAATTCTAGTTTTTTATTGTCACTCAAGTAGTTTCAGTTTCACAATGCAGGTCACGTACAAAGCATTACTACATATGTCTTACCTATTTCTTATTTTTCTTATTTGTAGAGTATCTACTAAATACGCATTTTCTTATTTGGGATGACTTTGGAGGAGGATTCTCTTGTTATTCATTGGTTGTTGAAGTTGGAGCTGCTCATGATATTTATTTTGGTGATTGCTTTGGTGATTATGAGAATCATTCTTTCCTATTGACCTCCAAAAACCGCGGGCTTTTGGAAGATTTTTAGGTGATTACTTTAGTTCTTTTGCTTTCAATTCTTGTATTTTTGAAGATGATCTTGTTGATGATTATTTAGTAGTAAAAGTTTGAAAGGTTCTACTTCATTTTTGTATATAAAAAAAATGATTTCAAGGTTTCTTATTGAATATGACTATGACGAACTTGGATGCCGATGATTATGTTTTGTGTTTTGTTTGAACCTTTGGAATTGGATGTGAACTTTTGAATTACTATTTGGACTTGTTTGTTTGGCCTTGTGGAAATGAACTTTCTGTTGCATGATATATATTTTTGCTAGTGACATAACTTGATATGCATGAGTGACATTTACTTGATAGCCCATTTTTTTGTTGAGTAAAATAACAACTGCACATGCTAATATTATTGTAAGATACTTGGTAAATGTATTCTCTAAATTGCAATTCTCAATGATGATTTTCTCTTCTTTTGATTATTTCTTCATGTACTGTCAATGATTAATGCTATATTGTGTAAACAATGCATCAGCAATGGAAGTACCTGAAAATAGAAAGTGGATGGATAATAGAGTGAATTGTGACAAGAATATCACAGCTGAATTTCAACTTAGGATTTATGAATTCGTTAAGTTTGCCTTGGAACAAGATAAAGATAACATTGGAAGAGGGAAGATCAGATGTCCTTATAAGAAATGCAAGTGTTTGCCTCATGAAACATCGGCCACAGTGAAGGTGCATCTATGTAGGAAGGGATTCATGAGTGATTATTATCGTTGGACAAATCATGGTGAACCTAGTCCCCCGATTCCCCCAATAGTTGTTGATCAATCATATTATGGTAGAAGTGGCCAAGGGGAAATGTTCGATAATTATGAGCAGTTAGTAATGGATGCTGCGGGGTCATCAATTGGCAACTATCTTGAGCGAGTGGGTGACGATGAAGAACACACAATGACAGAAGATCCTAACCCGGAAGCACAACAATTCTTTGAAATGTTGAATGTTGCACAATCTCCGTTATGGAATGGTTGTGACAAACATTCTGTGTTGTCAGCTTCTTTAACGGCATTAAGTTTGAAAATAGAATATAATTTATCTGAGGGCT
This sequence comes from Calophaca sinica, assembly GCA_037113605.1. NCBI lineage: Eukaryota > Viridiplantae > Streptophyta > Magnoliopsida > Fabales > Fabaceae > Calophaca > Calophaca sinica. The sequence goes on along the minus strand of JBAFXK010000014.1, from coordinate 510,934 downwards.
TCTTTAATGGATGGATGCAGTTATTGGGAGATGTAATGCCAGATGGTAATAAGATGCCTAAAAATCTTTACCAGGCAAAAAAATCAATTTCTGAACTAGGATTAGGAAGTGTGAAGATTATTTGTTGCCGAAAGGATGTATGTTGTATTATAAGGAATATGAGATGCTCCAAAACTGTAATTTTTGTGGAGAGGAGCGGTATAGACGTGTTACGAGATGGGGTAAAGTGAAATTAGTGCCACTAAAAAGTATGTGGTACTTCCCGCTTGTTCCAAGAATACGCCGATTGTATTCCTCAATACAAACAGCTTGTGAAATAAGATGGTATCGTGAAAATCAAAGGGAGGCAGGTTCTTTATCTCATCCATCAGATGCAGAAGCTTGGAAACACTTTGATGAAGCATGGCCTGCATTTTCTCAAGACCCTCGAAATGTTAGATTAGGCCTACGTTCTGATGGCTTTGCTCCATTTGATAAAACTGGTAGGAAATATTCTTCCTGGCCCGTGATTATCACTCCTTACAATTTGCCACCATGGATGTGTATGAGAAGGGAGTTTATGTTCTTAACTGTTTTAATTCCTAGCCCTTCTAATCCTAAGAGGAAAATTGATGTGTATTTGCGCCCCTTAATAGATGAATTAAAAAAGTTGTGGGAAGAGGGATATATGACTTATGATGTGTCCTTAAAGCAAAAATTTTTGATGAAGGCCGCTTTAATGTGGACCATCAATGACTTTCCGGCCTACGGGATGTTAAGTGGGTGGATGACAATGGGTAAACTAGCTTATCCAATTTGTATGGAGCGTTCCAAGGCATTTAGCCTCGCATATAGCCGAAAGACCTCATGGTTTGATTGTCATCGCAAATTCTTACCACAAAATCACCCATATAGGAGGAATAAGATTGCATTTACAAATGGTAAGGTTGAAACCTCTACTCCTCCACAAAGGTTGAGTGGTCAAGAAGTCTGGGAAAGGGTAAAACATTTACAAAGTGCGGAGGAATCCCTAGAACAAGATAATACACCAGGCTATGGGGTAGAGCACCATTGGACAAAGCGAAGTATATTTTGGGAATTGCCATATTGGAAAACTCATCTTCTCCCGCGTAATCTTGACTTGATGCACATTGAAAAAAATGTGTTGCTCAATATTTTGTTCACAGTGATGGACACCAAAGGGCTGACAAAGGATACTTGCAAATCTAGAATGTACTTGGAAATACATTGTAAGTGGAGTGGATTGGAACTACAACCTAGTAGGGGTGGAAACTTTGTAAAACCAAAGGTAAACTATACACTAACTAAACAACAAAGACTTGCTGTTTGCGAATGGGTTAAAAATCTCAAATTTCCAGATGGTTATGTTTCCAATTTGAGTAGATGTGTTGACTTTAGGGAAGCGAAGTTGAGTGGCATGAAGAGTCACGATTGCCATGTGTTCATGCAACCATTGCTTCCAACGGCATTCAAAGCCTTGCCCAAACCTATATTGAACACGCTTACTGAATTTAGTCATTTCTTCAGAGAAATTACTTCATCATTTGAGAGAAGATAAGTTGCGTATGTTGGAGGAAACATCCCCGTCATTATGTGCAAATTGGAACAAATATTTCTACCAAGTTTTTTTGATTCAATGGAACATCTTCCAATATAGATGGATGTATCTATTTGAAAGGTTAGCTCCTCATAATATCTAATATCTTGTTCATGTTCCTTATTTATTTTCTTTTCCTTTAAGCTTAATCTTGATTTACTCAATAGGTTTATACGATCTTTAAAACAAAAGGTGACAAACCCGACTTTTGTGGAAGGCTCAATTTGTAAAGCATATTTACTGGAGGAGATGTCTACATTTGCTTCGTATTATTATCCTCCTGATGTTCTATCAAGGAGAACAAGAGTGCCACGAAATGATGACAGAGGAGAAGGTTCTTCTATGAATCCTCCATTGTCAATCTTTAATTATCCGGGCCGTTCTATCGAAAAATGTGCCACTTCTACCTTGGATGATAGGGAAATGAAAGCTGCACATTTGTATATTCTTTTAAATTGTTCTGAGGTGGTGCTTTACTTGAAGTAAGTACTTCCAATGGACAATACGATACATTTATCTTATGTAGGGTCATGTTTAACTGCTATCTTGTGTGTGTAGTATGTACTCGGATTTGTTACGAGAACTAAATCCTGAAATAAATGAAGTAGACCTGGACAAAGAAATTTCCGCAAAGTTTACCTTATGGTTTAAAATATATGTGTGTGATTTTATTCAATTTAAAAATTAGAGTACTGTAATTTGTTAGGTTGAAATTAAAAATTGTTGTCTAATGTAGGTGCTTAACTCAACAAATGCAATTGATGATGTGCTTTTAACGAGTTTGGCATGGGGTCCTATTAGGAAAGCTACCAAGTGGCCTAATTATGTTATCAATGGCTACAAGTTTATGACAAAATCTCAAAATGAAGGGATGAGTATGACAAATCATGGTGTATATGTTCAAGGTGGGCAAGGTGATACAATGGAAGATGATGACTTTGGGGTGTTGACTGATATTGTTGAATTTGAGTACACTGGTCACCCTACCAAGAAGGTGGTTTTATTCAAATGTGAGTGGTTTGATCCTAGTCCTCAGGGGACAAGGATAGATAATTATGGCAATGTTGAAATAAAAAAATCACAGAGATATCAAAATTATGATCCTTTCATATTAGCTCAACAAGCAGAGCAAGTCTATTTCACATCCTTTCCTGAAGGGCAACAAGGTTGGTTAAGTGTCATAAGAACAAAGGCACGCAATATAATTCAAACTTTGGAAAATAATATACTTGAAACAAATGATGCATACCAAGATGATGATGCAGAACAAGTACCTATAATTGTTTCAAATGAAAATTTTCTGCAAAGTCTTGTTGACACTGATGGTGTAGCAGAGGAAGTGCCTATAATTGTTTCAAATGAAGATTTTCTACAAAGTCATGTTGAACCTTGATTTAGAAGAAGTGGAAGAAGAAGAAGAAGAAGAAGAAGAAGAAGAAGAAGAAGAAGAAGAAGAAGAAGAAGATATAGAGCTCCTATCAGATAATGAAGAAGAGGAAGATGATTATGATTATGAATAATCTTATGAAGAGACAAATGCAAACTAAGTTATTGAGTCAACATGTGTTATTCTTGTGTATTACTTTTGAGCATTTTGTGTGCTACTCCAATGTATATTAAATGAAAGTGTTTAATTTTATGTGACTTTTTAGATTTTTTTTATGTGCCTTTTTGAGTTTTTTTATCCATAATAATTGGTTGTTACTTTTGATTATTTTTTATCCATAATATTCGCTTTTTTTTATAGATGGCAGACAATGATAATACAAGGGGCAGAGGAAGAGGTACTGATAGAGGTATCAATAGAGGCAGGGGAATAGTGAGAGGTAGGGGTACAACTACTTTGTCACAACCTTCTGTTGTGCAACTCACCCATCATTCTACAGGGCAATCCACACATCCTTCCACTTTTCACACACATGTGGCTCCCCGATCTACACCTAGCTCTCATCCTTCCTTCACAGAGATGTTGCATTCCTCAGCCAACCCTTCTACACCTAGCACGCATTCCCCAGCTGATGGTGTATCTGGTAATGACCCCCGTGTATCATTAACTTCTCGTGTCGATTCATCTCCATAAATTGGGAGTATAGACACTGATGGACGTATGTGGATTCGTCCAGGTCCGGGGAACACGTAAGTAATTATAAGTTTTTTCTTTAAGTTCTAAAATAACTTATATGCTTGTTGTAACGACCCGTTTCCGGACCGCTACCGAGCTCAATATACCGAGCTCGAGTTACCGAGCTCAACACACCAAGCTCAACATAAACCTATATGAGATGTGTTTTAAAAACAAAACTCTTGTGCCTTTTAAAAATACGATATATATATTTTTTTTATAAAACCAACTCGTGCACATCAGAGTAATTACAGCTTTTCGAAACATGGTGCAACTAAGACACAAGACTTAAATTCAAATAAAACATACATGCATAACATACATATATATATATATATATCACTCGGAATAATAATGTATACAAAATACAGAGTAGCAAATGTGCAAAGAAAATACACCTAAGGTACGACAACTTCAAAAGAGCAATCATACCCTGGGGGTACTTCCGGCAGACTCCCACGCAGGGTCGCCCAAAAGTAAGACCACCAGTCTACCTCAGAGCAACAAAACAACATCGCCTAAACTGGTCACGACCTCGAACACAAAAGAAAAAGCGAAATGCAGTCTTGAGAAAAACAAACATCCAACAAACAACAATCACGATAGATAGAGGTCGTCACTCGGTCCTCGCCGAGCTCCTCCTCGGCATCATCTATGTCGGGTTCCTCGCGCTTCGACATCGCCTGGGTAACCGTCATGGATTGAAGGCACCACGGAAGGGTCAACTTCTCGACAATTCAAGATAAGCTCGACATAAATGATATAAGCAAACAGCAATAAGATATCTCAATCACCACACGTGACTCGACCATCTCACTCTAGACTCGACACAACTCGCAAATCCATTTTCTCTCGACTTGATAATTTTAGGAATGCACACGCTGCATCAGTATGTCGGAAAGTCCAAATGAAGCCTTGGGATCCTCGCTCTCCCTAGGACAATCAACTCAGGTCCCATAGCGTGGCGGCGTCTAGTCAATCTCCCGTAAACAAAAAGGGACCTAGCACCCTCGCTTATCCGGTCACGGCTCAAAACGTCATACGACTCACCTAGCTCGCTCACTCGATGAACACCACGCATACGATATTCAAAGAGTTAAACACAAGATATTCAACCGCATGTCAAATAAAAGAGCAAGCTCGACATGAAGAAACGCATAATTCAACATGCAATACACAATTCACGACATATATTCAATCACATATTAAATACATGCAAAAACTCAATCATATCACAACATTTCAGCTCAACACAAATCAGGAAATCCATACACAATAACATAACCACGTAGAAAATGAAAAGCCCTTACGCTAGCATACTACGAAAGTATTAATGTGAAGGGCCCTTACCGAACTCCAAGTTAATCTTTGCTTTCGACAACGACCTCGACACAGCTGTCTTCAAATGAGCTCGACAACGACTTCTCTTACTCGATCTCGACACGGCTGTCTTCAACGAGCTCGACAACGACTTCGACACGTACGCTTCTCAGTCGACCTCGACACGTACAGTTCTCAGTCGACCTCGACACGTACAGTCCTCGATCTGGATTCTGCTGCTTCCGCGTCCTTGGATTCGCTTTCCCGTACACCTTGATTCGGAATTCACTCGATCTCGGGAAATAGACTTCCTAAAACAAACACAACTTAGATCGATCTATGGTTTCCAATACATCTAGCTCTCTCTTCCCCAAACTCAACCACAACCCAGAAAAATATAAAACTCAAGAACTGAAATATATTTTTCCTCTAACACAAAGTTAGGGATTTCGATCAAAATTTCATGAAAAAGTTATCTGATGCTTCAACAGATAGATCGACAACAACAATAACTGTACAAACGAATGAGAAACAAGAAATCGAAACGAACCAAAAATGGAGGTTTCTGGGCACTGCCGATTGCAGAAATCAGAGAAAGAAATTTGTTTTACAAGCCCAATTAATCGGTTAGAAAGATAGGTAATATTATGAAGAAGAAAACCCATCAATTTGACATGATTTGGAAGCATAAAACTGGTTAAAAATGGAAGAAGAATTAGCGCTAAACAGTAGCACAGAGGAAAGAAAGATCTGTTCTTCATACCTCAATGGTGATGGTCGAACAGACGAGATATAGGTCGAGAAGATGATGATGAACAAGGTTGATGAAGAAAGCTTGTGCAGAATCTCGATGGAACTCACGGTTTCGTCGATGGAAGTTTTTGAAGAAAACAACGAAACACAGAGCAGAAGGAAGGAAGAAGAAAGAAGAAAAGAGAAATGAGTGTTTGAGGGAAAATCGATCGTGAATACAGCTGGAAGGGCATAATCGTAACTCCAGCTATAAGATGCCAATCCCATCAATCATCTACCCGTTTAATCGTTCCTCTCATAATTACCCTCTACTGCTTGGCCAACGGCAAGCCGACAATGTAATAATTACAAACAATATAATAATAACGCTGAATAACGCTCGAAAGAATACGAGGTATCATCTCGACACGATGTCGACAAAGGTGCTCGTGCAAGCCGCATAAGGTTCTAACACGAAGTTCGCGAACGCGGCCTCCTCACCGACATGCATCCTCATCGTCGAGACGCGACTTCATCAACTCGACACGCGACCTCCTCATTTCGGCAGCTAGTGCACGTGGTCTCATCACCGACAAATGATCTCGACAAACGATCTAGTCACGGGATCTCGACACAAGGTCTTGGTCGAGGTCTCGATACGTCGTCCCTAATACGATGTTGATCTCTGGCCTCAGGTGTTACAATCTCTCCTCTAAAAAATTTCGTCCTCGAAATTGCAAATAAGATTCTTACCTCGTAAAAGTTCAGTCTTGAATCTTCATCTTCTCCTCCAGCCCCAAGTCGATCTCCCGCCTTTCGATCCCACACAACTTTGACAAGTTGGATCTCTTTGTTCCAAGAATGTTTGGCTTTCCGATCAACGATTCTTGCCGTAATGCTTGAAAGATAGGTCGCCCTTCGGTTGAATCACATCCGTTCGATGACATGAGAAGGGTCGGAAACATACTTCCGTAATTGTGAGGCGTGAAAGACGTCGTGGATGTTCGACAAGAATGGTGGTAAGGCAATCGATATGCCATGGACCAATACGACGAAGAATGCGGTAAGGTCCAATGAATTTAGGGGTAAGTTTCTTGGATTTGATCGCTCGACCAACTCCGATAGTGGGGGTGACTCTAAGAAATACATGTTCTCCTTCCTCGAACTCGAGTGGTCGACGTCGTTGGTCCGCATAACTCTTACATCGACTTTGAGATGTTCGCATCCGATCTACGATCAAACGGATCTTCTCGTGAGTCCGCTGGATCATATCACGGTCCTCTGACGGTTCGCTCGCCGCCCTGGTACCAACAAAGAGGCGTCGACATTTCCGTCCATACGCCGCTTCAAAAGGTGCCATCCCAATACTCGCATGGAAAGCGTATTGTAGGTGAACTCCACCAATGGTAAGAGCGTCGTCCCAACTTCCTCGGTGATCTAACGCATAAGCTCGCAACAAATCTTCAAGCGATTGGATCGTTCTCTCGATCGACCGTCGATGCGTGGATGATATGCCGAGCTAAGTCGAGCTCGGTTCCCATCGCTCCTTGCAATTCCCTCCAAAAATGAGACGTGAACCGGATCTCGGTCCGACACGATCGAAGAGGGTATTCCATGAAGTCGTATTATCTCCGCGATGTAGATCTCGGTCGGCTTATCCACGTTGTATGTCGACCTCCTTTGGTAAGAAATGAGCAGATTTGGTCAATCGGTCGACGATCACCCAAATCGAATCATTCTTCTTCGCGTCTTCGCAAACCTACAACGAAATCCATGGAAATCTTGTCCCATTTCCAAACTGGTACGCTGCGATTGTAGCATTCCGCGGTCGTTGGTGCTCCACCTTCGCTTCGACACGTTAAACATGAAGCTACGTGCTCGGCCACTTGCTTCTTCATTAGGACCACCAAAAATGCTTCTTCAAGTCTTGATACATCTTCAGAACTCTGGATGAATACTAAAGTTGCTCTTATGCGCGCTTCGTCGAGAATCAACTTTCTACTCGGATACGTTAGGCACGCACACTCGCCATTGCACCTCAAGATGTCGTCCCGCTCGGCGTGAAATTGCGCCTTCCTTGCGCTTATCAATTGAATCTTCTCTTTGCGAAGCTCGTCACGAACTTGCTTTGGTCTCGGATCTCGTCAATAATCTGTTTAGAGATGGTAAGCATACCAAATCTCGGCTTCCCGGTGAAACTTCGACACTCAACTTCAAGTCTCGGAACTTCTCGAGCATCTCCAACTCCTTGATCATCATCGCCGAGGTTAAAACGCTCTTCCTACTCAACGCATGCGCTACTACGTTAGCCTTACGGGATGGTATTCCAACGTAAAGTCGTAGTCCTTGAGAAATTCTATCCATCTACGCCGACGCATGTTGAGCTCTTTACGGTCGAGCAGTACTTAAGCTCTTGTGATCGCTGAAAGCGAAGAGTGCTCCCATAAAGGTAGTGCCTCCATATCTTCAGCCAAAAACCATCGGGCCGGCTCCAAGTCGTGAGTAGGGTAGTTCCTCTCGTGAATCTTAAGTTGTCTTGAAGCATACGCGACCACCTTCCGATGTTGCATCAAGACGCATCCCAATCCCTGGTGTGACGCATCACAATACACCTCGAAAGGCTCTTACGGTTGAGGCAAAATCAAAGACGGCGCGCCGCCAAAAGCTCCTTGATCTTTGAAAGCGGCCGCACTCCTGGCCCAGGCAAAAGGTTGATCCTTCCTCGTCGGGCCGTAAAGAGGCGCGACAATCTTCGAGAAACCTTCAATGAATCTTCGGTAATAGCCTGCTAAGCCGACAAAACTCCTGATCTCGGTAACCGTCTTAGGCTGTTCCCACGCTAGCACAACTTCAATTTTAGTTGGATCCACAGCTATCCCTTCTTTGGAAATCACGTGACCAAGAAAATTCACCTCTTCAAGCCAAAATTCACACTTCGACAGGTTGGCATAGAGTTGCTTATCTCGTAATATCTGTAGTACTCGACATAGGTGTTCTGCGTGCTCTTCTCGGTTCCTCGAGTAGATCAATATGTCGTCGATGAACACTACAACGAACTGATCCAAAAACGAATGGAAAATCCTGTTCATGTAGTCCATAAACACACCGGGCGATTCGCTACCCAAACGGCATCACCAAGTACTCGTAGTGACCGTATCTAGTCCTGAAAGCTGTTTTGGCGACATCTCCTCCTTCACGCCGACCGATGGTAGCCCGACTTCGGTCTATCTTGAAAAGATCGCCGCTCCACGAAGTTGATCCATCAAGTCGCCAATACGTGGTAACGGATAGCGGTTCTTCACGGTAACCTTGTTGAGCTCACGATAATCTACGCACGGTCTTGATCGTCCATCCTTCTTCTTAACCAACAACACCGGAGCTCCCCACGGTGACACGCTCGGTCGTATGAATTGCTTCGACTCAAGTGTTCGATCCGGGTCTTGATTCTTTCATCTCGGCGGGAGACATCCCGTATGGCGCTTTGGAAATCGGTCTGTTTCCTGGAATCGGTCGATGGAGAACTCGACCTCAGACCGGTGGTAACCTGGCACGTCTTCGGAAAACGCCTCAAAGTCACACACCACCTGGTACATTCTTCACGCGTCGATCTGTTGGAAAACTTCCGAACCAGCGGATACATGTATTCCCTAGTTCCTTCTTTCAAAGAAACTCCAACACGTTCGGCGTAAAGATAATTGGAGACTCCAAGGTCTGGAAAAATTACAGCTTTACTGGCACACCCAAAAGGACATGGTGGTGTGACAACCAATCCATCCCGAGGATAACATCTAAGCCCTTAAGAGGCAAACAAACCAAATTGACCACAAACTTTCTACTCGAATAATCACTACACAATTAAGACATGCGATGTTTGTGACTAAGGTTTTAGCAAATTGGGTTGTAACTACTAATTTAAGCGGTAAAGCGATCACGGTCAAGTTCAAATGGTTCACACAATCGAGAAGAAATAAAGGAATGGGTTGCACGAATCAAAAAGAACGGATAAGGATTTACCCTCGATCTCACATTCACCTTGGATAAGATCATCACTGCTCAGCTTCCTCGCCACTCATGCGAAAACTCGCCTTTAGCCACTTGACGCTTTCCTTTGGCCTTTGCCGCAAGCATCGTCGGTTCAGCTTTAGGTGTAGGACAATCCTTAGCAAAATGCCCCGGCTTCTTGCGGTTGAAACACACCTCCTCCTTCGAGTCTGATTACTCGCGTAATGTCCCGCTTTCGCATCGATAGCAAGTCACCTCGACACCGGTCCGACCTCCACTCCTCGGTACTTGGGTCATCGGACGACATCGTCCCTGTTGTTGTTCCTCGAGGTCGGTCGTAAGGCCTCTTCTGCGGTGGTTTCCTTTACGTGCAAATCTACGCCCCGCACTGGGTCTCACCGGTCCGCCCACAATAATCTTCTTCTTGTGGCTCCTCACTCCTTCTACCTCGACACATCGATCAATCGACTCTTGGAGATTTACGATCCTCAACGACACTCATCGACTTGAATGTCGAATCTCAATCCCCGTTGGAATCTCTCACTTAACCATCTCTGGTCAACTCGATCACGAAATGGACTGAAATACCTCGCCAACGACTCGAACTTGGCCGCATACTCGGACCTTTGTCGAGTTGCCTTCTTTGATTGAAGAAATTCCTGCTCCTTCTCGGCTCGTGCAGTATCCGGGAAGTACTTGTCCAAAAACCTTTCACGAAAAAGTTCCCAGGTCATCTCGCGATGTTCTGCTATAAATGTTTGCTTCACTCCTCTCCACCAATACTCCGCGTCTCCTAGCAGTAAGTAGGTGGCATAGTCGACCTTCACGTTGTCCGGGCAATGAAGTGCCTCAAAGATCTTCTCGATCTCTTGCATCCAAAGATCAGCTTTATCCGGATTTGGCTCACCGTAGAACTTCGGTGGATCATGCTTCCTGAAGTCGGCCAATCCTCTTGCTTCAAAGATTTCGCTCGCTTCGCTGTCGCCGCAAGTTCTGCCGAGTTAACGCCGCCTGGCTGAGCCATCGCGTTAGCCTATTGAGTTGCGGTGATTGTTGAGCCATGGCTGCCGCCATCTCGGCCATAGCTTGAATAGCTCGTTCCATGTCGATGTTCTCGGTTGCGGATGTCGTATTCCTACGAGGTGGGATTAGATTCCACAAAGTTCAAAACCTGTCGAATCTCACAACAAGGATGTGTTAAAACACACCGCTTCAATCAAGAAAGCAGTTCAAACAATTTCTCAAGCAATAAGTGCTTCACTTAATCAAACAAAGAATCAACATAATACAACTAGGTACCCAACACATAACCCGACACGGTGACCGGTCCAAATTCCTATGCACGGCTCTGGTCGAATCAAGCGCTCGATACCAACAATGTAACGACCGTTTAGGACCGCTACTGAGCTCAATATACCGAGCTCGAGTTAGCGAGCTCAACACACCAAGCTCAACATAAACCTATATGAGACGTGTTTTAAAAACAAAACTCTTGTGCCTTTTAAAAATACGATATATTTTTTTTTATAAAACCAACTCGTGCACATCAGAGTAATTACAGCTTTTCGAAACATGGTGCAACTAAGACACAAGACTTAAATTCAAATAAAACATACATGCATAACATACATATATATATATATCACTCGGAATAATAATGTATACAAAATACAGAGTAGCAAATGTGCAAAGAAAATACACCTAAGGTACGACAACTTCAAAAGAGCAATCATACCCTGGGGGTACTTCCGGCAGACTCCCACGCAGGGGGCTGCTCCAAAAGTAAGACCACCAGTCTACCCTGTAGCAACAAAACAACACTGCCCAAACTGGTCACGACCTCGAACACAAAAGAAAAACGAAGTACAGTCTTCAGAAAAACAAACATCCAACAAACAACAATCACGATAGATAGAGGTCGTCACTCGGGTCCTCGTCGAGCTCCTCCTCGGCATCATCTACTGTCGGGTTCCCTGCGCCCTCGACATCGCCTGGGTAACCGTCATGGATTGAAGGCACCACGGGAAAGGGTCAACTTCTCGACAATTCAAGATAAGCTCGACATAAATGATATAAGCAAACAAAGAATAATATATCTCAATCACCACACGTGACTCGACCATCTCACTCTAGACTCGACACAACTCGCAAATCCATTTTCTCGACTCGATAATTTTCCGGAATGCACACGTGCATCGTATGTCGGAAAGTCCAGTAAAGCCTTGGGATCCTCGCTCTCCTAGGACGGTCAACTCGGGTCCCATAGCGTGGCGACGTCTAGTCAATCTCAGTAAACAAAAAGGGGACCTAGCACCCTCGATTATCAGGGTCACGGCTCAAAAAGCGTCATACGACTCACCTAGCTCGCTCACTCGATGAACAATTCGCGATACGATATTCAAAGAGTTAAACACAAGATATTCAACCGCATGTCAAATAAAGAGCAAGCTCGACATGAAGAAACGCAATTCAACATGCAATACACAATTCACGACATATATTCAATCACATATTAAATACATGCAAAAACTCAATCATATCACAACATTTCATTTCGACACAAATCGGAAATCCATACACAATAACATAACCACGTAGAATATGAAATGCCCTTACGCTAGCATACTACGAAAGTATTAATGTGAAGCGCCACTAGAACTCCAAGTTAATCTTTGCTCGACAACGACCAAACAAATGTTGTCTTCAAATGAGCTCGACAACGACTTCTCTTACTCGATCTCGACACGGCTGTCTTCAACGAGCTCGACAACGACTTCGACACGTCACGCTTCTCGATCGACCTCGACACGTCTGATTCTCGATCGACCTCGACACGTACAGTCCTCGATCTGGATTCTGCTGCTTCCGCGTCCTTGGATTCGCTTTCCCGTACACCTTGATTCGGAATTCACTCGATCTCGGGAAATAGACTTCCTAAAACAAACACAACTTAGATTCGATCTATGGTTTCCAATACATCTAGCTCTCTCTTCCCCAAACTCAACCACAACCCAGAAAAATATAAAACTCAAGAACTGAAATATATTTTTCCTCTAACACAAAGTTAGGGATTTCGATCAAAATTTCATGAAAAAGTTATCTGATGCTTCAACAGATAGATCGACAACAACAATAACCAGAAGCAACGAATGAGAAACAAGAAATCGAAACGAACCAAAAATGGAGGTTTCTGGGCACTGCCGATTGCAGAAATCAGAGAAAGAAATTTGTTTTACAAGCCCAATTAATCGGTTAGAAAGATAGGTAATATTATGAAGAAGAAAACCCATCAATTTGACATGATTTGGAAGCATAAAACTGGTTAAAAATGGAAGAAGAATTAGCGCTAAACAGTAGCACAGAGGAAAGAAAGATCTGTTCTTCATACCTCAATGGTGATGGTCGAACAGACGAGATATAGGTCGAGAAGATGATGATGAACAAGGTTGATGAAGAAAGCTTGTGCAGAATCTCGATGGAACTCACGGTTTCGTCGATGGAAGTTTTTGAAGAAAACAACGAAACACAGAGCAGAAGGAAGGAAGAAGAAAGAAGAAAAGAGAAATGAGTGTTTGAGGGAAAACCGATCGTGAATACAGCTGGAAGGGCATAATCGTAACTCCAGCTATAAGATGCCAATCCCATCAATCATCTACCCGTTTAATCGTTCCTCTCATAATTACCCTCTACTCTGTCGGTCAACGGCAAGCCGACAATGTAATAATTACAAACAATATAATAATAACGCTGAATAACGTTCGAAAGAATACGAGGTATCATCTCGACACGATGTCGACAAAGGTGCTCGTGCAAGCGTACAAGGTTCTAACACGAGTTCGTGAACGCGGCCTCCTCAGCTCGACATGCGTCCTCATCAGCTCGGTACGCGACTTCATCAACTCGACACGCGACCTCCTCAGCTCAGCAGCTAGTGCACGTGGTCTCATCAGCTCGACAAATGATCTCGACAAACGATCTAGTCACGGGATCTCGACACAAGGTCTTGGTCAAGGTCTCGATACGTCGTCCTAATACGATGTCGATCTCGTCCTCAGGTGTTACACTTGTGACTTACAACTTGTTTAATATTATTAGCATAGGTTCGACCCTCCCATTCAACCTACGTGTGAAATTACAAAGATAATTAAAACTAAGTTTGAAGGGTGCTGGGAAACATACGGTGAAGTGAAGAGCAAAGACAAACCATTAAAAAACTGTGGTGGAAAGAGTTTCAGGTATGAACTGGAAGTATTAATATTTGCATAACTTGATATTTATATTTTCTTTTCATCACATTGCACTCTTATAATATTATTCTAAATTTAGTTAAATTTCTTTGTATTGTAGAGGAAGTTTAAGTGGCTACCGGAACATAAGGCCCAAATTAAAAAGACATATCATCATAAGGCCTCAGATGGGTACTCTAACGCAATGTATAGGGTACGCCGTAAGATTGATTTAGGGAGTTGGATTCCTACTGAAATGCGTGAGCAATTGGAACAAAAGTGGAACACAGATGATTGGAAAGGAAAGGCAATAGTTGACACTAACAATAGAAGCTTATCTGATGGTTCCCTACATACAGGAGGGTCAATTCCAACAACTGAACATTATAAGAGAATGGTATGCAATTGAGTTATATATAGTTTTGTATTTTCTGATAACACATTTTAATTGACACTAATCTATATTTTTTTATAGAAAAAATCCTCAGATATGACTCCAAGTTGTTGGGATCTATTTCAAAAGACTCACAAAATAAAAGCGTCTGATGAAAGTGGGTCTCCTCCAAGTCAGAGAGTATCGCTGTAAGTAACTTCTTAGGCATGGTTTAGAAGTTATTGGAAAGATTAATTGACATAGAAGATAAATGTCTGAAGTAAAAGCAAGAATTGGTATATCTTGATAAAAGCACGAATTGGTATATCAGATGCATGAATTGTTCTTCTAGAGGCATTCACTTTACTTGAGAGTGATCCCTTGCTATTTCCTTTCATTTTTTAAGCAACCTTTTTCATTAAGTTGTGCTATTTAGTCTGACATGAAATGAGTTAATTGCCTGAATGTATGAGAAAAGAGTAAAAAACATATACTACTGGGGAGAAAAAAGTGAGAGAGAATAATATCTTGTTTTCATATTAACATATGCTTGTGCCAAAGGCATATTTGGTACCAATCAGCTTTATCTTTTCTCATTGATGCATTTATTTTGTGAATCCTTGATGAGACTTCGTTTTTGATTATATTACCTTGGATAACATTTAATTTGAAAGTAAAATCAAGCTGAACTTTAGAAGCTTAAGATGTCATATGTCTGCACATATTAAATCCAAACTTTCCATCATGACTATGCACACTCACTTCTCAAGCCATAAACAACGACAACAACAAAAAAAAACCAATTTTGCAGCATATATTTAGTTAACACGGGCAAATTAGATATTGTGGCAAAAAGACAAGAAAAACAAGAAGGGGAAAATAAGACATGATAGCAAAGATTAAGGGATATGAAAACATGGGTAAGAAGCAAAAGAACAGAAGGTACCAGTTGTTTCTCTAAGGTATCAAGGTTCATTTATGCATGCTTAATTAATCTGTTGTTCTGGTCTATGATTAAATTTTGCTTCTAGATTTCCTTTTCCAGTTTTTCAACTGATGAGAACACACACAATTTTTCTTTTGGTATCCACTTCCTGCATTCCTGTTTTTGAGTATATGACTCTTATCTTCATGTATAATTCTTCATGAAGAGAAACAAGATAAATTAGGTGTTCAAAGTTTGGATTTTTCCCCTTAAATCACACATGGTTCAAAAGAAGCAAGATAAATTAGGTGTTCAAAACAAATGAATGTTTTTAGATAGTTCTGATTCTTTGTGCAACAATTCTCTTTTGTAGTTATGTTTTGTGGATTCTTTGTCTGTATCCAGACCTCTCTTAATTGTGCTAACTGTTTTTGCCATCATCTAATTGGTTATTTGGTTAAAGTTTTATTGTTACATAATCTTTTATTTTCAGAATGAATATGAAAAGCGGATTCTTGAAAGGGACTCCCAAGAGGCATTAGGAGATGATATGTCTAGCGACCATTCTGACAACAACATCTTCTTAGAGGTGGTTGGTGGTGTGGAAAAAAAGGGAAGAATTTATGGTTTAGGTCTTGAGGCTGCAAAATACAAACCTTCTACTTCTTCCACATCTATTGGCATCTCACCATCTGAATATGAGGAGATGAAGACTCAAGTTTCTAACCTGACAGCTGAAAACAAGGCTCTTAAGGATAAGTTGGACACGATTGCTGCAACATAAGAGCAAATGCGTCAGTTTATGGCAAGTTTTTCATTGACTCATCCTTCTCCGTTGGTTCCGCCGCCACCACCACCTCCACCTGCACCTGCAAATAAAGATGATCAACATGATGATGAAGCGCTTTGTGATGACTTCGATGGATCTTTGATGCATCTTTCTTTGAGTTGGGTTGTAGACTGCTAGTTTTATGGACATTATGTCATTGATGTTTTTTATGAATTTACGTTACGTATGGTTTGTGTGATGGACATGTTTTGGTTTGTATGGATTGTGTGACGGATATGTTTTAGTTTATATGGATTATGTTTATGTTTTCATGTTATTTTAAAACTTTCCATTATTTATTTTTAAAGATTTTTTTAGTAGGTATCTTTTATCTCTTAATCTTGGTTAGTCTCCAGATATGGGAGCTTTTAATAAACAGGTACACTATGTGTTTTTTGCTATTTAGTTTTTAATCTTTTTATGGTTCAATCTGTTAGTTTGGCCTTTGGTATTTTGTAGTTTTTGATGGCCTATTGTTAGTCTGAGGGGATAATGAAACTGACGAAGCTTTGCTGCTTCAAGCTGTTTGCAGGCTGCTGCAGAATCCTAACAATGCGCAACAATGGCTGCAACACCAACTATAGAAATTTCAAATCTTGAAAACATAACAAGGCTGTAGACAACAACTATGGCATGTTCCCAAATCTGCTGGGACTGAATCTATACAATTTGACATGCTATAAGGCTTTTTTGCTCTGAGTTGTTTTTCTTAATTGTGGTTTGGGAACATGCACACAAAGTTATTCCCTTTATGTTAGCTACAATCTGTTTTTGTTAATCGTATTGGTATTTTACTAAATGTTTTGCTAAAACGAAGCATCCAAAATATGTCTTTGGTCACTAATCACTTTATGTTAGCTACACGTTGTTTTTGTTAATTGTAACATGGACACAAAGTTGTTTCCGTTGTGTTTTATTGAATGTTTTATTTCTTTTTATCTTTTTATTTTATCCTCTATCTCTTCCTTTTCTCTCAGCCCTTCCTTATCTCTTTCCCTCTGCTGCTCGATCTTCTGCTTCCTTTAGTTTCGGGTTTAATTTTCAGCTCACTCACTAGTAACACTACTTGCTTCTGCTTTCCTTTTTTTTCCACAAATCGAACCATTAAATCCCTAAAAATATCTATTTTGGTTTCAAATCACATGAGATCTCAGAGTTTTTGGGTTGTTTGTCTTCGATTTGGTTGCAGAAAAAGGGAAGTTTCATTTTTTCCCCTTCAGAATTCCGAATCTCTTTACCTTTCTTTCATTTGATTGGATACTGATTTTATTTCATTCCTCTATAAAAGAAAGAACGAGTAGAGGTACCACAGGAGGGGATTTCGTTTTTCTGTTTCAAAATGTTGAAATCCATGGAGCTCATGTGATCTTTGCCTGTTCAGGGTATTTGTGCTCCTTCCCCATTTCATGATTTGTTTAGGTATGGCTTATAT
Source organism: Calophaca sinica (assembly GCA_037113605.1). Lineage (NCBI taxonomy): Eukaryota > Viridiplantae > Streptophyta > Magnoliopsida > Fabales > Fabaceae > Calophaca > Calophaca sinica. The sequence continues at coordinate 493,376 of JBAFXK010000014.1, read as the reverse complement.
AGTGTAACATCCCAATTTTTATAAAAATTATTTTATAGTTCCAGCTACTTAAAAATAAATCATGGAGATTGATCACCTCAATGGTTTGTTAAAAGTACGAAGAACAACAAAGATTTATTGTAAACAATTTACCGTTTTAGTAATTAATTCAAATTAACAGACAGTGTAGACGTATACTGTTTTTAATATGAATTAATCCCGAAAAATATGAAAGACTGTTGTTTGATTAAAGAAAATTATTTTATTGAAAGAGAAATAATTTTCAGGATTTAATAAATATTTTCAAGTCATAGTTTGAATTTTCATGGTTTAGTTATTTATTAATTGTCTGTTTTATGTCATATTTAATATGACTATTATTTTAAAGATTTTGTCTTGATAATTTTATTGATTGAATAATATCTAGTTAATAAGAGAAATTGAAATTAGTGATCCTCACTAATTTACAGTTTTTATTACGCTGCGAGAATTCTATCGAATTCTGCCGTAACTAGGCTATTGTGTGTGTTTCTAACTGAAACATGCCCAAACGTGATCCAAATTTTATAAAATTTTAGATCTTAGCATTTTATAATATTTATGATTTATTGGAATTTTTTCTGAAATTTTTAGGCATCAGAATAATATAGGGTGTTTTCTACGCCCAAAACTGCATTACGGTAGCGTTTTAGCACGCAAATCGAGAAAGCGACATTCATAGAAATACTTCTAATATTTTTAGGGAGATTTTGGTTGATTAATAATTTTTGATTATAGAATAATTTATTAGATTTATTTTTGGAGTTTTTGATATAAAAACCCTAATATACGCGTAACATCGTGCACCCGATTGAGCGAGAACGCGACGAAACAAAATATCTAGATATTTTGGGCTAAGGGGAGGTTCACTCAGCCACTAGGGGAGCTGAATTTGCTTTTTGAGTGTGACTTTACAAGTTACATTAGCTAGTTTTGGACCAAATTAGTTAAATTCCAACTAAATGAACAAAATCTATTTCTTCCATGTCCCTAAAAATTTCGTGGCCTTCTTCCCCTAAACACAATCAGCCCCATTCACTCCTCCATTGTTTAAGAAGTTAAAGGTTTAAAACCTTGAAGTTATTTTTGAACTTCCAAAACCGTGGCCTTCAAAAGGATTTTGTGATTTGTTCTTGACTTGCATTTATGCTTAAGAATAGTTGTAAAAGTGGTTGATGATTTGATTTAGCAAAACAATTCAAAGAAGCATGATTTTGGAAAAAGTTTTAGTTTATGTTTCAATAATTGTTTTGAACTTGTAATAGAATTGTTTCTAAAATTTTGTGACATGTTTTAGTGCTTTGAAAAAAGGTTCAAAGTTGGCAAAACACTATTCATTTGGTAAAATACTATTCCAATTGGTAAATTTTGGGTTTTGGTATTTTCTATGTGTGTAGCTTTTGAAAAAGTTGAAAACTTGCATGGTTTGAATTTGTTTCATGGCACATGATTATGTGTGATCCAAATAGGTTAAGTTAGAAAGATTTTAGGCCCTTTTTAGGACTAAAACCGTGGCTGCCCTAGAGTCTTAGGACTTGGGTTTTTGGTTCTAATTGGATTAAGTTTGCGTTGTTAAGGTTCGTGCATAAGGCTTGTGTGGGGAACGACTTGACGATAGTGCGAATTTACCTTGCTTGGATTGTTAAAGCGCCCAAGGTAAGGGAAATTCTTACATAATAAGTTTGGGCTTTTCGCCTTGTGTGTTGTTTGTTTGATTGTTGATTGATTGTGTGGTAGTACTTGTAGTAGTACTATGTGCTGTTGAGAAGTTGTAGCATGAACTGCTGTGTATTGATTTGGCTCTGTGTGGCAATAGTGAATTGTACTGTGTGACTTAAATCATATTTGATTGATTTAATTGGACTTGAAATTGATGATAATATGTAGCATGTTCTTGGCCCTGCGTGGCATTATGAGTTGTATTGTTTTCCTTGAATCACCTTGGATTTTATTGGAACTTGGTATTGAATTGGAATATGAAAAATATTATTGTTGATAATGGATTAATTAACAATGCGTTGATCGACTGCTATTGGTTGACGATTTACATCGGTAAATCTGATGCGATTCCACAAGCCGAGTTCTGATTTCGTAAACAAATTGTTAAGGACATTTTGATTTAAAAGTAAGCGTGAGGGTTTTAGTACAACTAGCCAAAGCTTGCAAGGAAATTTCAATGGAATAATTGTAGAGAAAAGAACTTGAAATAAATAGTACAATTTGTGAAAACGGTTGAGTTAAATGATACGCTTGGGAAAATTCTGGCTAGGAAAGACTTGGTAATTAAGAGTGTTCGCACCACCTCTCTTTCCTGGGAATTCTTCAGTGTGTTATTTAGCACAACTAGGGTTTCAATGACCTAGTGTTAAAAAGTATTTTCAGATACATAGGAGTGATACAAGAACTGAGAAAGAGATTTCATGATTCGGGATTTTGAAAGAATAAAACATAGGGAACCTAGTGTTCCTATTGAGCATATGGGTTATGTGTCCTGTGCTGGGACTTAATGTCCTGCTTGCATGCGCTTTTTCTTGATTAAGGATTGGACCTAGTGTTCCGTATGGCGTGCCTAGTATCTTAACCTAAAAGTTGAGCCTAGCGTTCCGCATTACGTGCCTAGAGTTCTGATCTAAGATTGGGACTAGCGTTCCGCAATTGAACACCCGGATTTTGTGTCTTGTGTTGAACTCTTAGTTAATTGAGATTTGGAAACCCACTAAGTTGAGTGAGTGAGGGTTCGTCGATCCGCATTGATTAATTAAAACATTACTCGGGCACTCACTACGGTGAGCACGCCACATTGTAGAATTTGTTTGGATATCACTCGGGCGTTCACTATGGTGAGCATGTCATATTGTAAATTTTGTTGGACATATTGTTGAATTTGTTGGATATCATTCGAGCGTTCACTACGGTGAGCATGCCATATTGTTGAATTTGTTTGGATGCGTACTGACCATTGAGCATCGACACTCGAAGCATTTGATTGGTCTTAAAGACTTCAAAAGACGAGTTGTCATGTCACTCGTAGCGTTTGATTGGTCGTACAGACTTCAAAAGGCGAGTTGACACTGCATTGCCTAAGTAGAGGCACGCCAAAGTAGTGGCCAGCCAAAGTAGTGGCAAGCCTAAGTAGAGGCTATTTTGTTCGGACGTTGGGAAAGTAGTCCCCGTCATACTGCTGACCTATTAAGGCTGCAGGTGTATACACAACTTGCCATACTGCATTGACATGCATAGCTAACCACATTTATGATATGTGATGAATTGTTAGATGAATTGGATATTGTGATGACTTGATCACTAATCTGTTGATAGATTGCCTGCTCACATGCAATAGTTTAATGTTGTAGTGACTTGATTGTTGATTTGTTGGTTGTTTTGTTTGCTCACATGCAATGCTTAATATACCATGATGATGCATGTGGTCTATTAAGTATGTATATGTATATAAAAGCATGTTGTTGTATTATATATGTATATATTGCTTGCATGCGACATAGCCTATGATAAACTCGTGGACAAAGGATTTACCTTTGCACTGTTGTTGGATTGGATGTCCTTATGGATGTCACTTCCAGATGGAGTTCGGTAGCTGTCGCAGCTTCGTCTTTTAGGAGCATTGAAGATTGAGCCAATGGAGGAAGATTCCTCTGAGTACCTCATGTTTGATCTTGCTGAATTGTTTCTCAGTAAGAGTTGTAGTTATTGGCCAGCTTAGCTTAGGGTTTTGTATTTGTTGTTTTGTAATTACTCTTTTCAGAAAACCTCGCCTTAGTGCGAAATGATTATGTTATGTGAAGTATTATTTTGTGATGCATTATACTCTGATATTTGCAAAAGTCTGAATTGGCATCATTTAGAAAACTATAGTACTCTATGTCTCATTTTGAAAACGGTTTCAAAGGAAAGAAAAAAAAACTACTCCTATTTTTCCATTGCGAAATACATAAGAGTACTCTTTAACTGAAAGCATACAAGCATTAAATGTTTTCAGCATTAGATTGGGTTGCACAGTTGTGCTCCGGAATCGGGGTGTTACAATGGTGGTCTCAGAGCAGTTCGGTTCTTACCGGATCACTTTGGGTTAAGCTGGCCTAGATTGTTGGGAATTGTCGGGTATAAGTTTGTTATGCCTAGGTTATGTGAACTTTGTTTGTGATTGTCTGTAATGTTTTCTAGTTGAAACAGGTGTGACATTGTGTGAAATTGTTTGCAATCATCCCAGATGATTGATTTTGTTGTGGGCTTCTAGTTTGTTTAATTTGTAGAAATTCGATGCCTTCGGGGCGAACGGGTCTTTTTGCTAGTGCTAGTAACTTAGACTTGAATCACGTAATTCGGGTGATAGTCTGGATAGCAACTACTGTCGCACAACAGATTGCCGCAGAGAATCAACACGGTTGGCTAAGACAACGAACGGAGGGGCGAGCTATTGGAGGGTCAGTTAAGCCAGATTATCAAGGCAAAGGACAAAGATGAAGACAACAACAAGGAACATCATATCTCCATCCTCAGCGAAATGAACACAATCAGAATTGTCCTGTGGCTTTGGCTATTGGGAATGGCTAGGAGTTGAAGCGGAAATGTCACCAATATGGAAGCAAGGAACAGTTAGCTGAAGAATGCTCATTGAAGGACCGACTATGCTGTAACTGCAAGAAGCCAGGATGTTTTTCTAAGGACTATCAATTGCCAGATGTGGATCAATTACAGATGCTGCGAAGGTTGCGTGCCCAGCTACCGGAGGATATGTCTACATGATAGACAGAAGAGGGAATCACAAGCATCGATGGCCGAAGACGCACCACTTCAATGGTGAAGATGAGGAGCACAACGTTAACAGTAACCAACCAAGGAAAGATTATGCTTTAACTGCAAGGAATTGGGATATCTGTCCAGAGACTGCAAAGTACCACGAGCTGAGTCTATTGTCAACAATGTTGAAACTACAAGACCAACCACTAAGGGACGTGTCTACACCCCAAGTAGAGCAGAGAACTCATCATCTAAGGACTTCATCGCAGGAAATGCGACACAATGGAGCTGAGCGGGCCGAGATTTACGAGAGAGATTATCCTTAGGTGACGCTATAATTATCGTATTATATGTATCATGGTGTGCGCGTGGTTCTAAATATAGACCACATAAGTGTTTTAACTCTGACGTATTTTACTATTATACTAGATTCCAAAATCCAAATTTTTATTATCTTTTGGTATTATGATATATGTTATTGTGATTATTTTGTGAGCGTATTTCTTATACGAGAATTTTTTTGAGCGCGTTGAATTAAATTTATCTTGATAATTTAATTTACATGATTTATCACCAATCGAGCAACTGATTACGCGACTACCCTGACACAGTGAATTAGAGCTACGTCGAGACCGTGGGGCTAATTCAAGAGAGCAATTTGGAGTAAGTGAGCGTTAGTGGAGGGAATATAGTGCGTGATGATTATCGGTTAGATTTTGTTGCAAAATTCTATCCCACCTTTTTCTTTGTCTTCCCACACATGGGTAGCTAAGTGGAACTTTAGGTGGGGGGTCATTTTTCTTCCTTCCTTTCGCCGGTTCCTTCTAAATAATTGAGGGGAGAAAGTTTCCTTTAGTGTTTTGGTGTTGGTGGGGAGAACTTTGGCTTTCTTCCTTTTTATTCCCTTGTGAATCCTAAACCATTTTACTACAAAATCTCCATTTTCCCTTCACCCTTATTCTAACTTGTGCCCAATCGCGTGGTGGTGAGAAGTGCGAGAAACCAAGCTTCCATCTTCTCCTTCTTGTTTTTCTTGCAAACCGTGAGCTTTAGGATGACTTTGGGGGAAGATCCTTTTGCAATTCCTTGGCGTTTATGCTGGTTGATGTTGTCAGTGATTTTGTGTTTGGTGATCGTGCAAATTCTTCTTTCTTGTTTTGTCTACAGACCCTGGGTTCATAGAAGATTTTAGGTTCCCGGAGTGTTTTTATGTTGGCAATGTCTTGTTTGGGTTAGCATGTGGTCAATGGCCTTCGTAACCGTGCTCGTGACTGTACGTGTTCGTGATCGTGTTCGTGATCGTGGATTTGAAATAAGGCATCATTCGCGAGGACTTCTTCAACATGGACGTGTAGTACTGTGTTTTGTAGACATTTAAGTTGATGATGTAGTGCCTTACTTTAGTGAGGATATATGAATAAAATGTATGCTTTGTGTTTGATTATTTGAGTGTAATAATTATTATGTTGTTGAATTTCAAAGTTCAAAATTTATGATATGTTTTTAGTATTAACGTATAATTTTCCGAATTTTGATTTTTAAGTTAATTTTCGGGGACGAAATTTTTTTTTAAAGAGGGTGGTAATGTAACATCCCAATTTTTATGAAAATTATTTTATAGTTCCAGCTCCTTGAAAATAAATCATGGAGATTGATCACCTCAATGGTTTGTTAAAAGTACGAAGAACAACAAAGATTTATTGTAAACAATTTACCGTTTTAGTAATTAATTCAAATTAACAGACAGTGTAGACGTATACTGTTTTTAATATGAATTAATCCCAAAAAATGTGAAAGATTGTTGTTTGATTAAAGAAAATTATTTTATTGAAAGAGAAATAATTTTCAGGATTTAATAAATATTTTCAAGTCATAGTTTGAATTTTCATGGTTTAGTTATTGTATTAATTGTCTGTTTTATGTCATATTTAATATGACTATTATTTTAAAGATTTTGTATTGATAATTTTATTGATTGAATAATATCTAGTTAATAAGAGAAATTGAAATTAGTGATTCTCACTAATTTATAGTTTTTATTACGCTGCGAGAATTCTATCGAATTCTGTTGTAACTAGGCTATTGTGTGTGTTTCTAACTGAAACATGCCCAAACATGATCCAAATTTTATAAAATTTGAGATCTTAGCATTTTCCATTATTTATGATTTATTGGAAATTTTTCTGAAATTTTTAGGCATCAGAATAATATAGCGTGTTTTCTACGCCCAGAACTGCATTACGGTAGCGTTTTAGCACGCAAATCGAGAAAGTGACATTCATAGAAATACTTCTAATATTTTTAGGGAGATTTTGGTTGATTAATAATTTTTGATTATAGAATAATTTATTAGATTTATTTTTGGAGTTTTTGATATAAAAACCCTAATATACGCGTAACGTCGCGCACCCGATTGAGTGAGAACACGATGAAACGAAATATCTAGATATTTTGGTCTAAGGGGCGGTTCACCCAGCCACTAGGGGAGCTGAATTTGCTTTTTGAGTGTGACTTTACAAGTGTTAGTGTGTGATTAGTGGTTAAGTAATGGAAGGTAGTTACATTAGCTAGTTTTGGACCAAATTTGTTAAATTCCAACTAAATGAACAAAATATATTCCTTCCATGTCCCTAAAAGTTTCGTGGCCTTCTTCCCCTAAACACAATCAGCCCCATTCACTCCTCCATTGTTGAAGAACTTAAGAAAAAAACTTGAAGAGGAAAGCTTTGATTTTTGAAGTTTTGGTGACCAAAGTTGCATCTTTGCTTCCTTCCTTCTCAATCCTTGCTCAACCATCATCTAATCTTCTTGGTAAGCTTCATAATCACCCTCTTATCCCTCTAGAGTTCATGGAATGGGTTCCATGATTTTTAGAATTGTTTTTGCTTAAAAGTGTTAGACTTTGCTAGATTAGTGAGATTAGTTCTTTAATCCCTTAATTACTTCCATGTTTAATCTTGTTTTTGGTATTTAAAATTTAGGAACCCTAACTTTTTGATGAGGCCGAACCTTAGGGGCTGTCAAGGGCTTGTTCTTGGCTTGATTTTGTTGTTTTGGAGTTAGTACTTCGGTGGGTTTTAAGTACTATGTTGGAAACTAATCATATATGCATGTTTACAAAGTTTTGGAAAAAATAAATTTGGATTGTTAAGGGGCTGGAACCGTGGCACTTGGTCATGATTTTGATGATGTTTTGATTTGGCTTTAAAGTGTGTTAAGTGTTTAAGAAGTTGGTTTTTGGTTAGAACTTTAAATCTATAAAGGTTTGTATGCTTGAAGCTTTGAAAAATTGTTTGAAACAAAATGAATTTGGGGCTGTTTTGGGGCTTCCAAGACAGTGGCTTATGATCAAATTTTGGGTGAGTTCTAACTTGTTTTTAATGGTATTAAAGTGGTAAATAAGTTTGGTTTTGATAAGAAGTTTTGATTAAGCAAAGTTTGCATGATTTAGGAGTTAAAGGTTTAAAACCTTGAAGTCGTTTTTGAACTTCCAAAACCGTGGCCTTCAAGAGGATTTTGTGATTTGTTCTTGACTTGCATTTATGCTTAAGAATAGTTGTAAAAGTGGTTGATGATTTGATTTAGCAAAACAATTCAAAGAAGCATGATTTTGGAAAAAGTTTTAGTTTATGTTTCAAGAATTGTTTTGAACATGTAATAGAATTGTTTCTAAAATTTTGTGACATGTTTTACTGCTTTGAAAAAAGGTTCAAAGTTGGCAAAACACTATTCATTTGGTAAAACACTATTCCAATTGGTAAGTTTTGGGTTTTGGTATTTTCTAAGTGTGTAGCTTTTGAAAAATGTTGAAAACTTGCATGGTTTGAATTTGTTTCATGGCACATGATTAGGTGTGATCCAAATAGGTTAAGTTAGAAAGATTTTACGCCCTTTTTAGGACTAAAATCGTGGCTTCCCTAGAGTCTTAGGACTTGGGTTTTTGGTTCTAATTGGATTAAGTTTGCGTTGTTAAGGTTCGTGCATAAGGCTTGTGCGGGGAACGACTTGACGATAGTGCGAATTTACCTTGCTTGGATTGTTAAAGCGCCCAAGGTAAGGGAAATTCTTACATAATGAGTTTGGGCTTTTCGCCTTGTGTGTTGTTTGTTTGATTGTTGATTGATTGTGTGGTAGTACTTGTAGTAGTACTATGTGCTGTTGAGATGTTGTAACATGAACTGCTGTGTATTGATTTGGCCCTGTGTGGCAATACTGAATTGTATTGTGTGACTTAAATCAAATTTTATTGATTTAATTGGACTTGAAATTGATGATAATATGTAGCATGTTCTTGGCCCTGCGTGGCATTATGAGTTGTATTGTTTTCCTTGAATCACATTGGATTTCATTGGAACTTGGTATTGAATTGGAATATGAAAAATATTATTGTTGATAATGGATTAATTAACAATGCGTTGATCGACTGCTATTGGTTGACGTTTTACATCGGTAAATCTGGTGCAATTCCACAAGCCAAGTTCTGATTTCGTAAACAAATTGTTAAGGGCATTTTGATTTAAAAGTAAGCGTGAGGGTTTTAGTACAACTGGCCAAAGCTTGCAAGGAAATTTCAATGGAATAATAGTAGAGAAAAGAACTTGAAATAAATAGTACAATTTGTGAAAACGGTTGAGTTAAATGATGTGCATGGGAAAATTCTGGCTAGGAAAAACTTGGTAATTAAGAGTGTTCGCACCACCTCTCTTTCCTGGGAATTCTTCCAGTGTGTTATTTAGCACAACTAGGGTTTCAACGACCTAGTGTTAAAAAGTATTTTCAGATACATAGGAGTGATACAAGAACTGAGAAAGAGATTTCATGATTTGGGATTTCGAAAGAATAAAACATAGGGAACCTAGTGTTCCTATTGAGCATTTGGGCTATGTGTCCTGTGCTGGGACTTAATGTCCTGCTTGCGTGCGCTTTTTCTTGATTAAGGATTGGACCTAGTGTTCCGTATGGTGTGCCTAGTATCTTTAACATAAAAGTTGAGCCTAGCGTTCCGCATTACGTGCCTAGAGTTCTGATCTAAGATTGGGACTAGCGTTCCGCAATTGAACACCCGGACTTTGTGTCCTGTGTTGAACTCTTAGTTAATTGAGATTTGGAAACCCATTAAGTTGAGTGAGTGAGGGTCCGTCGATCCGTATTGATTAATTAAAACATTACTCGGGCACTCACTACGGTGAGCACGCCACATTGTACAATTTGTTTGGATATCAGTCGGGCGTTCACTACGGTGAGCATGCCATATTGTAGAATTTGTTGGATATCACTCGGGCGTTCACTACGGTGAGCATGCCATATTGTTGAATTCGTTGGATATCATTCGGGCATTCACTACGGTGAGCATGCCATATTGTTGAATTTGTTTGGATGTGTACTGACCATTGAGCATCGACACTCGGAGCGTTTGATTGGTCTTAAAGACTTCAAAAGACGAGTTGTCATGTCACTCGTAGCGTTTGATTGGTCGTACAGGCTTCAAAAGGTGAGTTGACACTGCATTGCCTAAGTAGAGGCACGCCAAAGTAGTGGCCAGCCAAAGTAGTGCAAGTCTAAGCAGAGGCTATTTTGTTCGGATGTTAGGAAAGTAGTCCCCGTCATACTGCTGACCTATTAAGGCTGCAGGTGTATACACAACCTGCCATACTGCATTGATATGCATAGCTAACCACATTTATGATATGTGATGAATTGTTGGATGAATTGGATATTGTGATGACTTGATCACTAATCTGTTGATAGATTGCCTGCTCACATGCAATAGTTTGATGTTGTAGTGACTTGATTGTTGATCTGTTGGTTGTTTTGTCTGCTCACATGCAATGCTTAATATAACATGATGATGCGTGCGGTCTATTAAGTATGTATATGTATGTAAAATCATGTTGTTGTATTATATATGTATATATTGCTTGCATGCGACATAACCTATGATAAACTCGTGGACAAAGGATTTACCCTTGCACTGCTATTGGATTGGATGTCCTTACGGATGTCACTTCCAGATGGAGTTCGGTAGCTATCGCAGCTTCGTTTTTCAGGAGCATTGAAGATTGAGCCAATGGAGGATGATTCCTCTGAGTACCTCATGTTTGATCTTGCTGAACTGTTTCTCAGTAAGAGTTGTAGTTATTTGCCAGCTTAGCTTAGGGTTTTGTATTTGTTGTTTTGTAATTACTCTTTTCAGAAAACCTCACCTTAGTGCGAAATGATTATGTTATGTGAAGTATTGTTTTGTCATGCATTATACTCTGATATTTGTAAAAGTCTGAATTGGCATCATTAGAAAACTGTAGTACTCTATGTCTCATTTTGAAAAGGGTTTCAAAGGGAAGAAAAAAAAATTACTCCTATTTTTCCATTGCGAAATACATAAGAGTACTCTTTAACTGAAAGCATACAAGCATTAAATGTTTTCAGCATTAGATTGGGTTGCACAGTAGCACTCCGGAATCGGGGTGTTACATATAGTAGATAATTTTTTCTCCTTTTTGAACATTCAACATGTTTATGGATTCGGCCATTTTAGGGTTTCTTTGAAACTGAAAAATTTTCCCAAAATTTGGCTATTTTTGTTATTGTTTCAGATCTATGAAATTAAATGAGTTGATTTGGAGGCTACTTGCTCGAAAAATACGAACGAAAATGAGGGTAGAAAATGAGTTTCAGATCTGTGATGATTTTGAGGTAATAACTCACTCAGTTTTCTCTCTGTGATTGTGTGATAAACGAGTTGATTTTTCTTTGTTTTTAAGTGGTTGTGTTACTGTTAAACTAAGTATTATTTGGATTGTAACACCCCGCCTAATTTAATTATTTGGCCTTATTAGTTTAAGCATTTATGTGTTTTAAATTAATAGTTGAGTAATTAGGTTGGGTGGTATTTATTAATAAAAGGGGGTGTAGATAGTAGTGCTATAGTGTAATTTGAGATAAAAGGAGGGGAAAAAGGGTCAACACCTAATTTCTCACTCTTCCTTTTACCCTCTCACTCGATCTCTCAGCCCTCACTCTTACCCTCTCACTCAATTTTCTCAGCAGAAAAGAAGAGAAGAAGAGGAGAAGAAAGAAGGAAGAAAGGGGGTGCTAGGGTTCGAATCTTTTGGGGAAACAAGGAGGAAAACTTGTGGGTTCATCATCTCTTGCAAGAAGGTGGAACATTGGAGCTGATTTTTGGGGCATTTCACCAAGCTTGAAGGTGCCCTAGCTTGGAGGAGAGGGAGGCACGAATTGGAGAAGGAGGAATCCAAGATTTTCAACCTCCATAGCTTCTCTTCTTGAAGCTCATTGGTGAGTTCTTCTCACTTAGAGATTGGGCAACCCATAAGACCCACCACTTAGGGTTTTCCTTTTGATCTCACTTGTGTATTTTCTTGATTTCTGAGTTGGGAATGGTTGAAATGCATGAATGGGTTTGGGTAGAAATGAATGTACTTAAGTTGATGCATTAATATTTTGTGATATGTTGAAGCATGATGGATTGTGTTTTTATGTGACTTATGTAACATCCCGTTTTTGAAAAAGGTTTTCTCTAAAAACCGTAGTATATTTTTTTTTCCAAGTGTAATATTTTAGAACAGCAACAACAAAGACTTCTAACGTAGAATGTAACACCCCGATTTCGGAGCGCTACTGTGCAACCCAATCTAATGCTGAAAACATTTAATGCTTGTATGCTTTCGGTGAAAGAGTACTCTTATGTATTTCGCAATGGAAAAACAGGAGTAAATTTTTTTTTTCTTTTTTTTCTTTTTCATATTCTTTCCTTTGAAACCCTTTTCAAAATGAGACATAGAGTACTACAGTTTTCTAAATGATGTCAATTCAAACTTTTGCAATTATCAGAGTATAATGCATCACAAATAATACTTCACATAACATAATCATTTCGCACTAAGGCGAGGTTCTCTGAAAAGAGTAATTACGAAACAATCAATACAAAATCCTAAGCTAAGCTGGCTGACAACTATAACTCTTACTGAGAAACAGCTCAGCAAGATCAAACACGAAGTACTCAGAGGAATCTTCCTCCACTGGCTCAATCTTCAATGCTCCTAAAAGATGAAGCTGCAACAGCTACCGAACTCCGTCTGGAAGTGACATCCATAAGGACATCCAATCCAACAACAGTGCAAGGGTAAATCCTTTGTCCACGAGTTTATCATAGGCTATGTCGCATGCAAACGATATATACATATATAATACAACAACACTCTTTTATATACATATACATACTTAATAGACCGCACACAATCAACATGGTATATCAAGCATGGCATGTGAGCAAACAAAACAACCAACAGATCAACAATCAAGTCACTACAATATCAACCATTGCATGTGAGCAGGCAAGTCTATCAACAGATAAGTGATCAAGTCATCACAATATCCAATTCATCAACAATTCCTCACATATCATAAATGCGGTTAGCTATGCATGTCAATGCAGTATGGCTAGTTTGTGTATACACCTGCAACCTTAAACAAGGTCAACAGAGACGAGGAACTTTATTTCCCAACGTCCAAATCAACTCCCCTACCAAGGGTATTGCCACAAAGGCTTGCCACACATTAGGCTTTCTGCCACACGGGCATGCAGTGACAACTCGTCCTTTTGAAGTCCTGAAGACAATCAAACGCTCCGAGTGTCGATGCTCAATGGTCAGTATACATCCAAACAAATTCAACAACATGGCATGCTCACCGTAGGGAGCGCCCGAGAAATGTTTTAATTAATCAATGCGGATCGACGACACCTCAACTCACTCACTCTACTTAGTAAATTTTCATGCTTCCAATTCTTATATTACCTAGGTGAGGTTGTACCAAAATAAATCACTCCTTTAGCTTTGGGTCATTGGAACCCGAGTTTCATCAAATTCTTTATCTAGCATGGTTCCATTTCTACTTATCTATAAGCTTAGGCTAGTCATACTACAACCCTCATGCTTATTTTTAAACCAAAATACCTTTAACAATTACTTAGAGTGCAAACACAGGACACAAAGTCCGGGTGTTCAATTGCGGAACGCTAGTCTTAATCTCAGGTCAGAACTCTAGGCACGTAATGCGGAACACTAGGCTCAACTTTTAGGTTAAGGTACTAGGCACGCCATACGGAACACTAGGTCCAATCCTAAACCAAGAAAATGCGCACGCAAACAGGACATTAAATCCCAGCACAGGACACATAGTCCATATGCTCAATAGGAACACTAGGTTCCCTATGATTTAATCTTTCAAAAACTCGATCTTTGAACTCTCTTTCTCTATTCTTATATCACTCCTATGTATCTGAAAATACTCTTTTAGTTCTAGGTCGTTGAAACCCTAGTTGTGTTAAATAACACATCGAAGAATTCCCAGAAAGAGAGGTGGTGCGAACACTCTTAATTACCAAGTCTTTCCTAGCCGTAATTTCCAGCGCATCATTTAACTCAACCGTTTTCGCAAATCGTACTTTTTATTTCAAATTCTTTTCTTTACTATCATTCCATTGAAATTTCCTTGCAAGCTTTGGCTAGTTATACTAAAACCTTCACGCTTACTTTTAAATCAAAATGCCCTTAACAATTTGCTTACGAAATCAGAATTGGCTTGGAATCGCATCAGATTTACCGATGTAAATCGTCAACCAATAGCAGTCGATCAACGCATTATTAATTAATCCATCATCAACAACAATATTTTCATATTCCAAGTCAATACCAAATTCCATTTAAATCCTACTTGATTCATGGAAAACAACATCAATCATAATGCCTCACAGGGCCAACGACATGCTATAGCATTTCAACAGCATATAACAATTCAATAGGCTACAACATGCTCCACAGTTTCATCAACTTCAAGTCTAATCAAATCACTCAAACAAGATTTAAGTCACCCAATACAATTCAATTTGCCACGCAGGGCCAAAAGCATGCTACAACATTTCCAACAACACATAAAAGTACTACAAGTACTACCACACTATCAAACAATCAAACAAGCAACAAACAAGGCGAGAAGCCCAAACTCATTATATAAGAATTTCCCTTACCTTGGGCGCTTTAACAATCCTAGCAAGGTAATTCGGAACCATCGTCAAGTCGCAACTGCGCGTGCCTCAAGCACGAACCTTAACAACGCAAACTTAATACAATTAGAACTAAAACTCAATTCTAATGCCCCTAGGGCAGCCACGGCTTAGACATCCTAAAGCCTAGGAATTACTTGACTTAATCCCTAATTGGTCCTATCTAGTCATACAACAAGTTACAAGTTCAAGCCATGCAAGTTTTGAAACTTTTACAAAAGCTACACACTTACAAAATACCTAAACCAAAATTTACCACTTAGAATAGTGTTTTACCAAATGAATAGTGTTTTGCCAACTTTGAACCATTTTTTCAAAGCAATAAAACATGTCACAAAATTTTAGAAACAATTCTATTTCAAGTTCAAAACAATTCTTGAAACATAAACTCAAACTTTTCCCAAAATCATACTTCTTTGAATTGTTTGCTAAATCAAATTCTTGGCCAATTCTTACACCATTTTAAGGACACAAATCAACTTAAAACAATGTTTAGAACTAGCATGAAGGCCACGGTTTTAGTTACTCAAAAACAAACCCAAACTTTTCAATTTTTCATTTCCAAAACAAAGCATTTCCTATCATTCAATTCCTACAACAATTAACCAACTTCCTTAACATCTAACATACTTTAAAAACAAGCTAAAACATCATCAAAAACTTGATCATAGCCACTGTTTTTAATAGGTATAAACAGCCCCAAATAAAATTGTTTTCAAACAATTTTTCAAAGTTTCAAACATAACAATCCTTATAGTTTTAAAGTCCCAATCAAAAACCAATTTTTACCACTTTAATCCAATTAAAAACATGTTCAAACCCACTCAAATCATGCCTAAAAGTTACTGTTTTGATGGCCCTAAACAGCCCCAAAAATCCCTTTGTTTTAAACAATTTTTAAAAGCTTCACACATAGAAATCTTTATAGCTTTAAAGTTCTAACCAAAACCAACTTCTTAAACACTTTAATCACTTTGAAAACAATTTAAAACATCCCTAAACCATGCTTAGGATCCACGGTTCCAGCCCCTACAAAATCCCCAAATTATTTTCACAAAACTTGTTAAACATGCATATTGACTAGTTTCCAAACTAATCAAGTATAACCCATCAAAGAACTAACTTTAAATCAACAAAATCAAACCAAAATAACGTTGAACAGCCCCTAATTTCTGTTCAGCCCCAAAACCTAGGGTTTCCCAAAATTTCAATTACCAAAAACAAGCTTAATCATTGAAGGAAACAAAGGGCTAAAAGACTAGTCATGCATATCTAGCTAAATCTAACACCTTTTAGCAAAAACAACTCCTAAAACCAACCAAACCCATTCATGAGACTCAAGAGAGGAAAAGGAATGGATATGAAGCTTACCAAACAAGGAGATGATGGTTAATCAAGGGTTAGGAAGAATGGATGGAAGATTGAAGCTTAAACAACAAATTCCTTCAAGAATCAAAACCAAAATTGTGAGAAACAACTCTTGGACCATGAAAGCTCATCCATGGCAGCCATGGAGAAGGGAAAAAGAATTAGAAATCTTACCCACAAGGATGGTGGTGATCGAATCAAGGAGGAAGAAGAAAAGAACATGTTTTCCTACTAAATCTCTAATCTTTCTTCAAGAACACCACTTTCTCTCTCAAGAATTTTTCTCTCCAAGCTTTCTACAATGGAGGAATGAAATGAATCTGGTCTTGGCTGTGTGGGAGAGCCACGAAATTGGAGGGATAAGGATGGAAAGAAATTATTCATTTAGTTCCAACTTAACCAATTAGTTAATAACTAACTAAGTTAACTACCTACAAATTACTAATTAACCATTCGCGCGTTCTCGCTCAATCGGGTGCACGACGTTACGCGTATATTAGGTTTTAATAATAAAAACTCCAAAAATATTTCTAATTATAACCCCACACCCAAAAATCACAAATATTCCTCGTGGCATAAGAAAAGTATCTATGTATCTCGTTTTCTAAATCACGAACCTAAACGTCGCATAATTAGGTCTACGGCCATAGAAAATACACTAAATATTTTCTGATGTCCAAAAATTCTAGAAAAATTACAATAAAACCTAAATATTGGAAAATGCTAAGATCTCAAATTTTATAAAATTTGGATCACGTTTAGGCATGTTTCAGTTAGAAACACACACAATAGCCTATCTAATTCATTCAGAATTCTCAGGCGTAATAAAAACGTAAATTAGTGAGGATCACTAATTTCAATTTCTCTTATCATATAGATATTATTCAATCAATAAAATTATCAAAACAAAATCATTAAAATAATAGTCATATTAAATATGACATAAAGCAGACGATTAATACTATAACTAAATAATAAAAATCCAAACTATGACTTAAAAATAACTATTAAGTCCTAAAATTATTTTTCATTCAATAAAATAATTTTCTTTAATCAAACAACAATCTTTCACATTTTTCGATATTAATTCATATTAAAAACAGTATACGTCTACACTGTCTCTTAATCTGAATTAATTGTTAACACAGTAAATTGTTCACAATAAATCTTTGTTGTTCTTCTTACTTTTAACAAACCATTGAGGTCATGACTCTCTACGATTTATTTTCAAGTAGTTGGAACTACAAAATAATTTTCATAAAAATTGGGATGTTACATTACCACCCTCCTTAAAAAATTTTCGTCCCCGAAAATTCATTTACAAACCAAAACAAAAATCAAAATTATGAAAATTATAAGTTAACATACCATAAATTTGAACTTTGAAATTCAATACAACATAATAATTTTTACACTCAAACGATCAACCACAATGCATACATTTTATTCATATATCCTTACTAAAGTAAGGCACTACATCATCAACTTAAACGTTTACAAAACACAATACTGCACGTCTATGTTGAAGAAGTCCTCGCGAATGACGCTTTATTCCAATCTACGATCACGAACACAATCACAAACACGGTCACGAACACGCATGATCCACGAACACGCACAAATCCACGAACATAGCCACGACTTACATCGGGTTACGGCTACATGCTCACATCAACGAAACTCTAAAACCTTCCAGGAACCCGCGGTTTGGAATCATGAAGACAGAGGAGGATTGCCACGATTAACAACCACAAAATCACTAACAACATTATTACATTCAGAAATGTGAGAGGATCCATCACGAAAATCATCCTAAGGCTCGCGGTTTGCAGGAGAAACAAGAAGATGAAGGTTTGGTTTTTCTCACACTAGAACTCACGACACTTCACACTAAAATGGAAACAAACTCCTCTCCTCCTTATATATATAAGTGTGGTTGGCCAATGGTCAAAGGAAATAAGATAACTCACAAGAAAGGAGAAGAAAGGAATCTTAGATGTCTACCAATATCAACATCAATAATGAACTCACATCCCCCCTTGTTAATGAGACGAAACTAGCAAGAAAGAAAGGAAGAAAAAATGGTCCATACCCAAAATTCTATTAAGCCATCAATGTGTCTAAAGACAAGATAAAGTGGAATAGAATTTTTACAAAATTGTCTAACCCATGATCATGACACCATACTCCCACTAACAATTCTCACCTACTCAAAAAAATGCTCTCTTCAATTAGCCCCACGGTCTCGGCGTCGCTCTAATTCATCAGGTCGTGGTAGTCGCATAATCAGTTGCTCGATTGGCGACAAATCACGTAAATTAAATTATCAAGAGAAATTTAATTCAACGCTCTAAAATATTCACAGATAAGAAATACGCTCACAAAATAATCACATTAATAATTTCACGAATAATCAAAATAACATATATCATAATACCAAAATATAATAAAAATTTGGATTTTGGAATCTAATATAATAATAAAATACGTCACAGAGTTAAAACACTTATGTGGTCTATAGTTAGAACCACGCACACACCATAATACACATAGTACCATAATTATTGCGGCACCTATTGGTAATCTCTCGTAAATCTCGGCCCACTCGGCTCCTTTGTGTCACATTTCACGAGACGAAGTCTTCAAATGATGAGTTCTCCGCCCGCTTAATGTGTAAACACGCCTTTAGTGGTTGGTCTTGCAGCTCCGAGCATTGTTGACGGCAGACTAACTCGTGGTGCTTTGCGCTCTGGGACAGATATCCCAATTCCTTGCAGTTTAAGTATAATCTTTCCATGGTTGGTTACTGTTAACGTTGTGCTCCTCATCTTCACCGTTGAAGTAGTGCGTCTTCGGCTATTGATACTTGTGATTCCCTCTTCTATTTATCATGTAGACATATCCTTCAGTAGTTAGGCACACAACCTTCGCAGCATCCACATTTGGCAATTGATAGTCCTTAAAAATATGTCCTGGCTACTTGCGATCCACAAAGAGTCGGTCCTTCATTGGGTATTCTTCACCTACCTATTTCTTGCTTCCACATTGATGACAGTTCCACTTCAACTCCTGGCCATTCCCAATAGCCAACGCCACAGAACAATTATGATTGTGTGATTTCCCAGAGGATAGAAATAAGGTGCTCCTTGTTGATGTCTTCGTCTTCGTCCTTTGCCTTGATAATGCGCTTAACTAGACCTCTAATAGCTTGCTCCTCCGATTCGTTGTCTTAGCCAATCGTGTTGATTCTTTGCGGCAATCTATTGTGCGACAGTAGTTGCTATCTCGACTATCACTCGAATTACGTGATTCACGTCTAAGTTACAAGCTCTAGAGAGAGACTTGTTCGTCCCGAAGGCATCGAATTTCTACGAAGTAAACTAACCAAAATCCCCACAACAAATTCAATCATCTGAGATGATCGCACACAATTTCACACAATATCACACCTGTTTCAACTAGGAAACATTACAAACAATCACAAACAAAGTTCACATAACCTAGGCATAACAAACTTATACCCGACAATTCCCAAAAATCTAGGCCAGCTTAGACAAAGCGGTCCGGTTAGAACCGAACTGCTCTGATACCACCATTGTAACACCCCGATTTCGGAGCGCTACTGTGCAACCCAATCTAATGCTGAAAACATTTAATGCTTGTATGCTTTCGGTTAAAGAGTACTCTTATGTATTTCGCAATGGAAAAACAGGAGTAAATTTATTTTTTTTTCTTTTTCATATTCTTTCCTTTGAAACCCTTTTCAAAATGAGACATAGAGTACTACAGTTTTCTAAATGATGTCAATTCAAACTTTTGCAATTATCAGAGTATAATGCATCACAAATAATACTTCACATAACATAATCATTTCGCACTAAGGCGAGGTTCTACGAAAAGAGTAATTACTGAAACAATCAATACAAAATCCTAAGCTAAGTCGGGCTAACAACTATAACTCTTCGAGAAACATTTCAAAGAAGATCAAACACGAAGTACTCGGAGGAATCTTCCTCCTTGGCTCAATCTTCAATGCTCCTAAAAGATGAAGTCGCAGCGACCGAACTCCATCTGGAAGTGACATCCATAAGGACATCCAATCCAACAACAAAGTGCAAGGGTAAATCCTTTGTCCACGAGTTTATCATAGGCTATGTCGCATGCAAACGATATATACATATATAATACAACAACACTCTTTTATATACATATACATACTTAATAGACCGCACACAATCGGCATGGTATATCAAGCATGGCATGTGAGCAAACAAAACAACCAACAGATCAACAATCAAGTCACCGCAATATCAACCATTGCATGTGAGCGAGCAAGTCTATCAACAGATAAGTGATCAAGTCATCACAATATCCAATTCATCAACAATTCCTCACATATCATAAATGCGGTTAGCTATGCATGTCAATGCGGTATGGCTAGTTGTGTATACACTGCGACCTTAAACAAGGTCGGCAGAGACGAGGAACTTTATTTCCCAACGCCCAAATCAACTCCCTACCAAGGGTATTGCCACAAAGGCTTGCCACACATTAGGCTTTACGCCACACGGCATGCGGTGACAACTCGTCCTTTTGAAGTCCTCAAGACAATCAAACGCTCGAGTGTCGATGCTCAATGGTCGAGATACATCCAAACAAATTCAACAACATGGCATGCTCACCGTAGGGAGCGCCCGAGAAATGTTTTAATTAATCAATGCGGATCGACGACACCTCAACTCACTCACTCTACTTAGTAAATTTTCATGCTTCCAATTCTTATATTACCTAGGTGAGGTTGTACCAAAATAAATCACTCCTTTAGCTTTGGGTCATTGGAACCCGAGTTTCATCAAATTCTTTATCTAGCATGGTTCCATTTCTACTTATCTATAAGCTTAGGCTAGTCATACTACAACCCTCATGCTTATTTTTAAACCAAAATACCTTTAACAATTACTTAGAGTGCAAACACAGGACACAAAGTCCGGGTGTTCAATTGCGGAACGCTAGTCTTAATCTCAGGTCAGAACTCTAGGCACGTAATGCGAAACACTAGGCTCAACTTTTAGGTTAAGGTACTAGGCACGCCATACGGAACACTAGGTCCAATCCTAAACCAAGAAAATGCGCACGCAAACAGGACATTAAATCCCAGCACAGGACACATAGTCCATATGCTCAATAGGAACACTAGGTTCCCTATGATTTAATCTTTCAAAAACTTCGATCTTTGAACTCTCTTTCTCTATTCTTATATCACTCCTATGTATCTGAAAATACTCTTTTAGTTCTAGGTCGTTGAAACCCTAGTTGTGTTAAATAACACACTTTGGAAGAATTCCCAGAAAGAGAGGTGGTGCGAACACTCTTAATTACCAAGTCTTTCCTAGCCGTAATTTCCCAGCGCATCATTTAACTCAACCGTTTTACTTAAATCGTACTTTTTATTTCAAATTCTTTTCTTTACTATCATTCCATTGAAATTTCCTTGCAAGCTTTGGCTAGTTATACTAAAACCTTCACGCTTACTTTTAAATCAAAATGCCCTTAACAATTTGCTTACGAAATCAGACCGGCTTGTGGAATCGCATCGATTTACCGATGTAAATCGTCAACCAATAGCAATCGATCAACGCATTATTAATTAATCCATCATCAACAACAATATTTTCATATTCCAAGTCAATACCAAATTCCATTTAAATCCTACTTGATTCATGGAAAACAACATCAATCATAATGCCTCACAGGCCAACGACATGCTATAGCATTTCAACAAAGATATAACAATTCAATAGGCTACAACATGCTCCACAGTTTCATCAACTTCAAGTCTAATCAAATCACTCAAACAAGATTTAAGTCACGCAATACAATTCAATTTGCCACGCAGGGCCAAAAGCATGCTACAACATTTCCAACAACACATAAAAGTACTACAAGTACTACCACACTATCAAACAATCAAACAAGCAACAAACAAGGCGAAAAGCCCAAACTCATTATATAAGAATTTCCCTTACCTTGGGCGCTTTAACAATCCTAGCAAGGTAATTCGGAACCATCATCAAGTCGCAACTCGCGCGTACCTCAAGCACAAACCTTAACAACGCAAACTTAATACAATTAGAACTAAAACTCAATTCTAATGCCCCTAGGGCAGCCACG
Organism: Calophaca sinica; assembly: GCA_037113605.1. Classification (NCBI taxonomy): domain Eukaryota; kingdom Viridiplantae; phylum Streptophyta; class Magnoliopsida; order Fabales; family Fabaceae; genus Calophaca; species Calophaca sinica. The sequence goes on along the minus strand of JBAFXK010000014.1, from coordinate 470,977 downwards.
GCTTAGACATCCTAAAGCCTAGGAATTACTTGACTTAATCCCTAATTGGTCCTATCTAGTCATACAACAAGTTACAAGTTCAAGCCATGCAAGTTTTGAAACTTTTACAAAAGCTACACACTTAAAAAAATACCTAAACCAAAATTTACCACTTGGAATAGTGTTTTTACCAAATGAATAGTGTTTTGCCAACTTTGAACCATTTTTTCAAAGCAATAAAACATGTCACAAAATTTTAGAAACAATTCTATTTCAAGTTCAAAACAATTCTTGAAACATAAACTCAAACTTTTCCCAAAATCATACTTCTTTGAATTGTTTGCTAAATCAAATTCTTGGCCAATTCTTACACCATTTTAAGGACACAAATCAACTTAAAACAATGTTTAGAACTAGCATGAAGGCCACGGTTTTAGTTACTCAAAAACAAACCCAAACTTTTCAATTTTTCATTTCCAAAACAAAGCATTTCCTATCATTCAATTCCTACAACAATTAACCAACTTCCTTAACATCTAACATACTTTAAAAACAAGCTAAAACATCATCAAAAACTTGATCATAGCCACTGTTTTTAATAGGTATAAACAGCCCCAAATAAAATTGTTTTCAAACAATTTTTCAAAGTTTCAAACATAACAAACCTTATAGTTTTAAAGTCCCAATCAAAAACCAATTTTTTTACCACTTTAATACAATTAAAAACATGTTCAAACCCACTCAAATCATGCCTAAAAGTTACTGTTTTGATGGCCCTAAACAGCCCCAAAAATCCATTTGTTTCAAACAATTTTTAAAAGCTTCACACATAGAAATCTTTATAGCTTTAAAGTTCTAACCAAAACCAACTTCTTAAACACTTTAATCACTTTGAAAACAATTTAAAAACATCCCTAAACCATGCTTAGGATCCACGGTTCCAGCCCCTACAAAATCCCCAAATTATTTTCACAAAACTTGTTAAACATGCATATTGACTAGTTTCCAAACTAATCAAGTATAACCCATCAAAGAACTAACTTTAAATCAACAAAATCAAACCAAAATAACCTTGAACAGCCCCTAATTTCGTTCAGCCCCAAAACCTAGGGTTTCCCAAAATTTCAATTACCAAAAACAAGCTTAATCATTGAAGGAAACAAAGGGCTAAAAGACTAGTCATGCATATCTAGCTAAATCTAACACCTTTTAGCAAAAACAACTCCTAAAACCAACCAAACCCATTCATGAGACTCAAGAGAGGAAAAGGAATGGATATGAAGCTTACCAAACAAGGAGATGATGGTTAATCAAGGGTTAGGAAGAATGGATGGAAGATTGAAGCTTAAACAACAAATTCCTTCAAGAATCAAAACCAAAATTGTGAGAAACAACTCTTGGACCATGAAAGCTCATCCATGGCAGCCATGGAGAAGGGAAAAAAATTAGAAATCTTACCCACAAGGATGGTGGTGATCGAATCAAGGAGGAAGAAGAAAGGAACATGTTTTCCTACTAAATCTCTAATCTTTCTTCAAGAACACCACTTTCTCTCTCAAGAATTTTTCTCTCCAAGCTTTCTACAATGGAGGAATGAAATGAATCTGGTCTTGGCTGGGTGGGAGGGCCAGCGAAGTGGAGGGATAAGGATGGAAAGAAATTGTTCATTTAGTTCCAACTTAACCAATTAGTTAATAACTAACTAAGTTAACTACCTACAAATTACTAATTAACCAATCATAATAAAACACATGCCATGGAAGGTTCTAAAGGTCCATATTCATCTCCCCTAGCACATGTGCAGCTGCCATACATCCCCCTTGGCCACAGGTTTCGTTTCGTCACGTTTTCGCGCGTTCTCGCTCAATCGGGTGCACGACGTTACGCGTATATTAGGTTTTAATAATAAAAACTCCAAAAATATTTCTAATTATAACCCCACACCCAAAAATCACAAATATTCCTCGTGGCATAAGAAAAGTATCTATGTATCTCGTTTTCTCGAAATGCGAACCGAAACGTCGCAATTAGGCAGTCTCTGGCCAAAGAAAATACACTAAATATTTTCTGATGCCCAAAAATTCTAGAAAAATTACAATAAATCCTAAATATTGGAAAATGCTAAGATCTCAAATTTTATAAAATTTGGATCACGGTTAGGTATGTTTCAGTTAGAAACACACACAATAGCCTATCTACGGCAGAATTCAACAGAATTCTCGCAGCGTAATAAAAACTGTAAATTAGTGAGGATTACTAATTTCAATTTCTCTTATCATATAGATATTATTCAATCAATAAAATTATCAAAACAAAATCATTAAAATAATAGTCATATTAAATATGACATAAAACAGACGATTAATACTATAACTAAATAATAAAAATCCAAACTATGACTTAAAAATAACTATTAAGTCCTAAAATTATTTTTCATTCAATAAAATAATTTTCTTTAATCAAACAACAATCTTTCACATTTTTCGATATTAATTCATATTAAAAGCGATACGTCTACACTGTCTCTTAATCTGAATTAATTGTTAAAACAGTAAATTGTTCACAATAAATCTTTGTTGTTCTTCTTACTTTTAACAAACCATTGAGGTCATGACTCTCTACGATTTATTTTCAAGTAGTTGGAACTACAAAATAATTTTCATAAAAATTGGGATGTTACATAGAACATAACAACCATCATATATATATATATGCAACATAGCAGTGTCAAGGATCAGAGTATTTCGCACGCAGGCGAGTTCCAAAATATACATCAGTACATACTCAAAATAACACACTAAATAGAGTCTAACCAACTGACTCTAACTAACTATGCTGGCCCATAAGTAAACTAGGTGGTATGTAACAGTGAACTGTCCTACTGCTAGAGCATATAGCAGTAGAGTACTCCCTGTCGTCGTCGGTCTCCAAAACTGCTCCCGAGTGTGTCAAACGCCCAGAGATAGGGTTGACGACCCACGCCGAAGGGGTCTTCCCCTGAGGGAACTCATATGTCGGGATTCCCATAAACCTCATCGGGATCAGCAACATCTAAGTATCGGTTTCAAGCATAAACATAGAACAAAAGGAATGCAAGGGTAAATTTATTGTCCACGAGTTCATCGCAGGCTAGTTGCAGACAAACAAGATATATATGTATACATCTAGTACATCAGCATGTCATTATATATATATATAGGCATACTTAATTAACCGCATACCTCATCATGGTACATCAAATATTTGCATGTGAACAAGCAACTCAAACAACAACAATCACCAAATCATCACATATCACAATGTGGTTAGACATGCATGCCAATGCAGTATGACTAGTTTGTGTATACACCTGCAGCCTTAAACAAGGTCAGTAGTGATGAGGAACTTTATTTCCCAACGTCCAAATCAACTCCTCTACCAAAGGTATTGCCACAAAGGCTTGCCACACACTAGGCATTGCTGCCACGCAGGCATGAAGTGACAACTCGTCCTTTTGAAAGTCCATGAGACAGTCAAACGCTCCGAGTGTCGATGCTCAATGGTTAGTGTACAATTTAATTAATCAATGCGGATCGACGAACCCTCACTCACTCTACTTAGTGAATTTTCATGCTTCCAATTCCTATATCATCTAAGTTAGGTTGTCCTAAAATCAAACAATCATTTAGTTTTGGGTCGTTGGAACCCTGGTTCAATCGAGTTCTTTATTCACTATAGTTCTGGTTCTAACTTATTCATAAGCTTTGGCTAGTCTTACAACCCTCACGCTTATTTTTAAGTCAAAATGCCTTTAACAATTTTTTTATTAAATCATATTTTCGGCTTGTGGAATCGCATCAGATTTAGCGGTGTAAATCGTCAACCCAAATCAACAATCGATCTTCGCATTATTAATTAACTCATACCACAACAACAACTTTTTCATATTTCAATTCAACATTAAATCAACATGATTTAAGCCATTCAATACCATTCATGGTTGTCACTCAAGACCAAACAAAACCTGCCATGACATTTCATACAGCAGCAAACAATTCAACAACTTACAGCATGTTACAGCATCACTTTCACACTTAACAAATACTACACTTACTACCACCAATATTCATTCAATCAAGCCACACAACAAACAAAGCAAAAAGCCTAAACTCATTATATAGAAATTTCCCTTACCTCGAACAAGCTTCGAATACGGAATTTCCAACGCGTCACCGGAACGTACCTCGCTCGAACCTTAACAACACAAACTTAAGAAAATTAGAACAAAAAACCCAAACCCTTAAGCTCTAGGGCAGCCACAGTTTTGGCCCTAAAAGACACCTAAAAGTTGCTAACTTAACCTATTTGGATCACATCTAATCATATACTACATTACTAGTTCAAGTCGTGCAATTTCTCAAACTTTCAATGACTTTAAACACTTAGAAAAGCTTAACTCAATTTTTTACCAATTGAAATAGTGTTTTTACCAAATGAATAGTGTTTTGTCCAATTTAAACTACATTTAAAAACCTTAGAACATACCATAAGATTTAAAGAAATAGGTTAGTTATAACTTCAAAACAATATTTGAAACATAAGCTAAACTTTTCCCAAAAATCAAACTTCTTTGGATTGTTTTGCTAAATCAAATTCTTGGCCAACCCTTACACCATTTTAAGGTCACAAAACAACTTAAAACAAGGTTTAAAACTATCACAAGGGTCACGGCTACAAGCTTCCCAAAAACAAACCCAAAATTTCAACTTTTTCATTTTCAAAACTTGTAAATTCTCCACACTTCAATCCATGAACTTTAAACTAACTTCCTCAACACTTAAATTACTTTGAAAACAACTTAGAACATACCCCCTCAATCATATTAGGGTCACAGTTTTGGTTACCCAAAAACAATTCCAAATTTCAATTTTTTTTTATTTCCAAAAACTTATAAACATAGTTATATGACTAGGATCCAAACATACAACTACTAAACCTTCAAAACTAACACCAAATCAACAAGAGCAAAGTCAAGAACAAAGCTTAGAGCATCCTTAGGGATTCGGCCAGCAAGGGGTTAGGGTTTTCCCAAACTCAAAATACCAAAATCAAGGTGATTCATGGAAGAAAACAAAGGGTTATGGAACTAGTCATGCAATACTAGCCAAAAACAAGCTTTTTAACTTCAAATAACTCTTGAATCCATCAAAAATCATATCATGGAACCCAAAAGAGATGAGGAAAGGTTTATGGAGCTTACCAAGAGTAGAGATGAAGATTGAACAAGAGTGGAGATTAAAGGAAGCGAGGGTGCACACTTTGATCTCCAAGAACTTCCAAAATCACAACTTTCTTTCTCTAGTTTCTTCTTCAAGTTCTCCAAAAATGGAGAAATGAATGGGGCTGTTTGTGGTTAAGGGAGAGGGCCACGAAATTTTAGGGGTAAGAATGGAAGGAAAAATTCATTTAGTTAGAAACTAACTAATTAAGTCATAACCTAACTAAATTAACTACCTACCATTTACTTAATGGCCAATCACACCTTGACACTTGTAAATGTCATGATTAAAAGCAAGATCAGCCCCCCTAGTGGCTGAGTAATTCGCCCATGTGCCCTAATATGTAGATATTTCCGTTTCGTCGCGTTCTCGCTCAACCGGGTGCGCGGCGTTTCGCGTATATTAGGGTTTTTTGTGCTAAAAACTTGAAAAATAATTCTAATTATAAGTCCACACTCAAAAATAATAATTTGGCCAAAAATTCCCTCATGGCATGAGAAAAGTACTCACGTTTCTCGTTTTCTCGAATTACGAGCCAAAACGTTGCGTTTAGGCAGTTTCTAGGCGTAGAAAATACCCTATATATTTTCTGATGCCCAAAAATTCCCAAAAAGTTCCAATAAATCCTAAAAATTGGAAAATGATCAGATCTCAAATTTCATAAAATTTGGATCATGTTTGGGCATGTTTCAGTCAAAACTCGCCCTATAGTTCAAATTCAGCATTTTACGGTTGAATTCGAACATTGAAAGAAAAATCCTAAATTAATAATAACTATTACTCCCTATATGTCTTATCAAATAGATCAAATCAAATACTAGGATTATTCACATAACTTTATTAACGGATACGTCATATTAAAACGAGAGAAAACAGATAAGTACTAAAAGTTAAACACTGAAACTTAGGGTGTTACATCTTATGTTGCTCTTAATCTTGTATATCAGTCACATGCTTGATTTTGAGTACCAATCTGGTTTGAAATTGGTTTGGATTGAAGAAAAAGTGAGTTGGAAGTTGGAAATATGCAGAAAAACACATTTCTGCATAATTCTACAGGTTTGTGTGTGGCGCGCCTCAAAGGTGTGATAGGCCCGCAAGTGCACGGTTTTATCGCGTAGTAAAATATCGTTCCCACAAGGACTTAGAATTGAGTACCAATTTCTCTCACTAAGATGATTAGCTAAAGAAATAAATTAGAATGCTATTGTTGTTGCTGAAAAATAAAATGAGTTTAATTTAGAAAATAAAAGGCTCTTGGGATTGATGTTCTTCCAATGAAAATTACTCTTAAGCCAATTCTTCGTCACTTTCCTTTGAGTATGAACAATGGATTCTTAAAGGCCAAATAATCAAATATGATTATTGTCTTCTTTCAAAGTACAATAAAATGTTTCAAACCATAGAATCTACCTATTTTCATGGTAGAAAGAATGATAAAACTCATTAAGAACAATTATTTCTAAGCCTCAAGAAAATCAATTCTATTTTCATGAATTGATCCCCTTGTTTAAATCTTGTAATTCCAATACCAAATTTTCACTTTTCAGTGCTTAATATGATATCTAAGATTCATACAATCATATTGATTATGATTGCAGAGAAAGTAAAACTCAAGATTAAATTAAGAATAGAACAATGCTCATAACATCTAAGTAAAGGAAATTAGACTTAACAATAATTCATCATTGGAATATAACCAATCCCAAGATAAAAGAAACTACTCACACATGATTGGAATGTAAATAAGACAATGCAAATTAAACATTCAGAACTTGAATTAGTAAAAGATGAAGATTAGAAGGTAATAGAAACTGAAATTCATTCAAAACTTAAAGCCATAGAAAAGTTGCTTGAACATACATGAAGAAAAACACAAAAGAACACAAGTTTAGCTAAGAAAAATGGGGAGGAAGATGATCCCATTTCGTGCTCTGAAAGCCTTAATTTATAGCCCAATTCTACCCCAATCAAGTGCCATTATATCCCCTTTAAGACCCCTCTAAAACAGTTCAAGCTTTGACACTTAAATTGGTGTTACAAAATTACGCCATAAACATGGCCATAATCTGCATAACTTTGGGGGCCATAATCTTCAAACTGTGACTGTTCAGCTCACGTAACCACAAATTATGGCCATGTTGGAAAACACTGGGGGGCCGTAATTCTCTCTGTTTCTTCACTTGACCTTCCAACTGCTTCCCACGAATTATGGCCATGTTCTTCAACACTGGGGGCCGTAATTCTCTCTGTTTGCATCAAATTCATCTTTCAACTCCTTTTCCTACAAATCAAAATATAAACCAAAAGGTAATAAAAATAAAACATAAATAAAGATAAACCACTAATAAAACCTATTAAAGTAAGGTAAAAAACTAGATAAATTCTAACTTATCAAACTCCCCCATGCTTAGATTTTTGCTTGTCCTCAAGCAAATCCCAACAAATGGCCAGACTTGGAAATGCCTTGTTTCAACCACACCATATCAAAGTTCTTTGATGATATCCAATGACACAATTTGCACAATTTCAACACACCACTTATTGGAACCTAGTGCATAGCATTATCAGATGGTTCATGAGGGTTTGTCCGCACGCCGTCGTGCACGCATGTCCCACAACGGCTGATGCTCGCCTGGCTGCTGCGCTGATCACCCCACCTGTTCTGCTGCAACGCCACTGGTTTCCTACATCGGCACACTCTGTCTTGCATGCTGTGTGGTTTCTTCTTCGCGTGGCTTTCTTTTTCTGGCACCGCGGTTGTGTGGCTTTCTTCTTCGCGTGTTCCATCGGCTGCTGCTTGCCGGGCCGCCGTTTCGACCTGTTTCCACATCGCGGTGCCCTGCAGGTTGCTTCTTTGGTACCTGTTGCGGTCTTGGCGCGTCCCGCAGCTTCATCGCCACTGGTTTTTTGGCGTGGCTGCACCTGGTTTCTTGGCGTGGTGCACCAGGTTTGTCCCCGTGGTGGTGCATGGCGCTGCCGGCGCCGATTTGTTCATGGGCCTGCATCCCAACGCCCTCCCCTTGCCCACCTCCTCCTTCTCAACCGGCTGAGCAACTGAAATCTTTTGTGAAGGCCTTGAACAACTCCTTGGACATCTCGTTGAGCCAATTGCCACGGCCTTGCCTGAAAGGTGATCGGGTCTCCATTAGGATATCCGACGATGAATACAAACGTGGTGTGGAAGGGTGCAAAAATAATCTTCACGGTCGTCTCCTCCTTCCCAAAGGCTCGACACCATTGAAGGCGGCTGACTTGCATGCCAAGCTTTTGAAATTATGGAAGCCGCTGGGTAAGTGGCGCATGACCTCTCTTGGGAAAGGCTTCTACGAATTCAGTTTCGCTTCCTTGGAAGATTTACGCAGCGTTTGGTCCGTTGGCACGTGGAATTTGCAACCTGGTTTACTACGGCTTTCTAAATGGACCGCAGATTTCAAGCCAAGTAATCAAAATAACACGCATGCTTTGTGTTGGGTGAGACTCCACGAACTGTCGCAAGAGTATTGGCGCCCTCAGACTCTCTTCGAGATTGCTGCTGGTTTAGGTACGCCTATCTCTATTGATGATGCTACTAAAAATAGAGTTTTTGGCCATTACGCTCGTGTGTTGGTAGATATTGATCTTTCAGGTATGCTGTTGGATGAAATATGGGTTGAAAGAGAGGGTGCTGCTATTGGTGTTTATATTGAATATGAGAAGCTTCCATATTTTTGTGCCTACTGCAAAGTTATTGGCCATGCAGACTCAGTTGCAAAGGAAACTTTGTTGTGGAGCATCCTCCGCAGGTGGCCACAGAACATGTTGCGCCAAGAAGGAAGCTTGTTCAACAGGTTTATGTCAACAAAAAAGATAACCAGGCCGCAGGTCCTAGTAAGCTTAATCCGCCAGCAGTTGTGCAGGATAAGGAGCCTCATCAAGGTAATGAATACGTTCAGAATTTGAATGAAGACAACGCTAATCCTGCTGTTGCCAGTCTCTCTGAAGATGATGATGACGAGGTTGTCTATGAAGATCCGCCACCTTCCAATCATTCTCTGCATACAGAAATTGTAGTGACTGTGGCTAATAATGACGTGCAACAAGCAGACAACAATCAGGAATTTGCAGGAGAAAATATATCAGGCTCTCCCAACTCTGGGGACAGTTCCACGCTGGTTCCTAACACACCAGCCGCAAGCTCTAATATGGAGATAGTGCAAGACACGCCTGTGGCCGCTTCTATGGGTGGAGGGAATGATGCGTCCACTCCCCCAGTCATGAATGCTCACGGGGATCAGGTAGGTGATAATCCTATTCAGATCATTGATAATTTATATGATATTCCTGTTGTGGTACACAAGGATATGCAATTCTTGAATAATAGCTGGGCGGACTTGGCTGAGGATGCTGTCGACTCCCATCAACAATCAGAGGATGGTGAGTTCGAAGTTGCAATGTCAAAGTCCCAGAAGAAGAAATTGAAAAAAAAGAGTAGCAAAGGGAAGAAGGCTACTGGTTACAACACCCGAAGGGCTGGTTCAAAGCCAGTTGCTAAATGAAGATCTTTTTTTGGAATGCTAGAGGTTTAGCCAACCCCTCTACAAGGTTGGCCCTTAAAAATTTTTGTCTTTCTCACAGACCAGATTTTGTTTTTATTTCAGAACCTTGGATGCTTCTTGATAAGTTCCCTCCTCGTTTCTGGAGACAGTTGCGGATGAAAATTTTTGCTGTTAATAACCGTCCTGGTTTGGCTTCTAATTTGTGGTGTGCTTGTGCTGATATTTGGAAGCCCCATTTGTGGTTCTTGCTTCTGAACAACATGTTTCTTTTACAGTTGATATTGTTGATTCCACTATTGGTTTATCTGCTGTTTATGCGTCTAACTGTTATTTGACAAGACGTTTGCTTTGGCGTGAGTTAGCTATGTTGCAGAATAATCACCCTATTCCTTGGTGCTTTATTGGCGATTTTAATGTGATCCTTGGTGCTCATGAATATAGAGGTAGTGGCTCCCCTACCAAGATTGCTTGTGATGAGTTTCATCATTGGACAGATCAAAATAAGTTGTTGCATTTGCCTACTAAAGGGGCTTTTTACACGTGGAGTAATGGCAGGGAGGGAGAGCTTTTACTGAAAAAAGGTTAGATCGTTCTATTTGTAATGACCTATGGATTAACTTCTGGAATAGTGTTTCTTGTTGCACTCTCACAAAGAGCAAATCTGTAACGACCCGTTTCCGGACCGCTACCGAGCTCAATATACCGAGCTCGAGTTACCGAGCTCAACACACCGAGCTCAACATAAATCTATATGAGATGTGTTTTAAAAACAAAACTCTTGTGCCTTTTAAAAATACGATATATTTTTTTTTTTAAAACCGACTCGTGCACATCAGAGTAATTACAGCTTTTCGAAACATGGTGCAACTAAGACACAAGACTTAAATTCTAATAAAACATACATGCATAACATACACATATATATCACTCGAAATAATAATGTATACAAAATACAGAGTAGCAAAAGTGTAAAGAAAATACACCTAAGGTAAGGCGACTTCAAAAGAGTAATCATACCCTGGGTACTTAAGCGAACTCCCACGCAGTGCTCCAAAAGTAAGACCACCGGTCTGCCACAGAGCAACAAAACAACATCGCCTAAACTGGTCACGACCTCGAACACAAAAGAAAGCGAAATGCAGTCCTCGGAAAAACAAACATCCAACAAACAACAATCACGACAAATGCAGTCGTCACTCGGGTCCTCGTCGAGCTCCTCACCGGCATCGTCTCTTGCCGAGTTACTGCGCCTCGACATCGCACGGGTAACCGTCATGGATTGAAGGCACCACGGAAAGGGTCAACTTCTCAACAATTCAAGATAAGCTCGACATAAAAATATAAGCAAACAAAGAAAGTATAACATTTACCGACGTGACTCGACCATCTCACTCTAAACTTCGACACAACTTCGCAAATCCATTTTCTCTCGACTCGACAATTTTCAGGAATGCACACGCAGCGTCAGTATGTCGGAAAGTCCAGCAAAGCCTTGGGATCCTCGCTCTCCTAGGACGATAACTCAGGTCCCGTAGCGTGGCGACGTCTAGTCAATCTCCGTAAACAAAAAGGGGACCTAGCACCCTCGATTATCAGGTCACGGCTCAAAAGCGTCATACGACTCACCTAGCTCGCTCACTCGATGAACAATTCGCCGCATACGATATTCAAAGAGTTAAACACAAGATATTCAACCGCATGTCAAATAAAAGAGCAAGCTCGACATGAAGAAACGCAATTCAACATGCAATACACAATTCACGACATATATTCAATCACATATTAAATACATGCAAAAACTCAATCATATCACAACATTTCAGCTCGACACAAATCAGGAAATCCATACGCAATAACATAACCACGTAGAATATGAAATGCCCTTATTTAAGGACTTATAAAATAAAGCCTTAGAGATTTCTAGGAGTTGCCCTTACCGAACTCCAAGTTAATGCTGCTCGACAACGACCTCGACACAATTTGTCTTCAAAGAGCTCGACAACGACTTCTCTTTTCGATCTCGACACGGCTGTCTTCAACGAACTCGACAACGACTTCGACACGTACCGTCCTCAATCGACCTCGACTCGTACAGTCCTCGATCTGGATTCTGCTGCTTCCGCGTCCTTGGATTCGCTTTCCCGTACCCTTGATTCGGAAATCACTCGATCTCGGGAATCAGACTTCCTAAAACAAACATAACTCAGATCGATTCATGGGTTCTAATACATCTAGCTCTCATCCCAAACTTAACCACAACCCAGAAAATATAATACTCAAGAACTGAAAGATATTTTTCCTCTAACACAAAGTTAGGGATTTCGATCAAAATTTCATGAAAAAGTTATCTGATGCTTCAACAGATAGATCGACAACAACAATAACCAGAAGCAACAAAGCGAAAAACAAGAAATCGAAAGCGAACCAAAAATGGGGTTTACGGGCGCTGGGTGCAGAAATCGAGAGAAAGAAATTTGTTTTACAAGCCCAATTAATCGGTTAAAAGATAGGTAATATCGTGAAGAAGAAAACCCATCAATTTGACATGATTTGGAAGCATAAAGCGGTTAAAAATGGAAGAAGATTTAGCGCTAAACAAGATGCAGATGAAAAGAAAAATCTGTTCTTCATACCTCAGCGGTGATCGAAAGGCGAGATATGGGTCGAGAAGTTGATGATGAACAAGATTGATGAAGAAAGCTTGCGAGAATCTCGATGGAACTCACGGTTTAGTCGATGGAAGTTTTGAAGAAAACAACGAAACACAGAGCGAGAAGGAAGGAAGAAGAAAGAAGAAAAGAGAAAGAATGAGTGTGAGGGAATCGGTCGTGGTATACGGTGGCGAGAAAGGGTATAAACGTAACTCCAGCTATAAGATGCCAATCCCAATAATCATCTACGGATTAAATCGTTCCTCTCATAATTACCCTCTACTGCTTCGGTCAGCGGCAAGGACAATGTAATAATTACAAACAATATAATAATAACGCTGAATAACGTTCGAAAGAATACGAGGTGTCATCTCGACACGATGTCGACAAGAGTGCTCGTGCAAGCGTACAAGGTTCTAACACGAGTTCGTGAACGCGGTCTCCTCAGCTCGACTTGCGTCCTCATCAGCTCGGTACGCGACTTCATCATCTCGACAAACGATCTAGTCACGGGATCTCGACACAAGGTCTTGGTCGAGGTCTCGATACGTCGTCCTAATACGATGTCGATCTCGTCCTCAGGTGTTACAATCTCTCCCTCTAAAAAAATTTCGTCCTCGAAATTGCAAATAAGATTCTTACCTCAGAAAAGTTCAGGGTACTGAATCTTCATCTTCTCCTCCAGCTCCCAAGTCGCATCTCAGTCCTTCGATCCCACACAACTTTGACAAGTTGGATCTCTTTGTTCCGCGATATTGTTTGGCTTTCCGATCAACGATTCTTCTTGGTGACGCTTCAAAAGATAAGTCGTCCTTCGGTTGAATCACATCGGTTCGATGACATGAGAAGGGTCGGAAACATACTTCCGCAATTGAGAGGCGTGGAAGGCGTCGTGGATGTTCGACAAGAATGGTGGTAAGGCAATCGATATGCCATCGGACCAATCTGACGAAGAATCTGGTAAGGTCCAATGAATTTAGGGGTAAGTTTCTTGGATTTGATCGCTCGACCAACTCGATGAGTGGGGGTGACTCTAAGAAATACATGTTCTCCTTCCTCGAACTCGAGTGGTCGACGTCGTTGGTCCGCATAACTCTTACGTCGACTTTGAGATGTTCGCATCCGATCTACGATCAAGCGGATCTTCTCGGTAGTCCGCTGGATCATATCTGGTCTCTGACGATTCGCTCGCCCGTCCTGGTACCAACAAAGAGGCGTCGACATTTCAGTCCATCTGGCGCTTCAAAGGTGCCATCCCAATACTCGCATGGAAGCTGTTATTGTAGGTGAATTCCACCAATGGTAAGGCGTCGTCCCAACTTCCTCGGTGATCTAACGTACAAGCTCGCAACAAATCTTCAAGCGATTGGATCGTTCTCTCGATCGGCCGTCGATCTGTGGATGATATCTCGAGCTAAGCCTGAGCTCGGTTCCCATCGCTCCTTGCAATTCCCTCCAAAAATGAGGCGTGAACCGGATCTCGGTCCGACACGATCGAAGAGGTATTCCATGAAGTCGTACTATCTCGCGATGTAGATCTCGGTCGACTTTTCCACGTTGTATGTCGACCTCCTTTGGCAAGAAATGGCAGATTTGGTCAATCGGTCGACGATCACCCAAATCGAATCATTCTTCTTCTGCGACCCGGCAAACCTACAACGAAGTCCATGGAAATCTTGTCCCATTTCCATACCGATGCGTCAGCGATTGTAGCATTCTGCGCAGTCGTTGGTGCTCCACCTTCGCTTTACGACACGCCAAACATGAAGCTACGTGCTCGGCCACTTGCTTCTTCATTCAGGACCACCAAAAATGCTTCTTCAAGTCTTGATACATCTTCGTAACTCAGGGATGAATACTAAAGTTGCTCTTATGCGCTTCGAGAATCAACTTCCTCGGCTCGGATCGTTAGGCACGCACACTCGGCCATTGCACCTCAAGATGTCGTCCGCTCAGGCACGAAATTGCATCGCCTTCCACTTGCGCTACCAACTGAATCTTCTCTTGCGAAGCTCGTCATGAACTTGCTGGTCTCGGATCTCGTCCAACAATCGGTTAGAAATGGTAAGCATACCAAATCTCGGCTTCCGGTGAAACCGACACTCGACTTCAGATCTCGGAACTTCTCGAGCATCTCCAACTCCTTGATCATCATTACCGAGGTTAAGCGCTCTTCCTACTCAGCGCATCTGCTACTCGTTAGCCTTACGGGATGGTATTCCAACGTAAAGTCGTAGTCCTTGAAATTACGTCCATCTACGTTGGCGCATGTTGAGTTCTTTACGGTCGAACAGTACTTCAAGCTCTTGTGATCGCTGAAAGCAGAAGAGTGCTCGTAAAGGTAGTGCCTCCATATCTTCGGCGCAAAAACTACTGCCGCTAGCTCCAAGTCGTGAGTAGGGTAGTTCCTCTCGTGAATCTTAAGTCGTCTTGAAGCATATCGACCACCTTCCGATGTTGCATCAAGACGCATCCCAATCCCTGGTGTGACGCATCACAATACACCTCGAAAGGCTCTTACGGTTGAGGCAAAATCAGACAGCGCCGTTGTCAAAAGCTCCTTGATCGTTGAAAAGCGGCTTCACACTCCTCGGTCAAGCAAAAGGTTGATCCTTCCTCGTCGATCGTGTAAGGCGCGACAATCTTCGAAACCTTCAATGAATCTTCGGTAATAGCACGCTAAGCGACAAAACTCCCGATCTCAGAATCAGTCTTGGTGTTCCCACGCTAGCACACGACTTCAATCTTAGTTGGATCCACGGCTATCCCTTCTGCGGAAATTACGTGACCAAGAAAATTCACCTCTTCAAGCCAAAATTCACACTTGACCAGGTTGGCATAGAGTTGCTTATCTCGTAATATCCGTAGTACTCGACATAGGTGTTCTGCGTGCTCTTCTCGGTTCCTCGAGTAAATCAATATGTCGTCGATGAACACTACAACGAATCGATCCAAAAGCGAATGGAAAATCCTGTTCATGTAGTCCATAAACACACCGGCGCGATTCGTCACTCCAAGCGGCATCACCAAGTACTCGTAGTGACCAGTGATCTAGTCCTGAAAGCTGTTTTGGCAACATCTTCCTCCTTCACGCGAATCGATGGTAGCCCGAGCTTCAAATCTATCTTGGAAAAGATCGCCGCTCACGAAGTTGGTCCATCAAGTCGCCAATACGTGGTAACGGATAACGGTTCTTCACACGGTAACCTTGTTGAGTTCGCGGTAATCTACGCCTGATCTTGATCGTCCATCCTTCTTCTTAACCAACAACACCGGAGCTCCCCACGGTGACACGGCTCGGTCGTATGAATTGCTTCGACTCCAAGTGTTCGATCCGGGACTTGACTCTTTCATCTCGGCGGAGACATCCTGTATGGCGCTTTGGAAATCGGTCCTGTTCCTGGAATCAGTCGATGGAGAACTTCGACCTCTCGTGACCGGTGGTAACCGCACGCGTCTTCGGAAAACGCGTCCTCAAAGTCACACACCTTGGAACATTCTTCACGTCGATCTGTTTGGAAAACTTCCGAACTAGCTAGATACATGTATTCCCTAGTTCCTTCTTTCAAAGAAACTCCAATACGTTCGAGAAAGATAATTGGAGACTCCAGTCCGGAAAAATTACGCTTTACGGGCACAGTCAAAGGACATGGTGGTGTGACAACCAATCCATCCCGAGGATAACATCTAAGCCCTTAAGAGGCAAACAAACCAAATTGACCACAAACTTTCTACTCGAATAATCACTACACAATTAAGACATGTAGTGTTTGTGACTAAGGTTTTAGCGGTGGGGTTGTAACTACTAATTTAAGCGGTAGCGATCTGATCAGTTCAAATGGTTCACAAATCGGAAGAAATAAAGGAATGGGTTGCACAGAATCAAAAAGAACGGATAAGGATTTACCCTCGATCCCACATTCACCTTGGACAAGATCATCAGCTCGTTCTGCTTCCTCACCACTCAAGCAGAAAACTCGCCTTTGGCCACTGACGCTTTCCTTTGGCTTTTGCGCCAAGCATAGCTCGGTTCGACTTTAGGTGTAGGACAATCCTTAGCAAAATGCCCTGGCTTCTTGCAATTGAAACACACCCCCTCCTTCTGAGTATAGTTACTCGCGTAATGTCCCGCTTTCCACATCGGTAGCAAATCACCTCGACACCGGGTCGACCTCCACTCCTCAGATTGGGTCATCGGACGACATCTGTCCTGTTGTTGTTCCCCCGAGGTCGGTCGTAAGGCCTCTTACTGCGGTGGTTTCCCTTTACGTGCAAATCTCGCCCGCACTACGGGGTCTCACCGGTCCGCCACGGTCTTCTTCTTGTGGCTCCTCACTCCTTCTACCTCGACACATCGATCAATCACTCTTGGAGATTTCGATCCTCAACGACACCATCGACTTCGAATGTCGAATCTCAATCCCCGTTGGAATCTCTCACTTAACCATCTCTGGTCAACTCGATCACGAAATGGGTGAAATACCTCGCCAACGATTCGAACTTGGCGCATACTCGGACAGTCGAGTTGCCTTGCGGCAATTGAAGAAATTCTGCTCCTTCTCGGCTCGTGCGATGTCTGGAAGTACTTGTCCAAGAACCTTTCACGAAAAAGCTCCAGGTCATCTCGCGATGTTACGCTATAAACGTTGCTTCACTCCTCTCCACGAATACTCTGCGTCTCCTAGCGATGAAGTAGGTGGCATAGTCGACCTTCACGTTGTCCCGCAATGAAGTGCCTCAAAGATCTTCTCGATCTCTTGCATCCAAAGATCAGCTTTATCCGGATTTGGCTCACCGTAGAACTTCGGTGGATCATGCTTCTGAAGTCGGCCCGATCCTCTCGCTTGAGCATTTCGTTACGCTCGTTCTTTGTTCTTTGCAAGTTCTCTTGAGTTAACGCCGCCGTCTGTTGAGCCATCGCGTTAACTGTTGAGTTCTGGCGGTGATTGTTGAGCCATGGCTGCCGCCATCTCGATCATAGCTTGAATAGCTCGTTCCATGTCGGCGTTCTCGGTTGCGGATGTCGTATTCCTCTGAGGTGGCATTAGATTCCACAAAGTTCAAAACCTGTCGAATCTCACAACAAGGATGTGTTAAAACACCGCTTCAATCAAGAAACAGTTCAAACAATTTCTCAAGCAATAAGTGCTTCACTTAATCAAACAAAGAATCAACACAATACAACTAGGTACCCAACACACATAACCCGACATAGTGACCGGTCAAATTCCTATGCACAATTTCGGTCGTAACCGAATCAAGCTCGATACCAACATTGTAACGACCCGTTTCCGGACCGCTACCGAGCTCAATATACCGAGCTCGAGTTACCGAGCTCAACACACCGAGCTCAACATAAATCTATATGAGATGTGTTTTAAAAACAAAACTCTTGTGCCTTTTAAAAATACGATATATTTTTTTTTTAAAACCGACTCGTGCACATCAGAGTAATTACAGCTTTTCGAAACATGGTGCAACTAAGACACAAGACTTAAATTCTAATAAAACATACATGCATAACATACACATATATATCACTCGAAATAATAATGTATACAAAATACAGAGTAGCAAAAGTGTAAAGAAAATACACCTAAGGTAAGACGACTTCAAAAGAGTAATCATACCCTGGGGGTACTTCCGGCAGACTCCCACGCAGGGGCTGCTCCAAAAGTAAGACCACCAGTCTACCCTGTAGCAACAAAACAACACTGCCCAAACTGGTCACGACCTCGAACACAAAAGAAAACGTGCATCCTCGGAAAAACAAACATCCAACAAACAACAATCACGACAAGTGCACAGTCGTCACTCGGGTCCTCGTCGAGCTCCTCCTCGGCATCGCTTCATCGCCGAGTTACTGCGCCTCGACATCGCCTGGGTAACCGTCATGGATTGAAGGCACCACGGAAAGGTCAACTTCTCAACAATTCAAGATAAGCTCGACATAAAAATATAAGCAAACAAAGAAAGTATAACATTTACCGGCGTGACTCGACCATCTCACTCTAAACTTCGACACAACTCGCAAATCCATTTTCTCTCGACTCGACAATTTTCCGGAATGCACACGCCGATCAGGTATGTCGGAAAGTCAGCAAAGCCTTGGGATCCTCGCTCTCCCTAGGGCCGGTCGGCTTCCCAGGTCAGTAGCGTGGCGGCGTCTAGTCAATCTCCCGTAAACAAAAAGGGACCTAGCACCTCGATTATCCGGGTCACGGCTCAAAGCGTCATACGACTCACCTAGCTCGCTCACTCGATGAACAATTCGCCGTGATACGATATTCAAAGAGTTAAACACAAGATATTCAACCGCATGTCAAATAAAAGAGCAAGCTCGACATGAAGAAACGCAATTCAACATGCAATACACAATTCACGACATATATTCAATCACATATTAAATACATGCAAAAACTCAATCATATCACAACATTTCAGCTCGACACAAATCAGGAAATCCATACACAATAACATAACCACGTAGAATATGAAATGCCCTTATTTAAGGACTTATAAAATAAAGCCTTAGAGATTTCTAGGAGTTGCCCTTACCGAACTCCAAGTTAATGCTGCTCGACAACGACCTCGACACAGCTGTCTTCAAAGAGCTCGACAACGACTTCTCTTACTCGATCTCGACACGGCTGTCTTCAACGAACTCGACAACGACTTCGACACGTACCGTCCTCAATCGACCTCGACACGTACAGTCCTCGATCTGGATTCTGCTGCTTCCGCGTCCTTGGATTCGCTTTCCCGTACCCTTGATTCGGAAATCACTCGATCTCGGGAATCAGACTTCCTAAAACAAACATAACTCAGATCGATCCATGGGTTCTAATACATCTAGCTCTCATCCCAAACTTAACCACAACCCAGAAAATATAATACTCAAGAACTGAAAGATATTTTTCCTCTAACACAAAGTTAGGGATTTCGATCAAAATTTCATGAAAAAGTTATCTGATGCTTCAACAGATAGATCGACAACAACAATAACCAGAAGCAACAAACGAAAAACAAGAAATCGAAACGAACCAAAAATGGGGTTTTCTGGGCACTGCCGATTGCAGAAATCAGAGAAAGAAATTTGTTTTACAAGCCCAATTAATCGGTTAAAAAGATAGGTAATATCGTGAAGAAGAAAACCCATCAATTTGACATGATTTGGAAGCATAAAGCGGTTAAAAATGGAAGAAGATTTAGCGCTAAACAAAGAGTACGATGAAAAGAAAAATCTGTTCTTCATACCTCAACGGTGATCGAAGCCAGGCGAGATATGGGTCGAGAAGTTGATGATGAACAAGATTGATGAAGAAAGCTTGTGCAGAATCTCGATGGAACTCACGGTTTAAATCGATGGAAGTTTTTGAAGAAAACAACGAAACACGAAGCGAGAAGGAAGGAAGAAGAAAGAAGAAAAGAGAAAGAATGAGTGTGAGGGAATCGGTCGTGGTATACAGCTGGCGAGAAAGGGGTATAAACGTAACTCCAGCTATAAGATGCCAATCCCAATAATCATCTACCCGTTAAATCGTTCCTCTCATAATTACCCTCTACTCTGTCGGTCAACGGCAAGCCGACAATGTAATAATTACAAACAATATAATAATAACGCTGAATAACGTTCGAAAGAATACGAGGTGTCATCTCGACACGATGTCGACAAGAGTGCTCGTGCAAGCGTACAAGGTTCTAACACGAGTTCGTGAACGCGGTCTCCTCAGCTCGACTTGCGTCCTCATCAGCTCGGTACGCGACTTCATCATCTCGACAAACGATCTAGTCACGGGATCTCGACACAAGGTCTTGGTCGAGGTCTCGATACGTCGTCCTAATACGATGTCGATCTCGTCCTCAGGTGTTACAAAATCCGACCATTTCCCTTTACTCTTGGATCTGAATAGAGATGCAAGTCCTCGGATTTCTTCTTTTAAATTTCTGAAGGTGTGGGCTTCTCATCCGGATTGTCTGCATATGGTTAAGGATGTTTGGAAGGAGCCTGTGGTGGGTTGTCCTATGGTTGTGCTAAATCATAAGTTGAAGTCTTTGAAGCTGAAGTTAAAGGATTGGAATAAATCTATTTTTG
The DNA here is from genome assembly GCA_037113605.1 of Calophaca sinica. Classification (NCBI taxonomy): domain Eukaryota; kingdom Viridiplantae; phylum Streptophyta; class Magnoliopsida; order Fabales; family Fabaceae; genus Calophaca; species Calophaca sinica. Next base: position 450,456 of record JBAFXK010000014.1, on the reverse strand, counting down.
GTGATGTTAATTTAAAAGTCCAATCGGCTAGGAAGGAGTTGGACTCCATCCAAGCTGAGGTTGATCTGAAGGGTTATTCTGATGATTTAATGGCTGCTGAGAAAACCGCGTAGGTGAATTTAGAAGTGGCTTTGAAGTCTCAAGAAGAGTTCTGGCAAGAAAAATCAAGGTTAAATTGGCATATTAACGGTGACCGTAACACAGAGTTTTTCCATAAAATGGCTAAGGTACGTTATGTTACCAAGCAAATTTCAGTGCTTAAGCATGGTGATTCTATGTTGAATTCGCCTAATGATATCCAGAATCATGTGGTAAATTATTTCGAAAATATCTTCAGCACTGATATGAACGTGGAAAAAACACAAGAAAGGGGGGGTTTGAATTGGATTTTTAAAAAACTTTTTCGCAAATACAAATGTTTATGAAAAATAACTATTGAATGAACTGTGCAAGGAATAAAGAGTAGAGAGAAGAAAGAGACACAGAGATTTATACTAGTTCACTATCACCTGATAGCTACGTCTAGTCCCTTCACTCACTTGAAGGATTTCTCCACTATAATCAACTGATTACACTTGAGAGTATATTTACGCTTGTTGGCTATAGTCACAACTTCTTAGAACGACTCGATGCAGTTGAGCCTCTAAGGTATACGACCCTTCTTGGGCTAATTACAGATTCAAATAAGAGTTTTGAAACAATATAGAGATAACTCTCTTCAGAGAGGATTTACAATGAAAATACTTTTAGCACAAAATAACTTTCTTAAAGAAAGAATAAAACAGTAAGTGCCTTGTTCAAAGATCCCAGAGACTTGGATGAATTCTTGATTGCTCACTGTCTCTTGATTGGGTAGTGTTTGAGAAGATAGATGTTGATGCTCTCACTACTCAGAAAAATATTCAAGTTGCTAGCTTGCGTACAACTATGTTGAAAATCGTTTGTTGTTCTCTAAAAAAAAACTTCAGTGTATGAGGTAGGATATATAGCTAGGATTGAAAAAGTGCCGTTGTGACACAACGTCTCTTTTTGTCCGAGGTCAAAGCTTCAGATCCTGGAACTTTGGCTTTTGCAGGTTACGTCGCTTTCAAGACTGAGATAAGCATACTGAGTATTATACGCAATGTCAGTAACTTTGTCCTTAGTGAGCTTTTCAAAATGTAGACACTTCAAGCACAAGTTTCCTTGATGATTTTATCCTTTGACATTCTTCTTGTCTAATGATACCTCGTATAACAATGTACTTCAATTTCACTATCAGAGCTCTTCGTTCAAAGACTTCACTGTTCACCAGAATCAAGTATTCTTCAATACAGAGCTGAGAGGGCTATCACATAGCAGATTCTTGTTGAAGCACAATAAGTCTTCATGGAGTGCACTTAGTGGAATCTGTTGCATTGTTGACTTGCACCAGAGAGTTGACCAACCAGATTGTGACCATGCTCTAACAGGCGTTGACCATCACAAGAGCGTTGACCAAACAGATTTGGAGTCTTCGAAGAGCGGTCACCAACAGATTTGACCGAGTCAAATCATGTCTTGCATCATATACCGTAGTGTTGACCAACAGCGAATGTTGACTAACTCGGGCGTTGACCAAACAGATTCTATGTGCCAAGAATCAGAGCCAGAGCCGGACTTTGATGAGTGAAGTTCAAGATTTCACTAAGTCTTCTGAAGCAAATTTCTCTGAGTATAAATACTTTCTGCACACTTATAACCATGTTAGAGAATAAATTGTTCTCTTAATCTTTTGTTATCATCAAAACAATTAAGGGTTATTGTTTCTGAATCCACTTGATTCCAATATGATAATGTCTGCATTGATAATGGTTTGGTGGAGGAAGTGATCCCTTCTACTGTTTCTGCGGATGATAACCTTCTTCTCACTAGCATGCCTTCTATGGAAGAGGAGAAGCAAGCAGTGTTTTCTATGAATTCTGATGGCGCCCCAGGACCGGATGGGTTTGGGGCTTTCTTTTTTCAGAAGTTCTGGGAGGTGGTTTCTCTAGATGTCTTTAAAGCTGTGGTCTAATTCTTTTCTAGTGGTTGGATGCTTCCAAATTGGAATGCAAACACGGTTGTGCTTATTCCGAAGGTCCCTGAGGCTGATAAAATTGAGCAATACAGGCCTATTGCTCTTGCTAACTTCAAGTTTAAAATTCTCACCAAGGTGTTGGCTGATAGATTAGCTAAAATTGCTCCTCATATTGTTTCTCATAATCAAAGAGGGTTCATAAGGGGGAGGAAGATCACAGACTGCATTTGCCTAACTTCTGAGGCCATCAATCTATTGCATAAGAGATCCTTTGGCGGTAATTTAGCTTTAAAGATTGATATTAGAAAAGCTTTTGACACCATTGATTGGAATTTTTTATTGAAAGTGTTGCGTGCTTTTGGATTCGACCCAATTTTCTGTAAGTGGATTGAAACTATTCTCCATTCTGCCAAACTTTCTATTTCTATTAATGGGAGAGCTTGCGGCTTCTTCTCTTGTAAGAGAGGGGTGAGGCAAGGTGACCCTTTGTCTCCCTTGTTATTTTGTTTGGCAGAGGAGGTTTTGAGTAGGGGCATTCAGAAGTTAGTTGATGATGGTAACTTGCATTTGACGCAAGGCGCTAGAGGGGCCTATGTTCCTTCGCATGTTATGTATGCAGACGACATTATCATCTTCTGTAAGGGGCTTCAAAAGAATCTTAAGGTTTTGACGGATCTTTTTAATCGTTATGGCATGGTTTCGGGACAAGTTATTAATCCTGCTAAATCCACTTTTTATCCGGGTGCGACCACTCCAGTAGACAAGCCGCTATTGCCAATACTGAGGTTTTCGATTGGTTTGCTACCTTTTACATATTTGGGTATTCCTATTTTTAAAGGTAAGCCAAAAATTGTTCATTTGCAGCCTATTGCTGATAGGATTAAGGCTAAGCTTGCTGCCTGGAAAGCTTCTTTACTTTCTGTCATGGGTCGTGTTCAGCTAGTGAAGAGTGTAATTCACGGCATGATGATTTATAGTTTTTTGGTTTACACTTGGCCTGTCTCCCTGTTAAATGAGATTGACAGATGGATCCGTAATTTCATATGGTCAGGAGATGTTAATAAGGCAAAAATTGTTACTGTTGCCTGGCATAAAGTTTGTTCTACTTTCTTTGAAGGTGGGCTGGGTTTGAGATCCATTAGAGAGATGTTAATGAAGCAGCTAGTTTAAAGCTTTGTTGGGATTTTTACAATGCAGACACGCAGTGGGCTAATTTTCTCAGAGCTAGAGTTTTAAGGAAGCATGGTTTCATTGAATACCACATTTATTCCACCATCTGGCCTGGAATTAAGAGCAAAATTTCTGTGGTTAGAGACAACAGCAGTTGGCAGCTTGGTAACGGTGAGCCTATCAACTTTTGGACTGATCATTGGGCTTCAACGACTTTGGTTCAGTTGCTAAATATTCCCGGCCACCTTCATGATCATTTAGACGCCAAGGTTAAGGATTTTATTAGCCATGGTATTTGGTCTGTTCCTCGGTCTATCTGTGCGATTTTCCTCTGCAAGCGGAATTACCTTATTGCTTTATTCCTCGGTTTAGCGCTAGATAATAGAATTTGGAGGCCAACGAATTTGGGTGAGTTAAACTTTAAAAATGCGTTCTTGTATCTCGCCCCTTTGGTCAAAGCGTGAAATGGGCGAAGTTGATTTGGAGTAATGCCATCCCTCTGCTAAGTCTTTTCTTTCTTGGAAGTTGTTGCATATGAGGTTCCAAGCGGACGAGAATCTAAGGAAGAGGGTTGTCTCATGGTTTCTATGTGTAGTTTGTGTGGCAAACGATTTGAAACTAGCATCCATTTATTACGTGATTGTCCCTTTGCTCAAAAGCTTTGGAGTTGGCTTAGTGGCATCATTGGCGGCGACTTGACACTACCTCTATCCATGCTATTCTTAATATTTGTGAAGACTTGGTCTTCTCAGGCTGCAGATGTTATTCTTGCTGCAATTCTTAACGTAGTTTGGTGGATTTGGAAATGCAGGGAACATGCTCAAATTTGAGAACACAAGAATTCATTACCATTCTGTTATTCTTTGCCATCTCGGTAGGTGTTTCCTTGTTGGTCGCACAAGTAAGGGTTGCATCTCTTCTTCTTCTGAGGAATTTGTGCTCCTTAAGGCTTTCTCAATTGTGCAAAGCCTAGTAAGGCTCCATATATTGTCGAGGTTAAGTGGATTCCTCCGCCTTGTTCTGGATTAAGTGTAATCTCGATGGCGCGACTAGAGGAGCTCAGGGTTATGCGACTGCGGGGCATCTTTAGAGGCAGTGGAGCATCTTTAGGTTGTTTTCTCTTAACATGGGCATCACTTTTGCTTTGCATGCAGAGCTAATGGGCGCTATGGTTGCTATTGAGCTGGCTTACAAAAAGGGTTGGCATAATTTTTGGCTGGAATGCGACTCACAGCTTGTTATTCTTGCTTACAATTCGGTCACTATTGTTCCTTGGCTGCTCGGAATAGGTGGTTAAACTGTATAGAGATCACTAGGAAAATGTGTTTTAGAATTTCGCATATTTTTCGGGAAGGCAATCATTGTGCTGATAAGATTTCCTCTGCAGGGTTTCTGATTTAAGTCTTCATTGGTGGGATACGGTTCCTAGAATAATTTGGGAGGACTATTCTAGAAATAGAGTGGGTCTACCAAATTATAGATTTATGTAGTGTTCAAGGTTATGGGTCTAGTTTGGCCTTCTCTGTTAGGTTTTGATGTGCTGCATATGATTGTTAATGACTTTGGTGCCAACATAGTTGGGATGATAGTCATTATAGTGATGTCTGTGCATATCAAACCTTGTTTTGGCCTTTATTTAGGCGGTTTTCGCTTTTTTGCTGTTTTCTTTGTTGCCTTGGTTCATGGGTTTTGGCCTAGTCCCCCATGTTTTTTGTTTTCTTTTCTCTTTTTTTTTCAATAAATTTTAGGCGGGGGTACTCTTTTTTCTTCTTGGTGTTTTTTCCCTAAGGTGGGTTTTGCATCAGAAGGTTTTAACGAGGCCCCTCTCCTTTCTTTTGCAAAAAAAAAAAAATTATCAGATGGTTCACGGCATCAGAACATTGAGTGAGACCTAAATTATTATTCTGATCTTTTCATTTTTAAGCTTAGATTCCCAGCACTTTTGCTTGGGTCCTCCACTCATATGCAAACAAAGCAATTGCCACACTTGGTCTCAAAGGAGTGTCTTTGTTTCCCAGTAGCCAATCAGTCTCAAAAGGGTACAAAGAGTATTTCCCTAGTAACCTATGACCTCAAAGGGGTATTGAGCTAATTTTTTCTATTCTTTTTTTTTCAGCATTTATTCTTTTCTTTTTAACTAACCTCACTCTTTTTTTTTTCTTTTTTTTTTCTAGCTCAACACAGACATTTCTCCAGTAACCAATATGCAGTGAGTGTCACCAAGGGAACCAATAATTAGATATCAAAGCAAGGTTCTTCCCAATTATCGTAATGCCAAAACCTATCTAAGTTATGTGTGTGTGGCCCCAACAAGCAGTAAAGCTTTCAACATTCACAACTGTGCCCATTGAATACCAATTAATTAACCAAGTAGTGCCACAAAAATAAGGATTTCCAAAAAGGCCAATTCAAGAAAATTTTCACAACAAAAATTTCACATGGGAAGAAAGATAAAAGCTAGAAAATAGACACAGACATATGCAAAAACAAAATAAAGAAACGAAACAAAATAAAATAAGAGAAAGAAAAACAATACTCCCCTAATCTTGAGGTCACCATCAGTAGTGCCTCTTCTCTGCTCTTCTTTCACAACTCAAGTTATGGCAGCGGAGGAAAATGGCCTTGAGAAATATGCCAACCATACATAGCTGACATCATGGTATTCATACTGTCCAAAACATGGCCTTGCCTTTGTTGTTCTTCCTCCATGGCTGCCATCCTAGCATTCAAGTCAGGATTCTCATGATGACGAGATGAAGATGGACTGTCATGCTCTGAAGGAGGGGGAAGTTGCAAGTATGGCTCTTCTGGTTCATCAATGACTCCCACAGACCTCCAATTGGCTCTATTCCTCACAGTGGTTCTGACTGGATTTGGCAATGCCATTGTTGAACCATCTGGGAGTATCAAATGATAAACATCATTTAGCTTGGTAATCATTTTTATTGCTAGACAAGCTTCCAAATCAATTCTGGTGTTTCCCTGCAATTCAGCTAGCTCACTAATTTGATTAGCATAATTAAGTGCAATTGCTATGGGGGTGATCAATCCACCAATGACAATGTCCCCCTTGCTAGCTTTAGCAACACGGTCAAATTGCCTTGCCAAATAAGCACCAGTATCAACATCAAAATTTTCTATCATTGCCCATAAAAAGAAAAGCTCAGTTTGCCTAGCCACTCCCTCACTTCCCCCCTACCAAACAATGTATTTGCCATTAACCTTTGGAGATATTTGAAATAGGGGTTATGAATGTTAGAAGACTTAGCTAGAGTAGCCTGATAAGTCTGTTTACCAGAGATTTCAGTCCAAAAATGATCATCATTGAATTTTTTTGACAACCTCCTAGCACTCCCCTCAAGCAAATGGTACACAGCATTAAACTCAGACGGGGTCAAAACATGCTCATTATTAAATAGCCTAAATGCTATCCTACCCTTCTCACACTCTCTCCCTGTAATGACTTGGGTTTCAATAGAACTCAAAAATTCCAAAGTTAACTTCACATAAATGGGAGATTTCAAAGACACAAAATAATTCCATCCCACCCTATCAAACATCCATCTAACATCATCAAGCAATCCTAGGGTTTGTAATGCATTATCATCAACATACCTAGTTGCCAAAATCTTCCTCTTAACAAGCATATTGTACCTATTCCTTTGTTCATTATCTCTAAATTCAATACCATAGGGATTAGGAACAGGATTACCTCTAGTTTTTCTAGGATTCTGGGTAGACCCATCTCTGGAAGTTGAACCCTTGCTTGTTCTTGGCCTTTTTGTAGCCATTGTTGAAGAGAAAGGGAGATTCTTCAAAAGAATTCGCACCTGCTAAAAACAGTGAAGAAATGCAGAAATATTTGGCAGAAATTGAAAGAAGATGAAAGATTTGGAATGAGTTTAGTAAAAATGGTGAAAGGAGGGAAGGATTTGGGAGATTAAGAGAGATTGGGTGAGTGGGGAAGAAGAAGAAATGGGGGAAGAAGAAGGAGGAGGTGGGTGGGAGAAGAAGAAAGGAAGAAAAAATTAGGGATTTTGATTTTTAAAACACGCAGAGGCCGAATTACGGCCGTAACGCGAATTACGGCCAGGCCGTAATTCTCTCTGTTTCTCCCACTTCCCTTTTTTCTTAAAAACGCTGCCCGAATTACGGCCGTAATTGGCATTACGGCCAGGCCGTAATTCAGGGCCTGCTCAAACTTTTCAAATTTTTTTTCTCTGGGAGTATTACGGCCGTAATTATTATTACTGGGGGGCCGTAATTCATTGAGAGATTTCTTGGCCACATGGTTTGGCCAAATTATGGCCATAATGAAGAACACTACCAGGCCATATTTTCCACAGATTTTTCTTTTTAACTACCAAACTCCAAATTCTTCCACACCCAACACCTGCCTACAAAGAAAATTAAAAGAAACAAAAGAAACAAATTAAAAACTTGGGTTGCCTCCCAAGAAGCGCTTTGTTTATGGTCATTAGCTCGACCCCTTTTCTTTTTGCTCAATGTGGTGCTTGAAGGGTGAAGTTCATCCCCTTCTCTATTAGTTCTCCAGCTGCATAATGCTTCAATCTCTGTCCATTTACCTTAAAAGCACCTGTAGCTTCAATCCAAACTTTCACAGCTCCAAATGGAAAGACTTTACAAACTTGGAATGGCCCGGACCACCTAGACCGAAGTTTGCCCGAAAAGAGCTTAAGTCTAGAATTGAAAAGCAACACAAGGTCACCTTCCTTAAACTCTCTTCTAATGATATGCTTATCATGCCATCTCTTGGTTCTCTCCTTGTAGATTCTTGCATTCTCATAAGCATCCAATTTTAACTCTTCAAGCTCACTAAGTTGGAGCTTTCTTCTTTCACCAGCAGCCTTCAAATCAAAATTAAGCATCTTGATGGCCCAATAGGCTTTATGCTCAAGTTCTACTGGTAGATGGCAAGACTTCCCATAGATTAATTTAAAAGGAGTCATTCCGATGGGAGTCTTGTAGGCTGTGCGGTAAGCCCAAAGTGCATCATCTAGCTTCAATGCCCAATCTTTCCTTGACTTTGAAATCGTCTTTTCTAGAATGACTTTGATTTCTCGGTTGGATACCTCCACTTGACCACTTGTTTGAGGGTGATATGGTAAGGCAATTTTGTGTGACACCCCAAACTTCTTCAACAGAGCTTCAAACTACTTAGCAATGAAATGAGATCCACCGTCACTAATCACAACTCTTGGCACTCCAAACCGAGGGAAGATGGTTCTTTTGAAAAGCTTGATCAGTATCCTGGCATCATTTGTTGGGGTAGCTACAGCTTCAACCCACTTGGACACGTAATCAACTGCCACAAGGATATATTTGTTACCAAGAGATGATGGGAAAGGTCCCATGAAATTTACTCCCCATACATCAAAAATTTCCACTTCAAGTATGTTGTTCAGAGGCATCTCATTCCTTCTTGAAATGTTGCCAGTGCGTTGGCACCGGTCACATTGAAGCACAAATTGTTGTACATCCTTAAAGAGAGTAGGCCAATAAAAGCTTGCTTGAAGTATCTTTGCAGCAGTTTTAGAAGAGCCAGCATGCCCTCCGTATGTAGAAGAGTGGCAATGAAATATGATGCTTTCAACCTTATTTTCTGGAATACACCGCCTGAAAATGCCATCTGCACCTCTCCTAAAGAGTAAGGGCTCATCCCAATAATAAAACTTGAGATCAAAAAAGAACTTTTTCTTTTGTTGGTAATTCAATTCTGTGGGTAGGATGCCACATGCAAGGTAATTCACATAGTCTGCATACCATGGTACCTCTACCTTTGAAATTGCAAACAGCTGGTTATCTGGAAAAAAATCATCAAAGGGCAGCTCATCTCCACTCTTCTCATTAGCTTCTTGCCTCCACCTTGACAGGTGATCAGCCACAACATTCTTAGTCCCCTTTTTGTCATGTATTTCGATGTCAAACTCTTGAAGCAAGAGTATCCACCAAATCAAACTTGGCTTAGCATCTTTCTTGCTTAATAGGTATTTGATTGCATGATCTAAATAAACAATTATTTTTGATCACACCAAGTATGGCCTGAATTTGTCAATGGCAAACACAATCGCCAACAACTCTTTCTCTATTGTGGCATAATTGATTTGAGCCTCATCCAAGGTTCTGCTTGCATAGTAAATTGCATGAATCTTCTTGTCTTTTCTCTGCCCCAACACTGCACCAACATGAAAATTGCTTGCATCACACATGACTTCAAATGGAAGACTCCAATCAGGTGGCTGCATAATTGGAGCTGAAATTAGAGCTTCTTTTAACCTACAAAATGCCTCCTAACAAAGATTATCAAACTCAAAAGGTACATCCTTAAGGAGCAAATTAGTCAAAGGCTTTGAGATTTTAGAAAAATCCTTTATAAAACGACGGTAAAAACCAGCATGTCCCAAGAAACTCCGCACTCCTTTAACAGAAGTAGGAGGAGGCATTTTTTCTATAATCTCAATTTTAGCCTTATCCACCTCAATACCACGTTCAGAAACCAAATGTCCAAGGACTATTCCTTCTCTTACCATGAAGTGACATTTCTCCCAATTAAGGACAAGATTGACCTATTCACATCTTTTAAGCACTTTGACAAGATTAGTCAAACAATCATCAAAAGTTGAACCATACATAGAGAAATCATCCATGAACACTTCCATAATATTTTCAGTGAAATCAGAGAATATAGACATCATACAACGTTGAAAGGTAGCAGGAGCATTGCACAAGCCAAAAGGCATTCTCCTATAGGCAAAAGTGCCAAAAGGACAAGTAAAAGTAGTTTTCTCCTGGTCACTAGGATGAATAGGAATTTGAAAAAATCCAGAATAACCATCCAAGTAACAAAAATGTGAATGCTTTGCTAACCTTTCTAACATTTGGTCTATAAAGGGAAGGGGAAAATGGTCCTTTCGGGTTGCTTTATTCAACTTCTTATAATCAATACACATCCTCCAACCCGTGACTGTCCTAGTAGCTACTTGCTCATCCTTCTCATTTCTAGCAACAGTCAAACCCCCCTTTTTAGGAATAACTTGAACCGGACTAACCCACTTGCTATCTGAAATAGGGTAAATTATCCCTGCATCTAACAACTTAAGCACCTCCTTTTTCATAACTTCTTTCATATTAGGATTTAATCTTCTTTGATGTTCAATGGAGGGCTTATAATCATCTTCCAATAGAATTTGATGCATACAATTAGATGGATTAATCCCCTTAATGTCATCTATAGTGTACCCAATTGCTTTTTGATGCTTTCTAAGAATGTCAAGCAATTTTTCAGTTTCCTTATCATTCAAATTAGCATTCACAATGACTGGAAATGTAGAATCGGGCCCAAGAAATTCATACCTGAGATTTGAAGGAAGATGCTTCAATTCTACCTGTGGAGCTTCTCCTAACCAAGCACCCTTGGGTTCAACCTTGAGTTCTTTAACTTTGAATTTTGAAGAAAAAGGGTTGGCATCCAGAAAATTTGCATATGCAACAACCTCTTGATTTTCATCCCCACTACTCCCTACCAAACAGTCCTCTAATGCATCATTGGAAAATTTTCCAAGAGAACTTTCCTTAACACAATGGTCAATCAAATCTATCCTGCAAAAAGAATTCTCAAGAGAAGGACATTTCATAGTATTGGGTAAATTAAATTCGACCTTCTCATCACCCACATTCAAAGAAAGTTTCCCATTTTTAACATCAATAACAGCTCCTGCTGTAGCAAGGAAAGGTCACCCAAGAATGAGGGGAATTTTTGCATCCTCTTCCATTTCCAAAATAACAAAATCAGCTGGAATGAAAAACTCACCTACCTTGATAGGCACATCCTCCAATATTCCAATTGGGTATTTGACCGACCGGTCAGCTAATTGCAAAGAAAGTTTTGTGGGTTTCAAGTCACCCATCTCAAGCCTTTTGCAAATTGACAAAGGCATGAGGCTAACACTAGCCCCAAGATCACATAAAGCATGGTCAAAACTCATATCACCAATAACACATGGAATAGAAAAACTACTTGGATCCTTGAGCTTTTGGGGCAATTTGTTTTGAATTATAGCACTACATTCTTCAGTCAAAGCTATTGTCTCATTATCATCAAGCTTTCTTTTATTTGACAAAATTTCTTTCAAAAACTTAGTATATAATGGCATTTGAGACAAAGCTTCAGTGAAGGGAACATTTATATACAACTTATTCAAAACATCCAGAAACTTTCTAAATTGCTTCTCATTTTTAGCCTTAACCAATCTTTGGGGAAAGGGTATAGGTGGCTTATATGGTGCTGGAGCAATATAGGGTGTTTCTTCTTCCTCTTCCCCTTTCTTTTCACCCTCCTTGGGTAGTGGTTGGTCCTCTTCTTTCCTCTCACTCTCATTTTTTTCTTTTCTCCATCCTTAGGTTCCTCTAGTTGTTTCCCACTCATTAAAATGACAGCACTCACATTTGCTTTAGGATTAGGTTCTGGTTGTCCTGGAAACGTACCAGGTGGCCTAGAGGAAGAGCTAACATGTTGGGCTATTTGGGTGATTTGGGTCTCTAGCATCTTATTATGGGTGGTTGATAACTCTTAGAAATAAGAGTTATTTATGCTTTTATGACTATGAATCATGTGAGTTTAAGAGTAATTTAGATCCTTTATTTATTAGATTCATGTAAATAATGTGGTTTCCCTTGTTTGGAGCTGTTTGAAGCACTTTGGTGCTTTTGTGAGCATTTTGATGTGTGTTGACATTGTGCAGGATTTTTATGAGAATTGCTCAGTGCCAAGTCTGGTGCCTTGCCACGGCACAGTGTTGATAACAGCCCTTGGAATTAAAGTAGCAGCGTGTGATCTTTCAGTGGAGCTAAATAAAGGACTCTGTCCTCATATATGCTGCTGCAACGTGCTTTTTGGTAGTCCCTCCCTGTCCTATTGCATTTTCTCTCAGCTCACTACATGACAAAAAGCTCTCACTTTTGGGCCCAAAGACAGCATCTTTATGGGGATCAGCATTGGTTAGCCCATTTTGAGGAGAGACTATAAAAGTATAATGACCTAATGAAGAAAAGGAGGCTGGTTCTGATATTCTTCTCTGCTAGGGCAGCATCTATCCCTCCTAAAAAAGAAGCAGCCGCATTTCCTCTTTCTCTTTCCAAACACCATTGATTCAAGCTATCAACTTTGTCCATGGAGAGAAGTAACTTGCTCAGTACAGAGTGAAGCAGAAACAGCAAGGCATTGCTGCTTAAGGAGTGGTTCTCAAGCTCATAAGGCTGGGAGCAATTCTGTTTTCTGTTTTATTCATAGCTGTAATAGTTTCTAAACTCTTACTCTAGTGCCATGGATTTTGTTTTTGGCACCAGTTTCTGTTGTTTTATTTTTAGGCTCATTATGAGCTAACTTTCTTAAGTTAGGATGAAGTGACTTTGTATTGAAACTTGGTTGGTGAATGTCTATTTGTCTTTGCCTTTGCATCTTTGTCTCATGCGACTTCATTGCTTACATATTTAACTTGAGCCTGATCAACTTTAGTTAGGTACATGTATGTTAGGTCTTTGAAAGGTGGTAACATGTCGATTTCATGAGGTAATATAAGGGTATCAATTTAAAGGACACTTTAATTGATTTTGATTAAACTAGACATAGGAAATCTGTCTTGTAGGGTGTTCTTGGCCACATTAACTAGACAAGTGGGGAACATAATGGGGGCTTAGACATAAGGAACCCTTTACTTAACCCTGGTGAAAGTCTTTGAAAGGCACACACATTAGTGCCTGCGCCAGGTGCCAAATGGCAGCGACTTATGGCAATCGAAACCAACCTGGTGGAAATATGAATGAATCGAATCCTAACCGTCTTTATCCATATTTTTCTCAAATCACTTGCTTAATTCTGTTTTGTTGATTATTAAAACCACAAAAACTTGATGTTTATTTTCTGTTTTTATTATTTACTCACTAACTCACTTACTATTGGAAAAACTTGTGAAATCAATTAATCAATCCTCGTGGGAACGATCTTGATTTACTCTTTACTACTTGTTGCGATTGTGTATACTTGCACAACTGTGTTATTATTTCACACAACAAGTTTTTGGCGCCGTTGCCGGGGATTGAATTGATTAAATTTACATAGTTTTGAATTTAGTAGGTCTGTTAGTTGAGATATTATAATTCTTTTGGGTGTTGTGTCAGCTGTTAGTGCTCAACTCGCATTACGCGCAGCACCACGGCACGGAATATCAGTTGGATCCCGAGATTGTGTAACTTTCGTAAGGTTGTTAAGGGAGAGGCAAGCATTTGCTGCATTAGGTGCTGCTGCAAATATGGCAGGCACTGGCCCCCATACTGAAGAATCAATTCCTGATGCAGAAGAAGAAGGCAGTGTTCATTTTCAACAAAGTGTTCACAGTCAGTACCAAGCCTTGGTGCTGAATGCTGATATCATAGGCTTAGCCAATGATAGGGACAGGCCAATGAGGGACTATGCTGTCTTTGATCCTCAGACTATGCACACGGGCATAGTAAGGCCTGACATCACTGCAAACCACTTTGAATTTAAGCCTATGATGTTCCAAATGCTGCAAACTGTGGGACAATTTGGTGGCACACCTCAAGAAGACCCTCACTTGCACTTGAAACAATTCCTTGAAGTGTGCAGTAATTTCAAAATTCCTGGAGTTACAGATGATGCTTTCAGACTCAGGCTATTTCCATATTCCTTGAAGGATAGAGCCAAGGCTTGGCTAAATTCCTTGGAGCCCAACTCTATCACTGATTAGAATGGTATGGCAGAAAAATTCTTAACCAAGTATTTCCCTCCAATCAAGAATGCTAGGATGAGGAATGAAATTACATCTTTCAGGCAAAATGAAGAAGAATCACTATTTGAGGCTTGGGAGAGATTTAAAGAGCTGCTCAGGAAGTGCCCTCACCATGGCATACCTATTTGCATTCAAATGGAAACATTTTATAATGGTCTTTCAGGAAGAACAATTCAGAGACATGCTTGATGCTTCTTCTGGTGGTGCCCTCTTGGCACAGTCTTACAATGATGCATATGAGAAAATTGAGACCATTGCTGCAAACACTTATCAGTGGCCCACTGCTAGATTGAGTGCTGCAAAGAAGGTTGCTGGAGTCCATGAAGTGAGTAAAATGACAACCCTATCTGCACAGGTGGCTGCAATCGCAAACATGTTGAAAAGTCTTAATATTGCTGGAGCCAACACATCACCTGTGAATTCTGCAGAATCTGCACAGGTGCAGGCTAAAGCTATTTCTTGTGTGTATTGTGGAGGAGGTCATCTATATGAGGAGTGCCCTAGCAACCCTGTGTCTGTCAATTATGTAGGGAATTTCAACAAAAACAATAATCCTTACTCCAACACCTACAACCCTGGGTGGAAGAATCACCCAAATTTTTCATGGAGTAACAATAATCCTGCAAAGACTCGCCAGGTTCGCAAAGCCTACACATCCCCCTGGTTTCCCCGCCCAACCAGTTCAAAAGTCGTTGTTCCTATTATAGACAACTCAATGGAGGCTATCTTTGAAGGCTTTCATGAATGAAACCAAAGCCCGTACCAAAGTCGTGGTGCAAAGAATTAAAAACTTGGAGAATCGGTTAGGCGGAGATGGCAACAATGACTATGAACCAAACACCAAGTGGTTCACCGCTCACATAACTGAACACCGCAAGCCAGCAGGGGAGAGCAAATAAAAGCCATATATTTGAGGAGTGGTACTGAATTACCAGGTCCTCTCAAAGGCCTGATGTTACCACTAGCTTGACCTCAAAAGAAAAAGACGAACTCAAGTGCCAAAACTACAGAGCGAGTGCGGTGCCATCCCGGCGAATTACGCTTTGCACCTATTTGAGAAAGTTACACCAAAGAATCGCAAGCAATAGATTAATTCTGAATTTCCACCTCCACCATTCCTCAGAGACTTAAAAAAACCCATCAAGACAAGCAGTTTGACAAGTTTATTGATGTACTGAAACAGTTGCACATCAACATTCCATTAGTTGATGCCTTGCAACAGATGCCAAATTACACAAAGTTCATGAAGGATGTTCTAACCAAGAAAAGGAGGTTGGGAGAATTTGAGACAGTTGCTATGACCCAGGAGTGCAGTATGCTGATGCAAAGCAAGATCCCCCAAAAGTTAAAAGATCCTGGCTGTTTTACCATTCCTTGCACTATTGGTGACACTTATTGTGGGAGAGCTCTATGTGACTTAGGGGCCAGCATTAATCTAATGCCTAAGTCCATCTTCCAACAGCTTGGAATTGGTAAGGCCAGGCCTACAACATCGACTGCAAGCTGGCGAGATGTAACTCTAGCTTATCCGGAAGGAAAATCGAAGATGTGCTTGTCAAAGTTGACAAATTGGTATTTCTGCTTGACTTTATTATCCTTGATTTTGAAGGCGATCTTTGAGGTGCCTATTATTTTAGGAAGACCATTCCTTGCCACAGGGAAAACACTGATTGATGTGCAGAAGGGTGAACTCACCATGAGAGTCAATGATCAAGAAATCAAATTTAATGTTCTTAATGCTCTCAAGTATCCTGCAGAAAATGTTGAGGAATGTTCCTTTGTTAGGACCATTGATTCATTGGTTCAACATCAATTCTTGAGGGACAAAGATGTGCTGAAACAGGAACTGAATGTCCCTGATTATGAACTTGTGCAGGATAAAAACACAGAAGAGAAAGCTGCGGTAAATCAATTATGGTTCAGAAAGTATGAGTCATTGGAACTCAGTGATAAGAGCTCCAAATCCAATATTCCATTTTGTTGAAAAACCTCCTAAGCTGGAACTGAAAGTGCTACCTCCACACTTGAAGTATGCTTATTTGGGTGAGAACAACATTCTTCCTGTTATTATTGCTTCTGATTTAAGCTTGCAGCAGGAAAAGGAACTGCTCACTGTTTTGAAGAAACATAAGAAGGCTATAGGATGGCAAATGGCTGACATAAAAGGCATAAGTCCTACTCTTTGTATGCACAGAATCTTTTTGGAGGAAAATGCCAAGAATAGCATTGAAGCACAACGAAGGCTTAACCCAGTGATGAAAGAGGTAGTTAAGAAGGAAATCATTAAATGGTTGGATCTTTGGAATTATTTACCCAATCTCAGGCATACTCTTGGGTTAGTCCAAAGGCAATGTGTTCCAAAGAAAGGGGAGTATTTGTTATAGCTAATGACAAGAATGAATTAATTCCCACGAGCGTGACGGGTTGGAGAATTTGTATGGATTACAGAAAGCTCAACAAGGCAACAAGGAAAGATCATTTCCCATTGCCCTTCATTGACCAGATGATTGACAAATTGGCAGGGAAGGAGTTTTACTGTTTCCTTGATGGGTATTCAGGCTACAATCAAATTGCCATAGCACCTGAGGATCAAGACAAGACTACTTTCACATGCCCTTATGGCACCTTTGCTTTTAGAAGGATGCCATTTGGGTTATGCAATGCACCAGCAACTTTCCAAAGGTGCATGATGGCAATATTCTCAGATTTTATTGAGAAATCCATGGAAATTTTCATGGATGACTTTTCTGTTTTTGGAGAAACATTTCAAGCTTGCCTGGATAATTTGGAACAAGTGTTGTCCAGGTGTGAGGAGACTAATTTAGTACTGAATTGGGAGAAATGCCATTTCATGGTGCAAGAGGGCATTGTTCTGGGTCACAAAGTCTCCAAGAAAGGCATTGAAGTGGATAAGGCAAAGATTGAGGTCATTGAGAAATTACCTCCACCAACTAGTGTGAAGGGGGTACGAAGTTTTTTGGGGCATGCTGGTTTCTATAGACGGTTCATCAAGGATTTTTCAAAAATCTCAAAGCCCCTTTGCCAACTCTTACAGCATGAAACTGTATGTGATTTTGATGAACATTGCATGATAGCTTTCCAGACATTGAAGAAAGCCTTAACCACAGCACCTATCATTGTTGCCCCAGACTGGGATAAGCCATTTGAGTTGATGTGCGATGCAAGTGATTTTACTATAGGCGTTGTTCTCAGTCAAAGACATGACAAGGTGTTTCATTCAATTTACTATGCAAGCAAGACATTGATGGATGCTCAGTTGAACTACACCACCACTAAGAAAGAACTACTTGCAGTGGTGTTTGCTTTTGACAAGTTCAGAGCCTATCTGGTTGGCACAAAGGTGGTGGTGTACACTGACCACTCAGCAATCAAGTATTTGATTGCCAAGAAAGATGCAAAACCAAGATTGATAAGATGGGTGTTGTTACTTCAAGAGTTTGACTTAGAAATCAGAGATAAAAAAGGAGTGGAGAATCAAGTAGCTGACCACTTGTCCAGAATTGAAAATGACAGTGTTGAACGACAGGGAGGTGAAATTAAAGAAAGTTTTCCTGATGAGCAATTATTGGTAGTAACAGGTGCCAAGGTTGATGCCATCACAAAGACCTTGGTATCTTTGATATAGTGAACTTCTGGTTTGCAAAATCCTTCCAGTTGAGATGGATTACCAACAAAAGAGGAGATTCTTCCAAAGAAGTGAAGCAATATTCTGGGATGAACCTTTTCTATACAAGAAAGGTGTTGATCAAGCTGCTCGAAGGTGTGTGGCGAAGAAGAAGTTGGAAGCATCTTGCAACACTGTCACTGCACCTTATGGAGGACACTTTGGAGGAGCCGTAACAGACCAAAGTTTTGCAACTGGTTATTTACGCCCTCTCTATTTAAAGATTCTCATGAATTTGTTAAACATTGTGATAGATGCCAAAGGGTAGGAAATATTTCAAGCAAACAAGAAATGCCTCTCAACAAAGATCCTTGAAATTGAACTCTTTGATGTATGGGGCATGGATTTCATGGGCCACTTTTCCCCTTCCTTTGGAAATCTGTACATTTTAGTGGTGTGGATTATGTGTCTAAGTGGATTGAAGCGGTAGCTCTGCTACCAATGATGCCAAGGCGGTGAGCAAGTTTTTGCATAAGAATATTTTCACAAGGTTTGGTGTCCTCGAGCAATTATCGGTGATGAGGGCACCCATTTTTGTAACAAACTAATAGAAAAGCTCTTCTTTGAAGTATGGGGTGAAGCACAAGATAGCTACTGCATATCATCCATAAACAAGTGGCCAAGCTGAGCTATCTAATAGGGAAATTAAGAGGATTCTTGATAAGGTTGTCAATCCTTCTAGGAAAGATTGGTCCTTGCATCTTGATGATGCCCTGGGCCTCTGAGCGACATATAAGACACCATTGGGGACATCTCCCTATAGATTGGTGTTTGGTAAGGCTTGCCATTTGCCTATTGAGTTGCAGCACAAAGCTTTCTGGGCTACAAAGAAGATGAATTTTGACTTGGAGAGTGATGGTGCAGCAAGGTTGCTGCAACTCCATGAACTAGAAGAGCATAGGCTCTTTGCCTATGAGAATGCTGAGCTGTACAAAGCCAAAACTAAAGCTTGGCATGATAAGAAAATTCAACCCAGGGAATTAAAAGAAGGATCTCAAGTGCTGCTGTTCAATTCAAGATTGAAATTATTCTCTGGGAAGCTCAAATCAAGGCGGTC
The DNA here is from genome assembly GCA_037113605.1 of Calophaca sinica. Taxonomy (NCBI): domain Eukaryota; kingdom Viridiplantae; phylum Streptophyta; class Magnoliopsida; order Fabales; family Fabaceae; genus Calophaca; species Calophaca sinica. Next base: position 431,680 of record JBAFXK010000014.1, on the reverse strand, counting down.
TGGTCCTTTCAAGCTGATCAAGCTATATCCATATGGGGCAGTGGACTTATTGGATGAGGTCACAGGTGCAACATTTAAAGTCAATAGCCAGAGAGTAAAGCAGTATTGGGGTGACCCTGATGAAAGAACAAGGGTCACCACTAAACTCAAGGATAGCTGAAGTGAAAAATAAGTCTGGCTGAGGACTTTTATAAACCAAGCGCTATTGGGAGGCAGCCCAGATTTTTTTTTTAATTTAGTTTTGATTTAGTTTTGCAGGAATAAATTGAATTATGGTGCTGGAAGTGTAGTGCAGTTAGGGTGGCTGGTATGAAGTTCTGAATGCTGTGCATTTGGTGCCATGGCACCACGGGGGGCACCAATTCAGGGGTTGAGTTTTTAAGAAAGAAAGGGTGAAGGGGCAGTTGCGCAGAAAAAGTAAAAAGCAATCCATATGGGCATTAAATGACTTGGCACCTCACAGGTGCATTTTTTTCTGCGTGTACCAATGGCAGTATGCCACCTAGCATCTTCACACTCATGCTCTCTGATTTAGAAAATCACTCTCTCCCTCCTCAATTAAGCTCCAACAGGAAAGCTCTTTGAAGTCCACAACCTTCACTCCATTTCCCAAACAATTACCATTGCAGCAACAACAACAACCCACGACCCCCATCTTCCAAACTACAGAAACCTCCCAATATCTCCACTCGTCTTAATCTCCACCCATTGTAAAAGCCCACCTTTTTAACCCTAACCCCATTCGTCAAACTCACTCCCACATTCTCCCTCATTTCAAAACCCCCAAATTCTCAAATCTGCGAACCCTAGCTTTCCCTTTGCCCAGAAATCATTGAGACAGATGCTTTAGAACGTTGGAAGCAATTGTTATCAGCCATAAGGACCAAGCACGCAGCGCAGAGAACAAAATCACGAGTGCCAAATCTGGCACCAGAGGAGAGATTTCATAATGAGGAGTCAAGAAAAAGGTACGATGATTGCATGGAAAAAAGGCCTCTGCACCCTGAAAGGGGCTTCGAGTTGCAAACGGCCTCCCCTGACATCATGATGTTGATTGAACAGTACAAGTGGGAAAACTTTTGCTCCCACCCTAAGAGCCCTGTCACGGCTATTGTGAGAGAGTTTTATGCCGGAATACCCCCTCAGGAAGAAGGTCAGCCTGAAACAAACTACTCCAACATTAGAGGAATCACTGTCCCTTTCTCTTCAGAAGGAATCAATGAATACCTTTCTCTACCGGAGAAAGGAGATGCCTTTAAAAAGAGGATGAAGGCCATAACAGAGAAGCAGATGAACGAGATAATGCATCAACTGATAGTTGAAGGCACCAAATGGGAAAGGAGACAGGGGGATGACTACCGGATTAAGAGAAACACCCTAATCCCTGCAACTAAAACATGGTACAACTTTATGGTTACTAGCCTACTCCCTACTACACACAATCAAACCATTGATAAGGAGAGGATTGTACTGCTGCATCACATTCTGGAAGGGAAACTGGTTGATGTGGGTAGGTTGATTCATAGGGAAATTATTGCTTGTGCTAAGAGGACCAAGGGCAGTCTGTTCTTCCTGTAACGACCCGTTTTCGGACCGCTACAGAGCTAACACTAAACCTGTATGAGATAGATTTTTGAAAATGGTACTCTTATGTCCTTTAGGAAATACGGTAATTTTTTTTTTTTTGAAACGATAGTGCCCGTAAAGCACACACAGAGTACTTATAGCGTTTCGAAACATGGTGCAACTAGGACACAAGACTCTAAAGCTGATAAAGCATACATGCATAAATACATAAGTCATATATATACAGTATGTGCAAAATAACTGAGTAGAAAATGTGCAAAGAAATACACCTATGGTATGAAGACCCTCGAGAGAGAAATCATACCCTGGGGGTACTCCCGGCAGACACCCACGCAGGGGGCTGCTCCAAAAGTGAAACCACCAGTCTACCCTGTGACAGTAAAACATCACCCAACCCAACTGGTCACCAACTCACTGTACACAAAAAGATGCATATATATACAACAGTCATCCACAAAAAGAAACAAAACAGAAATCAGAGAACACAGCAACTACAAAGCACTGTCCCGATCCTCCGATGGATCCTCCTCCGCCTCGTCCTCCATCGGATCCTCGCCCGTTAAATCGATGAAGGGTGCCGCAGCTGGAACATCCTCGGGCACATCACTAGGTACGTACTCTCCACCAGCCATATCGTCATCAGTCCGTGCACCTAAGCAATCTGCCTCCCCACATACCGAACAAACAGGGGGCCGCTCCACTGGTGGGGTGGGAACTCGGTCCACAAGAGGGGAACTCGGAATAGCAACCGCCCTCGAAGTCGATGCTCCTGCTGATCCACGCCTAATCACGCTCTTACGAGCGATCCATCTCACCCGTGGTCCTCGACCACGTCCGCGGGATAAAAGCCTGGGAACCGTCGCTCTAGGGGTGTCAGTCAATCCCTCGGGAGACGAGGAAGAGTCTGGCATAGCCTCCTCTCCCTGAGAAGCCCTCCAAGCCTCGATGATCTGCGTCGTCCTAATCGGAAAGCTCACGGTACGTCTAGTCACCTCCCGCCTCACAACCATACCATCCTCTCTAAAGGTCTGCACAACATCCCCCGTGTATACCACGCGGTGGGAGATAGGGTCATACTCCATAGCCGTAGGCAGCTCAATGTCGGGAAAGTCGAAGATAATCTCTGATGAAGTCTGCATCTCGAGTATCGAAATACTCTTCTCCATCACCTGGGTAGCCATCATGAATCGAAGGTACCACGGGAAAGGGTCAACTTCTCAACAAATCAAATATAACAAATTCACAGAATAATAACCAATAGCAACGCATACAGTTCACAAAGTTCAATTCAAAATGCTCGCTCAAGACTCGACTCATGACTCATCTCACGACTCATTTTCTCTCGACTCGACAATTTTTCCGGAAAGCAGACGCCGATCCTTCAACTGACATACCAGCCGTAGCCTTGGGATCCTTGCTCTCCCTAGGTAAGCAGTCCCAGTTTCTTAACGCTGCGACGCCTAGCTAATCCACCATAAACGAAGGGGACCTAGCACCCTCAGTTATCTGGCTCACAGCTCAAAAACGTCTCGACGACTCGACAATGCTCTCAGACTCGATGAACAATTCGCCGCATACGATATTCACAGAGTTATACGCAAGATTATTCGATCGCATATCAAATAATAAGAGCATGCTTAATATGAAGAAACGCAATTCAACAATTTAAGCAATAAAAGCAGTTTGCATGAAGAAACACAATTCAACAATACAAACAGCATAAGCAATTCAACAAGCAACACGCAATTGGCAGCATATATTCAATCTCAGATTAAATAATGCATAACTCAATCATATCACAACATTACATACTTGACACACAATTCAAGGAATCCATCCCTCTGCAACTCGATGGAGTTGACAGAGAGGTACAAACAAGTGTGGGGGGTTGGGTTCAGGAGACCAACCACAAAATTTTCACCCACGAATGACTCGGAATGTTCGACCGCACGACAACAATAACTGAAGGGGTTCGAAGACCCTAACTTCGAACTCGTAGAGTTCTCAGACTTCTTCGTATTTAAATAAGCATTTAAATAGTAAAGCAAGAATTTAAGCATCTCTAAAAATTGTCCTTACACAAGGACATAAAAACAGAGTCCTAGAATGTCTAGAAGTGCCCTTACCGAACTCCAAGCTACGTGTCCACGTGCTCCTCGATCTCCGTACCGCACTGTCTCGGGTTATTCGAGACTAACACATGAAACGACTTAGCGAAATTCTAAAAACTTAATTCTACAATCTTATGCACTCAAACTTAACTCTTTCTGTAACCAAATTCATTCAACCATTTTTCAATAATTAGTTACTAGAAATAAATAGGGTTTTTAAATCAAACATTTTTCGAAAGGTAACACATAACACTTCACTTTAGAAAAATGCTAACGTACTTGAAAGTTTTAAAGTAAGCACAATTTAATTAATCAATTTTCATAACTTTCAAAATCCTAACACTTAACCATACAAAACACTTGCTAAAACCTTAAGCATAAAACATAACTACTAACCACTCACATAAAACTTATAAGACCCAAAACACATGTTCAATTAAGCTTTTAAACAAGTCAACAAACCAAAATCTCTCTTCCAAAAATACATATGGCCTCACGACCTCTACTTCTTTTTTTCTCAAAAAAATGTTTGCAAGCCTTCCTTCCAAATTCATGGTAGCTTCCAAGTTATTTCCAATTGCAATTCCAAACACACTTCAAGGCAATAGAACAACAACTATAGCTAAACATAATTCAAGCATAATCTAGGATATTTTCCAAAAACAAGAGTTTTTAAGGATTCTTTCAAACAACCACATCTAAACCCCTTTTCCTTTCAAAGACAAGTTATTTTCAATTTCCTATTTACACATATTGAATCATGTCATCATCATGTTAGAAATTTAAAGAACAACTTGGTCAAATCCTACATACTATTCTAATCCTTCAAAAACCAAATTTTGCATAAGACATAAACTACAATCATGCTAACTCATGCATATCTATCTTACTAGCCTTAAGCTATTCTAACCATGTTATCTAACACTTAAGCACATAATTTAACATCAAGCCCTCATTGTAAAACAATATTCTAAGACAAGTCCTTCCAAATCAATTTTCATTTCAAAGTAAATTTTCAAAACCAATGAGGAGTTACAAAATAATTTTCCCCTTTTAATTCCCTCTTTCACAAAAGAAAATTGCAACTATTTCAACTCTTATTCAAACACTCTTAATCACATTCAAAGCAAAGCTAGTAATTTAGAACAAGCCAATCATACTTCACATGTCAACTTAGTCCCTCCATAGTCAATTGTTTTACAAAACATAAACTACACCTATACTTATTCATGCAACTCTATCTCAAAACCTTGAAATTAACTAAAACATTTTAATTAAACACTTGAACACAAGGTTATACATCACAACCCAATTTTTCTATAGTTTCAAGAATAGGCAAAACCTTAAAATAACAATTTATTCATGCTCACTAAAAACTCTAACTCTAATATGCATCACACAACTTCCAAAATCAATTAAATCACCCCAACAATTTAATTAGACAATTCAAGGCAATGACCCACAACTAGAACCCACATTTTCTCTAGTTCAAGAATGAACATAAACCCAAAAATAATAAACTAAGCATGCTCATTACAATTTTTAACCCAATCAAGCATCATATAACTACAATTAACACAACAAATCACTAATTGTTTGATTCAAAGAGAATCACATCATTTTCCCCCTTTCTAACACTTAGGGTTTTCACCCTAAAGCTTAATGAGAGGGTTTGAGGATGTCTCATCTTCTCTTGCACAAATCAAACCAACAAACAACACATAGACATCAATTAATTAAAACTAGGAAAGCAAAATCAATTAATCAAACAAAAAGGGGGCGTGGGGCTCTGTTCAAGGGGCTGTTTTAGGGCCAAAAAAATTTGATTTTCTACTACTCAAATGGTTGGACATATAGGTGATAGAGTATAGAAGAAAACCTAGCAAGAAAACTAAGTATGGAAGCAAAATCACAAGAGATGAAATGGGGGTGAACATCACGATTTCAAACAGAAAAATGGAGGAAGAAAATCTGTTTTTTCCTTACTTTAAATGGTGAAGTTGATGAGGAACTAGGTGGAGATGAAGGATTGAAGCAAGTTTGATGAAGACTTCAAGTTGTAAAGCTCAAAGGAAGTGGAGGAATCAACCATGGAAGCTTGGAACCCTTGTCTTGCTCTAGAGAAAAGAAAGAAGAAGATGAAGATGAAGAGGAAGGTTGGAGAAGGTGGGGGTGGCGTGAATGATGCTGAAAAATGGGGGGTTGTTCACATTTTATCCACTTAATTAATTTAACACATCATTGGTAATAATTTAAAATAAGTAAAGTAAAATTTTTTTGTGAAATAAATCACACATTATGTGACACCTATTACCTAACCACATCATCTAGTCTTACCCACCTAATCTCACATCTCTCATGATTACCCACTAATTCTAGAGTCTAGGGGTTGTTTAAAACACGGCGACGAAATACCGCGTTACCGATAAACCCGCGAAAATTAATTTAACGAGAAATTATTTCATCGCGTGAAAATATTTAATTATAAATAATAAAATTCATGTCAAATATTCAAAAATAGTCTCAACAAGTTACGATTTGATTTTCATCGAAATCGGAGTTCATTTAAAATTTTATCTGCGACAAAACCGCCCGGCGATTCGAAACGCGACGAAATTTCGTTAGAATTTTTCGACGATTTTCAAACCGTGGATTAATATAAAATATTAATTTTCAAATTTAATTTTATCTTGATGTAATTAATACGCTTTCTCAAAGAACAAGAAATTGCTTTATTATAGCATAAATACGACAGAATACACTAAATAACGTTAATTAACGCATAAAAAAAATACGCGTGTTACAATACTCCCCCACTAAAAATAGTTTCGTCCTCGAAACTACAGGTGAGTTACACACCGTGAAAAAGCTCTGGATGCTAAGTCTTCAGCTTCTCTCTCAACTCCTATATTACGTCTCTGCGGTTTTGCGATCACATACATCTTGACAAACTGTATCTCCTTGTTCCCCAATTGCTTGATCTTCCTATTGACAACCTTCGCAGGAAATACTTTGCTAACAAATCATCCTTTCACTAAATCAAGCTTGACTCGCCACAGAGTCTTCATCATCCCTATACCAACCTAAAGTTGTCTGACGCTTACGTCCATACAGCGCTTCGTAAGGTGTCTTCCCCAAATCCTTAGTGCAAAGACTACTGCAGTAAATCCCAAATCATGCGCAGGATAATTTCTCTCGTGGATTCTTAAGCTGTCTCGAAGCATAAGCCACAACTTTTTGGTTCTGCATTAGCAAGCATCCCAATCCTTGATGTGTGAAACCTCACAATGTTCTTACGGTTGAGGCAAAATCGATTCAGTGTCGTCGTTAGGAGTCCCTTGATCTCTGAAAATTGGATTCACATTCTTTAATCCACCGAAAAGGTTGATTCTTCCTCGTAGGTCATGTAAGTGGTACTACTATCTTTGAAAAACCTTCTATAACTCTCCGGTAGTAGCCTGTTAATCCAACAGAACTTCTGATATCTGTCTCAATCTTTGACTGTTCTCATCTTAACACCGCTTCAATCTTGGCTAGATCCACAGCCAACCCGTCTCTGGGGATCACATATCCGAGAAAATCCACCTCTTCAAGCTAGAATCCACACTTGGACTGGTAAACATAAAGTTGATCCTCTTGTAGCATCTGCAGTACTTGGCAGACATGCCCTTCGTGCTCCCTTCTGCTCCTTGAATATATCAGGATGTTGTTCGTAGATACCGTTGCAACTGGCATATTCTTCAACTCGGTCGCTTGGTAACTTCTATACTAACGAGGGAGTATGAAATCCCGAGCTCTCTCTCTTACAAAAATCTTCGATAGAATTAACAGAAAGATATGTAAAGACTCCAAAATTAGGAAAAACTACGATTTTTGGGCACAGTCCCGAAGGATATGGTAATTCGAAAACCAATCCGACCCTAGAATAATGGTAAGATTTTTAAAGATACGCGACTCGAATTGACAAGGATTTTCTATACTCAACAATTACTACACAATGAAGTCATGCAGTGTTAGAACTAAGGTCTTAGCAGTTGAAGTAACTACTACTAAGTCAAAAAAAATAATATAGTCAAAAGAAATTTTCAACCCAGCTCACACAATCCAAGGAACTAATGTAATGTGTGGCATTAGAATCGAAGATCATGGATAGAGAGTTACCCTCAATTTCGTAATCCTTCTGAGTTAGATCTCCTGATCGATCTGCTTCTTTGCCGTCCATACAGAAGACTCTACCTGAGGTAGTCGGACGTTTTCCCTTCACTCTTGCCGCGTTCACTATCGGTTCCGCCTTTGGAGCTTTGCAGTCCTTGACAAAATGTTTCGGTTTGTTGCAGTTGAAACACACTAGGTCTTTCGCAGTGCAATCGTTAGCAAGATATTCCAGTCTTCCATAATGATAGTAAAGTTATCTATCTCTAATCTGTTTTCCACCACTTTGGAATTACGGCGCCATAGGGCGTCGCCTGCTATAAACGGAGAATTCTTGCTCCTTTTCCACTCGTGCGATTTAGAAAGATACTTCTCTAAAATCTCTGTGAAAGATCTCCCAACAAATCACGATACTTAGCCCATTCTTGAATTATCCTTTCCAAGGTGGAGTTAAGCGAGTCCAAACGCATTTGCCTCTGCGAGGTGGCATTAGATTCCTACAAGGTCTAAAAACCTATCCGAATCTCACACGTAAATGATGTGTTAACACACATTGCTTCAATCAAGAAACAATCCAACCAATTTTAAGCAAAACTGCTTCACTCAACAAACAATAACAACAATAGTACGACTATCTACCCAATAAAACAGGACTCGACACGGTGACCAGCTTGATGATTCAATACACAGTCCGGTTAGAACTGAACCGCTCTGATACCACCATTGTAATGACCCGTTTCTAGACCGCTACAGAGCTAACACTAAACCTGTATGAGATAGATTTTTGAAAATGGTACTCTTGTGTCCTTCAGGAAATACGGTAAAAAAATTTTTTGAAACGATAGTGCCCGTAAAGCACACACAGAGTACTAACAGCGTTTCGAAACATGGTGCAACTAGGACACAAGACTCTAAAGCTGATAAAGCATACATGCATAAATACATAAGTCATATATATACAGTATGTGCAAAATAATAGAGTAGAAAATGTGCAAAGAAATACACCTATGGTATGAAGACCCTCGAGAGAGAAATCATACCCTGGGGGTACTCCCGGAAGACACCCACACAGGGGGCTGCTCCAAAAGTGAAACCACCAGTCTACCTGTGACAAAGAAACATCACCCAACCCAACCGGGTCACCAACTCATCAGACACAAAAGATGCATATATATACAGATCATCCACAAAAGAAACAAAATGTAAATCGAGAACACAAGAACTACAAAGCACTGCCCCGATCCTCCGATGGATCCTCCTCCGCCTCGTCCTCCATCGGATCCTCGCTTGTCAAATCGATGAAGCGGTGCCGTTTGGAACATCCTCGGGCACATCACTAGGCACGTACTCTCCTCCAGCCATATCGTCATCAGTCCGTGCACCTAAGCAATCTGCCTCCCCACATACCGAACAAACAAGGGGCCGCTCCACTGGTGGGGTGGGAACTCGGTCCACAAGAGGGGAACTCGGAATAGCAACTGCCCTCGAAGTCGATGCTCCAGCTGATCCACGCCTAATCACGCTCTTACGAGCGATCCATCTCACCCGTGGTCCTCGACCACGTCCGCAGGATAAAAGCTTGGGAACCGTCGCTCTAGGGGTGTCAGTCAATCCCTTGGGAGACGAGGAAGAGTCTGGCATAGCCTCCTCTCCCTGAGAAGCCCTCCAAGCCTCGATGATCTGCGTCATCCTAATCGGAAAGCTCACGGTACGTCTAGTCACCTCCCACCTCACAACCATACCATCCTCTCTAAAGGTCTGCACAACACCCCCCGTGTATACCACGCGGTGGGAGATACGGTCATACTCCATAGCCGTAGGCAGCTCAATGTCGGGAAAGTCGAAGATAATCTCTGATGAAGTCCGTATCTCGGGTATCGAAATACTCTTCTCCATCACCTGCGTAGCCATCATGAATCGAAGGTACCACGGGAAAGGGTCAACTTCTCAACAAATCAAATATAACAAATTCACAGAATAATAACCAACAAAGAACGCATCTGATTCACAAAGTTCAATTCAAAATGCTCGCTCAAGACTCGACTCATGACTCATCTTACGACTCATTTTCTCTCGACTCGACAATTTTTCCGGAAAGCAGACGCCGATCCTTCAACTGACATACAAGCCGTAGCCTTGGGATCCTCACTCTCCCTAGGTAAGCAGTCCCGGTTCCTTAACGCTGCGACGCCTAGCTAATCCACCATAAACGAAGGGGACCTAGCACCTCGGTTATCCGCTCACGACTCAAAAACGTCTCAACGACTCGACAATGCTCTCAGACTCGATGAACAATTCGCCGCATACGATATTCACAGAGTTATACACAAGATTATTCGACCGCATATCAAATAATAAGAGCATGCTTAATATGAAGAAACACAATTCAACAATACAAACAGCATAAGCAATTCAACAAGCAACACACAATTCGCAGCATATATTCAATCTCAGATTAAATAATGCTTAAATCAATCATATCACAACATTACATACTTGACACGCAATTCAAGGAATTCATCCCTCTGCAACTCGATGGAGTTGACAGAGAGGTACAAACAAGTGTGGGGGGTTGGGTTCAGGAGACCAACCACAAAATTTTCACCCACGAATGACTCGGAATGTTCGACCGTACGACAACAATAAACGAAGGGGTTCGAAGACCCTAACTTCGAACTCGTAGAGTTCTCAGACTTCTTCGTATTTAAATAAGCATTTAAATAGTAAAGCAAGAATTTAAGCATCTCTAAAAATTGTCCTTACACAAGGACATAAAAACAGAGTCCTAGAATGTCTAGAAGTGCCCTTACCGAACTCCAAGCTACGTGTCCACGTGCTCCTCTCGATCTCAAGATCCGCCTTTGTCTCGGGTTATTCGAGCCTAACACATGAAACGACTTAGCGAAATTCTAAAAACTTAATTCTACAATCTTATGCACTCAAACTTAACCCTTTCTCTAACCAAATACATTCAAGCATTTTTCAATAATTAGTTACTAGAAATAAATAGGGTTTTTAAATCAAACATTTTTCGAAAGGTAACGCATAACACTTCACTCTAGAAAAATGCTAACGTACTTGAAAGTTTTAAAGTAAGCACAATTTAATTAATCAATTTTCATAACTTTCAAAATCCTAACACTTAACCATACAAAACACTTGCTAAAACCTTAAGCATAAAGCATAACTACTAACCACTCACATAAAACTTATAAGACCCAAAACACATGTTCAATTAAGCTTTTAAACAAGTCAACAAACCAAAATCTCTCTTCCAAAAATACCTATGGCCTCACGACCTCTACTTCTTTTTTTCTCAAAAAAATGTTTGCAAGCCTTCCTTCCAAATTCATGGTAGCTTCCAAGTTATTTCCAATTGCAATTCCAAACACACTTCAAGGCAATAGAACAACAACTATAGCTAAACATAATTCAACCATAATCTAGAATATTTTCCAAAAACAAGAGTTTTTAAGGATTCTTTCAAACAACCACATCTAAACCCCTTTTCCTTTCAAAGACAAGTTATTTTCAATTTCCTATTTACACATATTGAATCATGTCATCATCATGTTAGAAATTTAAAGAACAACTTGGTCAAATCCTACATACTATTCTAATCCTTCAAAAACCAAATTTTGCATAAGACATAAACTACAATCATGCTAACTCATGCATATCTATCTTACTAGCCTTAAGCTATTCTAACCATGTTATCTAACACTTAAGCACATAATTTAACATCAAGCCCTCATTGTAAAACAATATTCTAAGACAAGTCCTTCCAAATCAATTTTCATTTCAAAGTAAATTTTCAAAACCAATGAGGAGTTACAAAATAATTTTCCCCTTTTAATTCCCTCTTTCACAAAAGAAAATTGCAACTATTTCAACTCTTATTCAAACACTCTTAATCACATTCAAAGCAAAGCTAGTAATTTAGAACAAGCCAATCATACTTCACATGTCAACTTAGTCCCTTCATAGTCAATTGTTTTACAAAACATAAACTACACCTATACTTATTCATGCAACTCTCTCTCAAAACCTTGAAATTAACTAAAACATTTTAATTAAACACTTGAACACAAGGTTATACATCACAACCCAATTTTTCTATAGTTTCAAGAATAGGCAAAACCTTAAAATAACAATTTATTCATGCTCACTAAAAACTCTAACTCTAATATGCATCACACAACTTCCAAAATCAATTAAATCACCCCAACAATTTAATTAGACAATTCAAGGCAATGACCCACAACTAGAACCCACATTTTCTCTAGTTCAAGAATGAACATAAACCCAAAAATAATAAACTAAGCATGCTCATTACAATTTTTAACCCAATCAAGCATCATATAACTACAATTAACACAACAAATCACTAATTGTTTGATTCAAAGAGAATCACATCATTTCCCCCCTTTCTAACACTTAGGGTTTTCACCCTAAAGCTTAATGAGAGGGTTTGAGGATGTCTCATCTTCTCTTGCACAAATCAAACCAACAAACAACACATAGACATCAATTAATTAAAACTAGGAAAGCAAAATCAATTAATCAAACAAAAAGGGGGCGTGGGGCTCTGTTCAAGGGGCTGTTTTAGGGCCAAAAAAATTTGATTTTCTACTACTCAAATGGTTGGACATATAGGTGATAGAGTATAGAAGAAAACCTAGCAAGAAAACTAAGTATGGAAGCAAAATCACAAGAGATGAAATGGGGTTGAACATCACGATTTCAAACAGAAAAATGGAGGAAGAAAATCTGTTTTTTCCTTACTTTAAATGGTGAAGTTGATGAGGAACTAGGTGGAGATGAAGGATTGAAGCAAGTTTGATGAAGACTTCAAGTTGTAAAGCTCAAAGGAAGTGGAGGAATCAACCATGGAAGCTTGGAACCCTTGTCTTGCTCTAGAGAAAAGAAAGAAGAAGATGAAGATGAAGAGGAAGGTTGGAGAAGGTGGGGGTGGCGTGAATGATGCTGAAAAATGGGGGGTTGTTCACATTTTATCCACTTAATTAATTTAACACATCATTGGTAATAATTTAAAATAAGTAAAGTAAAATTTTTTTGTGAAATAAATCACACATTATGTGACACCTATTACCTAACCACATCATCTAGTCTTACCCACCTAATCTCACATCTCTCATGATTATCCACTAATTCTAGAGTCTAGGGGTTGTTTAAAACACGGCGACGAAATACCACGTTACCGATAAACCCGCGAAAATTAATTTAACGAGAAATTAATTCATCGCGTGAAAATATTTAATTATAAATAATAAAATTCATGTCAAATATTCAAAAATAGTCTCAACAAGTTACGATTCGATTTTCATCGAAATCGGAGTTCATTTAAAATTTTATCTGCGACAAAACCGCCCGGCGATTCGAAACGCGACGAAATTTCGTTAGAATTTTTCGACGATTTTCAAACCGTGGATTAATATAAAATATTAATTTTCAAATTTAATTTTATCTTGATGTAATTAATACGCTTTCTCAAAGAACAAGAAATTGCTTTATTATAGCATAAATACGACAGAATACACTAAATAACGTTAATTAACGCATAAAATAAATACGCGTGTTACACTTCCCATGTTTGATCACTGCCTTGTGCAAGCATGAAGGGGTGCCCATTCTTGACAGTGATGTCACATGGCTTGTCCCAAAGCCTTGGAATGCCATAACTGGTGCCCCTAGCCCTGCTGTTTCTGCTCCCCAAAATGAAGAAGGTAGAGAGGAGCTGGCTGAGATTGTGAATCAATTATTGAAGAAACAGCAGGCATACTGGAGGTTTGCTCAAGAGCAATACCTATGGCAGAAGAGAATTTTCAATTTTAATTTCCCCAAGAAATTGGGTAATGCTCCCCCTGAGTTTCCTGACTGGATCTTCGGAGACAAAGAGGATGTTGCAGCTGATGTGGAGCCTGCCTCCAGTGAATTAACACCGAAAAAGAATAGGGGTTCCAGAAAAGGGAAGGAGCCTGAAGGAGTTGCAGAAGCTCCTCAAGAAGGCGTGCAACCGCAGCGATGTCGAAGAAGACTGGCAGCCACCACCTCCCCTTGCTGACACACCACGGAAGACAGCCTCCCCTGCTGAAGGGAGTCAGACAAGAAAGAGAAAAGAAGCTGCTAAAGAGGCAGTTATCACCATCACTAGTGATGAGGAGGAGGAGCCAATTGCTAACCTGATGAGAACACCAAGGAGAAGGAGCTCACGGCTCCAAGCAGGGATTTTCTCACCCCTAATCTTTTACCAATAATTTTTGTTGCAGTAAATATTTTTAGTATGTTTGTTTGTGTTTGCTGAATTTTGTTGTTTGTAGGTTGCATAATTAGCCTGTTTGTGTCATCCCTTTCGTTAACATAAAGTATTTGCAGTGAGGACACTGCAAGGAATTATGTTGGGGGGAGGGATATTTTAGGAGTTAATTGTTACACTTGCAGTAGTGTTCTTTTTACTATATAAAAAAAAAAATTGGTTGATACAATGGCTTAACTTGATGAGGATTCTATGCATGGTGTTGTTGGAACTTTGTGCTGATTGGCAATTGGTTGGAACACTGATTTTTGACACAAACCCTTAGCTTGAGAGGGAAGAATAGGTAGCCTATAAACTAGTTGATGTTGAACCCTTAGAATGGACTGAACCTTGTTGCCAAATTTGATCAATGAAGGAGGATTGGGTAAAAGATAAGTTTGGGGGTATACTCATTGTAAAGAATTAAAGAATAGGACAATGCACACATTAGTAATCAGAAAAAGCCAAAAATACATAAAAAAAAGAAGAAAAAGTCTCTTTGTTGAGTAACCGGGTAACTTCATTACAATTGTTGTTATTCGCGTCAAAAGGCAAAGAGATGAAACATAGAAAAAGGCAAAAAGATTAAAAATTGAATGAGTATGCATTGATCCCATGTTTCTTAGTTTGTTTGTGCTGTTTTGCTTATCATGTAGCCCCTAGTTCTGTAAGCCTAGTCCCCTTTGTTAGACTAGGAGGTGCAAGTTAGGAAAATTCTTGGGGGGAAAACTGAGATGAACTTGATGGATCTATACTAGCTTTTTGATTAAGCATAAGGGGTGCACACAAACACTTGAAATTAGTGGAACAAATCAAGGAAGCATGAAGCACAAAGGGGTTGCTTGGCAAAGTGTTAGTCTGAAAGTGAAGCCATGTGGAAACCATTCAATAAAAATTTTGTTGTTTAAATTCACTTGTTGAGTGCAGCTGCATTTGTGACAATTTTTCTGTTTCCTGCTGTTGTTCATGTGTCATTACTTGAGGACAAGCAATGGTTCAAGTTTGGGGGTGTGATAACTCTTAGAAATAAGAGTTATTTATGCTTTTATGACTATGAATCATGTGAGTTTAAGAGTAATTTAGATCCTTTATTTATTAGATTCATGTAAATAATGTGGTTTCCCTTGTTTGGAGCTGTTTGAAGCACTTTGGTGCTTTTGTGAGCATTTTGATGTGTGTTGACATTGTGCAGGATTTTTATGAGAATTGCTCAGTGCCAAGTCTGGTGCCTTGCCACGACACTGTGTTGATAACAGCCCTTGGAATTAAAGCAGCAGCGTGTGATCTTTCAGTGGAGCTAAACAAAGGACTCTGTCCTCATATATGCTGCTGCAGCGTGCTTTTTGGTGGTCCCTCCCTGTCCTATTGCATTTTCTCTCAGCTCACTACATGACAAAAAGCTCTCACTTTTGGGCCCAAAGACAGCATCTTTATGGGGATCAGCATTGGTTAGCCCATTTTGAGGAGAGACTATAAAAGTATAATGACCTAATGAAGAAAAGGAGGCTGGTTCTGATATTCTTCTCTGCTAGGGCAGCATCTGTCCCTCCTAAAAAAGAAGCAGCCGCATTTCCTCTCTCTTTCCAAACACCATTGATTCAAGCTATCAACTTTGTGCATGGAGAGAAGTAACTTGCTCAGTACAGAGTGAAGCAGAAACAGCAAGGCATTGCTACTTAAGGAGTGATTCTCAAGCTCATAAGGCTGGGAGCAATTCTGTTTACTGTTTTATTCATAGCTGTAATAGTTTCTAAACTCTTACTCTAGTGCCATGGATTTTGTTTTTGGCACCAGTTTCTGTTGTTTTATTTTTAGGCTCATTATGAGCTAACTTTCTTAAGTTAGGATGAAGTGACTTTGTATTGAAACTTGGTTGGTGAATGTCTATTTGTCTTTGCCTTTGCATCTTTGTCTCATGCGACTTCATTGCTTACATATTTAACTTGAGCCTGATCAACTTTAGTTAGGTACATGTATGTTAGGTGCTGAAAGGTGGTAACATGCTGATTTCATAAGGTAATATAAGGGGTATCAATTTAAAGGACACTTTAATTGATTTTGATTAAACTAGACATAGGAAATCTGTCTTGTAGGGTGTTCTTGGCCACATTAACTAGACAAGGGGGAACATAATGGGGGCTTAGACATAAGGAACCCTTTACTTAACCCTGGTGAAAGTCTTTGAAAGGCACACACATTAGTGCCTCGCGCCAGGTGCCAAATGGCAGCGACTTATGGCAATCAAAACCAACCTGGTGGAAATATGAATGAACTGAATCCTAACTGTCTTTATCCATATTTTTCTCAAATCACTTGCTTAATTCTGTTTTGTTCAGTTATTAAAACCACAAAAACTTGATGTTTATTTTCTGTTTTTATTATTTACTCACTAACTCACTTACTATTGGAAAAACTTGTGAAATCAATTAATCAATCCTCGTGGGAACGATCTTGATTTACTCTTTACTACTTGTTGCGATTGTGTATACTTGCACAACTGTGTTATTATTTCACACAACAGTGGTCAAAGAATCTACCTTAGATGCTAACTGCTTAATGGCCTCACCCACCACTTAATTTTGAGTTTTAAACTCCTCATTTTGCTTGCTTTGAGTCAAAACAAAATTTTCCAGCAAATTTTCCAAATTGGATTTTTGAGGAGGATTAAAACCCCTTTGCCCTTGAAAACCAGGGGGCTTAGATGTAGCTTGGGGAATGGGATTCAAAGGAGGATTTTTATAGGAAAAATTTGGGTGATTCCTCCACCCTTGATTGTAAGTACTAGAAAATGGATCCTCTTTTTGATTAAAATTGTTAACAAAGTTAACTTGCCCATTATTAGACCCCCCCACTAAAAGAATTCCCAAGTTGACATTCAACAACAGTATGACCAACAACACCACAAATTTCACAAGTTGCAAAATTAGGAGTAACAGTATTCACACTCATTTTATCAAATTTTTGAAACAAAGCATCAACCTTAGCAGCTAAATGGTCTATAGCATCAACATCATACCTGCCACCTTTCTTTTGAGGAGCACGATCGCTTGACCATTGGTAGTGATTTTGTGCCATATCCTCAATGAGAGCATAAGCTTCTGTGGTGTTTTTGTTCATCAAAGCACCTCCTGCTGCAGCATCCACTGTCATCCTGGTGTTGTAATTGAGCCCATTGTAAAAGGTATGCACTATTAACCATTTTTTCAGCCCATGATGAGGACAAAGCCTCAACAATTCCTTGAAACGTTCCCATGCCTCATAGAGAGACTCTCCATCCTTTTGAGCAAAAGTTGTTATTTGATTTCTGAGTTGTGCAGTTTTGCTCGGAGGAAAGTACTTGGAAAGGAACGCTTGAGACAATTGATCCCATGTAGTTATGGAACCATTTGGAAGTGAGTGTAGCCAAGCTCTTGCTCTATCCCTCAAGGAAAAAGGGAAAAACCTCAATCTTATGGCATCTGCAGAGACACCGTTCATCTTTAGAGTGTCACAAAACTCCAAGAACATAGACAAATGGAGATTTGGATCATCCGTTGGAACACTGCCAAATTGGTTTTGCTGCACCATGGAAAGTAGAGAAGGCTTCAACTCGAAGTTGTTTGCCTCCACTGTCGGGCGAGCGGTGCTAGATTGCAACCCCGTGGTATTAGGGGAAGCAAACTCCTTTAAAGACCTTGTGTCTTCAGCCATGCTGGACTCTCCTGTTTCAGTCCTTGCCTTGCGTTGTTCTCTTCTTCTCCTATGGAAGAATCTTTCTATCTCAGGAACTGGTTCAACAAGATCACCAACACTTCGGACTCTTCGCATTCACTGAAAAATCAGCAGAAAACAAAGAAGATGATAACAGAAACAAAAACAGAAAAAATAAAATTTAGTCTAACCGAAATAGAGAGAAAAATCAATATCAATGACTTAAGTCCCCGGCAACGGCGCCAAAAACTTGATAGGCCCGCAAGTGCACAGTTTTATCGCGTAGTAAAATATGGTTCCCACAAGGACTTAGAATTGAGTACCAATTTCTCTCACTAAGATGATTAGCTAAAGGAATAAATTAGAATGCTATTGTTGTTGCTAAAAAATAAAATGAGTTTAATTCAGAAAATAAAAGGCTCTTGGGATTGATGTTCTTCCAATGAAAATTACTCTTAAGCCAATTCTTCGTCACTTTCCTTTGAGTATGAACAATGGATTCTTAAAGGCCAAATAATCAAATGTGATTATTGTCTTCTTTCAAAGTACAATAAAATGTTTCAAACCATAGAATCTACCTATTTTCATGGTAGAAAGAATGATAAAACTCATTAAGAACAATTATTTCTAAGCCTCAAGAAAATCAATTCTATTTTCATGAATTGATCCCCTTGTTTAAATCTTGTAATTCCAATACCAAATTTTCACTTTTCAGTGCTTAATATGATATCTAAGATTCATACAATCATATTGATTATGATTGCAGAGAAAGTAAACCTCAAGATTAAATTAAGAATAGAACAATGCTCATAACATCTAAGGAAAGAAAATTAGACTTAATAATAATTCATCATTGGAATATAACCAATCCCAGATAAAAGAAACTACTCACACATGATTGGAATGTAAACAAGACAATGTAAATTAAACATTCAAAACTTGAATAAGTAAAAGATGAAGATTAGAAGGTAATAGAAACTGAAATTCATTCAAAACTTAAAGCCATAGAAAAGTTGCTTGAACATACATGAAGAAAAACAGAAAAGAAAACAAGTTTAGCTAAGAAAAATAGAGAGGAAGATGATCCCATTTCGTGCTCTGAAAGCCTCAATTTATAGCCCAATTCTACCCCAATCAAGTGCCATTATATCCCTTTTAAGACCCCTCTAAAACAGCTCAATAGTTTCAAAGACTTAAATTGAGTCATTACAAAAATTTCGCCATAAACATGGCCATAATGCACAACATTGGGGGCCATAATCTTCAAGCGTGACTTTTCAGCTCCCGTAACCACGAATTACGGCCATGTTGGAAAACACTGGGGGGCCGTAATTCTCTCTGTTTCTTCACTTGACCTTCCAACTGCTTCCCACAAATTAAGGCCATGTTCCTCAACACTGGGGGGCCGTAATTCTCTCTGTTTGCATCAAATTCATCAACTCTTCAACTCCTTTTCCTACAAATCAAAATATAAACCAAAAGGTAATAAAATTAAAACATAAATAAAGATAAACCACTAATAAAACCTATTAAAGCAAGGTAAAAAACTAGATAAATTCTAACTTATCAAGGTGCGCGCGATGCGCATCAAAACAGAGCCAAAATGGAGAAATGGGTGTGACGGCGTACAGACGGATGGTAGCCGCTGAAAGCAGAATCTGAACGCAGAAAATGCGTGTGACGGTTCTCCGGTAAGACGCGCGCGCACCGGCGAATGTCAACTTCGGGGATTTTATTAAAATACAGTCAGAATTGGGCAAATGACCACTCGTTGGAAAGCTTAGGATGTCTGGTATCTAAATATAATTTTTATTTTAGAAAATACCCACCCAATTAGTGTAGTTTTAAGCGACAAGCTACCAGGTTCAGAAAGTTGAACACTAACTTTCCCCCAATTTGTAACCTATGTTTCTCCTTCAATATTAAGGCAAAAATTGACATTGTATTTTGTAATTTCCCAAGCCTTGGACTTGGATGAAGTTGTAAACTTTATTTAATAGACTTATGGCATAGTTTGTGTTTGGACTTGTATTTTACAATTCAAGTTTAAATTATTTTGGGTAATTCCTGTGCTTTAATGTAAATTGCCTTACTTCAATTGTTATTGAAGCACGGGTGTTACATTATGGTATCAGAGCAGTTTAGTCTATTAGGGACTGTGATCTAGTATTGTGGATTTTTTTCTTCTTTGCTTGAGAATTCCCCTCTATATTCTTGTACTTAGTATGGAATATTAAGACTGATCAACTTAATACTTTATACCGTGTATGCAGAATATGGCAGATGGACAGAGAAGGCATAGGAGAAGACACGACAGGCGAGATGCGGAGGAGGCTCGTTGGATGGACATGATGCAAATGATGAGAGACCAAAATGAAATCATGATGAACCAGAATGAGTCCATTAGGGAACAAAGTCAGGCTACCAACAATATGGTCCAACAATTTCTAAATGCACAATAGCAGCATCCACCATCACCCCCACATTAACCACCCCCTCCCCCGGCTTCACAAGAGGCGGTGAATAAGATGTTCTTCAATTTTCACAAGATGAAGCCCCCGACTTTCACAGGAAAAGGAGAAGCCATGGCATCCCAACACTGGTTGGAAGCCATGGAGAGAATATTTAAAGTTGTTCAGTGCTCTGAAGAACAGAAAGTTACTTTTGCCACTCATATATTGGAGGAAGGAGCTGCAAATTGGTGGAAAGGGGCACAAGCTTACATGGAGGATCAGGAGGATCCTTTGGACTGGGAACATTTTCGAGAAGCTTTCTTGGGAAAGTATTTTCTTCAAACTGTCGAGGAAAAGATGGACCGAGACTTTATTCAACTGTAGCAGGGAAATTCTACAGTTGGGGAGTATGTAACAAAGTTTGAAGAATTGGCCAGATTCTCCTCTTTGAGCCAGTATACACCGGATGATCATTGGAAAATTAAACAGTTCAAGTGGGGATTGAGGCCTGATATCCAAGCCAACCTTTCTCAGGCAGGCTTCACCCGCTTTGCTGATCTAGTCCACAGGAGTTATGTGGCTGAAGATTGCTTGAAAAAGCTATATGACGACAGGAAGTCTAGGTGGCAGAAGCAGAAGGATGAGAGCAAAACTCCCCCACCATTGAAGGCTAAAGGGCACAGGGCTAAAGGAAAACAAGTACAACAATCTGAGGAAACACCTCCAGGAGCTTGCACAAAATGTGGGAAATATCACAGAGGGGAATGCATGTGTAACGACCCATTTTCGGACCGCTACTAAGCTAGAACAATTCTAAATGCAAGTAGGTTTTTGAAATAGTACTCTTTGTGTCTTTTGGAAAATGCAGTAAATTTTTTTTTCTTTTTATAAACAAGCATATTTTGTAACACACACTCAGAGTACGAGCAACGTTTTTGAAACGTGATGGAACTATAAATACAATTGACTACTACAACGAACTAAAGACACAAGACTTTGTACTGGAACACATACACAATATATATATATATATAAGCACGACAGCCCTAACAGTACATATAAAACATATTCAGTGCATACAAAATAAAAGCGGTGCATAACTATGTGCAAGAAAATACACCTAAAGTATGAGAATCCTTGTGAAGACAATCATACCTGGGTACTCTGCAGACACCCACACAGGTCGCTCCAAAAGTATACCACCAGTCTACCCTGCAATACACATAGAACAACACTAAAAACTCGACTGGTCACCACAACAACTGTATACTCTAATCAAAATCCTACAGCCATCCGAAAAACAAGCGTGCAATATCCAATCACGATAATTAAAAGTCATTGCCCGGATCCTCGAAGGGGTCCTCCTCTTCATCGTCCGCCATCGGGTCCTCCGCATCCTCGCCATCGCCTGGGTAACCATCATAGATTGAAGGCACCACGGGAAAGGGTCAACTTCTCAAATAATCATAGAAATAGCAAACCATAACACAAAGATAACAAGATGGTCAATTCTTAAAACGCCACTCATATCTCCTAAGACACTCTCGACAATTCCGGAAAGCAACATCGATCCATCCACTGAATACCAGCCATAGCCTTGGGTTTCATCACCACCCGGGTTATTCAGGTTAAGTTCCTTGACAACGCAGACGCCCACTGCGCAATTTGAACACCAGTCGTGGCTTCGGGCTTCTACACCACCAGATGCCAACTGAGCAATTGAACACCAGCCGTGGCTTCAGGCTTCTACACCACCTCAGCCGTGGCAACGGGCTTCCACACCACCCTTGGTTGTTCGGGCCACTGAACACCAGCTTTGGCTTTGGGCTTCTTCACCACCCAGCCGTAGCTTCGGACTTCTACACCGCCCTTGGCTGTTCAGATCGAAACTCCAAACGTCATGACACTCGACGACTTGACTAAACTCTCAGACTCGATGAACAATTCGCCGCATACGATATTCAAAGAGTTACACGCAAGATTATTTGACCGCATATCAAATAACAAGAGCATGCTTAATATGAAGAAACACAATTCAACAACTTAAGCAATAAAAGCATTTTGCATGGAGAAATGCAATTCAACAATACAAACAGCATAAACAATCCACAGCATTATTCAACCACATATTAAATAACTGCACAACTCAACAACAACAATCCATAATCAAATCATAGAATTCATCCCTCTGCAACTCGATGGAGTTCGCAGAGAGGAACAAACAAGTGTGGAGGGTTGGGGACAGCTACCAACCACTTGCAGACAAGCCCACTAAATAATCAGTATATAACAAAAAAATAAAGCAAAGGGGTACAAGACCCTCACTTCGAACCCTTAGGTTCTCAGACTTCTTCGCATAAATGCTTGAAATTAAATTCTAACAATATCTAAGTTGCCATTACGCAGTGGCATACAACAAAATAAAACCTACGAATGTCTAGAAGTGCCCTTACCGAACTCCAAGCTACGCGTCCACGTGCTTCTCGATTTCCACGTCGCACGGACTCGGAATCTACGAGTCCTAATACCACAGTGAAACTTAGCACAATTCTTAAAGGCTTAATTCTAACACTTAGGCTCTCAAAACCTAACCCTTTTTCCAACCAAACTCATTCAAGCATTTAAATTATTAGCTACTTGAAAATAAATAAAGTTTTACAATCAAAATACTTTTTGAAAGATAATTTATCACATAACAATTTATAAACCTCAACTTGCTTGGAAAGAATAAGATTTTGACTCAAAAATCATTTTCTTGCAAAGTTAATACATAACACCTAATTCAAGAAAATGCTAATTTTTCAAGAACTCTTTTCTTGAGACCTTAAGCATAGCACAAAATCAATTAAACACTTTCTCTAAAATTTCTAAGTCCTTAAACATATCACAAACAAGAATTTAATCTAAGTTCACCATAAAAAATCCCTTACGGCATTACATACAACTTCATAAATAAAATCATCCTTTCATACCTTTTAAATGTAACAAACCATTTTCCAAGTTATTTTCAACATGCTTCAAGTATCAAGGCATCAAGCAATATCAAACATGACTTAAACACATTATGAAACACATTCTAAGTCACAATTCAAAAGTATTTCAAGTCCCATTTTCATACTTTCAAGTAGAGGTTTTTCACCAAAGTCTAATTTACTCAAAACATAAACTAGGTTCTATACTAATTTAAGCATACATATTCTAACAACCTTAAAATGCTTCTAAACACTTAATAAACAACTAACACATAACCAAATGATCATAGCCTCTTATTTTCATGCTTCAAGAATGGAAAAAAAATATAATTAAACTACCATGTTAAGCTTATTTGATTTAAACTACACATTCAACTAACATCAAAACAATTCCAATAGCTCCAAAACTATCCTAAACATGTTATCAAATACTTAAGCTCAAGATTTAACATCAAAGCCACTTATGTCTTAGGATTCAAGAATAGGTAAATTTCCAAAAGCAACAATTCATTCATGCTTAATAAAAACTATAACTTAAACGAGCATCAAACAATCCCGAACAACACATTTAACTACTTGATTAGTTGACTCATCAAAGATCACACCATGACCCTCTTCTTCATACTTAGGGTTTTCACCCATATGTACCAAAGAGACATTAGAAGTGCTCATATCCTTATATTCATCATCAACACCAACAAACAACCACCTAATCACAACTAATTAACATTAAAAACAACAACTAGATCAACATAACAATGGGGCTGTTTAGCGCTGGTTTTAGGGTTCAAGGAGGGTGAGAAAATTCTGATTTTAGGCTCATTTAGATGGTTAGATACATAGGTAATATAATAGAGAGGAAAACCTAGCAATTTGACAAAGTTTGGAAACAACAATCAAGCTCAAAAGGGGAGGGGACTGTCGCGAATTCCAGCAGCAAAACAGAGGGAAAAAAAAGTTTTTCTTACTTGGATGATGATGAGAATGAAGATCTAAGTTGAGGTGGTGATTTGCAACAAGTTTGATGAAGGAAGTTAGTTGAAAAACTCAATGGAAGTGGAGGTTTTTGGCCATGGAAGTCATAAACTCTTGGAGAAGAAGAAAGGAAGTCAAGAGAGCAAAAGAGGTGGGGGTTCACGCTGGGAGTTCAGAATGTGGGGGGTTCTTCACCTCTTTTTCACTTAAGTAATCTATTAAAAATACTAGTAAGTAATAAAAACATTTTAAGTAATAGTTTTTAATTAAAAACCACACACAAGTGACTAAAAAAAACTTTATTAGGTACCAATCCCATCACTCCCTCAACTCACCTAATCTCACTTCCCTCAATGCTACCCTCTAATCTAGAGTCTTAAAATTTAAAAACGCGGTGACGAGAAACCGAAAAACCGAACACTTTCTCGTCTGAAAATTCCCAGAAAATTAATTCGCGAGGAATTAATTCTTCGCGTGATAATATTATTTTATAAATAATAAAAATACAATAATCACTCAAAACACTTAAAACAAGTTACGAATTCGATTTTCATCGAAATCGGGGCTCATTTTAAATTTTATCTGCGGCAGAAACTGCCCGGCGATTTGAAACACGACGAAACTTCGTTAGAATTTTTCGACGATATTCAAACCGTGAATTAATATAAAATATTAATTCTCAAATATAGTTTGATCTTGATTTAATTAATACACTTTCTTAGAGAACAAGAAATTGCTTTATTATAGCGTAAATACGACAAAAATCTATTATAATAACGCTAAATGACGTATCGTAAAAATACGGGTGTTACAGCATGGAAGGGAAAAATGTATGTTTCATTTATAGGCAACCAGGCCACATGATGAGGAAGTGTCCGAAGTTCAAGCCTGGAGCGGGTACCAAGCCCAATGACCCTATTCAAGGTCGCGTCCACACTCTAAGCGGCAAGAAGGCAAGTGGTGTGGAGAATCTGATTAAAGGTACATGCCTTCTACATGATAACCCTTTGGTTGTTCTGTATGACTCTGGTGCCACACACTCTTTCATTGCTAAAAAGTGTGCCCAGAGGTTAGGATTGTATCTTTCTTCTTTACCCTTTACAATGACTGTTGAAACACCAGCCGAAGGTAGTATCACTACTACGTTGATTTGCGAGAATTGTCCTCTCGTAATTCAAGAAAGGATGTTTTCGGTCAGTTTGATTTGTCTACCCTTGAAGGGAATGGATGTAATCTTAGGTATGGATTGGCTCTCCGCTAGCTAAGTTGTTTTGAATTGTTTTTCTAGAACTATTGAGTTTCCATCTGTAGAGTCTATGGTCAATCAGTTGTGTCTAAAGGAATTGGCTAGTGTGTCTCAATTGAACCAATGCCTAGTGGAAGGACACTTTCAGAGGAAATTACATTTTTACCTCCTAAGAGAGAAGTAGAGTTCTCCATAGAATTAGTTCTAGGAGCCGGACCAATTTCAATAGTCCCTTATAGGATGTCGCCTTTAGAGTTGAAAGAGCTTAAAGTTCAGTTAGAGGATCTAATAGCTAAGCGATTCATTAGACCTAGTGCTTCACCATGGGGAGCCCCTGTTCTCCTAGTGAAAAAGAGAGACGGTAGTATGCGTTTGTGTATAGACTACCGACAACTTAATAAAGTCACAATTAAGAACAAGTATCCTCTCCCTAGGATAGATGATTTGTTAGACCAGCTTAGGGGAGCTTCGGTATTCTCTAAGATTGATCTTAGGTCAGGATACCACCAGATTCGAGTCAAGGCTAAGGATGTGCCAAAAACCGCGTTTAGGACACGGTATGGCCATGATGAGTACGTTGTTATGCCGTTTGGTCTGACAAATGCTCCAGCTATTTTCATGGACTACATGAATAGAATTTTCAGACCTTACCTCGACCGGTTTGTTATGGTATTCATAGATGACATCCTTGTGTATTCTAGGAACCCTCACGAGCATGAGGAACATCTTAGGATTGTCTTGAGTACACTTAGGGAGAACCATCTGTTTGCAAAACCAGAAAAGTGTGTGTTTTGGCTCACCGAAGTTAAGTTTTTAGGACACGTCATTTCCCAAGAGGGAGTGGCTGTTGATCCCATTAAAGTAGAGGCCGTCCTTGAGTGGGAGCGACCGACTACGGTCTTGGAAGTTAGAAGTTTCGTAGGACTAGCCGGTTATTATCGTAGGTTCATAGAAGGATTCTCCCAGTTGGTTCTACCTTTGACCCGGTTAATTCGAAAGGGACAACCGTTTGTATGGGATATGAGCTGTCAGAACAGTTTCTTGGAGCTCAAAGTCCGGTTGACTAATGCACCGATTTTGATTATCCCCGACCCGACCTTAGGTTTTGAGGTTCATAGTGACGCTTCTGGTAAAGGTCTGGGTTGTGTTCTCATGCAAAATGGGCGAGCAGTAGCCTATGCATCTAGGCAATTAAAGCCCCACGAAGAAAACTACCCAACTCATGACTTAGAGCTAGCAGCCATAGTTTTTGCCCTGAAAATCTGGCGACATTATTTATATGGTGCCCGATTTGAGATATTCAGTGATCACAAAAGTTTGAAATATCTATTTGATCAAAGGGAACTGAATATGAGGCAAAGGAGATGGGTAGAGTTCCTCAAGGACTATGATTTTGAGTTAAAGTATCACCCTGGCAAGGTGAATGTAGTAGCCGATGCCTTGAGCAGAAAGAGCCTCCACATATCTTCCATGATGGTCAAGGAGCTAGAGTTATTTGAATCCTTTAGGGATTTGAACCTAGGAATGTATTCCACAGGGGGTAGCCTAATAGTGAGCCATTTGGAAATCACTTGTGATCTTAAAAATCAAATTAGGTTTGCCCAAAGTCAAGATAGTGATTTGCAAGCTAGGAGACACTAAACTGGATTCTCCGAAGCTAGTGACGGTATTATCCTCTTTCATCAACGAATTTGTGTTCCTAATGATCCAGTCATTAAGAATCAAATTCTTGAAGAAGCCCACAAGAGTGGATTCTCGATACACCCTGGTTCTACTAAGATGTACCATGATCTTAGGCAAAGGTATTGGTGGCCGGGAATGAAGAATGATGTAGGTGAGTTTGTAGCACAGTGCTTGGTTTGCCAGAGAACCAAGATAGAGCACCAGAGACCGTCAGGTATCCTTCAACCCTTAGATATCCCGGAATGGAAATGGGAGGGCATATCTATGGACTTTGTGTCAAGCTTGCCTCGCACTCAATCCGGATATGACTCCATCTGGGTTATTGTAGACAGATTAACCAAATCCGCTCACTTTCTCCCAGTAAAGTCCACTTTCAACACCACTAGGTTAGCTAAGATCTTCATTAGGGAGATTGTTAGACTCCATGGAGTACCCACTAGCATCGTCTCTGATAGAGATCCTAAGTTTACCTCCCGGTTTTGGAAACAATTTCAAATGGCCTTAGGGACCAGATTGCGTCTTAGCACCGCTTATCATCCACAGACGGATGGTCATACGGAGAGGACTATCCAAACGTTAGAGGACATGCTTAGAGCATGCGTGTTAGATGATGGTGGTAGTTGGGATGAACATCTAGCTCTCATCGAGTTTGCTTATAACAATAGCCACCATGCTAGCATAGGCATGGCGCCGTACGAGGCACTCTACAGTCGCAAATGTAGAACTCCTTTATGTTGGTTTGAAGTAGGAGAGAAGAGATGGTTAGGACCAGACATAATTCAGGAAACCACTGACCAGATCAAAAGGATTAGGGATAGGCTGAAAACTTCTCAGAGTCGGCAGAAGAGTTACGCCGATTTAAAGAGAAGACCTATTGAGTTTGAGAAGGGAGAACATGTGTTCCTGAGAGTCGTTCCTACAATAGGCATTGGTAGGGCACTGAGAGCCAAAAAGTTGTGTCCTCGTTACATCGGTCCTTTCGAAATCCTTGAAAGAGTCGTTTCAGTTGCCTACCAAATTGCTCTACCCCCATCCTTGTCAAGTCTGCACAATGTTTTTCATGTGTCTCAGCTCAGAAAGTACATTCCTAACCCCCATCAACCTTTGGATCATGAGTCGGTACACTTGAGATCAGATTTGACATATCAACCTATGCCGATGCGAGTGGTGGATCACAGTGTCAAGACTCTGAAGAACAAGAACGTTCCCTTGCTGAAGGTAATCTGGGAGGGATCCACTCCTGAGGAGGCTACTTGGGAGATCGAAGCAGAGATGCAAGATCAGTACCCGTATCTATTTCAATAGGTAAGTATTTGTCTAGTTTTTGAGGATAAAAACTTTTAAAAGTTGGGTAGTAATGTAACACCCCGCCTAATTTAATTATTTGGCCTTATTAGTTTAAGCATTTATGTGTTTTAAATTAATAGTTGAGTAATTAGGTTGGGTGGTATTTATTAATAAAAGGGGGTGTAGATAGTAGTGGTATAATGTAATATGAGATAAAAGGAGGGGAAAAAGGGTCAACACCTAATTTCTCACTCTCCCTCTTACCCTCTCACTCGATCTCTCAGCTCTCACTCTTACCGTCTCACTCAATTTTCTCAGTAGAAAAGAAGAGAAGAAGAGGAGAAGAAAGGAGGAAGAAAGGGGGTGCTAGGGTTCGAATCTTTTGGGGAAACAAGGAGGAAAACTTGTGGGTTCATCATCTCTTGCAAGAAGGTGGAACATTGGAGCTGATTTTTGGGGCATTTCACCAAGCTTGAAGGTGCCCTAGCTTGGAGGAGAGGGAGGCACGAATTGGAGAAGGAGGAATCCAAGATTTTCAACCTCCATAGCTTCTCTTCTTGAAGCTCATTGGTGAGTTCTTCTCACTTAGAGGTTGGGCAACCCATAAGACCCACCACTTAGGGTTTTTCCTTTTGATCTCACTTGTGTATTTTCTTGATTTCTGAGTTGGGAATGGTTGAAATGCATGAATGGGTTTGGGTAGAAATGAATGTGCTTAAGTTGATGCATTAATGTTTTGTGATATGTTGAAGCATGATGGATTATGTTTTTATGTGTCTTATGTTGGTCTTAATCTTGTATATCAGTCACATGCTTGATTTTGAGTACCAATCAGGTTTGAAATTGGTTTGGATTGAAGAAAAAGTGAGTTGGAAGTTGGAAATATGCAGAAAAACACGTTTCTGCATAATTCTGCAGGTTTGCGCATGGCGTGCCTCATAGGTGTGCGCGACGCGCATCAAAACAGAGCCAAAATGGAGAAATGCGCGTGACGCTGGCGGTACGGATGTCTTGCGCGAAACAGTAATCTGCAGTGAAATGCGCGTGTGTGACGCTCCGAGCGCCGCAGCGTGCTTTCAGAGAATATCAACTTCGGAGATTTTATTAAAATACCAAACGAAGTCAGAATTGGGCAAATGACCACTCGTTGGAAAGATTATGATGTGTAGTTTCTAAATATAATTTTTATTTTAGAAAATAGCCAACAATTAGTGCAGTTTTAAGCGACACGCTACCAGGTTCAGAAAGTTGAACACTAACTTTCCCCCAATTTGTAACCTATGTTTCTCCTTCAATACTTAATGAAAAATAGAGAACTATATGTCCAAATTAAAGAGAAATGTGTCTAGTTTCCAATGGCACAAGAATTATTTCAAGATAAGCCCTGTACCAGAAGTTGTGAAATGTGCACGACGTGCTCCTGGGCGCGCACGGCGCACCAGTTTTACCAGAAATGTGTACTTTAGCATTTTAAGGGCTTTTAAAGCCATGAATACTCAAGTTAAGTGTTCTAAAACATAGAAGATAAAAGGGACATCCTAAGATACCCTTAGATAAGTTATTAGTGCATTTATTGTTTGATAGCTTAGAGAAAGAAATTAGAACTGTTGGATTCGTAGTGGTTCTAATGAGATAAATGCAGTGCGGTGCGGTGTACCACTGTGAGGTAACGATAAGTCCCGGCTGTTTACCTTAGTGTAGCAGAGCGATGTGCCACTGTTACCAAACGATAAGTCCCGACCGTTACTCCGAGGATTGTAAGTACAGAGCGGTGGTCCACTGTGAGGTAACGATAAGTTCCGGCTGTTTACCTTAGTGTAGCAGAGCGGTATACCACTGTTACCAAACGATAAGTCCCGGCTGTTACGAGTAATCCTAGTTGTATGTTTAGTCATGTCACTTTAATATTCAGATAGTAATGTTATTATGATTTTGGCAAGCGTTTGTGAGGGGTCCGAGGATGACTCACTGAGATTATTTTAATCTCACCCCTTTCCTCTTTTATTTCAGATAAGCAGGTATCGGCAAAGGAGAAATAATGATTCTAGGAGCTTTAAATTTCTAGTTTATATTAGATGTGCATTGTACTTGTCCCTTTTGTTATTAAGGCAAAAATTGACATTGTATTTTGTAATTTCCTAAGCCTTGGACTTGGATGAAGTTGTAAACTTTATTTAATAGACTTATGGCATAGTTTGTGTTTGGACTTGTATTTTACAATTCAAGTTTAAATTATTTTGGGTAATTCATGTGCTTTAATATAAATTGTCTTACTTCAATTATTATTGAAGTACGGGTGTTACATGGATGATACATTTGGAATGATTGCCATAATAGCCCCTGAATAAGTCCATTCATTAAAAGCATCCTTGATGAACAATATATCACCGAGCACATGGTGTCCCTTTTTATCATAATCTTTAAGTTTGACATGGGGTAACTAAAGAACAGGTAGTGTGTATTCGGTTGAAGTTATCCTGAGCATATGGATCAAAGTATGGGATTTGTTGGTATTTATAGATACTGCATTGTAGCTCCTAATTCAAACAAAAGACCATTTTAACGATGGAGTATTATATAAGGTCTTTTGTACTATGTGAAATTGCATCTATTGATTTTATTCCTTTTATTAAAAAAGTTAAAGAAGAAAGTAAAAAAATACAGGGCAAGATATTCTATTTTTACAGCAAATGAAGATATCTAACAATTTCTAACTTCATATATTAATGTTACGGTTAGATTGTTTAATATTTTAGCACCTTTAATAATGTATAGTTTCCTAAGATGTTTTAAATCTTACTCTTGCTGACCCCTAAGATGTTTTTAAAGCTAGACATAGCCTCAGGATTTTATAGCATTGTGTCTGCTGGAATAAATACTTTCACTGCATAAGGATAATAACTACTTTTCAGCAGCTTTGTGTTTGTTATAATTTTATACTTGCACTGAATCTGCAATACTCCAATTTTAATTATAATCCCTCGCTGTCATTGATATAATCATAGTCATTGCATTGAACCATTCGGTTCTTAGGAGTATTCTTTAAGGCAATTGCTTCTTGATGTTCCAAGAAATGTTGCACAGAACATTGCACATAATGCAGAATTCTTGAACAGAATATTAGATGCTTAATATCTTGAATAGAATTCTCTGTCCCTTACATAGTGCTTAATATGTTAGAAGTCCCTTACAGAATTCTTTAAGCCATTTTCTCCTTTCGTTAACTTCTATTATTTCCAAATCATATTTCTTTTCTTAACTTCATATTTTTGCTGTTTTTGCTTCTTCATATTTCCAAATACTTGTTCAGATTTTTGCTGAACCCCCTTTACACTTTTGTTATTGTGAGATATATCGACAGCTGCTCTGTTATGTTATTCCTGACCACATTCTTCAATATGAATCAACATTTTAATAAAATCTAAGCTTTATTGATGGAACCTGGGGTTTCAGAGACAAGTTGATAGGCTTTTTTGTACGGGATAGACTTTTTTGCACTGAGTTTGTATATATAGAATGGTGTAACACCATTATGGCTTTTTTTAATGTATTGGAGTTGATAATAAATTCTAAATTTATCTTGCCTTAGGTTGTGGAGAACAGTAAAAAATTTGGCAGCAAAATCCACTAGGGACAACAATTTGGCAGCTGCTCTGCCATCGGCAATGCACTGGGGACATTTTGATTGGAGCAAATATTCCAATGATGTATGATGAATCCCTTGCTGCAAAACTATGTTCTCAGCTTTTTTTTTCCTTCATGATATTTTTTTCCTTCATGAAATAATGCAACCAATTGTAAGCTTAGATGACAGTTTCTTTTGTCCTCGTTTTCACCATTTTGTAAATAATACTAAATATGTTGTTGCAGGTGAGACCCCAAATATGTTGTTTCTCTTAAAATAGTCAAATGCTCCCTTCCCCTTAACTTCATTAATACTCTTTTTTTTTATGCTTCAGGTTGTGATACCAAATCTGCTTATGCTTATTTATACCTAATCTGGTCACACAATTACTACCACTACTATTTATTTTCTTTCTCCTTTGATATCTCACACATTATGCTTATGCTTATTTATTTATATGATACTCATTGGATTGAATGTTTATCTGTTTTGTAGTTCACCAAGTTGCTCAAGCTGGACTTGCCTCATAGACAAAAAGTAGATTGTAAATGAGCTCCATCAACTAATAAAGTTAGCACTGTTAATGATTTTTTATGCTGGTAAAATTCTTTAATAGCCTTTTGTTTCATTTATATGATTTTAATATGATTTTATGTGACATTGGTGGCATTAAAATTTACTTTTGAAGACCAAAGATTAATTACAAATTTTATTATGTAGTCAAATAAGAGTCGAATATGTTAAAAAAAATAGAAAACAATTTTGATGTCAAACTTCGAAAGAGGTAACATACGTGGGCCATGAATGGTTATTGATGGTATTTCTATATCAACAACAACCTCAGTCTCTGAGAGGTATCTCTTGTATTGCATGTTGCTTCTCTTGATGTAGGTACAAATTGGTAATTCTCCTGTATATTAAATAGAAATGAAGTTAGGTAAGGATTGTTTTTACCAAGTGTATGTTAGCATGTTTAATTATATTAGTTCCACGCCTAATTGATGCAACTAGCAATTTCAAATGTACCCAGCTAATGTACCTTTTATATAGCTGATTGACTTCAATTTTTATAGCATTTCTTTCAATAGCTAATGAGCCAAATGAGTTGGTTTGATGATAGATTTCTTGAACTGACATTAAGTTAATTGCTCCAAAAGAGGCTAAATGTGAGAAAATGATTGATAGAATACAGAGTACTAGAGATGAGCTGTTGGATTGTAATTTTTTTTTTGTTTGCTGAATATGTTTTTGTCCACATTTATGTGCCAGAAACTGAATGAGAGGTATTTGTGAGCAATAGTTAACTATTATTGCAGTTCATAATTGCCTAACTGTGTTGAACTTTTAGTTAATAAGACTTTTGTAAGGAATATTATTTGTTGCAAATTAGGTTCCCCGCCTCCAAAAAAACACTTACAATATACTGTGAATCCTTCAGTTTTTTAGTCTGTGTTTTTGGTTCAAAGAGCAATCTTTGATGTCAATCTGTGTTTCAAAGTGCAGGTTCTGTTTTCACAATCTTATTTGAAGGTGCAGGTTATGAATATTGAAGTATGTTTGCTGGTGCAGGTTCTCTCTTACTCTATCCTCTCCCACTTCTCTAAATCTGAAGTTATTCTTCATTTTGTTTTTGTGTGGTTTGTTGTTCATCCTCTTATTTTTTTTCCTTTCCTTCATTTGTGTTTGCAAGTAATGGAAGAAGCAGCGAGATTTCTTTCCTTTTATGGTCAAAGCTCATAATGATGCCCAGGTCTTGTGGTGTATCACTATGTCTGAACATTAGTTCTGAGACTATGCTATAGAGGATGGTCTTATCTTACTTCTAGGGTAACATCATATTATTGTGGTATCTTTCGAAGACTAACTAGGAATTTTGAATGTTATTATTTTCTAGCATAATACATTTATCTGGAAAGTTTTGACCTTGAGAGAGAAATGGAAGGACATTGGAAAGAGGATCAATTGATTCCCATGGTGAGTTCTATGGAAATTCATTCTGCTTCTTCAACTAAATAGAGGCAGACAATATTCTAGCCAAGTGATAAAGCTAGAATAATCTTTTTCCCTTATGGGTGACAAGCCATAGACACTTTTAATTTCTTTTTGTTATTTTTGTTAGAATCACTACTTTTCTGTTAGTGGAATATTTTTTGTTTCTTTGTTTCCCTTTGACTGAAAGGCTGAAACTTTTTTTATTCTTCTATCTTCTGTATAAGCATGATATTTTTAAAACTACTAATTTTGGTGTAAGAATAATTATATTCAAATATTTGCTAAATTAAAAGACATACAAATTACTATTCAATTTTTGTTTTAGAAACATTCGTAATAACCAACACGACGCAACCCGTGCGAATGCACGGGTATACACACTAGTTGCATATAAACTGATCTTATACGTGGTGGTCATATCGAGACACTTATGTGATTAGAATCTCAGATAATTAATCATGATGGTGAGTAAAAGTTGGCACTTTCAACGGTAGGGTGAGCAACAAGCTTCATGCTTTATTATGTAGATGAGTAGCTCAAAAGTCACATTAATTTTAAGTGTTGTTATCCTTTTGTTTCAAATCCAGTTCTCAACAATCTTTACTTCTAGACTTGCTATGTTTCTTAGGTATTTGAATAATATTGTTTTTGTTTTTGCATTTATTTGACATCAACAGTAATTTGACTGAGTTTTTTTTATCCAATGTCAGTT
Source organism: Calophaca sinica (assembly GCA_037113605.1). NCBI lineage: Eukaryota > Viridiplantae > Streptophyta > Magnoliopsida > Fabales > Fabaceae > Calophaca > Calophaca sinica. Next base: position 396,879 of record JBAFXK010000014.1, on the reverse strand, counting down.
GATAAGGTCTCAGGTACTTCACAGTTTGGAATCTTAGTGCACGTTCATTGCCATTTTGGGTTGTATCTTTGCCTTTACATGTTGTTGTTTCTGTACCTTTGGTAACTCACCTGGGCCACTTGGCTTTCTTCTCAGAGGCGAGATTCTGTCCAAGGTTTGATTTTTTTTCCTTTCTGTTTCATCATTTCTGTTTCCACACTTACTAAATCTTTCAAGTTAAAGTAAATTACAAGTTCTATATTTATTTATGTAGTAAACAATTGCCCTGTCATTGTACACAAGTTATAAATGATACTGTCTTTCCTATATTTCAGATTGTTGCTTTCGTTTTGGAGGCATTCTTTGCTGAAGTGGAGCTTGAGTTGTCAGAAACGTGATGGAGATGATAAGGTTTAACTCTTACCAATAAGGAAATATAAGTTGCTATGTATATCAAATAGTTGTGTTCAAAAAGCATTGATTTAACTAACTGATGATATGTTGTTCAGTTGGGAACTAAATTTTATAACAGTTACACCAAATTTGTTTAGTGATTCATACCAAATTTGTTGTACAGAGATGAAGATGATTCAAAGCTGTTGATACAAAAGGCGTCAGAGATGAAGATGATTTCAAAGTTGTTGACACAAAGGCATGGATTCGGGCAAATAAAGGATCCAATGTGTGTGTATGCAGATGTTTGGTGCCTTGAACCATACCCAAATCCAATCATGGAGTTTTTGAAGACCAACGTAATAAGCCTTTATCAATTTGGGATCAATGGCCTTTATATTTTTTTTTCCTTGATCGCCCTTTTTATAGTGCCTACATATAAATCTTGCTCGGTCTTTGTATAGTGCCTGCATATGAATCAGATTGCATTTTTATTTTATCTTTACCTTTTGTAATTTATTATGATGCAAATAATCTAACTACATTGTGCATATCAATATCACCCAGTGTAAATGTGTTTGCATTTGCATATCATCCGAAGCTATATGCAAGGTGCCCTCAAATTGTTTTTAACAAATATTTTATAATCATCAAAGACTAAATTTTGACTATGGAATACTATAATATTGCTTAAGGTTTAAGATATATCAATATATGTAAATATTCTGCAGATTGAACATAATATTACTTGGAACTTGCTTAAATATGATTTGCTGGACTCACATTAATGTTACTTGAAACTTGCTTAAATATAGTTTGATATTGTCCCGTGCAGCGCACGGGTTGTAGTCTAGTTTTATTTAAAAAAATTAATTAATTAAAAAAAGAATAAAATGGTAATTTTGTTCCAAAAAAAAAAGAATAAAATGGTAATTTTGTTCCCAAAAAAAAAGAATAAAATGGTAATTCATCTCTAATTAGAGAAGGAATTTATCCCTCACAAATTATGAGACAAGGTTTATTTTTTAACAATCTCTCACTAATAGCTAGGGAACATATCCCTCACAAATAAATAATCCTTCACAAATAGCGAGGGAAAATAGATTCCCTCACAAATAGCGACGGAAACAATCCCTCACAAATAGCGACGGAACTTAAAATCCGTCACAAATTGTGACGGAAAACACCCCTCACTATTAGTGACGGAATATATCGCTCACTATTAGCGACGGAAATATATTTTTTGTTCTGATTCGTCCCTGCATTTTAGTGACGGAAAATATATATTTGTGAGGGATAAATTACGTCGCAAATTGCGACGAATTTATCTTTCCCTCGCTAATTTTTTTGCGACGCAAAAATCAGTTACGATTTTAGCTTCGTCACAAAATTCCGTTGCTAATCGGTTTGTGATGGATTTTTAATCATTTAGTGAAGGATTTCTTCTCTCTCTAAAACCGATTTTTCTAGTAGTGGTTTGGTGTTCCAGAATCCACCGACCATATAGAAGTAGAACATCGTTAGAACGCGATCGTGGTCCCATCACAATGTGGGTCGACTGATTTTGAGGGAAAACACGTATACTCAATCGGCCAATAACGACAAGGCCTCATGTACGATGTGTCAAGAAGAACCCGCACAACGCCGCCATTTGTCAGACTTGTCGAGGGCGTGCTCCCTCCACACGCTCAGATATTTTACTAATGATCATTGTAGCAATGTAACCCTAAGGGACACTTGCTGGTATCGCATTGGGCTCTAGAGGCATCATAGGAGCCTAAGAGTAGTTAAATAGCACAGTGGCCATAAGAGGGCCAGTAAAACACATTTTTTCTAGGGTTTTGATCTAGGCATATTCTTTCGAAGGGAAGCTAGGACAAAACCATTGAGTTCTCTCCACGAGAACACCTAATATAACCGATCCAAATTTTTACATATTAAAATGATTATTTATTTTAAATACAAACCTAAAATAAGATGCGATATTAATTTAATTTGCGCAGTTATATTCTGTCAGTGTGTCAAAGCTGATCAGTCAGAGCACGTGCATATAGCAATTAACTATACTCCATATGGGTCCCAACTGAATTAGCTGTTATCACTCTTCCTGAAAAAGTTAAAGGGATTGTACCATCTCATTCCGAGACAATTCGGAAACTTGTCTGAAAATTCATGTGTCAGGATGATGTTTGATGATTGAAGGCATCTCAGCACAATAAGCACATGACAAGAGTTGTTTTTTTTTTTATATAATAAAAAAGGCAAAATTAAAAGAATAAAAAGAAGGGTCATGCGATGAGTGAGACTGAGAGACGAGGAACCCAGGTTGCTTCTTCTCTCGGTTTCAGTGGGTTAGATATTCTATTTTATTTTTTGTACCATTAAAAAGGGTTCATGCATCATGGTATATATATAATTGATGTGTGATATAATATTCTGGTAATAATTTGATCTTAGGGAGAGTTAATAGTAGAAATAGTCATAATTAACCACGTATTTGTATGTAACATGCGACACAATTGAATGATTAGGACTAGTGCGTGAGTGATGATTTTATAACTTTTAGATGCATGCATGGGTGTGCATAATCATGGCTATAAGGCTAAGTTTTCTTACATTTGGTGATTGTTACGTGGCATCCGCATCGTCATGAATAGTAGTAGTTGGCATTCTTTTGATTAGTCGTGCATGGCACCAACCATGTAATACATTATTATTATTATGGACCACCCTATGTGCAGTGTGTCGATATGATGACAATTAATGATAACCTATGTTGGAGTCAACCTTTAATAGAATTTATTTTTGCATCCCTTTCTTGACCAAGATCTCGATAAATATAAAAAAACAAATTAGGTCCAATTCATGGCAAGAAGTTTGGTTCTCCTTAAAGAAGAAGTCTCAAGTTCAAGTCTTAGGACAATTCCAACGCAGACCTGGATCTTATGCAGGGCCGCGGCCGTCCCTAGGCAAGTAAGGCTTTTGCCTTAGGCCCCAAGTCTTCAATTAATTTTTAGTCGTAGTATAAGGCCTAACATTTATTTTATAGGAGTATAAGGCTCCAATTAATATATAGGAGTAGTATATATTTATGCTTTTATGGAGAGAACGAAAAAAAAACCATAATAATAATGTATGTATGCACTTAATGACTAACACATGGACATAATTGTAGGTCGTGACTAATTAATTGCACTAATCTTACACGTTGAAAATGAGTTGACTTTTTGAGGAAGTAAAAAACTATTTTGCCCATAATACTTGCATTACTGTTTACCAAATAAAATCACAATTGCTACGAATATATTAGGATAGGCGAACATTACGGTAATTAATTTTACTATCTATTTATTTATTTTTAAACAATAATATTTTTTATTCAAATTGTTTTGTTTAAATCCCAAAGTGCAGTGGAAGAAAATATTTTTAATTAATATAATAAGTTTGATACATACAGTGGTTTCCCTCCTAGGAACCTCTAAAAGAATAATGTACAATAAATACATAAACCACAAGGGTATACAAAAGAATATGTCCAAAGTTAAAAGTGTCAAAAACCTAACCGAGGAACCTCTTATCTCTAACCTGCCCAGCAAACCTAACACGCGGATGTGGCGGAAGTCGGGAGTCCCCATTGGAAGGACGTCCCCGAAACCTAGACTGATAGACCCTCACAGGCTCTACCAGTGGAGCAGCAGGAGATGATGGGACAGTCGACTCTGACCTATGTAACACCCCAATTTTCGTATTAATACATATGTATATATGCCTGAATATATTAATAATTTTTTTGATAATTTTTATGTAAGTTACTTTGAAAATTAGTATTTTTAGTAATGCTTTATTGTTTTATTATTATCTTTATTTTTGTAAAACATTAGTTTGAAATATTAATATTATCTTGTTAATAATTATTTAAATTTAAGGAGTATTGGAATGATATTTTATTATTATTCTTAGTACTATTGTTAAGTGAGAATTGTAACACCCTCAAATTTGAATTCTTAGGATCCTATATATATTGTGTGCTTATATTGGTAATTTTGTGATGACTTGAGTGTGTTTGCCTTAATAATTAGTATATTTTAATTAATACTATTTTACTATATTTTTATTAAATATTAGTTTTGAATTTATTATAGATATTGTAAAATAATGGTATATTTTAAAAGTTAGTAAAAACATGAATTTATTATATTATATACATTATTATATATATATGGAGATATGTGTGTGTGTGCTGATGTTTTAAGAGAAAAAAAAAAAAAAAGATACAATCATATATGACTTATATACATGCTGCTCACGTTTTAAAAAAAATAAAAGGAAGAAGGCCCAAGCCCAGTAGGTCATTATTTTACCATGACTGTTCATCGTCTCTATGAAATAAAATTCAGCCGCGCAGTGAGCGAGCAAATCCTCACTTTGAATTTCTCTGTTCCTGTTCTCTCATCCTAGGCCACAGAAAAATTCCAAAACTTACAACCCAACTCGAAATCGACCAAAGAACACGTTTCCGGCCTCTGTTCGTTCAACCGCGGCTCCGTTCGTCGCGTTTATTTACGCTGGGCGAGCTGTAATTTCACTTTTCCGGACACCACAGTTTTCGGTTCGAAAAACGGACGTCGTTTTCGGATTCCTCGCGTCGAAACCTTCAGAAAACAATACTCCTTTGCTCGATTCGGTGAAGTTGATGTCGGACCCTTCGTAACCCCTTTGTCTCGGTATGGCGTTCTCCGGTCACTCTTTTTGCTTCTTTTTAATTTCGTTTCAGCCTTAAAAATTCTGAAAAAATATATTATACTAACTATTATTTTTTTCAGTGGCGTTCGCTCTTTCAAAAATTTTATCCTGTGCTCGGTTGGTGCTCAAATTGTCGTTGTAGCCAGTTTCCTTCACCTTGGAATACTTCAAACTTTTTATTGAGGTAAGGGGGTAGATGGATACAAGATTAGTGGGCTTATGGATATAATTAGGCAATAGGGACGTCCCATGGTCCCTAGACTTGGCGCGGTTGTGCAAAATAAGTACCATTGTCATTGTGATGGGAAAATTTGATATTAAATTATGTCATGATGTTAAATGTTAATTGAAATTGTCTTATAAGGTGTTGTTTGAATTGATGTGTTACGATGAAATGTCATGTATGGATCATATGATGATTTGGTTGTCTTGGCTTGTTATTGATAAATGTATGTAAATGTGTTTAAATGAGATTGCTTGTTGCTATTTGATGTTACGGATTTGTTGTGTTGAGTGAGAGCTAGATTATCATAGAGTGTGGTTTGTTACACTTAGATTCTCTAGGTGGTATATCATGGTTATGTGAAAGGATAAAGTATGGATGATGGGTGTAATTGTTAGGAGTTAACTAAGGTATAATGATATTTTTAGCGTTTAAGTTATGGCACAAGCAAGTCTTAGGACTAGGATATGATGGTTATATGGTGGTGTCGGTGGTTTAAGTGTTTTAGAAGCAAGATTTGGTGTTATGAGTATTTCAGCCTAGTTGACAACTTAGAGTAATAGTTATACAGAAAAATTATGCAGAAAGATGACTAAGTCTAGAATTATTTTAGCAAAGTCTCACTAATTGAATTTTTAAATTCAGGATATAATAAGTATTGACCCAAACTCTCTTGGATAGTGTCCTATAATTTTAGGGGAGTAGTACGGTACGTTCGGTCAAATAAGTAAGTTGAAACACTTTAGTTAAGAGTTGGAAATTTAGTTAAGTTAGCCTAGACTTAGTGTGGTGAGGTAGGTTGATAACTTGGACTTGTTCCAAGATTGTGGGAAATTTGTCAGTTTACTGACGAGTAGTACCTTGTTATAGTTGTTATAGTCGGCCGCTTGATGAGATGGTTGGTGAGTTGTTGTTATTGTTGTTGTTAGACACTTGCTTGGTTTATGTTCATGCATCATATGTGTCTTGTTAAGTTAACGTTATTGGGGGTGAGCAACGATGATGCGATATAGTATCGGCCATGATGGGCAAGGTACCCGGCCTTGGGGGTCAATCGGGTAGGAGCGTCTTATATAAAGGCGGTGGATAGCTACCACAGCTGGGGCGTGACCAATAAATATACCGGTTACCCTGACTAGACACTGTTCGTACTCAAGAGTGATGATATTTTCTCACTCGCTCATCTGAGTTGGTTTGGATCCACATGTTCGGTGAAGTAGACGTTGTCTAGGATTGCATAAGTACTCGTTGAGTCAAGCATTCAGGTTATGTGTTGATTAAGTTAACGTGTTGTATGCGCATTGCTTAAGCTATGTCCTTTGCCGTCTTGTGCTATAATTGTATATGATGTCTAACCCCTTTTTGCTATGGCTACTCATACACCATTGTGTATGTTTAGACGATGAGACTGCAGGTGACGATGACGACGTGGATGAGGAGTGATCTATGGGCGCGGTCATCGTAGATTAGGATTTTCGATGTTTTGGTTATTATCGATGTTGTTATTTTCGAAGTAAATGTTTAGGGTCAGCTCTGAGACGTTGTGACATCGGGGTGTTTGTATCATGTGAATTTTATTCGTAACCTTCAAATGATTATTTCCGCAAGTTTATGAGAGTGTGACGACTCTACCTTTATTTATGAAAATTTTATTTGACTGTATTTTTCAGCAGTTACATTTTTTTCTTAATTTATTTTCGTAACGATAACATGCGGGGTAGAGGGTGTCACATTTAGTGGTATCAGAGGCTTGATTCGGTTCTAACCGGGCTTTGTGTGTGGTCTATTGTGTTTCAGTGCGTGAACTCTGAGTTGAGTTACATGCATTACTTGTTTAATTTTGTTTGTTCTAGTACACGAACAATTCTCAGTGGGCTAAGTTCACAGGAGTATATGATAGATAGAGCTAAGATAGTAGGTACCTGAACCATTAACTGTGAATTTTGGGTTAGCAATTTCCTAAGTTGTTAATTTCTTAGTATCTTGTTTAAAATTACGCTTAGTGAATTGAGAATGATCAACCCAATCGAGAGATGCGAGTTACCCCTTAGTTGTTGCACTTAAGGTGCAAGACTTTTAGCCATTACCTTAAAGGAATCCTAGTAAGTACAATGGGCTAGTAGCTTAACTAGAGAGGATAAGCTGACCTTATTTTAGATTTACAACATTGTTAGCTGGGAAATATGTTATCAGAGTAGCGCAGCGGAATCGTGGCTATGCTATAGGAAGGATCTTTTGTAAAGCTTGAGGGTAATCATGTGGCGTCGCCATCTTTACGCTTAAGCCCCTATCAGAGAACCTTATGGAAGAATAGGTGATTGTTGCACATGGTTATTATTGCTTGGATTACCTGGTGAGCGAGTAGGAGGGACTAGCCCAATCACTATCACGGTGAGAAAAGCAATGATAATCAGTTTGGTGGATAGTATTAGTTTTTTTTTGAATTACCTTAGCTACTAGAATTAGTTATGGGCATAGATTATCTACATTGCGATTAAATTCTTAAGGGCTTGGATAGGCATAAGGCTTTGAAACCGTAGATTCTAAAGGAGGAAAGTAATTTTTCCTAGGCGTAGAGACAAGCTTAGAGTGAGGATAGAAGTAGAACGTAATGGGGACATTAGTTAATCTTTGGGAAATATATTGTTTTGCCTTACGATAAGACCACAAAACCGATTTTAGATGTTCTAATGAAAAGGAGTCTATCATTGTGTAGCACCCTATAGAATGTTTTCCTAGAGTAAGTTGAGCAAAGTAGGAATAATAAAGGTTTTGCGTAGGGTACCTTAAGATAAATCTTGTAGTTAGTCATGCCGTAATTTGCGATAGACTACTTTTGCTATATCGTGTGCTTAACTTTAATGACTATGAAACATTGCATGCAAACATGTTATTTCTTTTAGGATAAATAGGTTTCTTTTTTTTACTGGAATAAATAGATTAAAAATGATGAATAATTTTTTTATTCATTTTATTTTAACGCTTTTAGTCTAACATACTTTAGCCTATAATTTTTGTGTGTGCATTATGCTTAACTAAGTATTGATTGCTGAATTATTTTTCGATATGATATTAAAAAAATTAAAATTATTTTGTTACATTCAGCGACATGCGGTTAATTGACCTTTCTATATTTTATGCTTCATTTGACTCTCTATTAAATACAATATACAAACGTGTTATTTCTTTCAAGGGACTTGAGGTTATCTTGAATATTTATATTGAAATGTGAAAGCGCTACGTTATATCTCATTGCTTAGTTTGCTTTGAAAATGTTACATGCTTGAACCGAGGTAAGTTTCTGAACTTTGTTAGATAATTATATGACTGTGTTGCATTACTAAATTATTGATTTCTAGTTTAAATATCGATGCCTTTTGATCGACCTTATGTATTTAGCTCGTGATTAATCTTGGCTGCAATATCAAATGCCTTTGATAAGGGAAATTGTTTTGTTTGTGTTTCATTTTTTTTCTATTAGTATTAATATTTATAAAAAAAATATTATTTTCTCTTTCTAAATTGATGCTTTAGTCTGTCGTACTTTGGTCGTTAACTTTTGTATATTATGTTTAAGTGAATATTGATTGTTGAATTGTTGTTTATGATATGTTGCTAAATGTGTGTGTATATATATATATATATATATATTATAGCTTTAATTATGAAGTGGTTCCTAAGGATTTAGATGTTAGCCTTGTTGATTCGTTGTGGTTGTTGCAGTTTTGAAGCCTTAAGATAGTAATTTTTAGTATTCCTTAGTTTAAGAGTTAATCCTAAAAAGAGCCATGAAAGTCACCTGAGCATGATTGGTTAGTACCCTAGACATTTAAGTTACAACTTTTGAAATCCTAGACCTTTAAAAGGACTAAGTTCTCCAGCTAGTGACCTTAGTTGACCCTCTTAAGAAAGAATTGTGTGGAATATATACAGCAATAGTGAAGATGGTTGCATGATGTTTTAGGGACATGAACCGTATCGTTTAATAGCACCTAGAGAAATTCCGAGGGCGGAATTTTTTTTAAGGGGGGTGGAATTGTAACACCCCAATTTTCGTATTAATACATATGTATATATGCCTGAATATCTTAATAATTTTTTTGATAATTTTTATGTAAGTTACTTTGGAAATTAGTATTTTTAGTAATGCTTTATTGTTTTATTATTATCTTTATTTTTGTAAAACATTAGTTTGAAAAATTAATATTATCTTGTTAATAATTATTTAAATTTAAGGAGTATTGGAATGATATTTTATTATTATTCTTAGTACTATTGTTAAGTGAGAATTGTAACGCCCTCAAATTTGAATTCTTAGGATCCTATATATATTGTGTGCTTATATTGGTAATTTTGTGATGACTTGAGTGTGTTTGCCTTAATAATTAGTATATTTTAATTAATACTATTTTACTATATTTTTATTAAATATTAGTTTTGAATTTATTATAGATATTGTAAAATAATGGTATATTTTAAAAGTTAGTAAAAACAGGAATTTATTATATTATATACATTATTATATATATATGGAGATATGTGTGTGTGCTGATGTTTTAAGAGAAAAAAAAAAGAGATACAATCATATATGACTTATATACATGCTGCTCACGTTTTAAAAAAAATAAAAGGAAGAAGGCCCAAGCCCAGTAGGTCATTATTTTACCATGACTGTTCATCGTCTCTATGAAATAAAATTCAGCCGTGCAGTGAGCGAGCAAATCCTCACTTTGAATTTCTCTGTTCCTGTTCTCTCATCCTAGGCCACAGAAAAATTCCAAAACTTATAACTCAACTCGAAATCGACCAAAGAACACGTTTAGGCCTCCGCTCGTTCAACCGCGACTCAGATTAAATCGCGTTTATTTACGTTGGGCGAGCTGTAATTTCACTTTTCCGGACACCACAGTTTCGGTTCGAAAACGGACGTCGTTTTCGGATTCCTCGCGTCGAAACCTTCAGAAAACAATACTCCTTTGCTCGATTCGGTGAAGTTGATGTCGGACCCTTCGTAAGCCCTTTGTCTCGGTATGGCGTTCTCCGGTCACTCTTTTTGCTTCTTTTTAATTTCGTTTTAGCCTTAAAAATTCTGAAAAAATATATTATACTAACTATTATTTTTTCCAGCTGCGTTTCGCTCTTTCAAAAATTTTATCCTGTGCTAAGTTGGTGCTCAAATTGTCGTTGTAGCCAGTTTTCTTCACCTTGGAATACTTCAAACATTTTATTGAGGTAACGGGGTAGATGGATACAAGATTAGTGGGCTTATGGATATAATTAGGCAATAGGGACGTCCCATGGTCCCTAGACTTGGCGCGGTTGTGCAAAATAAGTACCATTTCCATTGTGATGGGAAAATTTGATATTAAATTATGTCATGATGTTAAATGTTAATTGAAATTGTCTTATAAGGTGTTGTTTGAATTGATGTTGTTCTGAACAGAACTTCAGAGGATGACCGGAGGGAAGCAGTGTGGTTGTGCTCGCGACGGAGGACGATGGCGTGTTGAGTGGTGTACCTGCAAACACTCCGACGCTCAAGTCAGTGTGTGTCGAGGTGAGTAAGAGGTGGTAGAAAGAAGATTACCTCGACCGTTCGACGCGGTCTTCTTTAAATATGAGTCGAGGGCAGTTCTTTGTCGATGTGTAACCGTCCCGTGAAACCCGAAAGTCGGCATTAAATTCCATTAATGCACAAAGCCGTTGGGTCGGCCACGTTGAGGGAAGGCGGAGAGGCATGCGGACGACGTGGCATTGAGGGAAGCCGTTGGGCCTGTGAATGATGGATCTCCGGATTGGGCCTCGGCCAAGTCCGGAACAGTTGCCCCCCAAGTCGCTAGCTCGAATGTCGAGGTGGTGACTTGATGTCGAAGTTCGTTGATGTCGACGTTCGACGTCCTTGTTCGTAAGGAACTGCAAGTGTCGTCATGTCGTGCTTGTTCATTAGTTCGTTCGGGACCTTCGTGTTCCACGTCTGCTGAGGCAGTTCTTGACACGAGGCTTGATGTGCTTGTGCAAGGCACAAGGCTTTATCATGAGTTCGTGCACGTGGTCTCGGCATGAGGTCGACAAGGCTTTATCACGAGCTCGTGTGCAGCGGTCTCGACGAGGTCGATCTCTTCATCGGTAGCTCGTGCACGCGGTCTCGACGCGAGGTCGATCTCTTCGTCGGTGCTTGTGCCAGCGCGCGAAGGCTTTATCACGAGGCTGCGTCGCGCGGTCTCGACGCAGGTCGATCTCTTCATCATCGGTGCTTGTGCCAATGCACGAGGCTTTATCACGAGCTCGTGCACGCGGTCTCGACGAGGTCGATCACGGTGCTTGTGCGCGCGACAAGGCTTTATCACGAGCTCGTGCGCGCGGTCTCGACGAGGTCGATCTCAGGTTCTTGTGCCCAGCGCACAAGGCTTTATCACGAGCTGCGTGCGCGGTCTCGACGAGGTCGATCTCTTCTTTCACGTGCTCGTGCGCGCGGTCTCGACGAGGTCGATCTCTTCATCGGTGATTGTGCCCAGCGCACAAGGCTTTATCACGAACTCGTGACGCGGTCTCGACGAGGTCGATCACGGTGCTTGTGCGCTAACGCACAAGGCTTTATCACGAGCCTCGTGCGCGGTCTCCGGCGACGAGGTCGATCTCAGGTGCTTGTGCCCAGCGCACTAGGCTTTATCACGAGGCTGCGTGCGCGCGGTCTCTGACGAGGTCGATCTCTTCTTTCACGAGCTGCGTGCACGCGGTCTCGCAGACGAGGTCGATCTCTTCATCAGGTGCTTGTGCCCAGCGCCGCAAGGCTTTATCACGAGCTCGTGCGCACGCGGTCTCGACGCGAGGTCGATCCGCAGTGCTTGTGCTAGCGCGCAAGGCTTTATCACGAGCTCGTGCACGCGGTCTCAGACGCAGGTCGATCTCAGGTGCTTGTGCAGCGCCGCGAGGCTTTATCACGAGCTCGTGCGCGCGGTCTCGACGCGGTCGATCTCTTCATCAGGTGCTTGTGCCCAGCGCCGCGAGGCTTTATCACGAGCTCGTGCGCGGTCTCGACGAGGTCGATTCATCAGTGCTTGTGCTAACGCACAAGGCTTTATCACGAGCCTGCGTGCGTGGTCTCAGACGAGGTCGATCTCTTCATTCATCAGGTGCTTGTGCCAACGCACAAGGCTTTATCACGAGCTCGTGCGCGCGGTCTCGGCACGAGGTCGATGCTGTTCCTGTCAAAGTATAGACAATTTGCAGCAACTTGATGTAATTAAGTTAGCGTTAATTTTATGCTGAGTAAAGTGCTCGTAGTCGAGTTTTATACTTCCCTGTGGGAGTAATTGATCTGGCTGTCCAAGCGGCAAGGTCGGGGTCATCAAATAATCAAGGTCCATGACGTAGCCGAGTTTAAGGTCGTCTGAATTTTGCAATTGCAGAGGTGGGCCTGGTAGGTCGCTCGAATACTGGACTGTGTATCCACCTGTTGCAGAGGTGCTTGTGCAAGCGCACAAGGCTTTATCACGATCTCGTGCATGCGGTCTCGGCACGAGGTTCCATCAGAGGTGCAAGGTTTTGATAGTAAATAAATGCTGATTGTGTATTTCTTCAATCATACTTCACTGCTTCACACTTATGTGTTTAGGATACATTTATTTCAACTTAATTATATTTCTTCATCTTTGCTTGTCAGTGTTACTCTGGGGATTTGTCTTTGGCTTTTGAGGCTATCAACTTCTCTTCGTAATTCATAAATTTACGAGCTCGCCAGGAACTTCGGTCGAGGACCTCGGTTTGTCGACACCAATTATCGACAGAATAAACTTCCTTCGACCAGGCCTTGCTCTAGCAAGTACAACTTCATCTCGTCGAGCATTTCTTCACCAAAATGGCTTCTTTGTTGAAGCGCTCGACGATCTCGATAGACTCATCTTTCTTCTGCTGAATTGCGGCTGCCGCCGACTAGGTTGGACTTTAGACGCAGCGATGAAATGCGCGGAGAATCGGTCGACGAGCTCAGTCCACGAACCAATGGAATTTTTCTTAAGAGTCTGGAACCAAGACAACGCTGCCTTCTTCAGAGTAAGGGGAAAGATTCTGCACTTCACCGGCCCTTGGGCGCCTCGATAGCCCATGACAGTATCAAAGCAACCAACATGCTCGTCGGGGATAATGGTGCCGTCGTATGAGTCCAAAGCGGGTGGTTTCTGAAGATGCTTCGGAATCGGGAATTTCATGATCTCGGATGTAAAAGGACCAAAGGTCCCGCTCGAGTCACTCGTGTCATCGTTCCGAGGAGTTGATGAAACAGAATGAGCACGGCGGAGTGCTCTATGCACAGAGCAGCGTGGAGTCGTGCCACGGTGGTGGTGATGAACAGATCTGAGATTTTCAGACTCCTTCGATCTCCGAGGAGAATGAGAGGCTCGATCTTTTCTGTTTCCGATTTGGGTGGCAACGCGGCGAGTTCCTTCTGGCGATCCTCCATTCGATCGAGGCGTTGATTACGAGCATGCATCGCCGGCATGGCCGGATGATCGCGGAACTTCGCGAATGAGGATGGCGGTGGTCTCCGTTCGGCATCGGTTTGGCAAGCAACGATCGGAACGGGTCATCTTTGGAGAAGTGGTTACAGCCGGAGCTATCGGCTGGTTTGGTTGTTCAAGATCTGCGTTCGCATGAGTGGAGCGCTAGTCGCGACCGACGCTTGATCCGATCATCGCCGAGTGAAGAAGGAGACCCGACAAAGAAGATGGAATCGAAGCGATCCCCAGACGGCGCCAATGTTACGAGCGAACCAGAGGATGACCGGAGGAAGCGATGCGGTTGTGCTCGCGGCGGAGGACGGCGGCGTGTTGGGTGGTGTACCGCAAACACTCCGGCCTTCAAGTCGGTGTGTGTCGAGGTGAGTAAGAGGTGGTAGAAAGAAGATTACCTCGGCCAGATTCGACGCGGTCTACTTTAAAATGAGTCGAGGAGTTCCATCGCCGATGTGTAACCGTCCCGTGAAACCCGGAAGTCGGCATTAAATTCCATTAATGCACAAAGCCGTTGGGTCGGCCACGTTGAGGGAAGGCGGAGAGGCATGCGGACGACGTGGCATTGAGGGAAGCCGTTGGGCCTGTGAATGCTGGATCTCCGGATTGGGCCTCGGCCCAGTCCGGAACAGATGTGTTACGATGAAATGTCATGTATGGATCATATGATGATTTGGTTGTCTTGGCTTGTTATTGATAAATGTATGTAAATGTGTTTAAATGAGATTGCTTGTTGCTATTTGATGTTCTGGATTTGTTGTGTTGAGTGAGAGCTAGATTATCATAGAGTGTGGTTTGTTACACTTAGATTCTCTAGGTGGTATATCATGGTTATGTGAAAGGATAAAGTATGGATGATGGGTGTAATTGTTAGGAGTTAACTAAGGTATAATGATATTTTTAGCGTTTAAGTTATGGCACAAGCAAGTCTTAGGACTAGGATATGATGGTCATATGGTGGTGTCGGTGGTTTAAGTGCTTTAGAAGCAAGATTTGGTGTTATGAGTATTTCAGCCTAGTTGACAACTTAGAGTAATAGTTATACAGAAAAATTATGCAGAAAGATGACTAAGTCTAGAATTATTTTAGCAAAGTCTCACTAATTGAATTTTTAAATTCAGGATATAATAAGTATTGACCCAAACTCTCTTGGATAGTGTCCTATAATTTTAGGGGAGTAGTACGGTACGTCCGGTCAAATAAGTAAGTTGAAACACTTTAGTTAAGAGTTGAAAATTTAGTTAAGTTAGCCTAGACTTAGTGTGGTGAGGTAGGTTGATAACTTGGACTTGTTCCAAGATTGTGGGAAATTTGTCAGTTTACTGACGAGTAGTACCTTGTTATAGTTGTTATAGTCGGCCGCTTGATGAGATGGTTGGTGAGTTGTTGTTGTTGTTGTTGTGACACCCTCTACCCCGCATGTTATCGTTACGAAAATAAATTAAGAAAAAAAATGTAACTACTGAAAAATACTGTCAAATAAAATTTTCATAAATAAAGGTAGAGTCGTCACACTCTCATAAACTTGCGGAAATAATCATTTGACGGTTACGAATAAAATTCACATGATACAAACACCCCGATGTCACAACGTCTCAGAGCTGACCCTAAACATTTACTTCGAAAATAACAACATCGATAATAACCAAAACATCAAAAATCCTAATCTACGATGACCGCGCCCATAGATCACTCCTCAGCCACGTCGTCATCGTCACTGTGATCTCATCGTCTAAACATACACAATGGTGTATGAGTAGCCACAACAAAAAGGGGTTAGACATCATATACAATCATAGCACAAAACGGCAAAGGACATAGCTTAAGCAATGCGCATACAACACGTTAACTTAATCAACACATAACATGAATGCTTGACTCAACGAGTACTTATGCAATCCTAGACAATGTCTACTTCACCGAACATGTGGATCCAAACCAACTCAGATGAGCGAGTGAGAAAACATCATCACTCTTGAGTACGAACAGTGTCTAGTCAGGGTAACCGGTATATTTATTGGTCACGCCCCAGCTGTGGTAGCTATCCACCGCCTTTATATAAGACGCTCCTACCCGATTGACCCCCAGTAGGGTACCTTGCCCATCATGGCCGATACTATATCGTATCATCGTTGCTCACCCCCAATAACGTTAACTTAACAAGACACATATGATGCATGAACACAAACCAAACAAGTGTCTAACAACAACAACAACAACAACTCACCAACCATCTCATCAAGCGTGGCTATAACCGGCGATAACAAGGTACTACTCGTCGATGGCTGACAAATTTCCCACAATCTTGGAACAAGTCCAAGTTATCAACCTACCTCACCACACTAAGTCTAGGCTAACTTAACTAAATTTCCAACTCTTAACTCAAGTGTTTCAACTTACTTATTTGACCGGACGTACCGTACTACTCCCCTAAAATTATAGGACACTATCCAAGAGAGTTTGGGTCAATACTTATTATATCCTGAATTTAAAAATTCAATTAGTGAGACTTTGCTAAAATAATTCTAGACTTAGTCATCTTTCTGCATAATTTTTCTGTATAACTATTACTCTAAGTTGTCAACTAGGCTGAAATACTCATAACACCAAATCTTGCTTCTAAAGCATTTAAACCATCGACACCACAATATGACCATCATATCCTAGTCTTAAGACTTGCTAGTACCATAACTTAAACGCTAAAAATATCATTATACCTTAGTTAACTCCTAACAATTACACCCATCATCCATACTTTATCCTTTCACATAACCATGGTATACCACCTAGAGAATCTAAGTGTAACAAACCACACTCTATGATAATCTAGCTCTCACTCAACACAACAAATCCAGAACATCAAATAGCAACAAGCAATCTCATTTAAACACATTTACATACATTTATCAATAACAAGCCAAGACAACCAAATCATCATATGATCCATACATGACATTTCATCGTAACACATCAATTCAAACAACACCTTATAAGACAATTTCAATTAACATTAACATCATGACATAATTTAATATCAAATTTTCCCATCACAATGGCAATGGTACTTATTTTGCACAACCGCGCCAAGTCTAGGGACCATGGGATGTCCCTATTGCCTAAATTATATCCATAAGCCCACTAATCTTGTATCCATCTACCCCCATACCTCAATAAAAGTTTGAAGTATTCCAAGGCAAAGAAAACTATCTACAACGACAATTTGAGCACCAACTGAGCACAGGATAAAATTTTCGGAAGAGCGAAACGCGGCTGAAAAAAGTAATAATTAGTATAATATATTTTTTTATAATTTTTAAGGCTGAAACGAAATTAAAAGGAAGCAAAAAGAGTGACCGGGGAACGCCATACCGAGACAAAAGGGTTATAAGGGGTCCGGCGTCAACTTCACCGAATCGAGCAAAGGAGTAGTGCTTTCTGAAGGTTTTGACGCGAGGAATCCAAAAACGTTGTCCGTTTTTCGAACCGAAAACTGTGGTGGCCGAAAAAGTGACAGTACAGTTCGCCCAACAGAACAAAACGCGACGAACGAAGCCGCGATTGAACAAACAGAGGCCGGAAACGTGTTCTTTGGTCAATTTCGAGTTGGGTTGTAAGTTTTGGGATTTTTTCGTGGTCTAGAATGAGAGAACAGGAACAGAGAAATTCAAAGTGAGGATTTGCTCACTCACTGCGTGGCTGAATTTTATTTCATAGAGACGATGAACAGTCATGGTAAAATAATGACATATTGGGCTTGGGCCTTCTTCCTTTTATTTTTTTAAAACGTGAGCAGCATGTATATATGTCATATATGATTGTATCTCTTTCTTTTTTTCTCTTAAAACATCAGCACACACACACATATCTCCATATATATATAATAATGTATATAATATAATAAATTCATGTTTTTACTAACTTTTAAAATATACCATTATTTTACAATATCTATAATAAATTCAAAACTAATATTTAATAAAAATATAGTGAAATAGTATTAATTAAAATATACTAATTATTAAGGCAACACACTCAAGTTATCACAAAATTACCAATATAAGCACACAATATATATAGGATCCTAAGAATTCAAATTTGAGGGTGTTACAATTCTCACTTAACAATAGTACTAAGAATAATAATAAAATATCATTCCAATACTCCTTAAATTTAAATAATTATTAACTTGAGATAATATTAATATTTCAAACTAATGTTTTACAAAAATAAAGATAATAATAAAACAATAAAGCATTACTAAAAATACTAATTTCCAAAGTAACTTACATAAAAATTATCAAAATAATTATTAATATATTCAGGCATATATACATATGTATTAATACAAAAATTGGGGTGTTACAGTTGTTGTTAGACACTTGCTTGGTTTATGTTCATGCATCATATGTGTCTTGTTAAGTTAACGTTATTGGGGGTGAGCAACGATGATGCGATATAGTATCGGCCATGATGGGCAAGGTACCCGACCTTGGGGGTCAATCGGGTAGGAGCGTCTTATATAAAGGCGGTGGATAGCTACCACAGCTGGGGCGTGACCAATAAATATACCGGTTACCCTGACTAGACACTGTTCGTGCTCAAGAGTGATGATGTTTTCTGACTCGCTCATCTGAGTTGGTTTGGATCCACATGGTGAAGTAGACGTTGTCTAGGATTGCATAAGTACTTGTTGAGTCAAGCATTCAGGTTATGTGTTGATTAAGTTAACGTGTTGTATGCGCATTGCTTAAGCTATGTCCTTTGCCGTCTTGTGCTATGATTGTATATGATGTCTAACCCCTTTTTGCTGTGGCTACTCATACACCATTGTGTATGTTTAGACGATGAGACTGCAGGTGACGATGACGACGTGGCTGAGGAGTGATCTATGGGCGCGGTCATTGTAGATTAGGATTTTCGATGTTTTGGTTATTATCGATGTTGTTATTTTCGAAGTAAATGTTTAGGGTCAGCTCTGAGACGTTGTGACATCGGGGTGTTTGTATCATGTGAATTTTATTCGTAACCTTCAAATGATTATTTCCGCAAGTTTATGAGAGTGTGACGACTCTACCTTTATTTATGAAAATTTTATTTGACTGTATTTTTCAGCAGTTACATTTTTTTCTTAATTTATTTTAAATAACGATAACATGCGGGGTAGAGGTGTCACATTTAGTGGTATCGAGGCTTGATTCGGTTCTAACAGGGCTTTGTGTGTGGTCTATTGTGTTTCAAAGGTCGTGAACTCTGAGTTGAGTTACATGCATTACTTGTTTAATTTTGTTTGTTCTAGTACACGAACAATTCTCAGTGGGCTAAGTTCACAGGAGTATATGATAGATAGAGCTAAGATAGTAGGTACCTGAACCATTAACTGTGAATTTTGGGTTAGCAATTTCCTAAGTTGTTAATTTCTTAGTATCTTGTTTAAAATTACGCTTAGTGAATTGAGAATGATCAACCCTAATCGAGAGATGCAGGTTAACCCTTAGTTGTTGCACTTAAGGTGCAAGACTTTTAGACATTACCTTAAAGGAATCCTAGTAAGTACAATGGGCTAGTAGCTTAACTAGAGAGGATAAGCTGACCTTATTTTAGATTTACAACATTGTTAGCTGGGAAATATGTTATCAGAGTAGCGCAGCGGAATCGTGGCTATGCTATAGGAAGGATCTTTTGTAGATCTTGAGGGTAATCATGTGGCGTCGACATCTTTACGCTTAAGCCCCTATCAGAGAACCTTATGGAAGAATAGGTGATTGTTGCACATGGTTATTATTGCTTGGATTACCTGGCTGAACGAGTAGGAGGGACTGCAGCCCAATCACTTACCGCCGGTGAGAAAAGCAATGATAATCAGTTTGGTGGATAGTATTAGTTTTTTTTGAATTACCTTAGCTACTAGAATTAGTTATGGGCATAGATTATCTACATTGCAGTTAAATTCTTAAGGGCTTCGGATAGGCATAAGGCTTTGAAACCGTAGATTCTAAAGGAGGAAAGTAATTTTTCCTAGGCGTAGAGACAAGCTTAGAGTGAGGATAGAAGTAGAACGTAATGGGGGACATTAGTTAATCTTTGGGAAATATATTGTTTTGCCTTCTGATAAGACCACAAAACCGATTTTAGATGTTCTAACAGAAACCGAGTCTATCATTGTGTAGCACCCTATAGAATGTTTTCCTAGAGTAAGTTGAGCAGTAGGAATAATAAAGGTTTTGCGTAGGGTACCTTAAGATAAATACTGTAGTTAGTCATGCCTTAATTTGCGATAGACTACTTTTGCTATATCGTGTGCTTAACTTTAATGACTATGAAACATTGCATGCAAACATGTTATTTCTTTTAGGATAAATAGGTTTCTTTTTTTTTTTACGGAATAAATAGATTAAAAATGATGAATAATTTTTTTTTATTCATTTTATTTTAACGTTTTAGTCTAACATACTTTAGCCTATAAATTTTGTGTGTGCATTATGCTTAACTAAGTCTTGATTGCTGAATTATTTTTGATATGATATTAAAAAATAAAATAAAATTATTTTGTTACATTCACTGACATGCGGTTAATTGACCTTTCTATATTTTATGCTTCATTTGACTCTCTATTAAATACAATATACAAACGTGTTATTTCTTTCAAGGGGACTTCACGTTATACTGAATATTTATATTGAAATGTGAAAGCGCTACGTTATATCTGTTGCTTAGTTTGCTTTGAAAATGTTACATGCTTGAACCGAGGTAAGTTTCTGAACTTTGTTAGATAATTATATGATTGTGTTGCATTACTAAATTATTGATTTCTAGTTTAAATATCTGATGCCTTTTGATCAGCTTATGTATTTAGCTCGTGATTAATCTTGGCTGCAATATCAAATGCCTTTGATAAGGGAAATTGTTTTGTTTGTGTTTCATTTTTTCTATTAGTATTAATATTTAAAAAAAATGTTATTTTCTCTTTCTAAATTGATGCTTTAGTCTGTCGTACTTTGGTCGTTAACTTTTGTATATTATGTTTAAGTGAATATTGATTGTTGAATTGTTGTTTATGATATGTTGCTAAATGTGTGTATATATATATATATATATTATAGCTTTAATTATGAAGTGGTTTCTAAGGATTTAGATGTTAGCCTTGTTGAGTCGTTGTGGTTGTTGCAGTTTTGAAGCCTTAAGATAGTAATTTTTAGTATTCCTTAGTTTAAGAGTTAATCCTAAAAAGAGCCATGAAAGTCACCTGAGCATGATTGGTTAGTACCCTAGACATTTAAGTTACAACTTTTGAAATCCTAGACCTTTAAAAGGACTAAGTTCTCCAGCTAGTGACCTTAGTTGACCCTCTTAAGAAAGAATTGTGTGGAATATATATAGCAATAGTGAAGATGGTTGCATGATGTTTTAGGGACATGAACCGTATCGTTTAATAGCACCTAGAGAAATTTCGAGGACGGAATTTTTTTTTAAGGGGGGTGGAATTGTAACACCCCAATTTTCGTATTAATACATATGTATATATGCCTGAATATATTAATAATTTTTTTGATAATTTTTATGTAAGTTACTTTGGAAATTAGTATTTTTAGTAATGCTTTATTGTTTTATTATTATCTTTATTTTTGTAAAACATTAGTTTGAAATATTAATATTATCTTGTTAATAATTATTTAAATTTAAGGAGTATTGGAATGATATTTTATTATTATTCTTAGTACTATTGTTAAGTGAGAATTGTAACGCCCTCAAATTTGAATTCTTAGGATCCTATATATATTGTGTGCTTATATTGGTAATTTTGTGATGACTTGAGTGTGTTTGCCTTAATAATTAGTATATTTTAATTAATACTATTTTACTATATTTTTATTAAATATTAGTTTTGAATTTATTATAGATATTGTAAAATAATGGTATATTTTAAAAGTTAGTAAAAACATGAATTTATTATATTATATACATTATTATATATATATGGAGATATGTGTGTGTGTGCTGATGTTTTAAGAGGAAAAAAAAAAGAAATACAATTATATATGACTTATATACATGCTGCTCACGTTTTAAAAAAAATAAAAGGAAGAAGGCCCAAGCCCAGTATGTCATTATTTTACCATGACTGTTCATCGTCTCTATGAAATAAAATTCAGCCGCGCAGTGAGCGAGCAAATCCTCACTTTGAATTTCTCTGTTCCTGTTCTCTCATCCTAGGCCACAGAAAAATTCCAAAACTTACAACTCAACTCAAAATCGACCAAAGAACACGTTTCCGGCCTCTGTTCGTTCAACCGCGGCTCCGTTCGTCGCGTTTATTTACGTTGGGCGAGCTGTAATTTCACTTTTCTGGACACCACAGTTTTCGGTTCGAAAAACGGACGTCGTTTTCGGATTCCTCGCGTCGAAACCTTCAGAAAACAATACTCCTTTGCTCGATTCGGTGAAGTTGATGTCGGACCCTTCGTAACCCCTTTGTCTCGGTATGGCGTTCTCTGGTCACTCTTTTTGCTTCTTTTTAATTTCGTTTCAGCCTTAAAAATTCTGAAAAAATATATTATACTAACTATTATTTTTTCCAGCCGCGTTTCGCTCTTTCGAAAATTTTATCCTGTGCTCAGTTGGTGCTCAAATTGTCGTTGTAGCCAGTTTTCTTCACCTTGGAATACTTCAAACTTTTTATTGAGGTAAGGGGGAAGATGGATACAAGATTAGTGGGCTTATGGATATAATTAGGAAATAGGGACATCCCATGGTCCCTAGACTTGGCGCGGTTGTGCAAAATAAGTACCATTGCCATTGTGATGGGAAAATTTGATATTAAATTATGTCATGATGTTAAATGTTAATTGAAATTGTCTTATAAGGTGTTGTTTGAATTGATGTGTTACGATGAAATGTCATGTATGGATCATATGATGATTTGGTTGTCTTGGCTTGTTATTGATAAATGTATGTAAATGTGTTTAAATGAGATTGCTTGTTGCTATTTGATGTTCTGGATTTGTTGTGTTGAGTGAGAGCTAGATTATCATAGAGTGTGGTTTGTTACACTTAGATTCTCTAGGTGGTATATCATGGTTATGTGAAAGGATAAAGTATGGATGATGGGTGTAATTGTTAGGTGTTAACTAAGGTATAATGATATTTTTAGCGTTTAAGTTATGGCACAAGCAAGTCTTAGGACTAGGATATGATGGTCATATGGTGGTGTCGGTGGTTTAAGTGCTTTAGAAGCAAGATTTGGTGTTATGAGTATTTCAGCCTAGTTGACAACTTAGAGTAATAGTTATACAGAAAAATTATGCAGAAAGATGACTAAGTCTAGAATTATTTTAGCAAAGTCTCACTAATTGAATTTTTAAATTCAGGATATAATAAGTATTGACCCAAACTCTCTTGGATAGTGTCCTATAATTTTAGGGAGTAATGCAGACGTCCTGGTCAAGTAAGTAAGTTGAAACACTTTAGTTAAGAGTTGGAAATTTAGTTAAGTTAGCCTAGACTTAGTGTGGTGAGGTAGGTTGATAACTTGGACTTGTTCCAAGATTGTGGGAAATTTGTCAGTTTACTGACGAGTAGTACCTTGTTATAGTTGTTATAGCCTACGCTTGATGAGATGGTTGGTGAGTTGTTGTTGTTGTTGTTGTTAGACACTTGCTTGGTTTATGTTCATGCATCATATGTGTCTTGTTAAGTTAACGTTATTGGGGTGAGCAACGATGATGCGATATAGTATCGGCCATGATGGGCAAGGTACCCTACTGGGGGTCAATCGGGTAGAGCGTCTTATATAAAGGCGGTGGATAGCTACCACACCGGGGCGTGACCAATAAATATACCTAAGCACTCGACTAGACACCGCTCGTACTCAAGAGTGATGATGTTTTCTCACTCGCTCATCCGAGTTGGTTTGGATCCACATGTTCGGTGAAGTAGACGTTGTCTAGGATTGCATAAGTACTCGCTGAGTCAAGCATTCAGGTTATGTGTTGATTAAGTTAACGTGTTGTATGCGCATTGCTTAAGCTATGTCCTTTGCCGTCTTGTGCTATGATTGTATATGATGTCTAACCCTTTGTTGTGGCTACTCATACACCATTGTGTATGTTTAGACGATGAGATCTGCAGTGACGATGACGACGTGGTCGAGGAGTGATCTATGGGCGCTGGTCCATCGTAGATTAGGATTTTCGATGTTTTGGTTATTATCGATGTTGTTATTTTCAAGTAAATGTTTAGTGGTCAGCTACGAGACGTTGTGACATCGGGGTGTTTGTATCATGTGAATTTTATTCGTAACCTTCAAATGATTATTTCCGCAAGTTTATGAGAGTGTGACGACTCTACCTTTATTTATGAAAATTTTATTTGACTGTATTTTTCGGCAGTTACATTTTTTTCTTAATTTATTTTCGTAACGATAACATGCGGGGTAGAGGGTGTCACAACCTACGACGATGCCCCCAATCTTTGATGTTATCCCTAGCCATACTGTATGAACCTGATGATGACGCTGAAGGGTAACGCTGCCTAAACCTAGGGTCCTACCAGATACGGTCAAAAGGTAACTGTTGCACGATTCTAAAGTCTCCAATAAAAGAGGCCCTCGGAGAATCTAACAAACAAAAGAAAACATTAACTAATCCTATTTAGATGACAACATGGCGGTTGTAGTCAATCTCCCAGCACTACCCATCCATGTCGTGATGATAAACCTCGAAGTAACCCTATACCAGGATGCTCGGCTCCTCCAGCATGGTTGGGTGAAAGTGGTGCGACATCCTCAATCTCGTGATAATCTTCAGAATCTATAATATCAAGTATAGAAAAGAAAGAACAACACAAAGCATGGGAGATAAGAACACATTATACATAACAAATGGGAAAGTAGGAGAATAGAATATGTGACAGAATAGATTCACGCATCCTCGACCAATAGCTGGGATCAATACCTAGCTACCCTGCCTATGCAGCCTAAGTATCTACATGCCTATATGGCCACACAACTTTTACAATTGGCATCATCAGCCCCACCTTAGCCACTTTAGCCTAGATAATAGCTACCTCCCACCGTCGTGTGGGTAGGTTAAGTCAGTTGTTCATTCTCATATCCTGCTCATCGTATCCCTAAGAGTGCATCTCTGCTCCCAAATTTCAACATTAGGAACAGGTGTCGGGGCGACACTCGGGATCGGCACTATAGACAGTGATACAACAGTACCCCGTCAGGATGACCAGGCTACCCGACATCCCGACACAATGGCGGCCAAACCACTGGTCACCTGGGCAACTTGTCGGACCCAGACTATCCTCAAGGACCGGGGTCGTCCTGTACTGACTGCATCATACTCGTACTCTGGCACTGACCTGCATTACGGTAGTGCGGTGGATTACAGCGTGCATATGATTATTCAGCTTTCCATTTCTGATTAACTCAGCTGATCAGTCTATTATTCCAATCAACACTTAGAATTTCATCCTTTCTCCCTACATCATCATAAGCAACATAATTTAACAACAACTAAACAGTTTTAATAAACAATGATTAATAGCAAACACGTAACCCTAACATCGCTCAGGCGACTAACTATTAGCATAATATCATACAGCACACACAACCATTAAACAATCATAATTCGTCTACCCTGGGGTTGTCACACAATAATTATTCCTATGGTTGATGGACTAGCGATTACTATCCTTAGCAGTCGTAGTCTCGACACCCCTCCTAGGGTATCGGGCATCAACCCCTAGTAGGGCTTGGGCCACCGTACTTCCCTATTCTACACTTATCTTATTCCTATTATCCCTAGTGTATAGGGTCCAGATCTCCCCATACCTACCTAGAAGACTATCACCGTACCACGTCCCCGCCACACCTCTAGAACTCCCCCATGCGCTCCCAAGAACACTTGGAAGAAGGTGAGAAATGAAGAGGGTGAAGGGTCGTATTTATAGACGTTTTGGGTCCATCGCGTCGCGACGGGCTCCAGGCACAAAGGCCATCACGTCGCGATCCACAACACGTGTCACAGATCCAACGCCTCTGATCCAGTGACATACGATCGCGTCGTGAGCTCACTTCCTCTCTAGACCCATCCGTCGCGAGCCACGTGATTCTAGAATTTTCCATTTCTTTGGTTTTCTAGGGTTTTCTCGGGTTTTTGAGGGTAATTATGTCCTTTTTGATCCTTTTTCACTGATTTATCATTTTTGGACTTTTCTAGGTATTTCTTGGTCTATTTTCTTTTCTCGGGATGTCACATTACTACCCCCCTTAAAATAATTTTCGTCCTAAAAAATTGCCAGTTACGTACTGATGAAAAGATGCGGGTATTGCCTTTTGATGTCAGCTTCCTGTTCCCAAGTTGTGTCTCTAGTCCTTTCATCCCATACGACTCGTACTAAAGGAATCTGTTTGCCTCGAAGTTCTTTTATCCTTCGATCGACAATCTTGCATGGCAAAGCTTCGTATTCTAGATTATCCCTGAGTTGTACTGACTCAGGGTCAATGATATGAGACGGGTCGAGATAGTATTTCCGAATTTGAGACATGTGAAAGACATCATGAAGGTTTGACAAGTTTAGGGGTAAACCAATGTGATAAGCAACAGGTCTAACTTTTCAAAGAATTTGGAAAGGTCCAATAAATCGAGGGGTTAACTTTTTAGATTTGATTGCTCTGCCAATGCCAGTTCTAGGAGATACTCTCAAGAAAACATGATCTCCTGCTTCAAATTCTAAGGGTCGAATTCTCTTATCATGGTAACTCTTTTGTCAGTCTTAGGCAGCTTTCATTTTCCCCTTAATCATTTTAATTTTTTCTGAGGTTTATTGAATTAATTTTGGTCCTAAAATAAGGTTTTCTCCTGACTCAAACCAACAAAGAGGTGTTCGACACTTACGACCATACAAGGCTTCAAAAGGTGCTATTCCAATACTGGAATGGTAACTATTATTGTAGGTGAATTCCACTAAAGATAATAACTCATCCCAGCTCCCTTCATTTCAAGGGTACATGCTCTTAGTAGGTCCTCTAAGGATTGGATCGTTCTCTCAGATTGACCATCAGTTTGAGGATGATATGCTGAGCTCATGCTTAACTTAGTACCCATGGCTTGGTGTACTTTTCTCCATAATCTTGATGCAAATCTAGGATCCCTGTCAGATATAATGGTAGTAGGTACACCGTGTAATCTAACTATTTCCCTAATATAGAGTTGGGTTAGTTTCCCTATCGAGTAACTTTCATTGATAGGTAGGAAATGGGCACTTTTAGTAAGCCTATCTATGATTACCCAAATGGTGTCATACTTTCTGAGTCCTAGGTAATCCTACTACAAAATCCATAGCTATGCTATCCCACTTCCATTCAGGCACTGTTAAGGATTGAAGAGTTCCTGTTGGCTTTTGGTGTTCATTCTTAGCCTTTTGACAAACTAAGCAGGATAGAACAAAGTTTGCTATTTCCTTTTTTATTCCTGGCCACCAGAATAACTTCTTATGATCTTGATACATAACTTACTCTTATGTCCTTCCTCTAAGATCATTTTCCTGATTCCTAAGTCTTCCGGAACGCATATCTTCTCCCTAAACCTTAATGCTCCATCCATCTCTATTTTAAAGTACGTCTTTCTCCCTTCCTCAACTTGGGTTCTTATTTTCCTAAGATGCTCATCTGTCACTTGTTTCCCTTTGATAAACTTTAAGAAATCATTAGTGATTGTAACTCTTCCTAAGTATAACTTTTCCTTATGTACTTCCGCTCCTAAACTTAAGTCTCTAAACTATTCTATCAGATCTAATTCCTTAACCATCATGGCAGATACATGTAGAGATTTCCTACTAAGTGCATCTGCCACTACATTAGCCTTCCCTGGGTGATAATGTAGGTCAAACTCATAATCTTTTATAAATTCCATCCACCTCCTTTGTTTCATGTTTAATTCCTTTTGATCAAATAAATATTTAAGACTTTTATGATCACTAAAGACACAGAACTTTGCACCATATAATGTCACCATATTTTTAGGGCAAACACTATAGCTGCTAATTCTAGATCATGGGTAGCATAGTTCCTCTCATGAATCCTCAATTGTCTGGAGGCATAGGCTACTGCCCTTCTTTCTTGCATCATTATGCATCCTAACCCTTGATAGGAAACGTCACAGTAAACCTCGAATTCCTTTAAAGGGTCGGGTAAAATTAAAACTGGGGAAGTGGTTAATCTCTTCTTTAATTCCAAAAAACTTTGTTCAAACTTATCTGACCATTCAAAGGTAGATCCTTTCATAGTCAACTGGGTTAAAGGTAAGGTAATCTTAGAGAATCCTTCTATGAACCTTCGATAGTATCCTACCAAACCCAAGAAACTTCTTACTTCACTAACAGTGGTAGGTCTATCTCATTATAATACAGCTTCTACCTTTGCTGGGTCTACAGCAGTCCCTTCCTTATTTATAATATGTCCTAGGAACTGAACTTCTTCTAACCAAAACTCACATTTGGGTAACCCAGTGTAAAGTTGTCTATCATTAAGGATCTGTAGTACTATCCGAAGGTGTTCTACGTGCTCTTCTCGGGTTCTACAGTAGATCAAAATATCATCTATAAAGACTATTATGAACTTATCTAGGTATGGGCGGAACATCCTATTGATATAATCCATAAATGTCGCTGGGGCATTGGTTACTCCAAATGGCATGACTAGGTATTCATAGTGTCCATACCTTGTCCTAAAGGCATTCTTAGGGATGTCTTCCTTCTTAACCCTAATCTGATGGTATCCTGACCATAGATCTATTTTAGAAAAGACGGAGGCGCCCTTCAATTGGTCCATCAGATCATCTATCCTAGGTAATGGGTATCTATTCTTAATAGTAACCTTATTCCATTGTCTGTAATCTACACATAGCCTAGACGCTCCATCTTTCTTCTTCACAAATAGCACTGGTGCACCCCATGGTAAAACACTAGGACGGATAAATCCTTTTCCTAGCATCTTGTCTAACTGCTTCTTCAGTTCTACTAATTCCAAAGGTAACATCCTATAAGGGGCTATGGAGATAAGTCCTGTTCCTGGAATAAGGTCAATGGCAAACTCTATCTCTCTCTTTAGTGGTAATCCTAGGATATCATCAGAGAATACTTCAGGGAACTCATTTACTATGGACATACTTTCTAACTTAGGGAATCTTTTTCTTCTAACGAACATAGCATCATGTATATCTGAGAGTCCTTCTTTTCTTCCCTAGTCTCAGCATTGGCAGATTCCTTGGAAAATGTTAAAGTTTCCTGAGCACAGTCTAGGATCACATGATTGGCTGACAACCAGTCTATTCCTAAGATTATGTCTAATTGTTGCAAAGGTAAACAAACTAGGTCAACTAGGAAATCATGATTTTCGATCTTAATGTGGCATTGACGACATACCGTGGTATTTGGTATAAGTCATTGGTAGGTGTTGAAAGAATTAAAGTACGTGATAAGGATGACACTGGAAGTTTTAGATGTTCAACACAGTCATTGGAAATAAAGGAATGAGTAGCACCTAAGTCGAAAAGTACAGATAGGAGATGTCCAGATACAACGCACATACCTTGAATCATGTCGGGAGATTGAGACGATTCGGCTCCTTTGACAGTGAACACTATTCCCGTGGCAGGCTTATCAGATTGTCCTCTTGGCGACCTCGTTCCTCCCACTCTATTGTTTCGGCTCTCTGCCACTTGCCTTTCTTGGTTCTGGCTCGGCCCTCTTTCATTTCCTTACATCAGCAGATGACAGGTAGAGGTTTACCCTACAATCCTTAGAAATGTGTCCAGGTTTCCCACACCTATAACAAACTCTTTGGTCTGCCTACAGAAACTCTCACACCACATTGTTTCCACCACATCGATAACAGACCGGGTTTCCCTCAGGGCGTCGAGGTGTATATCCCTTTAGTTTAATTTGATTCTTTCCAGAGCGCGTATATGGATGTCCTCGATCTCCTCGTCCCTTTTATGCAGACCCATGATTTCTGACTAGTCCCCCACTCTTAGGTTCTCTTCGAGGTTCCACATTTTCCAACTCTATACATCTTTCAACCATGTCAGGAAAATTCGTCAATCTTAAAGGTAAGATTGACTTCCGAAGCTCCACCCTTAGTCCATCGATAAATCGACGGCACATCTATTCTTCGCTAGAGTTCAATTGATAGTACTCAGAGTATTTCATGAGGGGTTTAAATCTCGTGACATACTCCCCAACTGTCATATTCCCTTGAGTCAAGGAACTAAATTCTCGCTCCTTCTGCTGTCGCACGGTATTTGGAAAATACTTGTCTAGGAAGTATTCTCGAAATACCTCCCAAGTAATTGCTCTCCCTTCTGCTTCCAACACCCTTCTCTTCCCTCGCCACTAACTTTCAGATTCCCCGACTAGCAGGAATGCAGCATAATCCTCCTTCATTTCCTCTCTACATCTCATTGCTACGAAAATCTTCTCCATTTCCTGAATCCATTTCTCCGCACCTCCTGATTGAAGTCTCCCTTGAACTGTTGCGGATTTCCTTTAAGAAAAGTTATTAATCCCTGATCAGTCTCAGTATCTCGTGACGTGATGCTAATCGAATCAATTCGGTATTCTGTTGCGTCTGCTGCAACATTGCCGTTGCAAGATCCCGAAGGATTCTAGCATCAGGGTTTCCTTGATCATTCCGAATTCCTGGTGCTACTGGTCCTGAGTTAGTTGACTCCATCGATTCTTCATTCATGTTTCTAGATCGTACCATAGCTTTCTCTACAAATCTGAAAATTATTCACAAGACAAGTCTTATGAATATTCAATAGCAATCATCTATATCTACTCACTCAAATAAGACAACTGCTAAGCGTCCTCTCACAGTCCGGTTAGGACCGAACTGCTCTGATACCACCGAAAATACGGCACCCTTGCCCCATTTATATTATAATCCCATAATTACGAATATAAATATAAATAACAATATATCAGAATACAGCAGAAGAAAATATTTTTCATTAATATAATAAGTTTGATACATACAATGAGTTCCCTCCTAGGAACCTCCAAAAGAATAATGTACAATAAATACATAAACCACAGGAGTATAAAAAAGAATCTGTCAAAAGTCAAAAGAGTTAAAAACCAAACCGAGGAACCTCCTATCTCTGACCTGGCCCAGTAAACCTAACGCGCAGATGTGGTGGAAGTCGGGAGTCCCCAGTGGAAGGACGTCCCCTAAACCTAGACTGATAGGCCCTACAGGCTCTACCAGTGGAGCAGCAAGAGATGATCGGACAGTCGACTCTGACCTACGACGATGCCCCCAATCCCCGATGCTATCCCTACCTAAACCTAGGGTCCAGCAACATACGGTTAAAAGGTAGCTGTTGCACGATTCTAAAGTCTACAACAAAAGAGGCCCTTGGAGAACCTAACAAACGAAAGAAGACACTAACTAATCCTATGTAGATGACGACATGAAGGTTATAGTCAATCTCACAGCACTCCCCATCCATGTCATGATAATAAACCTCAAAGTCACCCCATACCGGGATGCTTGGCTCCTCCAGCATGCTCGGGTGAACGTGGTGCGACATCCTCAATCTCCTGATAATCATCAAGTATAGAAAAGAAAGAACAACACAAAGCATGAGAGATAAGAACACACTATACATAACAAATGGGAAAGCAGGAGAATAGAATATGTGACAACATAGGTTCACGCATCCTCGACCAACAGCTGGGATCAATACCTAGCTAACCTGCCTATCCAGCCTAAGTCTTTACATGCCTATGTGGCCACACAGCTTTTACAATTGGCATCAGCATCCCCACCTTAGCCATTTCAGCCTAGATAACAGCTACCTCCCACTGGCGTGTGGGTAGGTTAAGTCAGTTGTCTATCCCCATATCCCACTCATCGTACCCCTAAGAGTGCATCCCTGCTCCCCAATTTCAACATTAGGAACAGGTGCCAGGGTGGCACTCGGGATCGGCACTATGGACAGTGATACAACAGTACCCCGTCAGGATGACCAGGCTACCCGACGTCTCGACACAATGGCGGCCAAACCACTGGTCACCTGGGCAACTTGTCGAACCCAGACTATCCTCAAGGACCGGTGTCGTCCTGTACTGACTGCATCGTGCCCCTATAGCAAACTCGTAACCCTAACATCACTTAGGCGACCAACTATTAACATAATATCATACAACACACACAACTATCAAACAATCATAAGTCGTCTACCCTAGGGTTTTCACACAATAATTATTCCTATGGTTGATGGACTAGCAACTACTATCCTTAGCAGTCGTAGTCTCGACACCCCTCCTAGGGTATCGGGGATCAACCCCTAGTAGGGCTTAGGCCACCCTACTTTCCTATTCTACAGTTTTCCTATTCCTATTATCCCTAGTGTATAGGGTCCAGATCTCCCCAAACCAGCTTAGAAGACTGTCGCCGTGCCACATCCCCGCCACGCCTCCGGAACTCCCCCATGCGCTCCCAAGAACACTTGGAAGAAGGTGAGAAATGAGGAGGTGAAGGGTCTTATTTATAGACATTTTGGGTCCATCGTGTCGCAACGGGCTACAGGCACAATGCATCGCGATCCACAACACGTGTCACATATCCAACACCTCTGATCCACCGACAAACGATCGCATCATGAGCTCATTTCCTCTCTAGGCCCATCGCGTCTCGAGCCACGTCATTCTAGAATTTTCCATTTCTTTGGTTTTCTAGGGTTTTTGAAGGTAATTCTGTCCTTTTTTATCCTTTTTCACTAATTTATCATTTTAGGAATTTTCTTTCTTTGTCTATTTTATTTTCTCTGGATGTCACACACCCATAAGGAAAGGCTTGACAAAGGCTGTATTAGGATAATCAACCAGTACCAGAGACAATAGATGGAGTCATGTTCACTTAAGCATAAAATTTGCTCATCTGAATAAGTATAAATTATGTCATGACACAAACACAAACATCACCATATTTAGAGCGCCAAATCAGTACAAAATCAAGAGCAAACATATTAAATGTTAAATGAAAATATTGTCAAGCATTGTATATCCAACAAATATCAAAGTCACAAACTTTAAGTACGACAAATATCATATTAAATCAACATAGTAAAAACTAAATAGGTCCAAATACTAATATCATCGTCTAATAAGCATCCTAACAACGAGAACATGGATAGTCCTGATCGGTAAAAGTGCTTAGCCAATCAAAGGTAATCTCAGGATTGGTGTTCATGAAGTGAGAAAATGTTGTCCTATTTTCTTTGATGGAAAGGATTCTCACATAATCCTTTTACTAAGGATGGAAGCTCGTCTAACATTGTCAAACATTTAGCATAACTAACATTGTCCTCTGGTTTTGGTCTCGTGACAGTAGTATATGAACTCTGATCCATCCCACCAATGAGAAGATGAAGTGATCTTTAAGGTTTCTCTGTTGTCTCTATTTTCCCTCCTTTCCCCAAATTCTTCCTCTTTTTAAAATTTATATTTGAAGAACTTGGTGTTGCATTTGTGTGAACTTCTCCAACTTCAAAACTATCCTTGCCCCTTCATTCTCGGTAATTGGATTATTCTCATTCCTAATCAGGACTGTTTGTGTGTGTGTGTGACTGTGCACTAATAGAATAGAATCTCAAATGCCTGATACTGTGTATAATAGAGCAATTGGGTGAGACTAGCATTTTATTGGGTTGGCTGATGTTTGATTGATAGTTTCATTGAAATTCAGAATGAAAAGGCATTGAGTCAAGAGTTTGTTGTTTTTACAATGGTGTCTTCGTGTTTACTTTCATCCAATTCCTCATTAACATTTCTAACCATTCACATATCTAACAGTTTTTTAATAAAACATTGTAAAATTTAAAACCTTTTTAAGTACAGCCTTGAACTCCTTCACGTCTATGTCTGATTAAGCAACATTTTTGATCTGCTATATATATATATATAGCCTCTTTGTTTAATAGTTGGAATGCTATACACACACGCACATACACACACAATGTTATACTCTTTGTTGATTTTGTAAAAGAACAATTAGAATGACACCCAAAAAATATGTGAAAAGTTACGAGAGTGATAGAAGAATTGTTGCAAGATGGCATGACTGTAACACCAAAATATTTTTGAAAATTTGTGTTGAAGAAATAGATGTTGGTAATAGGCCAAGTTCACACTTGATTAAGAATTTGGAAGAATATCACTGAAAAGTTTGAAAATAGAGCTGGTTATACTTATGATCGCACACAACTGAAAAATAGATCAGATGCATTAAAAAGAGAGTTTTCATCATTTGCAAAGTTAGTTGAAAAATAGACTAGAGTCGGATGGGATCATGATAAACAAACCACCCGAGCAGATGATGAATGGTGGACTGCTAAAAGTAAGGGATAGTTGTGTCTTGATATACTATGTAATATTTTGACTTGCTTTTGTGGTGATTTATTTATATGTTTATTTTTCAAGAGGATCCAGAGATTTTGAAATTGAAGAATGGGGGACCTAAATTTCTTGAGTTGCTTGAGAAATGCTTCAAGGGCACAATAGCTACTAGATTTGTTCTTTACAAGCCATATGAAGATCCACTTCCTTGTGAAGGATTAGATGCTCATTTTGAAGATATTGGAGGTCATGAGAATAATCCAATTATTGAGAATCAAAGGGCAGGGGATAGTTTTGTAGTTAGGAATGAAGTTCACATAAATGCAACACCAAGTTCTTCAAATATAAATTTAAAAAAGAGAAAGAATTTGGGGAAAGAAGGGAAAATAGAGACAACAGAGAAACTTTAAAGATCTCTTGATCTTCTCATTAGTGGGTGTTAACACACCAAGTTGTCTGCTTTTATGGGTTTTTTTGGTACTTAATTATATCATTTTGTGCTATTTAAAGTATAAAAGTACTTACTTATGTCCTATTTTGCAGAAATATCATAAAGACATCGCTTGGAGCAAAAGATGTAATTTTGGGAAGATTCTGGCAAGATTTGAGCATACTTTGGCATTTCTTGATGAGCGATACGGCCTGACAGTCAGTCAGTACGGTCGTATCTATGCAAGAGAAGTAGTAGGGGCGTACCCCCTTGGTCAGTACAGCCTGGCATCGATGAGAAAGTTCAGTACAGCCGTACCAAAGGCAGTACGGCCGTACACAATTGTGTCAGGGAGTGCAGAGTGCACAAGTACGAGCTAGCGACGCAATTAAAGTCCGGTACGACCGGGTATATATTCGGTACGATCGCACCCAAGCCCAGAATGCACAAATTTGAAGTCAGTTGACCTAGTGCGCCTCAAAGCCTATAAATAAATAATCTTAGCTCTCTTTCAAAGGGAGCTAGAGAGCTAGGGGGTCTCTTGACCACTTTAGCTCTTGCCTCTTTTCTTTCCTTTCTTTTATGATTTCTTGTTTGGATTGGTGTTATTCTATTATATTGAGAAACAGTAGCTAACTCCATCACTAGGGGGTAATGAGGAATCTTTTGCGATATTCATGATATTTATTTAATCGCTTTTATGAACTTCTTATTATTCTTATGAATGTGTTTTTCCTAGCATGCTTAATCTCATACGAAGTAGCTAATCCTTAATAAATTAGTTAATTGGAGGTGACAGCACCACAATTAGTTAATGGAACTCTAGGATCAACAGAATTCGCTTTTCATTCCGGTCAAAGTAATTGCTTATTTCCAATCAGTTATTAGATTAACAAGCTCACATGTTCTTAAAGTTTTTTCCTTTAATTACATTCCTGGACAAAACGGGGTAGTAATTTATGAAGAAAGCTATTAACTTGGTAGTTATTAGTATTTTAGAGTGAGTTCGTAATAGCAAGGAAGTAGATTCAGGATCTAGTATTAGTGAACCCGGTTTCCCTAGGCTTTTCTTACTTGATCTCTATTCTTTCTTGCGAAATTGCTTTGTTATATTGCTTTTTAATTGATTGTTCTTGTTCTCATAATCACTTTCTTTGTTCATCTAAAATAATAAAGGATCTCTATTAATTTAGTACTCACGCATTCTCTGTGAGTTCGACATTCAGAGTCTTAAAAATACTCCACTTTATTAGAAGTTACAATCAGGTGCACTTGCCTGAGCCACAACCAGTTTTTGGCGCCGTTGTCGGGAAATGTTTTAGCGATATTAAACCAACGAGATTCTTGTTAATTTAGACATTATTATTATTATTATTATTAATTGTTGTTATCATTTTTGTTATTATTGTTATTGTTATTAGTTATTATTATTATTATTATTATTATTATTATTATTATTATTATCATTATTATTATTATTATTATTATTATTTTATTATAAAAAAGATAGTTTTGAATACAATCAAAATAACTCTCACAGAGAGGATGAAAAGATTAAGTTCAAACAAATAACTTTCTAAAAGAAACAATCAGACACTAAGGTTCAGTTCTTGTATGGCACGAAACTTGATTGCTCACTTGAGTAATAACATTTTCAGAATGTAGTTTCTTGCAGTTTCTAACACTTCTTCAATGAATACCTTGAAGTATTTATAGGAGTCTTGAGGATAATACTGTTGCAGATATTTCAGCTCCAAATCATTAGGTGAGGCAATTTGAAATTTTGTCCTTTTCTTCCTTTCCAGAGAATATCAGAACAGTACATATTTCCGTTATTGTACTATCTGCTTTTCACACAATTGCCTTGTACGAATTTATCTTATTCTAAATGTGTCCCCTTTGATTCCTCGTACATAAAATTGAGCGCACAAAATCAAATTCCAATTCCGTTCCAAAGTAGCTGAGGTGAAGAACAACAACGTGATCATCAGGTGATTCATTAAGAGACCAGATGCTCGCTCAGAACAGGAGACAGACGCTTGCAGCAATTGAGTAATCTATTTGTCAAAGAATAACACTACCGGACGCTCGCTTTACACAAGACGCTGGAGTGAACCGGATGCTGACACACATGGAATGTATTCAGTACTTGTGAATTTTCTTCTTCTTGCTTGAGTGAGATAAAACATAAGAGATTTTAATACCTGCGCACTCAAAGACTTATCAAAAGATACTTTGTTATCATCAAAATTAATGAAGGTCTAAACTTCTCAATCGTTTAGGTTCCAACAATCTCCCCCCTTTTTGATGATGACAAATATCCAAGGTTGATGAACAATTTAATTTCAAAAATAATTTCAAGGGTCTCCCCCTGAGTTCAACAACTTAGATAAAATTAAATATATCAGGTATCAGAGCGATTTATGATAATTAAAGCATTTATGTGATCAAAAAAATGCATACAAGTATCAGAGCATTTATTTGATTTAAACGTTGAGATCGAATACTGAGAACATTGTACCAACAATGAATATACTCAAGTATCAGATGCTAAAATTCATTGTACAAAATTGAATAAAATTGTGCCAACAGATATTGAAGATTATCAAAGCACCAGACAATGAATATCAATGAGTATCTGAGCAATTAAGGAACATCATACTATGTATATGATTTATGCATGAAATTTGTGATACTTCAACGTGTCCATCGGACTTTCAACGAGTTCATCAGACCTTTCTTTTACTCCCCCTTTTGTCATCAGACAAAAAGAGTGTAAAACACATCATAGTCAAAACAGTAAGTAGTAGTATATAGAAAAATTTGAAGATAAGGTCAGATCAATTGAAATATAATTGTACCAAGTAACATAAAAATTTGATTGTATCAAAAATAGAAATTGTAATTAGCACACAAATACAAAGTAAAAAAATTTAGGGGTTTAGTGGAGGTGGAGGATCCAAATTGAAACGTTCCAAGATGAAGTTCAAAGTGCTTTCCAACTGAGCCACTTTTTGATTGGTTGCCATGATAGCTTCAAATTCTTCTCTAGGAAAAATGACAACATCAGCATTTGCAGGTGCAGGTTCAACATCAGCTTCTAGAACCGATTCAACTGTAACAGCCCTTTGAGATTCCATGTTCTGGTGCTCTGCTAGCACATCTTGTGACAATCTCAATTTTCTTTCTTTTCTTGCCTTAGCCTTCTAAAGGAGGTCATCATTTGGTAAGGACCATTTGATGAATCTTCTCAGCTTCTGTTTCTCTTGATCCATTTCCCATTCCCATCTACACACAAGTTCTTCAAGATACAGCATAAGCATAAAAACAATTTCCCTATGCTGAAGCCGATCTTTAGTATAAGCTTCAAATTGTACCAACGCAACTTCCCCAAAAATTCTTCTTATAAAAACTCCCATTCCATCAAAAATGAATGTGAGTCCTTCATTTTCAGCAAGAAATAACTTATGCAGATTGTCCCTATCATCTTCTTCAATATTGAGAGGCTCAAAACATGGCAGCATGGCTTTGTCTTTCCAAGACATAGTCCATTGTCTCCAATTAAAGCCAATATCAAAATGTTTGCAAACAGCAGCCCATTGATCTTCTATTTTCATAGCATTTAGAGGCCTTACAACAGAACACATAAACATATCATCGAAATGAATAGTACCAAGTTTTGTGTCTGTTACCCTGCTGATGGAGCCAACTGTAGGAATGGTTGCTTTCTCTGTATTGCAGCAGCCAGAAGAACCAGTGGTCCAAGCATCTTTCTTGAGCAAGTTCAGGTATACTCGCCGGGCATGGTCTTCACCAAGCTTGTTGACCGGAAGCTGATAGAATGATTTGACATCGAATCTTCTAGGAGCTTTCTCATATTCCTTCAGTCCAATTCTGCTGAATGGCATATTTCCAGGGGCTGGTTCCTTCCTTTTTCCAGGAATAGACTAAGGCAACCACCTTTGCCTATCGGGTACAATCTTGACAGATGCTGAAGTAGGATATTTGTATTGACGAATCATCTCAAGCCTTTTCATCTCCAGGCAATGAGTCATAAAAGCCATTTCTTCATCTGTTATCCACCTTCCGCATTCTTCAAGAGTAAGACGTTCATTCTATGGTAGGAACCTGGGAAGATCAACAGAGAAGGGAATTATTCTACTATTTGATTGAGGTCTCAATCTTCCCTTGAAGGACATATCAACTTGCTCATCTCCTTCTTTGAATACCACTCTTGATGGAGAGGCAACTTCCAGTCTTGCAACTCCAAAAGTGAATATTTTCAAATGCCATAGAGAGGGGTGATCATAAATGGAGTGATACGCGTCTTCTTTAACAAACCTAGGTCTGTTAATGGCAGATACAACCTTCCTTGCACCAGAAAAAGAGGTAGGTTTGTAGGTGAGGATAAGTGGGATAGGTGAAGTCTTCTTGACAGTGTAGTTTTTGGGTTTGTTTGGATTGATTTTGAAGAGTTGATTGAATGGGTGAGAGTGGAGTGAGGATATGTATGTAGTGAGGGATGTGTTTGATGAGGTAGAGGTTTGTGGTAAGGGAAATGTAAGTGTTTTGGACTTTGTGTTGTGTTGGGAGGTTTGTGGTTTGGTGGATGTTGGTTGTGTGTAGTGTGTTTGTGGTGATGAAACAGAGAGTGGTGGTGCAGGTATAATGTCATCAGAACCAAAGGTAGTACTGGAATCATCAATGGTAAAATCTAGTACCTTTGGATTAAGCTTCTCAGAATGCCTAACCAATCTCTTCCTTTTGCCTTGTGGAGCAGTAGCAGCAGCAGCAGGAGGTGGAGGAGCTTGCTTCTTAGGGCCAGACGCTGAAACAGGCTTTTCAGCTTCTTCCTTTCTCTTCTTCTCCATAATGCTTTTAATGGGAACTCGGTCCTCATCATCTTCTGGTACAGTTTTACCTTCTGGTGTAGGAGGCACCTTCTGCTTTTTGCTTTTTGTCTCCCTTGTTGGAGACTCACCAGTTCTCTTCACACCAGATACTGAGCTTCTGGTGGATTTTGTTTCAGCTTCTTCGCCAACAGAAGCACTAGCTTCTTCTTCTTGTTGCTCCTGTTTTACTACCTTCATTCTTTCACCAGTTACCAGCTGCACTCTCCCAAACTGCATACACCGAATACATCAGTACACACAAGAGGACCAACACCAAAATACTTTTCCCTTTCTTTTCCTTCCAAAGCTCCAAGCTTTTTAGGAATACCAGCTTTAATCAACAAGGCAGTAAGACGAACACCATAGGGTATCTTCTTGTACATGTTCTTCTTTTCTAGAGTGACTTTCCTCGAACTCATAATGGCTTGAACCAGATTGTTGTAGACCAATCTAGGCAAGTTCACTTTCTATTTTGCCAAGTCCTCATAATGAACTTTTGCTCATAGTTCACTATGTCACTAGACCCAGCCTTTAGAAGAATACTCTTGACTATGATCTTGTGAAGTACTCTGAAGTGACTCTTCAGATGCTTGGCAGTAGGAATTTCTCTAGATTCCGTCAACTGCTTATAGTTCTCAGACAAGGCTTCATTCACTTTCCCCATACCATTGAAAGCTTTTTCCCAGCCATTGTAAAATCTAATTCCTTCTACTGAAAAACCAGTAACATCAGCAATGTCGTTGAGAGTAAACCCTAACTTCAATCCTCTGATATAGCCTCCGATTTTTCCATCTAGAAAAGTAATATTTCCCCAAAGTTCTTTAATAGCAGTAACCATAACTTCAACAGAAGAACTCGAGAAAAAATATTTTGACCAACCCATAGCCTCAAAACCTTCATCGAAGTTGAAACCATAGACTTTGAACTTCTTCAAATCAATCTTGTTCTCATTCAAAAGCTTTGCTTCTTTCTCGGTATCGTAGACAGCAGTGAAATCACCGACCTTAACCTCAGTCATGGTTGCAGTTGGAGAATAGGTGATGGAGGTTTAGGGTTTTAGAAATCACACACACACACAGAGAGAGAGAGAGAGAGGGAGAGAAAACAGTTTAAGCAAACAAAATAGAGTGAGTGTGGAGCGAAAGAGATGGAGTAGTGGGAAAGTTTTGACAAAATAGTACAGTTACTTTTTCAAAAACTTCTTCACTTTTCCTCTGAATAATTTAAAAAGAAAATAAAAATAAAGATTCCCCTTTTTCAATAAATGCAGTTGCCAAAAAGAGGATAAAATCAAGAAAAAGATTTTATTGAAAACATAAATAATCATGACTCAGATTAGGTGTGATGAGACACTTAAGTCCCATACGAGTTCAACATGTGTGTGCTCAAATGCACGCAACCGAATTCACCGAACACTGAGTTATGCATTATGAATGACATATCATATGAGTACATGTGTGAATGCTTAAGTCATACCAGATGCTGAATGATGCGTATCATAAGACGCTGAGATTAATCATTCTTCTATAAGATGAAAATTTAAATTTCTTCTTATAAAATTGAATTTATCCTCAGCAAGGGGTTTTGTAAAAATGTCAGCCCACTGATGATCAGTGTCTACAAATTTTATTTCAAGAATATCCTTCTGAACATAGTCTCTTATGAAGTGATGTTTAATCTCAATGTGTTTTGCTTTAGAATGCAATATAAGATTCTGAGTGAGACAAATTGTAGATGTATTATCACAGAAGATAGGAATGTTACTCTCTTTTATCAAGTGGTCTTCAAGTTGATATTTCATCCATAGAAGTTGAGAACTGCAACTTGCTGCTGAGACGTATTCAGCTTCTGTTGTTGAGAGTGATGTGACACCCTAAACCCCGTTTCGAAAATCGTTCAAAGAAAAAGGTAAACACATCAATTTGCTCTTGATTCGGTAAACTGAATTAAAAATATACTAGTCATTGCGGAATGAAAATAAGTTATCTACTTTCCAGAGGAGGTAGCGATAAAAATAAAAGATAAAATAAAAAAAATTGAATTAAATATAAAAAGGATCAACAGATAAATCGATGAATAAATCGAATTCAGACACCATTCAGTTTGAAAGTATTTCGTAATAACAAGCATAGTAAGTATTTTTCTTTCAAAGATCTTATTTGAACTGGTGAAATAAAAATAAAACCAAACGATATCTGAACCCCCAAAGAAAAAGAAAACCCGTGTCACATAGTCTCGAGCTTTACTTAGCCCAACTTACACAAGAGCGACAAAATACATGAATGACTCAACGTCTCAATAAGAAAAATATTCGAAATAAAACTATAAAGTTCTCCATAAGAAGCCTTCACCACTAGCTACCTGTCCTGGTATTAGTAGTGTGCGCAAGTGAAAATAGGAGGACAAGAGACAAACAACCACAGAGGGGTGAGTACGTTGTAGTCGAGTTATGGTGATATTTAGAGAGAAAAAGGTGAATAAATAATATATTTATATCATTATACAGGTATATATATATTTACACACCACACTATAGCAACCAATTCACATAAGGTAGTAACAACGTCTCATATCATCCACGAATACACGCAGGAAAATTTCACCATTCCTCATAGTCACATAATTATCAACAGAAAATAATGCAGATGCTAACGACACTACTTCTTATGCATGTGGTACCATCTACTACTCTGGGAAGTCTCCTAAGAGTACATATTTAGTTTATTAGAGACCACCTCGCGGGTGATTACTCTATTACCGCATACTCTCGACTAGGGATGATAATGTCCGGTGACGGTCAGGGTAGCTAAGTCTGATAAGTGGTCCCCAGTCCAAGGCGTGACACTCAAACTATTAGGGAACACAAACTCTGGCTTCTCACCCTCTAGGCCGAGGTATTGCCGCGCGGGCTCACTCATATTGGCCTCCACCTTTCATTTCAATAATGCTTCCCCCCATCCTATTACAAGGGTTGTATGACAAACAAACACACAAGGTCGGGTTTCCTCCGAACATCATAGTTCAAGTTTTCATCGATAATCCATCATGGCCCATATGGCTAGGATCATCTCACAAGGAATGACTCAAGTCCCATTATGGCTACTAATAGCTAGGTGACTTGCACACAAAGTCATTTATCCTTTCAAGATAGTTGTCACAAATGTGAGCTTTTCACAATTATTGTCACATAATAACAAATATAATTACAGGGAATCAATGAATTGTCATAAAAATAATTATCTTTAAACCATATAATTCAAATCTGCAGAAAACAGAGACAAAGCAGCAACATGTAATTAGTCATGTAATTAAAATATGCAGAAAACAACAACCTCATAAAGACTACAGCTGCATGTAATTAATCATGTAATTAGATTATGTAGAAAGCACTAACAGCATAAAAATAGCAACAACATATTATTAATAGTGTAATCAAAAATGCAGAAAGTAGAACAGAAACAAGAACGACGCAAAAATAATAACAGAATTCACACAGCAACAACAACAGAAATCGCACAGCCTAAATTCTGCACAACAGAAATTTTGCATAAAAGAAATAGAAACAGCAAAGCAGCAGAAACAGAAACAGCACAGCAAACAGAAAACTGCAAACAATTAAACAGCAACAGCAACAGAATTTTCGCAGCAATTTAAACAGCAACAGCAACAGAATTTTCGCAGCAATTTAAACAGCAAAATTCTGCACAAAAAAATTCTGCATAACAGTAGAAAAATCCAGCAGCAATTAACTTTATTATTTTCACAAAAAAAACTTCATTTCAAAAATATATGAGATAAAACATCTATTCCATTTTTCTTAATAATCATATAGTCCTTTACCATCTTTACTTAATTAAAAACAGCCAAATATCCCCAACCACAATAATCTCCCCCCTTACCAAACAATGGGGTTTAAGGACACCCCTTCACCCAGTCCCCCAACTAGCCCCAACCACAATAATCTCCCCTTACCTTTAATGTAGAATTTGCAACCTTTAGAGAGGGTGGGTGTCCTTGGCTTCCTTCTTGGTCCCGCTAACAAGGATAAGGGTAGAAGATGAGATTAAAGGTTTGCTTCTCAAAAACTTAAAATGAGGGACAACGAGAGAGCTTCCTAGGAACCTTACCAAACAAGAGAGATGCTTATGATTCCTTTCATGGTCCTAGAGTTGACACTTGGGTGGCTCCTCCATTCTCAACCCTTTGCTCCTTCAATGGTGGGAGGGTGTTTGGTGATGAGAGTGTTTGTGAAGGAGAGAAAGAGAGAAAGCGTATGAGAGGGTGAGAGGGAGATAAGAGGCGCCACTTTTTAGTGGAGACAAGAATGAGAGCTTGTCTTACTCCTTAGGTTTTCTCTAGCTAGGTTTTTAGGTAAGTGGATCACTTAAGCACTAATCCTCTAGGCCCAATAACAACATAACAATTCTAAACTATCTTAAATCATTTCTTAATAGCCCATGGCACATAGACTAAGGCCTAAGAGCATTAATCAGTAACAAATTCAAAGTCACACAAGGTATCACATCATCACTTATTTAATTGAGGCATTGCACATAAGCATCTAATTAAATAATTATAGAAATTAAGGAAAAACAACTAGAATCATTTCTAGACTCCTGTAATTATATTCACACATATAACACATAATTAAAATTTAATTAACACATAATAAATAAAAATGAGAATGAGATAGTCTATGAGAATGAGGCGTATCATTAAGAACGGGTGTACATAGTAAATCAGTAAAACTCATTTTTATATACCTTTAAAACCTTTTAACCCATCAAACTCATTTTTAACACTTCTTTAAGTCAAAATATTTTTTTCAAATAATTGACCTTTCAAATACTAACATTTTATAAAGGTAAAATGATTAAATAACAAATTACTAATATTTTCTAAAAATACAAATAAATACAATTTTAACAATTTTCAACAATTTAAACACACCTAGGAAAATCAGAATAACTACATTTACAAATCGTCATAATTAATGAAATAAATACATTTAAAAATATAAAATGTACGAGAAATGCGGGGTGTTACAGTGCAATTGTGCTTTGTCTTTTGCTTGACCAAAATACAAGATTTGCTCCAACGAATTGGTAGCCTCCACTTGTGCTTTTTCTTTCAATTCGGTCTCCAGCAAAGTCAGCATCACAGAAACCTACTAACTTGTAATCTTTTGATTTCTTATAGAGCAAACCA
Organism: Calophaca sinica; assembly: GCA_037113605.1. NCBI lineage: Eukaryota > Viridiplantae > Streptophyta > Magnoliopsida > Fabales > Fabaceae > Calophaca > Calophaca sinica. The sequence continues at coordinate 352,095 of JBAFXK010000014.1, read as the reverse complement.
AGATTAGTAGATCCTTGCAAATATCTAAATATTCTTTTAACAGCACTCAAGTGTGATTCTCTAGGATCAGATTGAAACCTAGCACACAGGCAGACGCTGAACATAATATCAGGTCTTGAAGCAGTAAGATAAAGTAGAGATCCAATCATACCTCTGTATATTTTTTGATCTACCTTCTTACCAGTTTCATCTTTACCAAGAATGCAAGTGGGATGCATAGGTGTGCACATTGGCTTGCAATCCACCATCTTGAATTTCTTTAGCAAATCCTTGATGTATTTGCTTTGATGTATATAAATACCATCATTGCATTGCTTGATTTGAATTCCAAGGAAAAACTTTAATTCTCCCATCATGCTCATTTCAAATTCAGTCTGCATTAACTTAGAAAATTCTTTGCACAGACTTTCATTAGTAGCTCCAAATATAATATCATCAACATAAATTTGAAAAAGTATAAAATGCGTGTTTGATGATTTTCTAAATAGAGTGGTGTCTACTTGACCTCTGGTAAAACCATTTCCCATTAAAAATGAACTTAGTCTATCATACCAAGCTCTAGGAGCTTGCTTAAGACCATATAGAGCCTTTTTAAGTTTAAAAACATGTTATGGAAATTCAATATCTTCAAAACCAGGAGGTTGTTTCACATAGACTTCCTCAGTTATAAAACCATTCAAGAAAGCACTTTTCACATCCATTTGATAAAGAATTATCTCATGGTGTGCAGCAAATGAAAGCAAAATATGAATAGCTTCTAACCTACAATAGGTGCAAAAGTTTCAGTAAAATCTATACCTTCTTCATATGAGTAACCTTGAGCAACTAATCTTGCTTTGTTTCTCACAACCTTACCATCCTCATCAAGCTTGTTTCTAAATACCCATTTAGTACCAATACCTTGCTTATCTTCTGGTAGAGTGACTAACTTCCAGACATCATTTTGTTGGAACCTAAACGATTGAGAAGTTTAGACCCTCATTGATTTTGATGATAACAAAGTAATTCTCAAGAGAACAATTTATCTTCTAACATATCTTTGAGTGTACAGGTATTAAAACTTCATATATATGTACAAAACACTCAAGGAAGAAGAAGATATTAACAAAAGAATTAAATACAATCCACTAGTGTCAGCATCCGAACTCACTCCAGCGTCTTGCTAACAGCAAGCGTCCAGTAGTGTTACTATTTGACACGTGGAATACTCAATTGCTGCGAGCGTCCGTCCTCTGTTCTGAGCGAGCGTTTGATCACTTTAATGAAGCACGTGATGATCACGTTTTTGCTCTTAGCCTCATACTGTTCAGGAACGGAATTCGAATTTGATTTTATGCGCTCATTTTGATGTACAAGGAAGCAAAGGTGACACCTTTAGCATAAGACAAAAATCGTACAAGGCAATTGCAAATTACAGATAGTACGAAAACGGTAATGTGTACTATTCTGATATTCTCTAGAAAGGAAGAAAAGGACTACATTTCAAATTACCTCACTCAATGGAAAGGAGATATTTTTACTGCACGGTAATACCCTTGAAGACTCCTATAAATACCCCAAGGTATTCATTGAAGAGAAGTTGGGAAAAACTGTGAAGAAACTTCATTCTGAAAGCAAGATTACTCTAGTGAGCAATCAAGTTTCGTGCCAAGTTTCTGGTCTACGCAGAACTGAACTCAGCGTCTTATACTTTCTTTTAGAAAGTCATTCTGTTTTGAGCTTAATCTTTTCATCCTCTCTGTGAGAGTTATTTTGATTGTATTCAAAAGTATAATCTCTTTTGTAAACTGTATTTAGCCTAGTTAAGGCTTTGTTCCTCAAAGGCTTGACTGCACTGAGTCGTTTTGAGAAGTTGATTGTATTGTCAAGTTTGTGACAGAAGAATACTCTTGAGGAAAATTGTAATCTGTTGATTATAGTGAAAAATCCTTCAGGACGAAGGGACTAGACGTAGCTACCAGTTGGTGGTGAACTAGTATAAATCTCAGTGTCTCATCCTTTACTGCTTTACATTTATCTTTACCTTGCTCAGTAAAACAAGTTTTCATAAGCTGTCTAATTTCTGCATCCGATTTAATTATCTGCATCTGATATACAAACAGTTTTAAAAAGTCTGTGTTGAAGTGTTTTTACGTATAGTTTGCGAAAAGTTTTTAACACAATTCAACCCCCCTTCTTGTGTTCACGTTCACATTTCTTTGAAATTGATTCAGCTCTTCTTGCATAGCCAGAATCCAACCATCATCTTCCAAGGCTTGATCAATCGTTTTAGGTTCCATTTCAGAGAGAAGTGCAATATCTGCATGCTCTTTGAAAGAGAATCTTGCTCTAACTCTATCTCCAGGTTCTCTTATGATTTGATCTTTGGGATGATTGGTTTTGTATCTCCAAAGGGATGAAAGTAAGATATGTTTGGTTTTCTACCTTTCCACAGTTCATATGGAGTCTTCTTCAAAATAGGTCTAATAAGAATTCTATTTTGAATATAACAAGCTGTGTTTACTGCTTCTGCCAAAAAATGTTTAGCAATATCAGCTTCATTGATCATGGTCCTAGCCATTTCTTGGAGGGACCTATTTTTCCTTTCTACAACACCATTTTGTTTTGGTGTTCTAGGAGAGGAGAAATTGTGGGAGATGCCATTTTCTTCACAAAATTTTTGAAAGATTTCATTTTCAAATTCTCCCCCATGATCACTTCTAATAGAAGAAATACAAATTCCTTTTTCATTTTGAACTGATTTACAGAAAACAGTAAATACCTTGAATGACTCATCCTTGTGGGCAAGGAATCTAACCCATGTCCATCTAGTAAAATCATCAACAATGACTAACCCATATTTCTTTCCAGTTAAAGAGGTTGTCCTTGTTGGACCAAAAAGATCAAATGTAAAAGCTCAAGTAGTCTAGAGGTTGAAACAACATTTTTTGAATGAAAAGAAGTTTTAACTTGTTTTCCTCTTTGACATGCCTCACATAGAGCATCAGATTGAAATTTTAGATTTGGTAAGCCTCTAACAAGACTGTGTTTGTTTAGTTTTGAGATTAAACTCAAACTGGCATGACCTAATCTTTTATGCCAAATCCATTGTTCATCTTCAACAGACATGAGACACTTGACATCTTGTTGTACAAGTTCAGAAAGATCAATTTTATTAATATTTTGTTTCCTCTTTGCTGTAAAGAAAATAGAGCCATCTTTCTTGCTTTTTACTGAACATCCAGTTTCTGTAAAAATGACATCATAACCATTGTCACATAATTGACTTATGCTCAATAGGTTATGCTTTAGTCCTTCAACATAAAGTACGTTATCAATAGAGGGAAGAGAGCCTTTACCAATGCGACTAATTCCAACTATTTTACCTTTCTGGTTTCCTCCAAAACCAACAAATCCTTCTTCTCTAGGCCGTAGCTCTTGGAACATATGCTTTTCTCCCGTCCTGTGACGCGAGCATCCACTGTCTAAGTACCAAGATAAGTGTGTTGACTTTGTTGCTAAGCATATCTGCAACATAGACTATTTTAACTTTAGGTACCCATATCTTTTTGGGTCCTTCCTTGTTAGTTCTTGAAGGATACTTGTCCTTCTTAATCTTAAAAGCAGTACATGCACTTTTCAAATGACCAGGTTTGTTGCAGTAGGTACAATGCAAGCATTCACTGTGATCATTGGATTTATCAGATGCAGGATTTTTATTTTTTAAAGAGGGTTCATCTGATATGTAACCAAGACCTTGAGTTGTCGTTTTACTGACACCCCAAATCATTGAAGCTTGCTTGCTTCGAGTTACGCTTTCTGCAAGAAACTTCTAAAATGCATATTCATAATCATTTGATTTGCGCTTAGGATTGCCTTTAGCTTAAGGGCTTTCAGGTCGAGAGCTCTCAGCTTCTGGTTGCTGACATGTCGCTAGACGCTGACTATCCACCAGACACTGATTTGCTTTTGGTTCTCTTCACTGAGCTTTCAGTTTTCATTTTTCAAAACTTGAAACTCTTGAGATAATTTTGAAAATTTCTTTTTCAAAACTTTATACTCAGTGGAAAGGGTGGCAGAGTCCTTAAGAAGATCATCAAATACAAGTTGAAGTTCAGAATAAGAATCATATATTATTACCTCTTCAACTTCTTCTTCAGAGTCTAAGTCAGTATTTGCCATAAGGGCAAGATTGGCTTCTTCATCATTATCTTCCTCAGAGGATGATGAATCTAGATCTTCCCATATAGCCATGAGACTCTTCTCCTTTCCCTTAAAAGAACTTCTTGTGGGCTTCTTCTTAAGATTAGGACATTCAGATTTGAAGTGTCCAGGCTTTTTACATTCATAGCAGACAACTTGGCTTTTGTCTTTGCTTTCCTTTTTGTCCTTGACATCTTTCTGGTGGAATTTCTTCTTGAAGTTTCTTTTCATCCACATCCTTTGGATCTTCCTGGATATGAACGCGAGCTCATCATCCGACCCATCAACGTCTCCTTCTGAAGCTTCATCTTTTGATTTTTCTTCAGCTTGAAGAGCTTTAGAAATACTGGCTTTATGTTTGTTGACTTTCAAAATAATAGACTTGCTTTTGTTTAGAGGTTCTTCCTCATTCAACTCAAGTTCATGAGCTTTCAGAGAACTCAAAAGATCTTCAAGTCTTAAGACATTTAAATCTTTTGCTTCTTGAATAGCAGTGACTTTGGGTCTCCACTGCTTGGTCAAACTTCTCGGGATCTTTCTCACATGGTTAGGGGTGATATAACTTTTTTCAAGGGCCTGTAACCCATGAACAAGTGGTTGGAATCTTCCAAACATAGATTCAATGTTTTCACCCTCCTCCATTTTAAACAACTCATATTGGCGAACTAACATGCTAGCTTTAGTTTCTCTTACTTGGGCGGAGCCCTCATAAGACAAAACAAGTGAATCCTAGATTTCTTTGGCAGTATCAAATTTGCCACATTTGTCATATTCCTTTTCTGACATAGCACAAATAAGAATGAATCTAACTTTTTGATATCTCTTTTTCTGCTCATCATTCCAATTTTCTCTGGCAATGGCAACACCAGCAGCATTAGTAGGTAGAATGAAACCACTTTCAACAATATTCCACAACTCAAGTTGTTGTGTCTCAAAGAAAGCTTTCATCTTATCTTTTCATTAGTCAAATTTTTCCCCAGTAAATAGAGGAGGATGGTTCATGTGACCACCTTCTGCAGACATGTTCATAGTATAAGATATTTTCTCTTAACATTGTTAAGTGCTCAACCAAGAGGCCGAGCTCTAGTATCAACTGAACGTGAACACAAGAAGGGGGTTGAATTGTGTTTACAAACTTTTCGCAAACTTAGAATTAAAAACACTTCAGAACACTTGAAAATGAATCTGTTTGAAATTGGGTGCTGGAGTAGGACCAGACACTGGAAATAAGAATTTTGAAAACTTGTTTTTATGCGCAAGATAACCATAAGTATAAAGCAGTAAAGCAAGAGACACAGAGATTTATACTAGTTCACCACCAACCTGGTAGCTACATCTAGTCCCTTCGTTCTTGAAGGATTTTCCACTATAATCAACTGATTACAAATTTTCTTAAGAGTATTCTACTGTCACAAACTTGACAATACTCTTAACTTCTCAAAACGACTTAGTACGTTCGAGCCTTTGAGGAACAAAGCCTTAACTAGGCAATACAACTTTCACAAAGATAATTTTGAATACAATCAAAATAACTCTCACAGAGAGAATGAAAAGATTAAGTTCAAACAAATAACTTTCTAAAAGAAAGAATCAGATGCTGAGGTTCAATTCTTGAGTAATAACCTTTTCAGAATGTCGTTTCTTGCAGTTTCTAACACTTCTTCAATGAATATCTTGAAGTATTTATAGGAGTCTTGAGGATAATACCGTTGCAGATATTTCAGCTCCAAATCATTGGGTGAGGCAATTTGAAATTCTGTCAATTTCTTCCTTTCCAGAGAATATCAGAATAGTACATATTTCCGTTATTATACTATCTGCTTTTCACACAATTGCCTTGTACGAATTTGTCTTATTCTAAAGGTGTCACCTTTGATTCCTCGTACATAAAATTGAGCGCACAAAATCAAATTCAAATTCCGTTCCAAAGTAGCTGAGGTGAAGAGCAACAATGTAACGACCCGTTTCCGGACCGCTACCGAGCTCAATATACCGAGCTCGAGTTACTGAGCTCGACACACCGAGCTCAACTAAACCTGCATGCGATGTGTTTTAAAACGGTACTCTTGTGCCTTTAAAAAGTACTGTCTATATTATTTTATTTTATTTTTAAAACCAGCTCGTGCACATCAGAGTAATTACAGCTTTTCGAAAACATGGTGCAACTAAGACACAAGACATAAATTCTAATAAAACAAACATGCAGAATATACATATATACCACTCGAAATAATAATGTATACAAAATACAGAGTAGCAATGTATAAAGAAAATACACCTAAGGTATGACGACTTCAAAAGGGCAATCATACCACAGGAGTACTTCCTAAGACACCCACGCAGGGTCGCTCCAAAAGTAAAACCACCAGTCTACCCTGAAACGACACAACATAACCGGCCCAACTGGTCACGACCTCAGAGCACAAAAGAAAAACAAAGCAAATCACGACAAGTAGAGGTCGTCGCTCGGGTCCTCGTCGAGCTCCTCCTCGCCATCATCTGCTGTCGAGTTCCCTTCGCCCTCGACATCGCCTGGGTAACCGTCATGGATTGAAGGCACCATGGGAAAGGGTTAACTTCTCAACAATTCAAGATAAACAAGGCATAAAGAAATAAGCAAGCAACATGTATATCATTCACCAACGTGACTCAACCCTCTCACTCTAAACTCAACCCTTTATTCCGGAATATCGTCAATTTGGTCCATCCAGGCCGACGCCAATAGGTAAACGGCAGTCCATCCCCAAAGAATTCCATACATTAACAGCAGTCCATCCCCAAACTGATAATGCAACGCCTAGCCAATCCACCATAAACAAAGGGGACCTAGCACCCTCGATTATGCGGTCCGGCTCAAAACGTCATACGACTCCTAGCTCTCTCACTCGATGATTAGCTCGCTTGATCAAAGAGTGACACATAAAATTACTTGATCACATATCAAATAAGGAGAGCATGCTTAACATGAAGAAAACCCAATTTAATCATTTAAGCAATACAACCAATTGCATGAAGAAACACAATTCAACAGGCAATACACAGTTCACAACATATATTAAATCTCATATTAAATACATGCAAAAACTCAATCATATAAGCATCTCTACAGATTATCTTTACACATAAACAGTTCAAATAAAGCCTTAACAATGTCTAAGAGTTGCCCTTACCGAACTCCAAGCTAATGCTGCTCGACAACGACCTCGACACGGCTGTCTTCAAACGAGTTCGACAACGACTTCTCTTACTCGATCTCGACACGTACGCTTCTCAGTCGACCTCGACACGTACAGTTCTCGATCTGGATCCCACTGCTTCCACGTCCTCGGATTCGCTCTCCCGTACACCTCGATTCGGAAATCACACGATCTCGGGAATCAGACTTCCTAATACAAACACAACTTAGTTCGATCTATGGGTTCTAATAACACTTAGCTCTCATAACCCCAATCTGAACTACAACCCAGTAAATATTAAAACTCGAGAACTTAAATATATTTTTCCTCTAACACAAAGTTAGGGTTTTCGATCAAAAGTCCATGAAAAAGGTTATCTGATGCTACAACAGATAAATCGATAACAACAACAACCAGAAGCAACAAACAACAACTAAAACGAGAAATCGAAACAAACCAAAAAGGAAGGATTTTTGGGCGCTGCCTACTGCAGAAAATAGAGAAAGAAATTTGTTTTACAAGCTCAAATAATCGGTTAGAAAGGTCGGTAATATTATGAAGAAGAAAACCCATCAGTTTGACATAATTTGGAAGCATAGAACTAGCTAAAACGAAAAGAAGAAGTAGCGCTAAACAGTAGCATGAAGGAAGAGAAAATCTGTTTTTCATACCTCAAATGGTGGTCGAGATGGTGATATATGTCGAGAGGATGATGAGAACCAAGGTTGATGAAGAAAGTTTATGCAGAAGCTCGATGGAACTCAAGGTTCTTCGATGGAAGTTTTGGAGAGAACGAAAAAAAAAGAAACTCAGAGAAGGAAGGAAGAAGAAAGAAGAAAAGAGAAAGTGAGGGTTTGAGGGAACTGAACGTGATATACAGCTGGTGAGAGAAGGGGCATTATCGTAACTCCAGTTATGAGATGCCAATCCCATCAGTCATTCTACCCGTCTAATCGCTCCTTTCTCATGATTACCCTCTACTCTATAGGTCAGAGATCTATACACGGCGACGAGAACTGCACGCCGACAATATAATTATTACAAACAATAGTCATAACGTTGAATAACGTTCGTAAGAATACGAGTGTTATCATCTCGACATGATGTCGACTAGGGTGCTTGTGCAAGCGCACAAGGCTCTAACACGAGTTCGTGCACGCGGCCTCCTCAGTTCGACATGCGACCTCCTCAGCTCGGTACACGACCTCGGCAGCTAATGCACGCAGTCTCCTCAGCTCGGCAAATGACCTCGGCACGCGATCTTGGCACGGGATCTCGACACGAGGTCTTGGTACGAGGTCTCGACACGAGATCTCGACGCGAGGTCTCGATACGACGTCCTAATACGAGGTCGATCTCGTCCTCAGGTGTTACAAACAACGTGATCATCATGTGATTCATTAAAAGACCAGATGCTCGCTCAGAACAGGAGACGGATGCTCGCAGCAATTGAGTAATCCACGTGTCAAAGAATAACACTACCGGACGCTCGCTTTACACAAGACGTTGGAGTGAACCGGATGCTGACACACATGGAACGTATTCAGTACTGAATTTTCTTCTTCTTGCTTGAGTGAGATAAAACATAAGAGATTTCAATACCTGCGCACTCAAAAACTTATCAGAAGATATTTTGTTATCATCAAAATTAATGAGGATCTAAACTTCTCAATCGTTTAGGTTCCAACACTTTCTACCTTGATAGCATTAGCGACTCAACAAACTTCAAAATCACTCCCACTCAAGTTGAGCACAATCCCAAGGAAGAATACGAAGTCATCGTCCATGAGAGTGATAAAGAATCAATTGAAGAACTAACCATGGATGAGATTTTGGCTAATTTCGAGAAAAAACCTGGTGACCCATTTGATGTTTTAAAAACTCCTATTGAATCTGTGGAAAGTCAGGACTTTCCTCCAGCAACATTGAGGACTCAGAGTGAACAAGACATCGTGACCAATCAAGTTGAGCCTAATCTTAAGAAGGATGATGAAGTCATCATTTTTGAGAATACTGAGGAGTTGATTGAAGAGCCCAAGTCTGAGCCTAAGTGTGAAGAACAGTCAATCTTAGAAGCGATTAAAACTCTTTTGGCCAAAATCGGTGAAGCGGTCATTAAAGTTCAAAAGGGGAATGTAACTATAAGAAATGGTAAGGAAGATGATGTTTTAAATGTTTTTAAATTCTACTAAAAATCCATGTTCTTTTACTCTTTCTTATTTTACCAATAATGCGATTGCTTTTAATGGCTTTGATGACTTTAAGAGTGCAAGAACCTTTAGAAGAAATTACTAACTTGCAAGATCCTAGCATATTGGTGGATGGAGAAGAAATAAAAATTTCACAACATTTTGAAGCCCATCCACCCCTTGGAAAAAGAAAGAGCAACTTGAACCACATGGTTAAGAAATGGAGAAGAGGAAATGCGATGAATGCAAAATTCACTCTTCAAGAGCCGCCTGGTTGACCACTTTTAAGCAAACCGTCAGGCTCACGACGTTAAACAAGCGCTTTGCAGGAGGCAGTCTGTGTTATCTATTTTTATGTTATTTAATTTAATTTTATTTTATAGTTTTAATAGTTTATTGTGATTTACAGTTTCTCTAGGTCCATTGGCAAGGCAACAACAATAATTGAATCATTCCTCCGCAATTTGCTCGTGAAATTATTCAGAGGGGAGTACCTTTCCACCTTAATTTATTTTTAGCACATATTAAATTGCATATAATTTTTATTGCTTATTTTATAACTGTAGCAGTGAGGACACTGCTAAAAATAAATGTGGAGAGGGAACTATAATTATAATTACTTGGCTATGCTTATAACTATTAAATTATGAAAAATTTGATATTTTTCTGATTTGGGGCAATTTTAAAAAAAAATCTGATAACTTGTGATTGAAATGATATTTTTGCTAGTTTTAGAATTAGCTGATAATTATCATTGAAATTTTATGAGTTTCAACTTGTCTGCGTAAACTACTAAATATGAGATTTAAGCCTAAATAAGAGGTCACATCATACTTTTTACCTCTTTTCTTTGTTTGAGTGATACTTTCCCATGTTGTGCATTCTAGAACTTGTGCTGAGACCATTGCAAAGCGAATATAAATTTACTTTCATGTGAATTTGGTTGGGGCAATTTTAGGAATTTTTCAGGCCCACTTCAATTTTGTTACAAATATTTTTCCACTAGTTGCCCATTTTTATGCTTATTATTATATTTCTTTGGTACCTTTTTCATTATTATTACTTATTATTTTTATTGAGATAACCTTGAAAAATACTTTCGTTAGAGCAATTAGTGGCAAAAATCACAAGAATAATGTTAGAAATCAAAAGAATAATGTTAGAAATCCCTCATGAAAGCTTATAAAAGGAAGGCTTAGCAAATACATTCCCCTCCTGTATTAGTTAATGTGTTAAATTGCGGCATAAAAAGCCTAAAAGGAGGAAAGGAAAGAAAAAAAAAAGAGAAGAAGAAAAAGAATAGAAAAAAAATGAGTTATTGCCTTCAAAGGAATAAAAAGAGAAAAATGATGAATATTAGAGGGATTCTTGCCTGCTCTTTATAGTTAAAAAAAATGTTACTTGTTTTGTTGATTTATTTCTGACCTTTTACATGACTTTTTCTTTCTTTTTATCCCCCCTAACATTATTAACTTGGCCCCATTACAACCCATGAAAGACTATTTTTCCTCTTTTGCATGATAAGCGGATTTCAATAGTAGAGTTTTGGTCAATGTATAAGCCTATGGTAATATCACTTCTTTGGGAAAATTTGAACGTTAATGACTACACCTTTAAACACTTTGAGAGTGGTGAGAAGAGTGACTTATAAATCACAGACTTGGTGAACTTGTTGAACTTGCACCTCTAATTGGGCATTCTATTACTTAGCATTTCTTATGATATTACTTTGTTGTCCCGGATCTCGTTTATGCCCCTAGTCAGTAAATTTAATTTTTCTTATAATTATCCAAGTAGTTAATTATATCATTTTGTGCTATTTAAAGTATAAAAGTACTTACTTATGTTCTATTTTGCAGAAATATCATAAAGACATTGCTTGGAGCAAAAGATGTAATTTTGGGAAGATTCTGGCAAGATTTGAGCATACTTTGGCGTTTCTGGACGAGCGGTACGGCTTGACAGTCAGTCAGTATGGCCGTACCTATGCAAGAGAAGCAGTAGGGGCGTACCCCCTTGGTCAGTATAGCCTGACGCCGATGAGAAAGTTAAGTACGGCTGAACCAAAAGCAGTACAGTCGTACACAATTGCGTCAAGGAGTACAGAGGGCACAAGTACGGGCCAGTGTCGCAATTAAAGTCTGGTACGGCCAGGTATATATTTGGTACGGCCGCACCCAAGCCCAGAATGCACAGATTTGAAGTCAGTTGACGTAGTATGCCTTAAAGCCTATAAATAGGCAATCTTAGCTCTCTTTCAAGGGGAGCTGGAGAGCTGGGGGGTCTCTTGACCACTTTAGCTCTTGCCTCTTGTCTCTTGTCTTTCCTTTCTTTTATGATTTCTTGTTTGGATTGGTGTTATTCTATTATGTTGAGAAACAGTAGCTAATCTCATCACTAGGGGGTGATGGGGATCTTTTACGATGTTCTCGATATTTATTTAATAGCTTTTATGAACTTCTTATTATCCTTATGAATGTGTTTTTCCTAGCATGCTTAATCTCGTAGGAAGTAGCTAATCCTTAATAAATTTGATAATTTGAGGTGATAGGACCACAATTAGTTAATGAAACTCTAGGATTAACAGAATTTTCTTTTCATGCCCGGTCAAGGTAATTGCTTATTTCCAATCAGTTATTAGATTAACAAGTCTCACCTGTTCTTAAAGCTCTTTCTTTTAATTACCTTCCTGGACCAAAACGGAGTAGTTATTTAGGAAGACGGCTATTAACTAGGTATTTATTAGTATTTTAGAGTGAGTGATTGGCTTTTAATAAGGAAATATAGTTTGTAATAGCAAGGAAGTAGATTCAGGATCTAGTATTAGTGAACTCGGTTCCCCTAGGCTTTTCTTACTTGATCTCTATTCTTTCTTGCGAAGTTGCTTTTGTTCTATTGCTTTTTAATTGATTGTTCTTGTTCTCATAATCTCTTTCTTCCTTCGTCTAAAATAATAAAGGATCTCTATTAATTTAGTACTCGCAAATTTTTTGTGAGTTTGACATTCGGAGTCTTACAAATACTCCACTTTATTACGAGTTACGATCAGGTACACTTGTCTGAGCAGTGGGATGGATCAGAGTTCATATACTACTGTCACGGGACCAAAACCAGAGAACAATGTTAGTTATGCTAAATGTTTGACAATGTTAGACGAGCTTCCATCCTCGATAAAAGGATTATGTAAGAATCCTTTCCATCAAAGAAAATAGGGCTACATTTTCTCACTTCATAAACACCAATCTTGAGATTACCTTTGATTAGCTAAGCACTTTTACCGATCATGACTATCCATGTTCTCGTCGTTAGGATGCTTATTAGACGATAATAGTAGTATTTGGACCTATTTAGTTTTTATTATGTTGATGTAATATGATATTTTTCATACTTAAAGTTTGTGACTTTGATATTTATTGGATATGCAATGCTTGACAATATTTTGATTTAACATTTAATATGTTTGCTCTTGATTTTGTATTGATTTGGAGCTATAAATATGGTGATGTGTTTGTGTTTAAGTCATGGCAAAATTTGTACTTATGCAGATGAGAAAATTGTATGCTCATGTGAACATGATTCCATCTATGGTATCTCGTACTGGTTGATTATCCTAATACAGCCTTTGTCAAGCCTTTTCTTATGAGTTGTGTATGTCTTCCCTATTCATACATTGGTCTAATTGTGTATGCTCTTTCTGTTTCTTTCTCCTTATTTCACATAAAGCATTTGCAGCTAAACTAGCACATGAGATCACCCATTTAATTACTTGAATCTATGAGATACAAACCCCATTCATGAATCAAGCTTTTACATTAGCTATCCATAACTGAAAGACTTAAAATCTGGAGAAATTAACCTAAAATCAATCTTCTATTATGTTTATTATTATTATTTACAGGTTTGTTAACAGTGTTTCTAGTTTGTACTGATTTAATTTATATATTGTGACACAGGATGACTGACAACTAAGATGAGAGTGATAACAGTTCAAAAATGGAAATTGAAGTCCAACATAATACAAGATATTGATATCATATTGCAAAAGTTATGGCTACCTTTTTAGTCACAAATCATGTGCTGAAATATGTCGTGAAAGAAAATAAAACTACTTCAATTCTCTCAGGTCACAAGTGGTATATAGAATTGAAAACAGGAAATGATAACATATTTTTGAGCAACTTCGAATGAGTAAACATGTTTTTTAGCAATTAGTATGGGAGTTAACCAATAATTGTGGATACTCACCAACCAAAAACATTAGAGTAGAAGAAAGTGTTGCTTTATTCTTGTATATGATAGGTAAACCGGCAATATGCATATAGAAATGTCCAAGAAAGGTTTCATCATTCAGGTGAGACCATTCACAATTATTTCTATAGAGTTTAGAAGTTGTATGCAAGTTGGGAAAAACATAATCAAACCTGTTGATCCTATGCGCTCTCCTTCTCAGTGCATTAGAGATGATCATCAATATTGACCTTACTTTAAAGATTTTACAGGAGCAATAGATGGCACTCATATTAAAATACATGTCACAGTAGATAAGCAGACACCTTTTTTTCAATAGGAAAGGACAAACTGGCACAAATGTGATGGTTGGGTGTGATTTTAATGTGTTTTACATTTGCATTATGTGGATGGGAAGGATTTGTTCACGATGGAAAGATTCTTATAGAGACTCTTTGTAAGCCGAGTTTACAATTCCCTTATCCTCTTAAATGTTAGTATAATATAACTTGAATTAGTTTTATTTGTATAATAAATAATTTTGTAATCTTGTCTAATATATTTTGTATTTATACACAGGTAAATACTACCTTGCCGATTCAGGATATCCCTCACTTAAAGGTTACTTACACTAGTGCAGAAAGAGGATTTTACATCGGTTAAAATTGACTTTTTACACCGGTTTTGGTGCCGATGTAGATGCTCCCGGTGTTGTATGTTGGGATTTTTACCCCGATTTTTTAACCGGCGTAAAATATCAATATTTTACACCGGTTATATATCTGGTGTAAAATTTCGATTTCCGTTTACCTGTTATTTTTTAAATGACCTTTTACACCAGTTATTTAGAAAACCGGTGTAAAATGTGACATTCATAAAAGGTTACCTTTTTTTCCTTTATATTACTATTAATTCCTGCCCAGAGGCTTTCTAAAATGACAAATAATGCGGAAAATTTGACAAGAATTGGCAGCAGAATATAATGGCACCAAATTTGCCCAAAATTCAAACAATAATCTAATTTAGCAGTCAATTTTATACATCTGTAAAAAAGGAATGACATATCTACATTATACTAATTAAACTTTTCAAAACAAGGAAAGATTTATATTACTACATTATTTACATAATTAAAAAAGCAGGAAAGATCTACATTACTACATTATTTACATAAATAAAAAAGCAATGTCGTTTGGAATCTACTGCCCGATTTTGTCCTAGTTGCTTCTCTAGGACTGACCAAAACTAGTCTCAAGATGACACTCGTCATCACTGTTGTCATTTGCGTCAGTCCCTCTACTGATTCTTCAACTTCAACGTTGCCGATTAGGAGATGGAACCTTCCAAAGGCTTCATGATTCTTCTCCACATAATGCAAGAATTCTAGTGTTGATGTGTTAGTTGAAAACATACAATGAAGAGCAACCTGATGCATTTTGTCCACCAGGTGATGGCGGAAACAATGAGTTCTTCTCTGGATTCTATAATGGTGTCAAGAAAATAACTCCCTGGTTTTCCACCTCACTGAAGAAATTTGTCCCATTGGAAAACCAGGGAGTTATTTTCTTGACACCATTATAGAATCCAGAGAAGAACTCATTGTTTTCGCCACCATCTGGTGGACAACATGCATCAGCTTGATCTTCATTGTATCTTTTCAACTAATACATCAACCCTAGAAAATATGCATTATGTGAAGAAGAATCATGAAGCCTTCAGAAGGTTCCATCTCCTAATCGGCAACATGTTGAAGTTGAAGAATTAGTAGAGAGAACTGACACAAATGACAACAATGATGACGAGTGTCCATCTTGAGTCTAGTTTTGGCCATTACTAGAGGAGTAACTAGGACAAAATCGGGCAATAGATTCCTCCAAAGGCGTCGTTGGATTGTACGGGCTTTCTGGTAAAGGGTGGTCTTCTCTGAAGCATGTGCATTCGAAGGCCTGGGCCCCAACGGTCAGCAACGGCACGGGGATCAGCATACTGGTTCATCAAATCGCGATCCTCATCGCGATAAGGATCGTGAAGACGAGCATGACAATCACGATCCTCATTCCTCATAAAGATAGCTCGATACTCCCTTGCAGTTATCGGCCTGCTAATAGGGGACATGACCTCCTGGAAGCCATGCGAGTATGACGCCCGCCACGACCACGGTTTTCATCTAAAGACATCATATGTTGT
Organism: Calophaca sinica; assembly: GCA_037113605.1. Classification (NCBI taxonomy): domain Eukaryota; kingdom Viridiplantae; phylum Streptophyta; class Magnoliopsida; order Fabales; family Fabaceae; genus Calophaca; species Calophaca sinica. The sequence continues at coordinate 336,134 of JBAFXK010000014.1, read as the reverse complement.
CAACAGTAGTCAATTATTAAGCAAAAAGGAGATAATACATTTTACTTTTACTTTTAACTATTAAAGAAAAAGGAGATAATACACACATTGTTACAAGTACAAGTGTTTAGAAATATCTCAGTTGTATTGTATACCATAAAATATGAATCTGAAAATCGAAGAGCAAAACCTGAATACAGTCAATCCTCCCCTGTTTCACCGGATAAGACCGATTGCTCAAACTCAACATCCATTATAACCCCATCCATTAACAACAACCTCCCTTTTTCTAACATCTATTTCCGACCGAATCCTATTAACAACCACTATTCCATCGACATTTTTCGTCATGTACAAGGAAAACCCAGACAAAGAATCATACGACATAAGCTCACCAAAACGCAAATCAACAGAGCAAAAACCAGGGAAAGCAAAATAGCTAAACATAAAAAAAAAATGAAATAAAAAATGAAGCAATGACGCACCTATGGAAATAGAAAGTTAGTTGAGAAGAAGAGAGAGTGAAGACGAGAGATTATTATTATTCTTCTTCTTCTTCTATTTTTTAAGCTTTAGTCAGAGGGAATAGTTGAGCATACAGTAAAACCTAAAGAGATTATCAAACAGATTAAAACTAAAAAGGGCCAAAGTTATCACTACAATAATGTTGTAAAATACCCACGGATTATTACCGACGGCCAGGCCGTCACTAATTCGCCGGTAACAGGACCAATCTCGGTTTTCAATTTCGTGCTAATTACTGATGGATTAGCCGTCGGTAATTATCGTCCGACGGCTTTTTGACCGTCGGTAACAGCCGCCGATAGGTGATTAGAAATTAAACATTAAACTTGCGATGATAATATGGACGGTGACATGTGTTAATTGTGTTATTAAATTTTTTTAAAAACTGAGACGTTTACCGACGGCTAAGTCGTCGGTAATTGCCGCATTAATTTTTTTTTTAAATGAGGCGATTACCGACAGCTAAGCTGTCGGAAATCTGGACGGTGGGTTGGCCGGTACGGTTGATTTGATGTGCATTTAATTCGTCAAATATCGACGGCTAAGCCGTCGGTAAAGTTAAAACTGAAACTTAATAACCTTTCCTCTTTCCCTCCCTCTCACTTTCCCTCTATTCTTTCCTCCCTCTGTTCTCCGTTCGCACCACGACCTACGACGACCTTTTCCCTGCTCCGACGTGCTTCCCTTCCCTTCTCCGGCGGCGTGCTTCCCTTCTGCAACACCCTAAGTTTCAGTGTTTAACTATTTAAGTATTTATCTGTTTTCTATCGTTCGTAATACGACTTATGTGTTAATAAAGCTATGTGAATGATCCTAGTGTTTGATTTGCCCTATTTGATAAGAGATATAGGGAGTAATAGTTATTATTAATTTAGGGTTTTTTTCTTTCAATGTTTGAATTCTACTGTAAAACGCTGAATTTGAACTATAGGGCAAGTTTTGACTGAAACCTGCCCAAACGTGATCCAAATTTTATAAAATTTGAGATCTAAGTATTTTCCAATATTTATGATTTATTGGAATTTTTTTGGGAATTTTTGGGCATCAGAAAATATATAGGGTATTTTCAACGCCCAGAAACTGCCTAATTGCGACTTTTCGGTTCGCATTTTGAGAAAATGAGATACGTGGGAATTTTTCTCATGTCATGACGAAAATTTTGGCTAAATAATAATTTTTGAGTGTGGACTTATAATTAGAATTATTTTTGGGGCTTTTAGTACAAAAACCCTAATAGACGTGAAACGTCGCGCACCCGGTTGAGCGATAACGCGACGAAATGAAAATATCATGATATTTAGGGCTGAGGGGCGGTTCACCCAGCCACTAGGGGAGATTAACTTGGTCTTAGAAGGTTCTTTTACAAGTGTCAAGTGGTGATTGGTGATTAAGTAAAAGGTAGGTAGTTAGTTTAGTTAGTTTAGGACTTAATTGGTTAGTTTCCAACTAAATGAACAAAATTTCTTCCTTCCAAGTCCTAGCTGATTTCGTGGCCCTCTCTCTTAGCCACATTCATCCCTTCATTCCTCCATTGGAGATGAAAACTTGAGAAAATTTCTAGAAAGGGAAAGTGTGGGTTTTGGAAGTTTTGGTGATCAAGATTGCATCTTTACTTCCTTTCTTCTCAATCCTTGTTCAATCATCATCTAATCACTTGGTAATCTCTATGATCCTTCCCTTATCTCTCTTGAGTTCCATTATATGGGTTTTGATGGATTTAAGAGTTGTTTTTGAGTTTAAAAGTTTGTTTTTGCTAGAAATGCTTGATTAGCCTTATAACCCTTGTTTTTCTTCCATAGTTAGCTTTGTTCTTGATGTTTAAAGTTGAAAAAGCCCTAACCCCTATTCTGGACAAAACTTTGGGGCTGTTCTAAGTGTTGGTCTTGTGTTATTTTTGTTGATTTGGATTTAGTTCTTGAAGGTTTATAAGTTGTATGTTTGGATACTAGTCATTTATGCATGTTTACAAGGTTTTGGAAAAATAAATTGTTTGTAAATGGGGGCTGGAAAACTGTGGATTCTAAGTAGGTTTTGGGGGATGTTTTAAATTGTCTTCAAAGTGTTTTAAGTGTTGAGGAAGTTAGTTTAAAGTTCAAGGATTTAAATGTGTTGAAATGATTTGTTTTGGAAGTGAAAAGTTGAAAACTTTGGGTTTGTTTTAGGGCACCAAAACCGTGGTCCTCATGTTATTTTTAAACATTGTTTTAAGTTGTTTTATGTCCTTAAAATAGTGTAAAGTTGGTCAAGAATTTTGTTTAGCAAAACAATTCAAAGAAGCGTGATTTTTGGAAAAGGTTTAGTTTATGTTTCAAAGATTGTTTCTTGATCTTGTCACAAACTTATTTCTATAATTTTCATGGCATGTTATATGGTTTTAAATATAGTTCAAATTTGACAAAATACAATTCATTCGGTAAAAACACTATTCCAATTGGTAAAAACTTGGTTTAAGTTTTTCTAAGTATGTAGAGTTAATGAAAGTTTCAAAACTTGCTTGACTTGAACTTGTAACATGGCATATGATTAGGTGTGATCCAAATAGGGTTAAGTTAGCAAGATTTTAGGCCTTTTAGGACCTAAAACCGTGGCTGCCATAGAGTCTTAGGACTTGGGTCTTTGGTTCTAATTTTGTTAAGTTGTATTGTTAAGATTCGAGCGAGTGCGTTTGGTGACGTTGAAAATTCCTTATCTGAAGCTTGTTCAAGGTAAGGGAAATTTCTATATAATGAGTTTAGGCTCTTTGCTTTGTTTGTTATGTGGTTTGATTGAATGAATAATTGTGGTAGTAACTGTAGTATTATTAAGCGTTAGTGGTGATGTTGTAACATGCTGTAGTATGTTGAATTGTTTAATGCTGTGTGAAATGTTGTAGCATGTTCTGTTTGGTCTTGAGTGACAACAATCAACGGTATTGAATGGCTTAAATCATGTTTGATTTATTATTGAATTTAAACTGATTGAGGTATGCAAAAAGTTGTTATTGTGGTATGAGTTAATTAATAATGCGACGATCGATTGCTGATTGGTTTGACGATTTACACCGGTAAATCTGATGCGATTTCACAAGCCGAAAATATGATTTCATAAGTAAATTGTTAAAGGTATTTTGACTTAAAAATAAGCGTGAGGGTTGTAGTATGACTAGCCAAAGCTTATAGATAAGTTAGAAATGGAACCATGATAGGTGAAGAATTCTATTAAATTAGGGTTCCAACGACCCAAAGCTAAATGAGTGATTTTGGTACAATCTCACCTAGATAACATAAGAATTGTAAGCATGAAAATTTACTAAGTAGAGTGAATTGGGAGTTCATCGATCCGCATTAATTAATTAAAATATATACTAACCATTGAGCATCGCCACTCGGAGCGTTGACCGTCTTACAGACTTTCAAAGGCTGAGTTGTCACTTCATGCCCGTGTGGCAGCAATGCCTAATGCGTGGCAAGCCTAATGTGTGGCTATACCCTTGGTAGGGGAATTTGATTCGGACGTTGGGAAATAAAGTTCCTCGTCTCTGCTGACCTTGTTTAAGGCTGCAGGTGTATACACAAACTCGTCATAATGCATTGGCATGCATGACTAACCACATTTTGATATGTGATGATTTGATCATTTATTTGTTGTTTGATTTGTTTGCTCGCATGCAAATACTTGATATCCTATGATGATATATGCGGCCTATTAAGTATGCTTATGTATATAATGACATGCCGATGTACTATATGTATATATATCTTGTTTGTATGCAACTAGCCTGTGATGAACTCATGGACAAGAAACTTACCCTTGCATTTCTTTTGTTTTATGTTTATGCTTGGAACCGATACTTAGATGTTGCCGATCCCGATGAGGTTTATGGGAAACACGACGTATGAGTTCCCTCAGGGGAAGACCCCTTCGGCGTGGGTCGTTAATCCTATCTCTGGGCGTTTGACACACTCGGGAATAGTTATTGAGACCGACGACAATGGGGAGTACTCTCATCGCCAGACGCTGAAGAAGGCAGATCCCACTTTTATGTACCACCTAGTCTACTTACTACACTACTGACAACGGCGACTGTTGAGACCTTTCCGTTCGTGGACCCTACACATCCGTCCATGATGCCGAGTTCGAGTGCACATCCACCTTCGACTGGAGTTCTTGGAACTCCTCCCACCATCACTACAACTACTTCTACTATACCGACAGCTTCATTGGTGGCACCTGCTGCACCTGAGGGTAGTTCTCGCTCATTTTGTATTCATTGTCCTCACTGCTCTTATCCCTTGCCTCTAATCCCTACGGTCGGAGACCCAATCAATGGGAGTAGGACCACTAGGGAGTGGGTGGTGAGAGATAGAGTAGTGATTGATAGTGAGGACGAGGAGGAGGAGGAGGATCCTTCTGAGGCATCAGGGCCTGCTAGCTCAGAATCGATGACCTACCGTGCGGGGTTTCCCCCTCGCAAGCATCTCAGGTTTACTTATGGGCCAGCATAGTTAGATAGAATCAGTTGGTTAGACTCCAGATTAGTATTTTGTACAGTATGACTTTTGGGCCTAAGTCCTTTGATAGGAGCTACCAGGATGCATCACAAATATGAGTCAACTCTAGGTGTTAGGGTTCTTCATATGACTGGTGTATTTTATTTTGAGCATCTACTTGTGTATATTTTGGAACTCGCCTGCGTGCGAAATACTCTGATCCTTGACACTGCTATGATGCATATATATGATGTTGGCTATGTTTTACTTTAGAAATGGTTGTTGTTTGTCGTTCTAAAATATTACACTAATGGGGAAAAAAACACGGTTGTTTCCAAAGAAAACCTTTTGCGAAAATGGGATGTTACACCTTCCTTTCTCCAGCAGCGTGCTTCCCTTCCCTTCTCCGGCGTGCTGCCCTTCTTCGGCCCCTCCTTCTCCGGCGTGCTTCCCTTCTCCGTTCGGCCTCACCTTCTCCGATGTGATGCCCTTCCGGCGTGCTTCCCTTCTCCGTCCGGCCTCTGCTTCTCCGGCGTGCTTCCCTTCTCCGGCCTCCTTTGTGCGAACGGTATCTCTTTGTTTCTTTCTTCATTTTTTTGTGCAGCACTAATGCGGTTTCAATTTTTGTGTGTTTGTGCTGTTGATGATCTAGAATTTCTGTCCGGTTTCGTTTCCATTGTCTCTTGTAAGGTCAGTTTCTTATTATCTCCTTACCCTTTTTATTCCTATTTTGTGTGTTTGTTGTTGTTGTTGTTGTTGCTGCTGCCGCTGTCGTAGTTTCTGATTGGGTTTAGGTGTTGCTCTGTCCTTTTATCTTTTATTTTTGCTAATGCTAAATTTTATTGGACTGGTGCAATACAAATGCTTCTTATGCTAGCTCTATATATATGTTGCAATAATTCATAATGTGGGCTTTGTATGTTTCCTTAATAGTAAAAAAACAAAAGCTAATTGATAGTGTACTTATTATGCTCATATGTGGCAATATATCGTGCCGCCGGTTTTAACACTTAGAATCCGCATAAATGCAGTATTTTTTTTCTCAGAGAATTGCCTTACTTTTAACTACTAGTGTAACATCCCAATTTTTATGAAAATTATTTTGTAGTTCCAACTACTTGAAAATAAATCGTAGAGAGTCATGACCTCAATGGTTTGTTAAAAGTATGAAGAACAACAAAGATTTATTGTGAACAATTCTTGTTTTAACAATTAATTGATTAAGAGACAGTGTAGACGTATATTGTTTTTAATATGAATTAATATCGAAAAATGTGAAAGATTGTTGTTTGATTAAAGAAAATTATTTTATTGAATGAAAAATAATTTTAGGACTTAATAGTTATTTTTAAGTCATAGTTTGGATTTTTATTATTTAGTTATAGTATTAATCGTCTGTTTTATGTCATATTTAATATGACTATTATTTTAATGATTTTGTTTTGATAATTTTATTGATTGAATAATATCTATATGATAATAGAAATTGAAATTAGTGATCCTCACTAATTTACAGTTTTTATTCTGACTGAGAATCTGTTGAATTACCAGTAGATAGGCTATTGTGTGTGTTTCTAACTGAAACATGCCCAAACGTGATCCAAATTTTATAAAATTTGAGATCTTAGCATTTTCCAATATTTAGGATTTATTGTAATTTTCTAGAATTTTTGGGCATCAGAAAATATTTAGTGTATTTTCTATGGCCAGAGACTGCCTAATTGCGACGTTTCGGTTCGCATTTCGAGAAAACGAGATACATAGATACTTTTCTTATGCCACGAGGAATATTTGTGATTTTTGGGTGTGGGGTTATAATTAGAAATATTTTTGGAGTTTTTATTATTAAAACCCTAATATCTGCAGCTTGTAGCCTTGGTTGGCGAGCAGCGCCATAGCGAGACCACGAGATATTTTGGGCTAAGGGGAGATGTATCTAGCCACTAGAGGAGCTGAATGTGCTTTTAATGATGGCATTTACAAGTGTCAAGGTGTGATTGGTTGGTTAGTAAATGGTAGGAAGTTAGTTTAGTTGGTTTATGACTTAGTGAGTTAGTTTCTAACTAAATGAACCTTTCCTTCCCATTCTACCCCTGAAATTTCGTGGCCTCATCCTCATTACACACCAGCACCATTTTCCTCTTCCATTTGTGAAGAACTTGAAGAAAAACTTAGAGAAAGAAAGTTGTGATTTTGGGAGTTTTGAAGATTCAAGTGTGCATCTTTGCTTCCTTTCATCTCCACTCTTGTTCAATCTTCATCTCCACTCTTGGTAAGCTCCATAAATCTTTCCTCATCTCTCTTGGGTTCCATGATATGGGTTTTGAAGGTTTTAGGAACTATTCTTGAATTTTAGTGCTTGTTTTGGCTAGTATGGCATGTATAGTTTCATAACCCCTTATTTTCTTCCATGAATCCCTTTGATTTTGGTATTTTGAGTTTGGAAACCCTAACCCCCTTTGCTGGCCGAAACCATGGGGCTGTCCCAAGCTTTGTTCTTGGCTTGTTCTTGTCAATTTGGTGTTAGTTTTGAAGGTTTAGTAGTTGTATGTTTGGATCCTAGTCATATAACTATGTTTACAAGTTTTTGGAAAAATTGATTTGGTGAAAAGGGGGGGGCTGAACCGTGGCTCTCACATGATGTTAGGGGATGTTTTAATTTGATTTTTAAGTATGTTAGGTGTTAGGAAAAATTGGTTTAAGATGTAAAGATTTAAGTGTGATGGAATGATTTGTTTTGGAAATGAAAAAAAAAAATTGAAATTTGGAATTGTTTTTGGGTGACCAAAACCGTGACCCTAATATGATTGAGGGGATATGTTCTAAGTTGTTTTCAAAGTAATTTAAGTGTTGTGGAAGTTAGTTTTTGGTTAGAACTTTAAATCTATAAAGGTTTGTATGTTTGAAGCTTTGGAAAATTGTTTAAAAAAAAATGAATTTTGGGGCTGTTTGTGAGGCTTAAAAACAGTAACTTTTAAACATAATTTGGGTGAGTTAGAACTTGTTTTTAAGTGTCTTAAAGTGGTGAATAAGTTTGGTTTTGATAAGAAGTTTTGATTGAATGAAGTTTGTAAGATTTTGATGTTAAAAGATTTGAAAATTTGAAGTTGTTTTGGAGCTTTGAAACCGTGGCCTCCAATGATATTTTGTAACTTGTTCTTGACTTGTATTTATGCTTGAAAATAGTTGTAAAAGTGGTTGATGATTTGATTTAGTAAAACAATTCAAAGAAGTATGATTTTAACTCAAGGTTCTACTTCTCCTAGTCCTACTGTGGCACCTTCTTTGAGCGAAATTCAAGATCAATATAGTCAGATTTTGAAGCGATTACAATAGTCAACTCTACACCAGTCCAATTCCACACCTATATCTACACCTTCTGTTAATTCTGCCATCACGGCTCCAGTGGCTTTGAATACTATTTCTGCTCCACATTTTAGTAAGAAATCTGTCCTTTGGATCATAGACTCTGAAGCCACTGATCATATGACATATTCCATGAGTCTTTTTACCACATTTAAACACATTAACCTTGTCCCCATATCCCTTCCTACTGGTCATCAAACCTGTGCCACCATTTCAGGCACTATTTACTTGTCTCAAGACATTGTTTTGCACAATGTACTGTTTGTTCCTGATTTTCATTTAAATCTTGTTTCTGTCAATCGCCTCTTATAATTTCTTTCTTGCCATGTTGTATTTTATCCTGATCATTGTTCTATTTTGCAGAATTCTAACCAGAAGATGATTGGTAAGTTCAAAACAATTCTTGAAACATAAACTCAAACTTTTCCCAAAATCATACTTCTTTGAATTGTTTTACTAAATCAAATCATCAACAACTTTTACAACTATTTTCAAGCATAAATACAAGTCAAGAACAAGTTACAAAATATCATTGGAGGCCACGGTTTCAAAGCTCCAAAACAACTTCAAATTTTCAAATCTTTTAACATCAAAATCTTACAAACTTCATTCAATCAAAACTTCTTATCAAAACCAAACTTATTCACCACTTTAAGACACTTAAAAACAAGTTCTAACTCACCCAAATTATGTTTAAAAGTTACTGTTTTTAAGCCTCACAAACAGCCCCAAAATTCATTTTTTTTTTAAACAATTCTCCAAAGCTTCAAACATACAAACCTTTATAGATTTAAAGTTCTAACCAAAAACTAACTTCCACAACACTTAAATTACTTTGAAAACAACTTAGAACATACCCCCTCAATCATATTAGGGTCACGGTTTTGGTCACCCAAAAACAATTCCAAATTTCAATTTTTTTCATTTCCAAAACAAATCATTCCATCACACTTAAATCTTTACATCTTAAACCAATTTTTCCTAACACCTAACATACTTAAAAATCAAATTAAAACATCCCCTAACATCATGTGAGAGCCACGGTTCAACCCCCCCCTTTTCACCAAATCAATTTTTCCAAAAACTTGTAAACATAGTTATATGACTAGGATCCAAACATACCACTACTAAACCTTCAAAACTAACACCAAATTGACAAGAACAAGCCAAGAACAAAGCTTGGGACAGCCCCATGGTTTCGGCCAGCAAAGGGGGTTAGGGTTTCCAAACTCAAAATACCAAAATCAAAGGGATTCATGGAAGAAAATAAGGGGTTATGAAACTATACATGCCATACTAGCCAAAACAAGCACTAAAATTCAAGAATAGTTCCTAAAACCTTCAAAACCCATATCATGGAACCCAAGAGAGATGAGGAAAGATTTATGGAGCTTACCAAGAGTGGAGATGAAGATTGAACAAGAGTGGAGATGAAAGGAAGCAAAGATGCACACTTGAATCTTCAAAACTCCCAAAATCGCAACTTTCTTTCTCTAAGTTTTTTCTTCAAGTTCTTCACAAATGGAAGAGGAAAATGGTGCTGGTGTGTAATGAGGATGAGGCCACGAAATTTCAGGGGTAGAATGGGAAGGAAAGGTTCATTTAGTTAGAAACTAACTCACTAAGTCATAAACCAACTAAACTAACTTCCTACCATTTACTAACCAACCAATCACACCTTGACACTTGTAAATGCCATCATTAAAAGCACATTCAGCTCCCCTAGTGGCTAGATACATCTCCCCTTAGCCCAAAATATCTCAGGGTCTCGCTATAGCGTTCGCCAGCTCAGCCAGGGTCTTGGCGTTTGCCGTATATTAGGGTTTTAATAATAAAAACTCGAAAAATATTTCTAATTATAACCCCACACCCAAAAATCACAAATATTCCTCGTGGCATAAGAAAAGTATCTATGTATCTCGTTTTCAGAAATGCGAACCTAAACGTCGCAATTAGGTAGTCTGCCATAGAAAATACACTAAATATTTTCTGATGCCCAAAAATTCTAGAAAAATTACAATAAATCCTAAATATTGGAAAATGCTAAGATCTCAAAGTTTATAAAATTTGGATCACGTTTGGGCATGTTTCAGTTAGAAACACACACAATAGCCTATCTACAGTAATTCAATGAAATTCTCGCGTAATAAAAGCGTAAATTAGTGAGGATCACTAATTTCAATTTCTCTTATCATATAGATATTATTCAATCAATAAAATTATCAAAACAAAATCATTAAAATAATAGTCATATTAAATATGACATAAAACAGACGATTAATACTATAACTAAATAATAAAAATCCAAACTATGACTTAAAAATAACTATTAAGTCCTAAAATTATTTTTCATTCAATAAAATAATTTTCTTTAATCAAACAACAATCTTCCACATTTTTCGATATTAATTCATATTAAAAACAGTATACGTCTACACTGTCTCTTAATCTGAATTAATTGTTAAAACAGTAAATTGTTCACAATAAATCTTTGTTGTTCTTCATACTTTTAACAAACCATTGAGGTCATGACTCTCTATGATTTATTTTCAAGTAGTTGGAACTACAAAATAATTTTCATAAAAATTGGGATGTTACATTACCACCCTCCTTAAAAAAAAATTTCGTCCTCGAAAATTAACTTATAAACCAAAACAAAACCAAAATGATGAAAAGTCATAACTTAATACTAAACATATCATAAATATGAACTTTGAAATTTAATACAACATAATAATTTTTCACTCAATAATCAAACACAAAGCATACATTTTATTCATATATCCTTACTAAAGTAAGGCACTACATCATCAACTTAAGCGTTTACAAAACACAATCTTGCACGTCCATGTTGAAGAAGTTCGCGAATGACGCTTTATTCCAATCTACGATCACGAACACAATCACAAACACGGTCACGAACACGTCTGATCACGAACACGCACGATCCACGAACATAGCCACGGCGACAACGGGTTACGGCTACATGCTCACATCTACGAAACTCTAAAACCTTCCGGAACCGCGGTTTGGAATCATGAAGACAGAGGAGGATTGCCACAATTAACAACCACAAAATCACTAACAACATTATTACATTCAGAAATGTGAGAGGATCCATCACAAAAATCATCCTAAGGCTCGCGGTTTGCGGGAGAAACAAGAAGATGAAGGTTTGGTTTTCTCACACAAAAACTCACCACACTTCAAACTAAGAATGAAAACAAACTCCTATCCCCTTATATATAAGTGTGGTTGGCCAATGGTCAAAGAAAATAAGATAACTCACAAGAAAAGATAAGGAAGGAATCTTATGATTACTCTCCACTAAAACCAACACCAATAATAGACTCACATCCCCCCTTGTTAATGAGACGAAACTAGCAAGAAAGAAAGGAAGGAAAAGTGACCCCTACCCAAAATTCTATTAAGCCCTCAATGTGTTAAAGAACAAAGAGACCGTGGGATAGGATTCTTTAAAATGTCCAATCAATAGTCATCATGCACCATATTCCTTCCCCTAAGTCTCACCTACTCCAAAATGTTCTCTTGACTTAGCCCTCATGGTTTCTGCATCGCACCAATTTGCAGTGTTAGGGTAATCGCGTAATCGGTTGCTTGGTTAGTGACCAATCATGTAAAATAAATTATCAAGAGAAATTTAATTCAACGCGCTCTAAAATATTCGCGTATAAGAAATACGCTCACAAAATAATCACATTAATAATTTCACGAATAATCACAATAACATATATCATAATACCAAAATATAATAAAAATTTGGATTTTGGAATCTAATATAATACTAAAATACGTCACAGAGTTAAAACACTTATGTGGTCTATATTTAGAACCACGCGCACACAGATAATACGATAATTATAGCGTCACCTATGGATAATCTCTCTCGTAAATCTCGGCCCGCTCAGCTCCATTGTGTCGCATTTCCTGGGATGAAGTCTTCAGATGATGAGTTCTCTGATCTACTTGGGGTGTAGACACCTTCCGTAGTGGTTGGTCTTGTAGTTTCAACATTGTCGACAATCGACTCAGCTCGTGGTACTTTGCAGTCTCTGGATAGATATCCCAATTCCTTGCAGTTAAAGCATAATCCTTCCGTGGTTGGATTACTGTTAACGTTGTGCTCCTCATCTTCACCATTGAAGTAGTGCGTCTTCGGCTATCGATACTTGTGATTCCCTCTTTTGTCTACCATGTAGACATATCCTTCAATAGTTGGGCATGCAACCTTCGCAGCATCCACATCTGGCAATTGATAGTCCTTAGAAATATGTCCTGGCTACTTGCAGTCACAGCATAGTCGGTCCTTCGATGAGTATTCTTCAGCTAACTGTTTCTTGCTTCCACATTGATGACAGTTCCACTTCAACTCCTGGCCATTCCCAATAGCCTATGCCACAAGACAATCCTGGCTGTGGTCATTTCCCTGAAGATGGAAATAAAATGTTCCTTGTTGTTGTCTTCATCTTTGTTTGGTCCAGGATAATCCGCCTAATCGACCTTCCAATAGCTTGCTCCTCCGTTCGTTGTCTTAGCCAATCATGTTGATTCTTCACGATGTCCGTTGTGCGGCGATAATTGCTATTCAGGACTATCACTCGAATTACGTGATTCACGTCTAAGTTACAAGCTCTAGAGAGAGACTTGTTCGTCCGAAGGCATCAATTTCTCTGAAGTAAACTAACCAAAATCCCACAACAAATTCAATCATCTGAGATGATCGCACACAATTTCACACAATATCACACCTGTTTCAACTAGGAAACATTACAAACAATCACAAACAAAGTTCACATAACCTAGGCATAACAAACTTATACCCGACAATTCCCAAAAAACTAGGCCAACTTAGACAAAGCGGTCCTTAGAACCGAATCAAGCCTGATACCACTTAATGTAACACCCGATTTGAGCGCCATCTTGTAACCCAATCTAATCTTGAAAACATTTAATGCTTGTATGCTTTCGGTTAAAGAGTACTCTTATGTATTTACGCAATGGAAAACAGGAGTAAATTTTTTCTTTTTCATATTCTTTCCTTTGAAACCCTTTTCAAAATGAGACATAGAGTACTACAGTTTTCTAAATGATGTCAATTCAAACTTTTGCAATTATCAGAGTATAATGCATCACAAATAATACTTCACATAACATAATCATTTCGCACCAAGGCGAGGTTCTCTGAAAAGAGTAATTACGAAACACTCAATACAAAATCCTAAGCTAAGCTGGCTGACAACTATAACTCTTCGAGACTTATTTCGAAGATCAAACACGAAGTACTCAGAGGAATCTTCCTCCACTGGCTCAATCTTCAATGCTCCTAAAAGGCGAAGCTGCAACAGCTACCGAACTCCATCTGGAAGTGACGTCCATAAGGACATCCAATCCAACAACAGTGCAAGGGTAAATCCTTTGTCCACGAGTTTATCATAGGCTATGTCGCATGCAAACGATATATACATATATAATACAACAACACTCTTTTATTTACATATACATACTTAATAGACCGCACACAATCAGCATGGTATATCAAGCATGGCATGTGAGCAAACAAAACAACCAACAGATCAACAATCAAGTCACTACAATATCAACCATTGCATGTGAGCAGGCAAGTCTATCAACAGATAAGTGATCAAGTCATCACAATATCCAATTCATCAACAATTCCTCACATATCATAAATGCGGTTAGCTATGCATGTCAATGCGATATGGCTAGTTGTGTATACACTGCGACCTTAAACAAGGTCGCAGAGACGAGGAACTTTATTTCCCAACGCCCAAATCAACTCCCTACCAAGGGTATTGCCACAAAGGCTTGCCACACATTAGGCTTTACGCCACACGGGCATGCGGTGACAACTCGTCCTTTTGAAGTCCTGAAGACAATCAAACGCTCAGTGTCGATGCTCAATGGTCGATATACATCCAAACAAATTCAACAACATGGCATGCTCACCGTAGGGAGCGCGAGTAATGTTTTAATTAATCAATGCGGATCGACGACACCTCAACTCACTCACTCTACTTAGTGAATTTTCATGCTTCCAATTCTTATATTACCTAGGTGAGGTTGTACCAAAATAAATCACTCATTTAGCTTTGGGTCATTGGAACCCGAGTTTCATCAAATTCTTTATCTAGCATGGTTCCATTTCTACTTATCTATAAGCTTAGGCTAGTCATACTACAACCCTCATGCTTATTTTTAAACCAAAATACCTTTAACAATTACTTAGAGTGCAAACACAGGACACAAAGTCCGGGTGCTCAGTGCGAACAGCTAGTCTTAATCTCGGATCGGAACTACAGGCACGTAATGCGAACACTAGGCTCAACTTTTAGGTTAAGGTACTAGGCACGCCATACGGAACACTAGGTCCAATCCTTAATCAAGAAAAAGCGCACGCATAGATGATAAGTCCCAAAGACAGACACATAGTCCATATGCTCAATAGGAACACTAGGTTCCCTATGTTTTGATCTTTCAAAAAAAAACTCGATCTTTGAACTCTCTTTCTCTATTCTTATATCACTCCTATGTATCTGAAAATACTCTTTTAGTTCTAGGTCGTTGAAACCCTAGTTGTGTTAAATAACACACTGGAAGAATTCCCAGGAAAGAGAGGTGGTGCGAACACTCTTAATTACCAAGTCTTTCCTAGCCAGAATTTCCCAGGCGCATCATTTAACTCAACCGTTTTCGCAAATCGTACTATTTATTTCAACTTCTTTTTTTTCTACTATCGTTCCATTGAAATTTCCTTGCAAGCTTTAGCTAGTTATACTAAAACCCTCACGCTTACTTTTAACTCAAATGCCCTTAACAATTTGCTTACGAAATCAGAATTCGGCTTGTGAAATCGCATCAGATTTACCGATGTAAATCGTCAACCAATAGCAGTCGATCAACGCATTATTAATTAATCCATCATCAACAACAATATTTTCATATTCCAAGTCAATACCAAATTCCATTTAAATCCTACTTGATTCATGGAAAACAACATCAATCATAATGCCTCACAGTACAACGACATGCTATAGCATTTCAACAAAGATATAACAATTCAATAGGCTACAACATGCTCCACGGTTTCATCAACTTCAAGTCTAATCAAATCACTCAAACAAGATTTAAGTCACGCAATACAATTCAATTTGCCACGCAGGGCCAAAAGCATGCTACAACATTTCCAACAACACATAAAAGTACTACAAGTACTACCACACTATCAAACAATCAAACAAGCAACAAACAAGGCGAAAAGCCCAAACTCATTATATAAGAATTTCCCTTACCTTGGGCGCTTTAACAATCCAAGCAAGGTAATCCGAAATAATCGTCAAGTCGCACTTGTGTGGCGTACCTTAAGCCACGAACCTTAACAACACAAACTTAACTAAATTAGAAGTAAAACTTAGCTCTAATGCCTCTAGGGCCGCTCCGGCTTAGGCATCCTAAAGCCTAGGAATTACTTGACTTAATCCCTAATTGGTGCTATCTAGCCATATGCCAAGGTACATATTCAAACCATGCAAGTTTTGAAACTTTTTCAAAAGCTAAGCACTTAGAAAATATCAAAACCCAAAACTTACCAATTGGAATAGTGTTTTTACCAAATGAATAGTGTTTTGCCAACTTTGAACCATTTTTCAAAGCTCTAAAACATGTCACAAAATTCTAGAAACAATTCTATTACAAGTTCAAAACAATTCTTGAAACATAAACTCGTATTATATATGTATATATCGTTTGCATGCGACATAGCCTATGATAAACTCGTGGACAAAGGATTTACCCTTGCACTGTTGTTGGATTGGATGTCCTTATGGACGTCACTTCCAGATGGAGTTCGGTAGCTGTTGCAGCTTCGCCTTTTAGGAGCATTGAAGATTGAGCCAGTGGAGGAAGATTCCTTTGAGTACTTCGTGTTTGATCTTCTGAAATTGTTTCTCGATAAGAGTTATAGTTGTCGGCCACCTTAGCTTAGGATTTTGTATTGATTGTTTAAGTAATTACTCTTTTCAGAGAACCTCGCCTTAGTGCGAAATGATTATGTTATGTGAAGTATTATTTGTGATGCATTATACTCGATAATTGCAAAAGTTTGAATTGACATCATTTAGAAAAGCGTAGTACTCTATGTCTCATTTTGAAAAGGGTTTCAAAGGAAAGAATATGAAAAAGAAAAAAAATTACTCCTGTTTTCCATTGCGAAATACATAAGAGTACTCTTTAACTAAAGCATACAAGCATTAAATGTTTTCAGCATTAGATTGGGTTACCTGATGGCGCTCAGAAATCGGGTGTTACATTAAGTGGTATCGAGCGATTCGGTTCTAACCGGACCGCTTTGTCTAAGCTGGCCTAGATTTTTGGGAATTGTCGGGTATAATTTTGTTATGCCTAGGTTATGTGAACTTTGTTTGTGATTGTTTGTAATGTTTCCTAGTTGAAACAGGTGTGATATTGTGTGAAATTGTGTGCGATCATCTCAGATGATTGAATTTGTTGTGGGGATTTTGGTTAGTTTACTTCGTAGAAATTCGATGCCTTCGGGACGAACAAGTCTCTCTCTAGAGCTTGTAACTTAGACGTGAATCACGTAATTCGAGTGATAGTCTGAATAGCAATTACTGTCGCACAACGGATTACTGTGAAGAATCAACACGATTGGCTAAGACAACGAACGGAGGAGCAAGCTATTGGAAGGTCAGTTAGGCCAGATTATCTGGACCAAACAAAGATGAAGACAACAACAAGGAACATTTTATTTCCATCTTGGAAATGACCACGAGGATTGTCTTGTGGCATAGGCTATTGGGAATGGCCAGGAGTTGAAGTGGAACCGCTATCAATGTGGAAGCAAGAAACGATTAATTTGAAGAATACTCATCGAAGGACCGACTATCTTTGTATCGCAAGTAGCCAGGACATATTTCTAAGGACTATCAATTGCGGATGTGGATCTGCGAAGGTTGCATGCCCAACTCTTTGAAGGATATGTCTACATGGTAGACAAAAGAGGGAATCACAAGTATCGATAGCCGAAGACGCACTACTTCAACGGTGAAGATGAGGAGCACAACGTTAACAGTAATCCAACCACGGAAGGATTATGCTTTAAATGCAAGGAATTGGGATATCTATCCAGAGACTGCAAAGTACCACGAGCTGAGTCGATTGTCGACAATGTTGAAACTACAAGACCAACCACTACGGAAGGTGTCTACACCCCAAGTAGATCAGAGAACTCATCATCTGAAGACTTCATCCCAGGAAATGCGACACAATGGAGCTGAGCGGGCCGAGATTTACAAGAGAGATTATCCATAGGTGACGCTATAATTATCGTATTATGGTGTGTGCGTGGTTCTAAATATAGAACACATAAGTGTTTTAACTCTATGACGTATTTTAGTATTATATTAGATTCCAAAATCCAAATTTTTATTATATTTTGGTATTATGATATATGTTATTGTGATTATTCGTGAAATTATTAATGTGATTATTTTGTGAGCGTATTTCTTATACGCGAATATTTTAGAGCGCGTTGAATTAAATTTCTCTTGATAATTTATTTTACATGATTGGTCACCAACCAAGCAACCCATTCTGCGATTACCTAACACTTTGCAAATTGGTGCGATCACGAAACCATGAGGGCTAAGTCAAGAGAACATTTTGGAGTAGGTGAGACTTAGGGAAGGAATATGGTGCATGATGACTATTGATTGGACATTTTAAAGAATCCTATCCCACCTTGTCTTTGTTCTTAAACACATTGAGGGCTTAATAGAATTTTGGGTAGGGTCACTTTTCCTTCCTTTCTTTCTTGCTAGTTTCGTCTCATTAACAAGGGGGGATGTGAGTCTATTATTGGTGTTGGTTTTAGTGGAGAGTAATCATAAGATTCCTTCCTTATCTTTTCTTGTGAGTTATCTTATTTTCTTTGACCATTGGCCAACCACACTTATATATAAGGGGAGAGGAGTTTGTTTTCATTCTTAGTTTGAAGTGTGGTGAGTTTTGTGTGAGAAAAACCAAACCTTCATCTTCTTGTTTCTCCTGCAAACCGCGAGCCTTAGGATGATTTTTGTGATGGATCCTCTCACATTTCTGAATGTAATAATGTTGTTAGTGATTTTGTGGTTGTTAATGGTGGCAGTCCTCCTCTGTCTTCATGATAGCAAACCGCGGGTTCGGAAGGTTTTAGAGTTTCGTAGATGTGAGCATGTAGCCGTAACCTGTCGTCGTGGGCTATGTTCGTGGATCGTGCGTGTTCGTGACTGTACGTGTTCGTGACCGTGTTTGTGATTGTGTTCGTGATCGTAGATTGGAATAAAGCGTCATTCGCGAGAACTTCTTCAACATGGACGCAAAGATTGTGTTTTGTAAATGTTTAAGTTGATGATGTAGTGCCTTACTTTAGTAAGGATATATGAATAAAATGTATGCTTTGTGTTTGATTATTGAGTGAAAAATTATTATGTTGTATTAAATTTCAAAGTTCATATTTATGATATGTTTAGTATTAAGTTATGACTTTTCATCATTTTGGTTTTGTTTTGGTTTATAAGTTAATTTTCGAGGACGAAAATTTTTTTAAGGAGGGTGGTAATGTAACATCCCAATTTTTATGAAAATTATTTTGTAGTTCCAACTACTTGAAAATAAATCGTAGAGAGTCATGACCTCAATGGTTTGTTAAAAGTATGAAGAACAACAAAGATTTATTGTGAACAATTTACTGTTTTAACAATTAATTCAGATTAAGAGACAGTGTAGACGTATACTGTTTTTAATATGAATTAATATCGAAAAATGTGAAAGATTGTTGTTTGATTAAAGAAAATTATTTTATTGAATGAAAAATAATTTTAGGACTTAATAGTTATTTTTAAGTCATAGTTTGGATTTTTATTATTTAGTTATAGTATTAATCGTCTGTTTTATGTCATATTTAATATGACTATTATTTTAATGATTTTGTTTTGATAATTTTATTGATTGAATAATATCTATATGATAAGAGAAATTGAAATTAGTGATCCTCACTAATTTACGCTTTTATTACTGCGAGAATTCTGTTGAATTACGGTAGATAGGCTATTGTGTGTGTTTCTAACTAAAACAAGCCCAAACGTGATCCAAATTTTATAAAATTTCAGATCTTAGCATTTTCCAATATTTAGGATTTATTGTAATTTTTCTAGAATTTTGGGCATCAGAAAATATTTAGTGTATTTTCTATGGCCGAGATCGCTTAATTGCGACGTTTGGTTCGCATTTGAGAAAACGAGATACATAGATACTTTTCTTATGCCACGAGGAATATTTGTGATTTTTGGGTGTGGGGTTATAATTAGAAATATTTTGGAGTTTTTATTATTAAAACCCTAATATACGTAAACGCCACAGTTGAGCGAGAACGCCATAGCGAGACCCCGAGATATTTTGGGCTAAGGGGAGATGTATCTAGCCACTAGGGGAGCTGAATGTGCTTTTAATGATGGCATTTACAAGTGTCAAGGTGTGATTGGTTGGTTAGTAAATGGTAGGAAGTTAGTTTAGTTGGTTTATGACTTAGTGAGTTAGTTTCTAACTAAATGAACCTTTCCTTCCCATTATACCCCTGAAATTTCGTGGCCTCATCCTCATTACACACCAGCACCATTTTCCTCTTCCATTTGTGAAGAACTTGAAGAAAAAACTTAGAGAAAGAAAGTTGTGATTTTGGGAGTTTTGAAGATTCAAGTGTGCATCTTTGCTTCCTTTCATCTCCACTCTTGTTCAATCTTCATCTCCACTCATGGTAAGCTCCATAAATCTTTCCTCATCTCTCTTGGGTTCCATGATATGGGTTTTGAAGGTTTTAGGAACTATTCTTGAATTTTAGTGCTTGTTTTGGCTAGTATGGCATGTATAGTTTCATAACCCCTTATTTTCTTCCATGAATCCCTTTGATTTTGGTATTTTGAGTTTGGAAACCCTAACCCCTTTGCTGGCGAAACCATGGGGCGGTCCCAAGCTTTGTTCTTGGCTTGTTCTTGTCAATTTGGTGTTAGTTTTGAAGGTTTAGTAGTTGTATGTTTGGATCCTAGTCATATAACTATGTTTACAAGTTTTTGGAAAAATTGATTTGGTGAAAAGGGGGGGGCTGAACCGTGGCTCTCACATGATGTTAGGGGATGTTTTAATTTGATTTTTAAGTATGTTAGGTGTTAGGAAAAATTGGTTTAAGATGTAAAGATTTAAGTGTGATGGAATGATTTGTTTTGGAAATGAAAAAAAAATTGAAATTTGGAATTGTTTTGGGTGACCAAAACCGTGACCCTAATATGATTGAGGGGGTATGTTCTAAGTTGTTTTCAAAGTAATTTAAGTGTTGTGGAAGTTAGTTTTTGGTTAGAACTTTAAATCTATAAAGGTTTGTATGTTTGAAGCTTTGGAAAATTGTTTAAAAAAAAAAATGAATTTTGGGGCTGTTTGTGAGGCTTAAAAACAGTAACTTTTAAACATAATTTGGGTGAGTTAGAACTTGTTTTTAAGTGTCTTAAAGTGGTGAATAAGTTTGGTTTTGATAAGAAGTTTTGATTGAATGAAGTTTGTAAGATTTTGATGTTAAAAGATTTGAAAATTTGAAGTTGTTTTGGAGCTTTGAAACCGTGGCCTCCAATGATATTTTGTAACTTGTTCTTGACTTGTATTTATGCTTGAAAATAGTTGTAAAAGTGGTTGATGATTTGATTTAGTAAAACAATTCAAAGAAGTATGATTTTGGGAAAAGTTTGAGTTTATGTTTCAAGAATTGTTTTGAACTTGTAATAGAATTGTTTCTAGAATTTTGTGACATGTTTTAGAGCTTTGAAAAATGGTTCAAAGTTGGCAAAACACTATTCATTTGGTAAAAACACTATTCCAATTGGTAAGTTTTGGGTTTTGATATTTTCTAAGTGCTTAGCTTTTGAAAAAGTTTCAAAACTTGCATGGTTTGAATATGTACCTTGGCATATGGCTAGATAGCACCAATTAGGGATTAAGTCAAGTAATTCCTAGGCTTTAGGATGCCTAAGCCGTGGCTGCCCTAGGGGCATTAGGACTAAGTTTTAGTTCTAATTTAGTTAAGTTTTTGTTGTTAAGGTTAGTGCTTAAGATGCTGGCAGTGCGACTTGACGATTATTTCGGATTACCTTGCTTGGATTGTTAAAGCGCCCAAGGTAAGGGAAATTCTTATATAATGAGTTTGGGCTTTTAGCCTTGTTTGTTGCTTGTTTGATTGTTTGATAGTGTGGTAGTACTTGTAGTACTTTTATGTGTTGTTGGAAATGTTGTAGCATGCTTTTGGCCCTGCGTGGCAAATTGAATTGTATTGCGGGACTTAAATCTTGTTTGAGTGAGTTGATTAGACTTGAAGGTGGTGAAGCTGTGAAGCATGTTGTAGCCTATTGAATTGTTATATCTTTGTTGAAATGCTATAGCATGTCGTTGGCCCTGTGAGGCATTATGATTGATGTTGTTTTCCTTGAATCAAGTAGGATTTAAATGGAATTTGGTATTGACTTGGAATATGAAAATATTGTTGTTGATGATGGATTAATTAATAATGCGTTGATCGACTGCTATTGGTTGACGATTTACATCGGTAAATCTGATGCGATTTCACAAGCCGAATTCTGATTTCGTAAGCAAATTGTTAAGGGCATTTGAGTTAAAAGTAAGCGTGAGGGTTTTAGTATAACTAGTTAAAGCTTGCAAGGAAATTTCAATGGAACGATAATAGAAAAAAAAGAAGTTGAAATAAATAGTACGATTTGCGAAAACGGTTGAGTTAAATGATGCGCCTGGGAAATTCTGGCTAGGAAAGACTTGGTAATTAAGAGTGTTCGCACCACCTCTCTTTCTTGGGAATTCTTCCAGTGTGTTATTTAACACAACTAGGGTTTCAACGACCTAGAACTAAAAGAGTATTTTCAGATACATAGGAGTGATATAAGAATAGAGAAAGAGAGTTCAAAGATCGAGTTTTTTTTTGAAAGATCAAAACATAGGGAACCTAGTGTTCCTATTGAGCATATGGACTATGTGTCTGTCTTTGGGACTTCTTGTCCCGCTTATGCGTGCGCTTTTTCTTGATTAAGGATTGGACCTAGTGTTCCGTATGGCGTGTCTAGTACCTTAACCTAAAAGTTGAGCCTACTCTTCCGCATTACGTGCCTAGAGTTCTGATCTGAGATTAAGACTAGCGTTCATGATTGAGCACCGGACTTTGTGTCCTGTGTTTGCACTCTAAGTAATTGTTAAAGGTATTTTGGTTTAAAAATAAGCATGAGGGTTGTAGTATGACTAGCCTAAGCTTATAGATAAGTAGAAATGGAACCATGCTAGATAAAGAATTTGATGAAACTCGGGTTCCAATGACCCAAAGCTAAATGAGTGATTTATTTTGGTACAACCTCACCTAGGTAATATAAGAATTGGAAGCATGAAAATTCACTAAGTAGAGTGAGTGAGTTGAGGTGTCGTCGATCCGCATTGATTAATTAAAACATTACTCGCGCTCCTACGGTGAGCATGCCATGTTGTTGAATTTGTTTGGATGTATATCGACCATTGAGCATCGACACTCGGGCGTTTGATTGTCTTGAGGACTTCAAAAGGACGAGTTGTCCTTTGCATGCCCGTGTGGCGTAAAGCCTAATGTGTGGCAAGCCTTTGTGGCAATACCCTTGGTAGGAGTTGATTTGGGCGTTGGGAAATAAAGTTCCTCGTCTCTGTGACCTTGTTTAAGGCTGCGGTGTATACACAAACTAGCCATCTTGCATTGACATGCATAGCTAACCGCATTTATGATATGTGAGGAATTGTTGATGAATTGGATATTGTGATGACTTGATCACTTATCTGTTGATAGACTTGCCTGCTCACATGCAATGGTTGATATTGTAGTGACTTGATTGTTGATCTGTTGGTTGTTTTGTTTGCTCACATGCCATGCTTGATATACCATGCTGATTGTGTGCGGTCTATTAAGTATGTATATGTAAATAAAAGAGTGTTGTTGTATTATATATGTATATATCGTTTGCATGCGACATAGCCTATGATAAACTCGTGGACAAAGGATTTACCCTTGCACTGTTGTTGGATTGGATGTCCTTATGGACGTCACTTCCAGATGGAGTTCGGTAGCTGTTGCAGCTTCGCCTTTTAGGAGCATTGAAGATTGAGCCAGTGGAGGAAGATTCCTCACGAGTACTTCGTGTTTGATCTTCTTGTTTGTTTCTCGATAAGAGTTATAGTTGTCGACGACTTAGCTTAGGATTTTGTATTGAGTGTTTCGTAATTACTCTTTTCAGAGAACCTCGCCTTGGTGCGAAATGATTATGTTATGTGAAGTATTATTTGTGATGCATTATACTCTGATAATTGCAAAAGTTTGAATTGACATCATTTAGAAAACTGTAGTACTCTATGTCTCATTTTGAAAAGGGTTTCAAAGGAAAGAATATGAAAAAGAAAAAAAATATTTACTCCTGTTTTTCCATTGCGAAATACATAAGAGTACTCTTTAACCGAAAGCATACAAGCATTAAATGTTTTCAGCATTAGATTGGGTTGCACAGTAGCGCTCCGAAATCGGGGTGTTACAACTAGATTTCTAGTGTTGCATTTCAATATGATTTAATTTAGTATACTGTTGAATTACCTCCCTTGGAAGATGAGTACAAGGAGATGTCTGCTGTTTATTTATTTAATTTGAATTGATGTAGTGTGACGCCACCAGGAATGATAGACCCAACCCCTTTTTGCTTGAGTAGCCTTAATTTTAACTACTAGATTTCTAGTATTGAATTTCAACATGATTTAATATAGTATATTGTTGAGTTACCTCCCTTAGAAGATGAGTACAAGGAGAGGTTTGCTTACTGTTTTGTGTTTTGATTTAATATAGTTTTGGTAATGTTATATTAGTTATGCGTTAGCTTATTGTTTCGTGTTGTATTTGATTGTTTTATGTAGCGGGGGTATTGTTGATGGTCATTATATTGGGCAACAACACTGTAGTTTTTATTAGCGAATGTGTTCTTGCTCGATGTAGAGGCAATTTACAGTAACCTTGTTACACAAAATGATCAGTATGCCCAAACTTGGTGGATCATTTAGTGTATTTTAGAATTTAGTAGTTAATTGATTCTTGTACAAAAAATATAGCTGGTTTGTTTTGACCACTTTTTAAAAACAAATCCGTTTATGTGAGGATCCCTATGAGCTGATTTTGATAGGGGTTGTGACCACACACTTAGTTATCCATAGCCATCTGCGGCAAGACCTGAGGTAATAGAGTTATTCTCTGTGGAGAAACAACTTATGTTCTCACCGGAGGTAATCTGAGAGCCTATAATTTGTTTCACCACAGAGAATAACTCTATTACCTCAGGTCTTAACGCAGACGGTAACTAATGGTCACAATTCCCATCAAAATCAGCTCCTAGGGGTTCACATATGAAATGATTTGTTTTCAAAGTAATGCCTTGAGGAAGTGATAGGGGAAATGATGATGTTCTCCTATTGCCATTCCCTTAAAGGCGTTACTGGGGTCTGCTACTAGCTCTTGTTTTATTATTGTCTGCTATTGTGATATCTTTAAGACATTCACAAATTAATAACTTGTGTTCCTATTCTCCAGAAAATGGACAATCGCGGTTATCCCCTAAATCGTAGTTGGGTATATGACAGACTTAATTCTGGTAGAGGGGGGTTGAAACAAAGATTCTTAAAGGGGGTTAAGGAGTTCATAAAGCAGGCTAGTTCACAACCTCAGGTTGCAAGCAAGTGTGGAATTAGATGTCCATGTCTCAAGTGCATGTGCAGAAGCATACTATCTGCTGCTCAAATCAAAGTCCACTTGGGTAGGGTTGGATTCCAGCCAAATTATTGGTATTGGTCTGAACACGGTGAAGAAGTGCCGCATATCGATCCGAGTAATGTGCCAACTGGTGGTGGAGATGATGTTAACGATGATCCATTCCTTAACATGCAACATATGGTGGACGATATCTTCGGGCCCAACTATGACTTCGAAGGTATGGGGGACGATGGCAATGAGGAAGACGAGGAAGAGATTTTTGAGGAGCCTCCAAATAAGGACGCACAAGACTTCTATGATTTGCTATTTGCTGCAAACCAGCCATTATACGAGGGGGCTTCGGAATCTAAACTTTCGATTTGTGTCAAACTTTTGGCATGCAAATCACATTGGAATGTTCCTCAAAAGTGTATTGATTTCTTTGTAAGCATGCTTGTAGCCGTGTGTCCTTCAAAAGATGCATTGCCGAAAAATTATTACCAAGCACAAAGATTGGTGAGCATGCTAGGTTTGAAGTCTGAGCAAATTGATTGTTATTGAAATGGGTGCATGTTGTACTAGAAAGACAATGAAAATGATCGAGATTGTAAGTTTTGTAATGAACCATGATATCTTCCTCGTAAGATCGGGATGGGTAAGCATAAAGACGTTCCAGTAAAGAGAATGTTCTACTTGTCAATCACTTCTCGGTTGAAAAGACTATATGGGTCAACGGAGATTGCAGCTCAAATGAGATGGCATCATCAAAATAGATTTAGTTCAGGCGTTTTACGCCATCCATCTGATTGGGAAGCTTGGAAGCATTTTGATTTGATGTATCCGGACTTTACAAATGAACCACGAAATGTAAGGCTTGGTTTATGCTATGATGGATTCACACCTTACGTGCAAGCTTCTTCAACCGCATATTCATGTTGGCCAGTTGTTGTGACCCCGTATAATCTCCCTCCTGAAATGTGCATGACTAAACCGTTTATGTTTTTGACGTGCCTCATACCTGGACCACATAATCCTAAAGCAAAAATAGATGTGTTCTTACAACCTTTAATAGATGAGCTTCAGCAATTGTGGAGTGATGGTGCTTTGACTTATGATATCTCCACGAAGCAAAACTTTGTAATGAGGGCAACCTTGACGTGGACAATTAATGATTTTACCGCCTATGGTATGTTGTCCGGGTGGGGCACTCAAGGTAAATTGGCATGTCCCATATGTATGAACGACACAAAGTCTTTTAGGCTAAAATATGGAGGGAAAAACTCATGGTTTGACTATCACCGTCGATTCTTACCACCTGATCATATCTTCAGAAGAAGTAGAAAGGGGTTCACAAAAAAGAGGGTTGAAAAAGATGGGCCGCCTAATGTATTGACAGGGGATAAAATATGGAATTCGGTGCATGCACTACCATATGTGCCAGTGGATGGAGTTCCCAAGATACCTGGCTATGGAGTTACTCACAATTGGGTGAAATGGAGTATCTTTTGGGACCTTCCGTACTGGAAAGATAATTTGTTAAGGCACAACATAGATGTGATGCACATAGAGAAAAATGTCTTCGATAATGTGTTCAACACAGTCAAGAATGATAAAGACAAAACAAAGGACAATGAAAAAGTGAAAAGTGGACTTGCCCTCATTTCAGGCGCGTAGTGACTTGGAATTGGTCCCAAATAACAATGGAAAAATGACAAAACCTAAGGCAACTTACTGTCTATCTTCTGATGAGGCAAAGAAAGTATGTAAATGGATTAAGGAGCTTAAGATGCCAGATGGGTATGCTTCAAACTTGGCTAGCTGTGTGAATGTTAACACCGGCAGAATGCATGGGATGAAAAGTCATGACTGTCACGTTTTTATGGAGTGTTTACTCCCATTTGTATTTAGTTCACTGCCTGACTTTATGTAGAAACCACTTACAGAATTGAGTCAATTCTTTAAGGCCCTATGCAATAATACCTCGAGACTTGATGAATTGATTAATTGAATGAAAACATTTCGTTGATCATATGCAAACTTGAAAGAAACTTCCCACCAGTAGTATTTGATTCGATGGAACATATACTAGTCCATCTCCCACATGAGGCAAGGCTTGGTGGTCCAGTTCAATATCGATAGATGTATCCATTTGAAAGGTACATTACCATTCTCTTTTGTTTCCTTCTCCTACTTAAAATTTTTCTATATTGGTACTCCAATGTACGATATTATTTTTTTCAGAATGATGGGTGATTTTAAGCAGTCAGTAAAAAACAAGGCCAGAGTAGAAGGGTCAATATGCAATGCCTACTTACACAGGGAGACAATATATTTTTGTTCCCACTATTTCAAAACAATATCATTGTGCCACAAGTCAACGTAATGAAGCTATAAGGTTGGATGATGACGTGACATCAACACTGTCGATTGGCAACCAACTTGGATGTCCTAGTGGGCAACATGAAATACGTTGGTTGAGTGATAACATGAAACTAAACATATACTCTGTATTTACCAAATATATCTTTGATGGATTCTAATCTTTTACTGACAGTGGTTTTTTGCAATATCACTCCATTAATGAGGAAGATCCATCAGCTCAAACTCGTATATATGGGGAATTTCCAGAATGGTTTTGGGCCTATGTAAGTGACTCCACGAGGGGTTTGGCTAACACTTTGTAGTAAAAAATTACATAACATGTTAACCTTATTGTGAATTTATTGTTTGAATAGGTTACTAATCCGGCAAGTGGCATGAGTGATCCCAACTTGATATCATTAGCCTGGGGTCCAGAGTCAAGGGCCATAAGTTGGCACAAATATTTCATCAATGGGTACAAATTTCACACACACTCTTGGTGTAACACGCGTATTTTTACAGTACGTTAGTGAACGTTATTTAGTGTAATTTTGTCGTATTTACGCTATAATAAAGCAATTTCTTGTTCCCTAAGAAAGCGTATTAATTACATCAAGATCAAATTAAATTTGAGAATTAATATTTTATATTAATCCACGGTTTGAAAATCATCGAAAAATTCTAACGAAATTTAAATCGCATTTGAATCGTAAGGCGATTTTGTTATGACTAAAATTTTAAATGAACTCCGATTTCGATGAAAATCGAATCGTAACTTGTTGAGACTATTTTTGAATATTTGACATGAATTTTATTATTTATAATTAAATATTTTCACGCGATGAATTAATTTCTCATTAAATTAATTTTCGCGAGTTTATCGGTAACGCGGTATTTCGTCGCCGTGTTTTAAACAACCCCTAGACTCTAGAATTAGTGGGTAATCATGAGAGATGTGAGATTAGGTGGGTAAGACTAGATGATGTGGTTAGGTAATAGGTGTCACATAATGTGTGATTTATTTCAAAAAAATTTACTTTACTTATTTTAAATTTTTATCAATGATGTGCTAACTTATTTAAGTGGATAAAATGTGAACCACTCCCCATTTTTTCAGCACCATTCACGCCACCCCCACCTTCTCCAACCTTCATCTTCATCTTCATCTTCTTCTTTCTTTCCTCTTGAGCAAGAAATGAGCTCCAAGTTCCATAGCCAACAACTTCCACACCTTTGAGATTTTGGTCTTACTTCCTTCATCAAAGTTGCTCCAAATCTTCTCCTCTATCTAGTTCCTCATCCTCATCATCATCTAAAGTAAGGAAAATCAGTTTTTCCTTCCTCCATTTTACTGTTTAAAATCACAAATTCCCTCCCCTTTGTGTAGTTGATTTTTCTTGTTTTCAAACCTTGTTTCTTATTAGGTTTTCTTCCATACTTCATTATCTATGTATCCTAACTATTTGAGCATGAGAAAATAAAATTTTTTTGGTCCCAAAATAGCCCCTTGAACAGTACCCCACACCCCTTTTTTTTGTTTGATTAATTGATTTTGCTTTCCTAGTTTTAATTAATTGATGTTTATGTGTTGTTTGTTGGTTTGATTTGTGCAAGAGAAGATGAGACATCCTTAAACCCTCTCATTAAGCTTTAGGGTGAAAACCCTAAGTGTTAGAAAGGGGGAAAATGATGTGATTCTCTTTGAATCAAATAATTAGTGATTTGTTGTGTTAATTGTAGTTATATGATGCTTGATTGGGTTAGAAATTGTAATGAGCATGCTTAGTTTATTATTTTTGGGTTTATGTTCATTCTTGAACTAGAGAAAATGTGGGTTCTAGTTGTGGGTCATTGCCTTGAATTGTCTAATTAAATTGTTGGGGTGATTTAATTGATTTTGGAAGTTGTGTGATGCATATTAGAGTTAGAGTTTTTAGTGAGCATGAATAAATTGTTATTTTAAGGTTTTGCCTATTCTTGGAACTATAGAAAAATTGGGTTGTGATGTATAACCTTGTGTTCAAGTGTTTAATTAAAATGTTTAGTTAATTTCAAGGTTTTTGAGATAGAGTTGCATGAATGAGTATAAGTGTTAGGCTATGTTTTGGGCAAAATTGAAGCTTGGAGGACTAAAATGGCATGTAAGATTTGATTGAGTTATTCTTTAATTTTTAGCATGTTATAACTATGATTTAAATATTTTTGGAACTTAATAGTTTGGTCTTGAGAGCATGATTAGGTATTTATTTATAATTTTGAGATTCTTGAAGTGTTGTATAACATGCCTAGACTTATTGATATAAGTTGTCTTAGGGGAATAAATGCTATTTGATGATTGTTTGAGTTTAGAAATCATGCATGGAAAATGGTTACCTATTTAAAAGAAGATTTTGCAAATTTTTTTAAGGGGAATGAAGGGTGTGGCCGCGAGCTCTTTGAGCTTAGAAGGAAATTATTTTGTGTGTTCTTTGCTTTAATTATGTGCTTAAGTGTTAGATAACATGTTTAGAATAACTTAAGGCTAGTAAGATAGATATGCATGATTTAGCATGATTGTAGTTTATGTCTTATACAAAATTTGGTTTTTGAAGGATTAGAATAGTATGTAGGATTTGACCAAGTTGTTCTTTAAATTTTTAACATGATGATGACATGATTCAATATGTGTTAAATAGGAAATTGAGAGTAACTTGTCTTTGAAAGGAAAAGGGGTTTAGATGTGGTTGTTTGAAAGAATCCTTAAAAACTCTTGTTTTTGGAAAATATTCTAGATTATGCTTGAACTATGTTTAGCTATAGTTGTTGTTCTATTGCCTTGAAGTGTGTTTGGAATTGCAATTGGAAATAACTTGGAAGTTACCTTGGATATGGAAGGAAGGCTTGCAAACATTTTTGAGAAAAGAGGAAGTAGAGGTCGTGAGGCCATAGGTGTTTTTGGAAAAGAGATTTTGGTTTGCTGACTTGTTTAAAGCTTAATTGAACATGTGTTTTGGGTCTTATAAGTTTTATGTAAGTGGTTAGTAGTTATGCTTCATGCTTAAGGTTTTAAGCAAGTGTTTTGTATGGTTAAGTGTTAGGATTTTGAAAGTTATGAAAATTGATTAATTAAATTGTGCTTACTTTAAAACTTTCAAGTACATTGGCATTTTTCTAAAGTGAAGTGTTATGCGTTTCCTTTCGAAAAATGTTTGATTTAAAAACCCTATTTATTTTCTAGTAACTAATTATTGAAAAATGCTTGAATGAATTTGGTTAGAGAAAGGGTTAAGTTTTAGTGCATAAGATTGTAGAATTAAGTTTTTAGAATTTCGCTAAGTCGTTTCATGTGTTAGGCTCGAATAACCAGAGACAGTGCGGTACGGAGATCGAGGAGCACGTGGACACGTAGCTTGGAGTTCGGTAAGGGCGCTTCACATTTATATTTATTGTTGTATGTCCTTGTGTAAGGACAACCTTAGATATTGTTAGAATTTAATTTCAAGTGTTCATGCGAAGAAGTCTGAGAACCTAAGGGTTCGAAGTGAGGGTCTTGTACCCCTTCGTTTTATTTTTTTTATATTATGACTATTTAGTGGGCTTGTCTGCAAGTGGTTGGTAGCTGTCCCCAACCCCCCACACTTGTTTGTTCTCTCTGTGAATTCCATCGAGTTGCAGAGGGATGGATTTTATGACTTGATTGTCGTTGATTGTTGTTGAGCTGTGCAATTATTTAATATGCGGTGGAATAATGCTGTGGATTGCTTATGCTGTTTGTATTGTTGAATTGCGTTCTTCATGCAAACTGCTTTTATTGCTTAAATTGTTGAATTGCGTTTCTTCATATTAAGCATACTCTTATTATTTGATATGCGGTCGAATAATCTTGCGTATAACTCTTTGAATATCGTATCACGGTGAATTGTTCATCAGTGCGAGAGCATTGTCGAGTTATCGAGGCGTTTTTGAGTCATGAGCAGGATAAGCGAGGGTGCTAGGTCCCCTTCGTTTATGGTGGATTAGCTAGGCGTCGCAGCGTTAAGGAACCGGAGCTGCTTACCTAGGGAGAGCGAGGATTCCAAAGCTACGGCTGGTATTCAACGGATGGATCGGCGTCTGCTTTCCGGAAAAAATGTTGAGTCGAGAGAAAATGAGTCGTGAAATGAGTCATGAGTCGAGTCTTGAGCGAGCATTTTGAATTGAACTTTGTGAACTGTATGCGTTGCTGTTGGTTATTATTTTGTGAATTTGTTATATTTGATTTGTTGAGAAGTTTACTGTAACATCCCAATTTTTATGAAAATTATTTTATAGTTTCCGACTACTTGAAAATAAATCATAGAGATTGATCACCTCAATGGTTTGTTAAAAGTACGAAGAACTACCAAGATTTATTGTAAACGATTTACTGTTTTAGTAGTTAATTCAGATTAACAGGCGGTGTAGGCATTATCTTTGTTTTTAATATGAATTAATATCGAAAAATGTGAAAGATTGTTGTTTGATTAAAGAAAATTATTTTATTGAATGAAAAATAATTTTAGGACTTAATAGTTATTTTTAAGTCATAGTTTGGATTTTTATTATTTAGTTATTGTATTAATCGTCTGTTTTATGTTATATTTAATATGACTATTATTTTAATGATTTTGTTTTGATAATTTTATTGATTGAATAATAACTATATGATAAGAGAAATTGAAATTAGTGATTCTCACTAATTTACAGTTTTTATTACGCTGCGAGAATTCTATTGAATTCTGCCGTAGATAGGCTATTGTGTGTGCGTTTCTAACTGAAACATGCCCAAACGTGATCCAAATTTTATAAAATTTGAGATCTTAGAATTTTCCAATATTTAGGATTTATTGTAATGTTTCTAGAATTTTTGGGCATCAGAAAATATTTAGTGTATTTTCTATGGCCAGAGATTGCTTAATTGCGACGTTTCGGTTCGCATTTCGAGAAAACGAGAAACATGGATACTTTTCTTATGCCGCGAGGAACATTTGTGATTTTTGGGTGTGGGGTTATAATTAGAATTATTTTTGGGAGTTTTTAGTATTAAAACCTATTATATGCGTAACGTCGCGCACCCGATTGAGCGAAAACGCGACGAAGCGAAATATCTAGATATTTTGGACTAAGGGGGATGCATCCAGCCACTAGGGGAGCTGAATGTGCTTTTAATGATGGCATTTACAAGTGTCAAGGTGTGATTGGTTGGTTAGTAAATGGTAGGAAGTTAGTTTAGTTAGTTTGTAACTAGTTTAGTTAGTTTTCAACTAAATGAACAAATTTGTTCCTTCCATGTCCTCATTATTTTCGTGCTCCCTAGCTGATCTAGACACCATCTCCTTCATTCTTCTATTGTTGGAAAGCTTGAAAAAAATTTGGAAGGAGAAAGCTTTGATTTTTGAAGTTTTTGGAGATCAAAGTGTGCACCCTTGTTTCCTTTCATCTCCACCCTTGTTCAATCATCATCTATACTCTTGGTAAGCTCCATAAATCTTTCCTCATCTCTCTTGGGTTCCATGATATGGGTTTTGAAGGTTTTAGGAGCTATTCTTGAATTTTAATGCTTGTTTTGGCTAGTATTGCTTGACTAGTTTCATAACCCTCTATTTTCTTCCATGAATCACTTTGATTTTGGTATTTTGAGTTTGGGAAAACCCTAACCCCTTGCTGGCCGAATCCCTAAGGATGCTTTAAGCTTTGTTCTTGACTTTGTTCTTGTTGATATGGTGTTAGTTTGGAAGGTTTAGTAGTTATATGTTTGGATCCTAGTCATATAACTATGTTTACAAGTTTTTGGAAAAATTGATTTGGTGAAAAGGGGGGGCTGAACCGTGGCTCTCACATGATGTTAAGGGATGTTTTAATTTGATTTTTAAGTATGTTAGGTGTTAGGAAAATTGGTTTAAGATGTAAAGATTTAAGTGTGATGGAATGATTTGTTTTGGAAATGAAAAAAATTGAAATTTGGAATTGTTTTTGTGTAACCAAAACCGTGACCCTAATATGATTGAGGGAGTATGTTCTAAGTTGTTTTCAAAGTAATTTAAGTGTTGCGGAAGTTAGTTTTTGGTTAGAACTTTAAATCTATAAAGGTTTGTATGTTTGAAGCTTTGGAAAATTGTTTAAAAACAAATGAATTTTGGGGCTGTTTATAGTTCCTAAAAACAGTAGCTTTTAGGCATGATTTAACTGAGTTTGGACTTGTTTTAATTGTATTAAAGTGGTATGGAAATTGGGTTATGATAGGAAGTTTTGATTAAACAAAAGTTGTAATGATTTAGGAGTTAAAAGTTTGAAAACCTTGAGTTTGTTTTTGTGGTCTCAAAACCGTGACCTATGAGAAGAGTTAGGATATGATTTTAATTTGATTTCAACCTAAAAGATGTTGTGAAAAGTGGGTAGTGATTTGATTTAGCAAAACAATTCAAAGAAGTATGATTTTGGGAAAAGTTTGAGTTTATGTTTCAAGAATTGTTTTGAACTTGTAATAGAATTGTTTCTAGAATTTTGTGACATGTTTTAGTGCTTTGAAAAATGGTTCAAAGTTGGCAAAACACTATTCATTTGGTAAGAACACTATTCCAATTGGTAAGTTTTGGTTTTGGTATTTTCTAAGTGTGTAGCTGTAACAGCCCTAATTTTTCATCCTTCAAGATTAGGATATGTCTTAGGGTATTAGAACATGCTTATTGTTGCTTGGGTTGGGTTTCATATGTTTTACTGGTTCCTTGTAGATTAAGTGTCGGATGTACCTTTATTCCTATATTTAGTTATTTCGGTCATCGTATTCCCCATTTTAGAACCTCTTAACAACTCAATTGGATTTAAGTCCCTTCAATAAAGTTGTAGCATTATCTCTTATCTTTTAGTTGGCTTTAGTTCGACTCGATTTCGATACCTACAACTCTAGATATGCTCTCTGGAGTCAACACAACGCAAGCGTAACACTTAAGAATATTATAGTATATTTCAACTGCATTTTTAATCCTGTTAGAGTCCGAATTTGGGTAAGACTATTAGATATAAAATTGTAGGAAATTCTCTTAGCTTTCCAACGACACCAAGAACGCCTCAATCGGACATCTGTAGCTCCAGATACGACCAAAACAGTGGTACCGAGTGTCGGTTCAGCGCGAGGCGCCAGGTAGCTTCGGGCGCCAGGCCTCACCGAGAGCGGCGCGAGGCGCCCAGGAGTCTGGCGCCAGCGCCCACTGGTGATAAGTGACTACGCTGTTTCGCGTTTTAACTCGTTTTGGGCGGTTTTGTGACCCGGTGTGACCCATTCTGCGACCTAAAAGGGCAACCACGACCCTAGACTTAACCTAGCCACTAAGCATCAGTTCTAAGACCCTAAACATGATTAGGAGCTGCTCATAAGATCAATGCAAACAGAGAAAAGCTCTTCCTTCCCTTCTTCCAATTTTGTGGTGTCAAGGGCTCTAACTCAAGACTACGCTACGGGACTCGGCCAGGGAGCATCGTTATTGTAACTTTCGTCTGACCTCATTGGGAGGAATAGGAGGTGGTAAGTCTTCCAATGATAAGCTTTGTCTTTAAGATTAATGTTAGGGTTCTAAACCATGATTTTTCCATTCCTAAACCCTTGCTCTTGTGTTTTTCTTGAGGAAAGCTTCACTAGGAAAGGAAAAGCTTGGTGTTACCTCATCCCATCCTAGGAGCACGAAATTCACTTGAGGTAAGGGGTAGTTGTTCTATTCTAGTGAGTGTATGGAACATGTATGAACAATAGGGGTGTCCCATGACCTCGCCTCGTAGTGATAACAAAAAATGAGCACTATCACCAAGTGATAGGGAGACATCCGAACTCCTTAATTACTATTCTTGACTAGTGATATTTATTGTAGCATTGATGTGATAATTTTATTGGTTGTTGAAATTGGCGTGATGATTGAGCTTTGGTTGTTATATGCTTGATGTCTGAGAAATTGGTTGTTATCAAATGACAATGTAAGGGAATTAAATAACTAAATAGTAGGCTTTAGACCCTATGAAAGTGTAGCCACTAAGTATGAATCAAAGAACTTCGAGTCCCGCAATTATGTTGATATTGTAAAGCTTAAGTAGAATGTCTAAGGTTCATTTATGATGCCTATTGATTTATTAGTATGATAATCTGAGAGAACTAGTCCTTATATGCCAAAGTTTCACTTGGATGTATGTGCTTAATCAAAGTTGCTAAGATTATTAAATGTTCATGTCATTGGTAGAAGGCACTAGCTAACTTATGAATTTGTGTTCTCTTTGTTGTTGTTGTTGTTGTTACTCGTCGAAAATATGGCGATAGAGGATGTTATGGTTAGACACGCGTTTGGTCATGTTCATGCATCTTGGTGTCGTCATTGTTGTTGTTGTTGTTGTTATTGTTAGTAGGCGTATCGGGCAAGGTATCCGTGATGGCGAGGTTTCAGTCCTACGGTTAAAAGAGGCGAATCGGGCAAGGTATCCGTGACGGCAAAGTTCAGGTCCTTTGGTTAGTAGAGGCGAATCGGGCAAGGTATCCGTGGCGGGCAAGGTTTCCAGGTCCTCTGATTAAAAGAGCGAATCGGGCAAGGTATCCGTGGCGGGCAAGGTTCGGTCCTTTGGTTAGCAGGCGAATCAGGCAAGGTATCCGTGGCGGGCAAGGTTTCGGTCCTACGGTTAAAAGAAAAAAAAGAGGCGAATCGGGCAAGGTATCCGTGGCGAGCGAGTTTCGGTCTTTTGGTTAGTAGAGGCGAATCGGGCAAGGTATCCGTGTGAGGCGAGGTTTCCGGTCCTACGGTTAATGGGGCGAATCGGGCAAGGTATCCCGTGACGGGTGAGGTTCAGTCTGTTGTTATTGGTACACTCTTGACATGGTATTCGAAGCGGGCAAGGTATCCGGCCGTTTTAAGTGGATCCACATGCATATAGTTATGGTTCTATAAATACATTGTTTTACATGATCATGTGCCTGGTTGTTTAGTGTTGGTAATGTACCTTGTTGTTGTGGTTGATGCCGTGGCATGTGATATATAATTGTTGTGGTAATGTACCTTAATGTTGTGATTGATGCTGTAGCATGTGATATTTGCCCGTTGTGGTACCATCTTATGCCTTAACGCTAGTGATTAGATGTCCTTATTGGAATTGTTGTATATTGCGCATTGTTCATTAATTTCCTACGCTGTATGCACTATTTGAGGTTATGATGACTAACCCCTCTTGTGGCTATGCATATCCCACGGGGTATGTGTAGATGCTGAGACTGCAGGTATTGAGGATACGAATGCCGGCAAGTAATCACGATAGCTCGTTATGATAGATAGAAGACTTGTGTTTACTTGTTTAAGTTATTGTATTCTTCCAATGTAATGATTAGGGGAAGAGCTCTGAATTATTGTGACATCGGGGACTTGGGTTATTTTTATTAATTGTATTTCATACTCATTTTCTATTTCCGCATGTTGTGAACGTGACAACTCTATTTCGTTTCAAAGGAAAGTTTTATCCGGATGAATATTTTTTATCTTGTGTTATTTTCTTCTTACATTGCTAAAATGCCATGACAGGGTAGAGGGTGTCACAATTAGTGGTATCGAGGCGATTCGGTTCTTAGGGCTTTGTGTGTGGTCTATTGTGTTTCAGTGCGTGAACTCTGAGTTGAGTTACATGCATTACTTGTTTAATTTTGTTTGTTCTAGTACACGAACAATTCTCAGCGGGCTAAGTTCACAGGAGTATATGATAGATAGAGCTAAGATAGTAGGTACCTGAACCATTAGCTATGAATCTTGGGTTAGCAATTTCCTAAGTTGTTAATTTCTTAGTATCTTGTTTAAAATTATGCTTAGTGAATTGAGAAGGATCAACCCAGAACTGAGAGATGCAGGTTAACCCTTAGTTGTTGCACTTAAGGTGCAAGACTTTTATCCATTACCTTAAAGGAATTCTAGTAAGTACAATGGGCTAGTAGCTTAACTAGAAAGGATAAGCTGACCTTATGTTAGATTTATAGCATTGTTAGCTTGGGATTATGTTATCAGAGTAGCGCAGCGGAATCGTGGCTATGCTATAGGAAGGATCTTTTGTAGAGCTTGAGGGTAATCATGTGGCGTCGACATCTTTACGCTTAAGCCCCTATCAGAGAACCTTATAGAAGAATAGGTGATTGTTGCACATGGTTATTATTGCTTGGATTACAGGTGAGCAGTAGGGGACATTAGTTAATCTTTGGGAAATATATTGTTTTGCCTTACGATAAGACCACGAGCCGATTTTAGATGTTCTAACGTAAACCGAGTCTATTATTGTGTAGCACCCTATAGAATGTTTTCCTAGAGTAAGTTGAAGCGATAGAAATAATAAAGGTTTTTGCGTAGGGTACCTTAAGATAAATCTTGTAGTTAGTCATGCCTTAATTTGCGATAAACTTCTTTTGCTATATTGTGTGCTTAACTTTAATGACTATGAAACATTGCATGCAAACATGTTATTTCTTTTAGGATAAATAGGTTTCTATTTTTTTTTTACGGAATAAATAGATTAAAAATGATGAATAATTCTTTTTTTTATTCATTATATTTTAACGTTTTAGTCTAACATACTTTAGCCCATAATTTTTGTGTGTGCATATTGCTTAACTAAGTCTTGATTGCTGAATTATTTTTGATATGATATTAAAAAAAAAATTAAAATTTATTTTGTTACATTCACTGACATGCGGTTAATTGATCTTTCTATATTTTATGCTTCATTTGACTCTCTATTAAATACAAATGTGTTATCTTTTTCAAGGAGACTTGAGTTATCTTGAATATTTATATTGAAATGTGAAAGCACTACGTTATATCTGTTGCTTAGTTTGCTTTGAAAATGTTACATGCTTGAACCGAGGTAAGTTTACGAACTCTGTTAGATAATTATATGACTGTGTTGCATTACTAAATTATTGATTTCTAGTTTAAATGTCGATGCCTTTTGATCACTTATATATTTAGCTCGTGATTAATCTTGTGCAATATAAAATGCCTTTGATAAGGGAAATTGTTTTGTTTGTGTTTCATTTTTTCAATTAGTATTAATATTTATGAAAAAAATGTTATTTTCTCTTTCTAAATTGATGCTTTAGTACATTTGTACTTTGGTCGTTAACTTTTGTATATTATGTTTAAGTGAATATTGATTGTTGAATTGTTGTTTATGATATGTTGCTAAATGTGTGTATATATATATATATTATAGCTTTAATTATGATTTGGTTTTATAAAGGTTGTATGTCTAGCGCATGATTTTACCCTAAGATAGTTAACCTCAATCTCGTTTAGTTCCATGACCTTAGTAGACCTTATGCGGTGTGTTGTATTAAGTTTTAAAGAACGTGGTTATGCGGAATAAGGACCGGTAATCAACTTATGGAATGGTTCTTAAGGATTTAGATGTTAGTCTTGTTGGTTCGTTGTGGTTGTTGCATGTTTGATGCCTTAAGATAGTAATTTTTAGTATTCCTTAGTTTAAGGAGTTAATCCTAGGAGGAGCCTTGAAAGTCACCTGAGCATATGATTGGTTAGTACGCTAGTCATTTAAGTTACAACTTTTGAAATTCTAGACCTTTAAAAGGACTAAGTTCCCCAGCTAGTGACCTTAGTTGACCCTCTTAAGAAAGAATTGTGTGGAATATATATAGCAATAGTGAAGATGGTTGCATGATGTTTTAGGGACACGAGCAGTGTCGTTTAATAACACCTAGAGAAATTAGAGGACGGAATTTTTTTAGGGGGTAGAATTGTAACAGCCCTAATTTTCATCCTTCAAGATTAGGATATGTCTTAGGGTATTAGAACATGCTTATTGTTGCTTGGGTTGGGTTTCATATGTTTCTGTTCCTTGGTAGATTAAGTGTCCAGATGTACCTTTATTCCTATATTTAGTTATTTCGGTCATCGTATTCCCCATTTTAGAACCTCTTAACAACTCAATTAGATTTAAGTCCCTTCAATAAAGTTGTAGCATTATCTCTTATCTTTTAGTTGGCTTTAGTTCAAATCGATTTCGATACCTACAACTCTAGATATGCTCTCTGGAGTCAACACAACGCAAGCGTAACACTTAAGAATATTATAGTATATTTCAACTGCATTTTTTATCCTGTTAGATTCCGAATTTGGGTAAGCCTATTAGAGATAAAATTGTAGGAAATTCTCTTAGCTTTCCAACGACACCAAGAACGCCTCAATCGGACATCTATAACTCCAGATACGACCAAAACAGTGGCACCGAGTGTCGGACTTCAGCGCGAGGCGCCAGGCCAAGCTTCGGGCGCCCAGGCCTCACCGAGCGGCGAGGCGCCCGAAGTCTGGCGCCCGGCGCCTGGTGATAAGTGACTCTGGCGCTGTTTGGCGTTTTAACTCGTTTTGGGCGATTACGTGACCCGGTGTGACCCATTCTCGACCTAAAAGGGCAACCCACGACCCTAGACTTAACCTAGCCACTAAGCATCGGTTCTAAGACCCTAAACATGATTAGGAGCTGCTCATAAGATCAATGCAAGCAGAGAAAAGCTCTTCCTTCCCTTCTTCCAATTTTGTGGTGTCAAGGGCTCTAACTCAAGACTACGCTACGGGACTCGTAGGGAGCATCGTTATTGTAACTCGTGCGGCCTCATTGGGAGGAATAGGAGGTGGTAAGTCTTCTAATGATAAGCTTTGTCTTTAAGATTAATGTTAGGGTTCTAAACCATGATTTTTCCATTCCTAAACCCTTGCTCTTGTGTTTCTTTGAGGAAAGCTTCACTAGGAAAGGAAAAGCTTGGTGTTACCTCATCCCATCCTAGGAGCACGAAATTCACTTGAGGTAAGGGTAGTTGTTCTCTTCTAGTGAGT
The DNA here is from genome assembly GCA_037113605.1 of Calophaca sinica. NCBI lineage: Eukaryota > Viridiplantae > Streptophyta > Magnoliopsida > Fabales > Fabaceae > Calophaca > Calophaca sinica. Next base: position 295,698 of record JBAFXK010000014.1, on the reverse strand, counting down.
GTATGGAACATGTATGAACAATAGGGGTGTCCCATGACCCCTACGCCTCATGTGATAACGAAAAATGAGCACTATCACCACCGTGATAGGAGACATCCGAACTCCTTAATTACTATTCTTGACTAGTGATATTTATTGTAGCATTGATGTGATAATTTTATTGGTTGTTGAAATTGGCGTGATGATTGAGCTTTGGTTGTTATATGCTTGATGTACAGAAATTGGTTGTTTTCAAATGACAATGTAAGGAATTAAATAACTAAATAGTAGGCTTTAGACCCTATGAAAGTGTAGCCACTAAGTATGAATCAAAGAACTTCGAGTCCCATAATTATGTTGATATTGTAAAGCTTAAGTAGAATGTCTAAGGTTCATTTATGATGCCTATTGATTTATTAGTATGATAATCTGAGAGAACTAGTCCTTATATGCCAAAGTTTCACTTGGATGTATGTACTTAATCAAAGTTGCTAAGATTATTAAATGTTCATGTCATTGGTTGAAGGCACTAGCTAACTTATGAATTTGTGTTCATTTGTTGTTGTTGTTGTTACTCAAAGTCGAAAATATGGCGATAGAGGATGTTATGGTTAGACACCGTTTGGTCATGTTCATGCATCTTGGTGTCGTCATTGTTGTTGTTGTTGTTGTTGTTATTGTTAGTAGGCGTATCGGGCAAGGTATCCGTGTGAGGCGAGGTTTCGATCCTCTGATTAAAAAGGCGAATCGGGCAAGGTATCGTGGCGGGCAAGGTTCAGGTCCTTTGGTTAGTAGAGGCGAATCGGGCAAGGTATCCGTGGCGGGTAAGGTTTCCGGTCCTCACGGTTAAAAAGAGCGAATCGGGCAAGGTATCCGTGGCGGGCAAGGTTCCGGTCCTTTGGTTACGAGGCGAATCGGGCAAGGTATCCGTGGCGGGCAAGGTTTCGGTCCCTACGGTTAAAAGAAAAAAGAGGCGAATCGGGCAAGGTATCCCGTGTGGCGAGTTTCCGGTCTTTTGGTTAGTAGAGGCGAATCGGGCAAGGTATCCGTGAAGGCGAGGTTTCCCGGTCCTACGGTTAATGGGGCGAATCGGGCAAGGTATCCCGTGACGGGTGAGGTTCCCGGTCCTGTTGTTATTGGTACACTACTGACATGGTATTCCGAAACGGGCAAGGTATCCCGGCTTCGTTTTAAGTGGATCCACATGCATATAGTTATGGTTCTATAAATACATTGTTTTACATGATCATGTGCCTGGTTGTTTAGTGTTGGTAATGTACCTTGTTGTTGTGGTTGATGCCGTGGCATGTGATATAGAATTGTTGTGGTAATGTACCTTAATGTTGTGATTGATCTTTGTAGCATGTGATATTTGCCCGTTGTGGTACCATCTTATGCCTTATGCGCTAGTGATTAGATGTCCTTATTGGAATTGTTGTATATTGCGCATTGTTCATTAATTTCCTCATTTGTATGCACTATTTGAGGTTATGATGACTAACCCTCTTGTGGCTATGCATATCCCACGGGGTATGTGTAGATCTTGAGGCTGCAGTATTGAGGATCACGAATGCCGGCAAGTAATCACGATAGCTCGTTGTGATAGATAGAGGACTTGTGTTTACTTGTTTAAGTTATTGTATTCTTAGATGTAATGATTAGGGAAGAGCTACGAATTATTGTGACATCGGGGACTTGGGTTATTTTTATTAATTGTATTTCATACTCATTTTCTATTTCCGCATGTTGTGACCGTGACACCTCTATTTCGTTTCAAAGGAAAGTTTTATCCGAATGAATATTTTTTTATCTTGTGTTATTTTCTTCTTACATTGCTAAAATGCCATGACGGGGTAGAGGGTGTCACAGTAGCTTTTGAAAAAGTTTAAAAACTTGCATGGTTTGAATTTGTTTCATGGCATATGATTAGGTGTGATCCAAATAGGTTAAGTTAGCAAGACTTTAGGTCTTTTAGGGCGAAAACCGTGGCTGCCCTAGTAGTCAAAGGGCTGGGTTTTTGGTTCTAATTTTGTTAAGTTTGTGTTGTTAAGGTTCGTGCTTAGGGTACGCGCGAGGTGCGACTTGACGATGGTTTTGAATTTAGCTTGCTTGGATTGTTAAAGCGCCCAAGGTAAGGGAAATTCTTATATAATGAGTTTGGGCTTTTTGCCTTGTGTGTTGGTTGGCTTGATGTTTGATTAAATTGTGTGGTAGTACTTGTAGTATTACTATGTGTTGTTGAGATGTTGTAGCATGATTTATTGTGTATTGATTTGGCCCTGTGTGGCAAGACTGAATAGTATTGTGTGACTTAAACCATGTTGGATTAATTTGATTGGACTTGAAATTGATGGAAGTATGTAGCATGTCGTAGCTTCTTGAATTGTTAGGTCTTTGTATGAAATCTTTGTAGCATGTTCTTGGCCTGCGTGGCATTATGATTTGTGTTGTTTTCCTTGAATCATGTTGGATTTATTGGAACTTGGAATTGATTGGAATTTGGATAATATTGTTGAGGATAATGGGTTAATTAATAATGCGTTGATCGATGTTATTGGTTGACGACTTACAACGGTAAGTCGATGCGATTCCATGAGTAGAAATGTTTTCATGGTAAACTGAAGGTATTTTTCTAAAATAAGTCGGTGTACAAACAGCTTTATGGATCAGAGGGGTAGAGGTTGTTTAAGAGGTTCTTTTAAAAGAAAACATTGTAAATTTTGAAAACGGTTGAGTTAAGTAAAGTGTTTGGGAATTATCCTAGCGTATTATTTAGCTCAACTAGGGTTTCAACTACCTAGAGTTAACGAGTATTTTCATATACAGAGGAGTAATATAAGAATAGAGAAAGAGAGATCAAAGATCGAGTTTTTGAAAGATTAAAACATAGGGAACCTAGTGTTCCTATTGAGCATATGGACTATGTGTCCTGTGCTGGGACTTAATGTCCTACTTGTGTGCGCATTTTCTTGGTTTAGGATTGGACCTAGTGTTTCGTATGGCGTGCCTAGTATCTCAATCTAAAAATTGAGCCTAGTGTTCGCAGACACGTGCCTAGAGTTACGATCCGAGATTAAGACCAGTGCTCATAATTGAACACTCGGACTTTGTGTCCCGTGTTTGCACTCTAAGTAATTGTTAAAAGTATTTTGGCTTAAAAATAAGCATGAGGGTTGTAGTATGACTAGCCTAAGCTTATAGATAAGTAGAAATGGAACCATGCTAGATAAAGAATTTGATGAAACTGGGTTCCAATGACCCAAAGCTAAATGAGTGATTTATTTTGGTACAACCTCACCTAGGTAATATAAGAATTGGAAGCATGAAAATTCACTAAGTAGAGTGAGTGAGTTGAGGTGTCGTCGATCCGCATTGATTAATTAAAACATTACTCGGGCGCTCCCTACGGTGAGCATGCCATATTGAAGAATTTGTTTGGATGCATACTGACCATTGAGCATCGACACTCGGAGCGTTTGATTGTCTTCAGGACTTCAAAAGGACGAGTTGTCACCCTATGCCCGCGTGGCAGAAAGCCTTTGTGGCAATACCCTTGGTAGGGGAGTTGATTTGGACGTTGGGAAATAAAGTTCCTCGTCACTGCTGACCTTGTTTAAGGCTGCAGGTGTATACACAAACTAGCCATACTGCATTGACATGCATAGCTAACCGCATTTATGATATGTGATGAATTGTTGATAATTGGATATTGTGATGACTTGATCACTTATCTGTTGATAGATTTGCCTGCTCACATGCAATGGTTGATATTGTAGTGACTTGATTGTTGATCTGTTGGTTGTTTTGTTTGCTCACATGCAATGCTTGATATACCATGCTGATTGTGTGCGGTCTATTAAGTATGTATATGTATATAAAAGCATGTTGTTGTATTATATATGTATATATTGTTTGCATGCGACATAGCCTATGATAAACTCGTGGGCAAAGGATTTACCCTTGCACTGTCGTTGGATTGGATATCCTTATGGATGTCACTTCTAGATGGAGTTCGGTAGTTGTTGCAGCTTCGCCTTTCAGGAGCATTGAAGATTGAGCCAGTGGAGGAAGATTCCTCTGAGTACTTTGTGTTTGGTCTTCCGAAATTTGTTTCTCGATGAAGAGTTATAGTTGCTGGCCAGCTTAGCTTAGGGTATTGTGTGTTTGTGTAATTACTCATTGTCTTGTAATTACTCTTTTCAGAGAACCTCGCCTTAGTGCGAAATGATTATGTTATGTGAAGTATTATTTTGTGATGCATTATACTCTGATAATTGCAAAAGTTTGAATTGGCATCATTTAGAAAACTATAGTACTCTATGTCTCATTTTGAAAAGGGTTTCAAAGGAAAGGAAAAAAAAAGTGACTCCTATTTTTCCATTGCGAAATACATAAGAGTACTCTTTAACTGAAAGCATACAAGCTTTAAATGTTTTCAGCATTAGATTGGGTTGCACAGTAGCGCTCCGAAATCGGGGTGTTACATTGACCCTTTCCCGTGGTACCTTCGATTCATGATGGCTACCCAGGTGATGGAGAAGAGCATTCTGATACCCGAGATACAGACCTCATCGGAGATTATCTTCGACTTTCCCGACATTGAGCTACCTACGGCTATGGAGTTTGATCCTATCACCCGCCGCGTGGTATACACGGGGGATGTTGTGCAGACCTTTAGAGAGGATGGTATGGTTGTGAGGCAGGAGGTGACTAGACGTACCGTGAGCTTCCCGATTAGGACGACACAGATCATCGAGGCTTGGAGGGCTTCTCAGGGAGAGGAGGCTATGCCAGACTCTTCCTCGTCTCCCGAGGGATCGACTGACATCCCTAGAGCGACGGTTCCCAGGCTTTTATCCCGCAGATGTGGTCGAGGACCACAGGTGAGATGGACCGCTCGTAAGAGCGTGATTAGGCGAGGATCAGCAGGAGCATCGACTTCGAAGGCGGTTGCTATTCCGAGTTCCCCTCTTGAGGACCGAGTTCTCACCCCATCAGTGGAGCGACCCCCTGTTTGTATGGTATGTGGGGAGGCAGATTGCTTAGGTGCACGGACTGATGATGATATGGCTGGAGGAGAGTACGTGCCGAGTGATATGCCCGAGGACGTTCCAGCTGCGGCACCCTTCATCGATTTGACGGGCGAGGACCGATGGAGGACGAGGCGGAGGAGGATCCATCGGAGGATCGGGATAGTGCCTTGTAGTTGCTGTGTTCTCTGATTGCTGATGTGTTTCTTTCTGGGGATGACTGTAGTGTATATATATATATATATATGCATCTTTTTGTGTATAGTGAGTTGGTGACCAGTTGGGCTGGGTGATGTTTTGCTGTCACAGGGTAGACTGGTGGTTTCACTTTTGGTGCGACCCTGCGTGGAGTGTCTGCCAAGGAGTACCCTGTGGTATGATTTCTCTCCCTCGAGGGTCTTCATACCATAGGTGTATTTCTTTGCACATTTTCTACTCTGTTATTTTGCACATACTGTGTATATATGACTTATGTATTTATGCATGTATGCTTTATCAGCTTTAGAGTCTTGTGTCCTAGTTGCACCATGTTTCGAAACGCTGTAAGTACTCTGTGTGTGCTTTACGGCCACTATTGTTTTAAAAAAAAATTACCGTATTTCCTGAAGGACACAAGAGTACCATTTTCAAAAATCTATCTCATACAGGTTTAGTGTTAGCTCTGTAGCGGTCCGAAAACGGGTCGTTACACTTGGACTGTGGGTAAAAAAACCATAAACGGCGGAGTCTATGTGAAAGGGGTTACAGGAGGAGGAGGAGATGATTTCTACGGAGTAATCCAACATATATTTGAGTTGGAGTAGCATAGATTGCCTCACAAGGTACCCTTGTTTTATTGTCAATTGTTTGATCCCAAACGGAATAGAGGAACAAAAGTTTATCCGTAGTATGATATTGTAGATGGGCAGGCAATATGATCGATATGATCCATTCATAATTACACAAAAGGCCAGACAAGTGTATTATGTACCATATCCAGAAATACGAACGATTAAACGTGGATGGTGTGCAGTAATAAAGACAAAGCCCATAGGTCGTGTAGAGGTGGATGACATTGAGGAAGACACACCCTATCAAGATGAAGAGATGGCCCACATTGAACAAATAACCAACATTGAAGAGATGTTCGGTTTGCATGATGAAGTACATGGTGAGAACGAAGAGGTCGATATTTCGTTTGTTTTAGATATTGACATGGATAGTGAAGTAAAGGAGGAATATAGTGAGGGAAGTTATCAGACAGAGTTTGAGACTAACGCGGATATGGATGTGGATGATGAGGATGATATTGATGATGTTTGAAATGATAGGTAAGTGAATACTACAATGACCAATAATTTTATATGATCAAAACGGTATTGTGTTGGTTATTTTAGTGTATTTTATAGTGTATTATTTTAGAGTTTGTATTGGATATTGATGATTTCATAGTTCATATTTTAACTTGTTGTTAATTTATTATTTCTAACATCTTATGTTGTTTGTACATTTTAATGTTAATAGATGCCTCCAAAAGACAAAGGTAAAGCGGCCAAGATTCCTACAAGGAGGAATGGATGATTTTGCCGCACATGGTGACACAGGCGGCTCAGCATGCACAGGCTAGCCGTGTCCAGTCACCATTAGATGATGACGCATCCACACCACCCACCTGTCAGGATGTGGGGCCTTCGACCCAGCAGGCTCAGGTTCCTCCGCCTGAGGCACCTATACGCATGATCTCGACTCCGGGTTTCAGTGCGATGGGTACAGTCCCTCCTTTTCCTAGGCAGGAGCAGGGTTTGCCATCTCCGACTACTCCTGTAGCATCACGGCCCTCGACGTCCATTTCATCGAGGCATACTCAGGATGAGGCAGGATATTCATAGCCTGCACCTAGTGGTTCGACGGCACAAGGATCACATCACTCTCATCATGACCTTGAGATGGCACCAGATGAGAAGCCATACATTTATCCATTGGGGCGAGGGTACGTAATTTATCACCACTATATGTTTAGCACTGTTATATATATATATGTGTGTGTGTGTGTGTGTGTTGATGATTGTATTATGTATTTAATATTTTTTTTGTAACTTGTTTATAGATGGCTACCAAGTAAGGTGGCCTCTACGGCCCTCACATCCACAATCCAGTCACAGTTTCGAGATCCATACCCTACCTGGGGAGAGATTCCTGAGGAGGTAGCCAATTTTTGGTTCGAGAAATTTGGGGTAAGTTTGTGTTACTTTTCTCAAAAGCTAATTCAATTATTGTGTTTCTATTACTGAATGTACTCTAACTTATTTGTATTATAACATTGCATACATTTATCCATTGGGGCGAGGGTACATAATTTATCACCACTATATGTTTAACACTGTTATATATATATATATATATATATATATATATATATATATATATATATATATGTTGATGATTGTATTATGTATTTAATATTTTTTTGTAACTTGTTTATAGATGGCTACCAAGTAAGGTGGCCTCTACGGCCCTCACATCCACAATCCAGTCACAGTTTCGAGATCCATACCCTACCTGGGGAGAGATTCCTGAGGAGGTAGCCGATTTTTGGTTCGAGAAATTTGGGGTAAGTTTGTGTTACTTTTCTCAAAAGCTAATTCAATTATTGTGTTTCTATTACTGAATGTACTCTAACTTATTTGTATTATAACATTGCAGACAAAAGTTGACTGGCGGCCTGAGCATGAGTATCAGCTCAGGAAAATTTTTGATAGTAAGGGCTCGAAGCGTCTATCTGAGATGCTGACGGAGGTGAGGAAGAAGGGCCAACGCCCAGGCTGAATAGGCGAGAGTGCATGGAAAACCCTCGAACAGAAATGGGATTCTCCTGAATACAAGGAGAAATTAGTACGGGGAAAGACAAACCGTGCCTCTGCCAAGGGTGGATCTATCCATATAGGTGGATCCATTTCCATCACTGAGCATGCCATACAGATGGTATGTTGTTCAGTTAAACACTTGATAATTGCAACACATATTTTCATTGTTAAATATTGTTAATATTTATTTAGTATTATTTGTTTTCTTTAAGGCGAGAGAGTTGGGTAGGGAAGTGTCGGTGGATGAGGTCTTCATGAGGGCTCACCAGAGGAAGAAGGACAAATCCTGGGTGGACGAGAGAGCCAGGGAGACATATGTAAGATTTAACATTGTATTTATTGTTTATTATTTGATATTTGATTTTGTTGTAAAAAAAAGTAATTTATCTTAGTTTAACGCCATTTTCTTTTGGGCAAGAGCCATTTCAGGAGGCATTGCAGCAAGCCTCTCATCCAGGGGAGATATCTGTTAGTGGCCCTCAGGAGGTTGCCCCTCGACTAGATTAGACTGCTGGGGGAAGACTCGGGGACGTCTCTATGGTGCCGGAGATATGTCCTCGCGTTATAGGCCAGGTGTCTCCTCTCTGACTTAGGAGTCTCGTGCGTCTGCCGGTACTACCCCTGTCCCTAGTCAGTACTCCACCGAGATGGCTGCACAGTTGGCGGCCATTGAGGAACGAGCAAGGGCGACCTAGGAGGAGGCTTGTCAGGCAGTTTTGGATGCAGTACAGGCGGCTGAGGAGCGCCAACAGGAGCAGGCTGCGGACTTCCAGAGACAGCTGTGAGAGTTGGCAAGCATCATTGCCAACATCCATTCCGCCTATCGCCATCCGGACTAGGAGGACGAGGACGAGGAGGAGGAGGAGGAGGAGGAGGATTAGATTAGGTTTTTATTTGTGTTGTATGTTGACTTAACTTCACAGACATGTTTATTTTTGTCTTAACATTTATAACACTTGTATTTACATATTTTTGTACTTTTTATTTATGTTACTTATTTATGATTGTGTTGATGGGCCATTGAGCCCTTGTTGGTTGGTGATTATCTGTATTTTGATTGTTAAAAATGCAGGTTGAAATTTGTCGAGAAAAACACAAAAAAGCATTTTAAGTCGTCAGTAACCACCGTCGGTAAAAACAACAAAATAATTTAAAGTTAACGGTCTATGTTGGTAATCTGTCGGTAAAACCAACGGTTATATCCATCGCTACGCCGTCGATAATTTACTGACGGCTAATCTGTCGGTAAATGGAAATAAATTAATTTAAATTCCTTTCAATACCAACAGTGGAGCCGTCGATAATCCGTCAGGAAAAGCGGTTATAAGCCGCTAATCCGTCGATAATTTACCGACGGCCAAGCCGTCGCTAAATACGACCAGATCTTTGTTGGTTTCGACTTGTTATTGACGAAGTTACCTACGGTTTAGCCGTCGGTAATTACCCACGGCTGTCGTGTGGCCGTTGGTAAAATTACCAGCGAGCAAAACTCCCTGGGCCCCGACGCCGTCGGTAGGCCATCGGTAATTGGCCGTTTCCGACGGTTTTCGTGGTTTACCGACGGCTAGCGAATTTCTTATAGTGTATAAGGTAAAAGAACAAACCTATGAGCAAGGAGAAGGAAACTAAACCAGATCTGCGACAGGGCTTCAAAGAAGAATAACGGCGAGAACCACGAGAAGGAGCACAGCGGCAAGAATCATGTGAAGTAGAGGTATTCGAACGGCTACGAGTGAGGATGTGAATGAGGACAATGCAGCGGCAAGAGATAGGTCTTGAACGGCGGAGAGAACAAGGAGCAGCGGCGAGAGAGAAAGAAAGAACAAGGAGAGTGGAGTAGTGTTATCTCAGGGAAATGCTTCACGCGTATCAAAATATGAGAGGGAGAAAGTTATTTTAATCAAAAGAATAACTTTTAACACCGGTTATATAAATAACCGATGTAAAAAGTGACGCGATAAAACGTTTTTAGTAAAACGTTTTTCTTTCTTTTAAAACTCATTTACCACACCGTCCAGCAGCTCTGACATTTTCATTTGCACCCTTTTTTAGCCAATAGATGTGTTTGGCATTGAATATTCCTTTCATTATAAATACACCTTGAGTTTGTTGATCTCATCACCAGTTCACAACTTCTTCTTCATCATCATCACAAGTTCATGTTCATGTTAATCCCCTATTTGATGTTTGTTGTGTGCGTTCACCAAAGCTCCTGATACACTATCTCCTTCAAATGGCAGAATGCCTATATCCTTTGTGACGCTTCCAAATTAGACAAATCACGAGTTAATTGAAAAATTGCCGTCGCATTTCATTTTACACTAGTTAAACTTATAATCGGTGTAAAAATGTTACTCTTTTACACCGGTTGTTTATATAATCGATGTAAAAAGTTATGCGATAATTTCAAAATTGCCACCGCATCACTTTTTACACCGTTTAAACCTAAAACCGGTGTAAAGCACCTAATTCTTTTCCGTTTCGTGCACTAGTGTTAGGACCGTACAAATACGAGGTATCATCTTCCACATTTTAGACGGTCTCCCGGCTTCAAATCAAAAAATGAAATACTTAATTATTATCATTCTAGTTTGAGAAGCGTGATTGAAAGAACCTTTGGTGTTATTAAAGCAAGATGGAGAATATTGCAAGAAATGACTAATTTCAAGCTTCAAACTCCGGTGGCTTGGATTTTCTTGAAAGTTTAGAGAATATCAGTGTGTTACAAGACAATGATCAAATTTTCAATGAAGGAGATGATAATGATGTACCCAATCATGATGAATGGTGGGGGCCAACACAGGCAGATGTCAGATACATGGAAGAAATAAGAAACACTATTAGAGACCAATTGCCAAGACGAGTGCAACAACGACGCTAGTTTTATTTTTATGTATTTGCTTTATATTGACAATATTATATATTAGCATAGATACCATAAATTTGTTTGGATAATTTTTTTTATGGATATTTAAAACTTTTATTATTATTCTATGTTACTTTTATTATGTATATAAAATTTTATGTATTAATTTTAAAAATTATTACAAAAACTTGTATTCAAAGATACATAAAAAGTGTATTTAAAAATACTATGTATTTAAAAAGAGCTTTTCAAACAAACATGTTTTTTGTAAATGATTTTTTATGTCTTTTATGGTAATTTTGTATATAAAAAAACTTTTCTGCGTTGTTGCATCCAAACAAGTTAAAAATCTTTTTTTTAAATGACTTTTATGATAGTAAACACAAATTAGCTTTTGCTTTTTTTAAAAATCTATAAAAAATAATGTCTAAATTATTTTAAAACAAAATCATTTTTTAAGTCGTAACAAACGGGCCCATAATTAGATTAGAGGTAGGGAAGCTTGTCCTAAGCTGAGTTGCACTTTAAAGAAGTCATTTTTAATAGTGACTCTAGCATAATTCAAATGCACATCCTCTAGGGTTCACTTGTCGTTTATCACTTAGCCTGATACCACCTTAACTATGTACTCCCTCTATTCCTTTTTAAGTGTCTATCTTTTAGGGAAAAAATGTTACTATTTATCTGTTATTTTCAAAGTTCAAAATTATATTAACTATTTTGTATCAATTATACCCTTAATTATTTATTGCAAAGAAAGTAATAGGCATAATAAGATAATAAAAAGTCAAGACTATCGCATGAAAATGACTAATAATTTCATTAAAAACAAAAAAAAATTGATTTCCTTGATCTATATAAAAAACTTTATACGACACTTAAAAACAACCGAAGTAACACTACAAGAAAACTTGGCATTTATTGGGGCCAAAAACCCTAGGAAATGGCCAAAAGCCGTGGGAAACGCAAGAAAAACCGAGGGCCCACCGAGGGCCACGAGGTGGTAGATTATTCGCTGTTCCGAAACAGTTTCTGAGGGCTACTTTTTGAAAGCAGTAGGAAATTTCCTACAGCTATGAGCCCTAGGAAATTTCAACTAGTTATTAAAAAAAATTAAAGCAGCCAACGCTACTTCAGTTTTTTTAATACATTCAGTTTAGGGTTTGTTTTTTTACTTTTTGATGAAAATACATATAGAATTAAACAACTACCTGCCAATACAAAAGTCTAACAAATTGTGAAATTATCCTCTCCTTCATACTTCATCAAATAGATAATGCAACAAAAACAAAGACAAAATTGCTCAAATTACTCAAATTCATTCATACAGTAATTGCAGTATAGTTCAAATCCAGTCCCAAATTGCAGTCTAAATAAACAAATGGTGTTTGAAGAATAAAAAGAAAAGGAATAGAATTAGAAGCCTTTGTTTGTCTTCAAACTCCATTGAACCACCTCTATGCTTGAATCTGCAAACCAAAAAAGATCACATCATAGGGAACCTGAAAAAGAAAATAGCAACAGGCAGAGAAGGGAAAAAAAAAGGAATCAGCAAGAAGAAAAAAGAGAAGCAACAAGGAAAAAAAAGAAGCGAAGGAAAAAAAAGGGTTGCTACCTTTGTGGACGCCAGTCATCCATCAGCATTGTGCCTAGTCTTCCCACCAGACGCCTCCTATTGTCACCGGATCGCAGCCTTCTCTTTCCCCTCTCTCTGTCTGTATCTGTTTCTCTTTTCAGAGAAGGATTTGGGGGTTTGAGAGTGAGAGTGAAAGAGGAGATGGCCAAATCGTGAGTAGGAGCGATGGATCTAAGAGTGGGAGTCATTTGGGGAAATTATCTGAGAAGGAGAAGCAGCGGTGAGGCAGTGAGGAGAAGGAGAAGCAGGGAGAAGTGGCGGCAAGGTGGTGAGGAGAAGGAGAAGTGGCGGCGAGGCAGTGAGGAAGGAGAAGCGGTGGCAAGGTGGTGAGGAGAGGGACGAAGGAAGGAGAAGCAGTATTGGAAGAGATGAAGGAAATGGAGATTGGGGAGAGCACTGTTGCTTCTCACTCAGCGTAGCCTAGGTGACGAGAGAGAGGGACGATGATGGGCTGCCCTTAACCCTAAAATTTATTAGGCGAACACAGTATAACCGAGGACTGGGCCTTCAGTTAGTGCAATTTGAAAAAAAAAAATTGGGTTGAATGAGTTTCCCAGAGACTACCCGTGGGTATTGCCTAAATTTAAAAAAAAATAAAACAAAAATTAGTGTTTTTCATTTCCGAGGGTATTTTTTAAAAAGCCCTAGGAAATTTTTTAATGGGTATTTTCCGATGGCTATGACCCTAGGTAATTTCTAGGGGTGGCAAAGTGATCCATTTATCCATCATCTATCCAATCCATCCATAAAGAAATCTATCCAATCCATCCATTACAAACAAAAAAACTAAATGGATTGGATCCAATCCATCCATTTAATTTAATGGATGGTTAGTCATCCATCCACTATTTTTCTAAATCCATTGGATTAAATTAGGGGTGACAAATGGATGGTTGGATAATTTTATGAATTGACCATAAAATATATTTTTAATCATAAAAAAATATTTTAATTACAAAAAATATTTTACTCTCTCCCACTCTCTCTCCCCTCTCTCTCCACTCTCTCCCATCTCTCCTCTCTTTCTCTCTATCTATCTCTCCCCCTCTCTTTTCTCCCCTCTTTCTCCCTCCCCTCTATCTCTCTCTCCATCACAGCACCAAACAGCCCAACAAATTACAGGGCCGTGATTGAATCCAACCCAATAACAATGGCTTCATCAACTTCTCAGCGCCAATTTGTGCCTCACCGCCAATCTTGGTCACCAAATTACATGAACGAAACAGAATCTAAAAGGGCAAAAGCAAGGTCACGAAGTGAACCAAAACAACGACCTAAAGTGGGAATGGACCATAAAAGCAAGTGTGGAAAATCTCAATTGAATGGTCAAATGCAAAATCTATTATCGAACTCATCACCCTTCAACAATTGGGTTACTAATCTTCGTGGGCCACTGAAGGACAGCAAACGTGATTCCATAGGGAGCAGCACGGTGACTAGTGATTCCTATTACTACTGAATTTAATTTCTTGCTAAGTTGCAAAACAAGCAAATTGTTCAATTTTGAATGCTGCTGAGGCTTAAAGCAGTACGAAACGAATGACATTAAGGAAAAGATCAATTTCGAAATTGTAACAAAATTTATTACTATTATAATTAATTCCTACTGGGTTCAGACAATTTTGAAAAGATCAAATTTTCTCTTCTTCGTACATCAGATAGAAAGCTTCAATTACCAGTTTTTAGTAAAGTGAAAAGAAAGTAAGTAAATGAAAAAACGTGGAATAGAGGGGAGAAAGAGAGATGAGAAAGGGATGGAGAGGGGAGGGAGAGATGGGAGAGAGATGAGAAAGGAGAGAGACGGGGGAGAGAGAGAAGTAAAATATTTTTTGTAATTAAAATATTTTTTTATGATTAAAAATAATTTTTTGTGATTAAAAATATTTTTTAGTGATTAAAAATAATTTTTATGGATTGATTGGATATCCATCCATAAAAAAGTGTTAACGGATGGATTGGATGGTTTTTTTTAAATGGATGATGGATGGATTGGATTTTCTTAATGAACTTTTAGTGGATGGTAAATGGATAAATGGATTGTTTCCAATCCATCCATTAGGATCCATTCTAAAAATTATTCAATCCATCCATTTTGCCACCCCAAGTAATTTCCTAGGATCACAGGCCTTAGGTAATTTTTTGTAGAAAATAAGCCAAATTCTTGTAGTGTAATAGTACTCCCTCCGTTCCTAATTATAAGAAATAAAGCTAAAATTTGGTTTATTGAATAACTCATGTATTTGGTCTGTATTTATAGACCAAATAATATAGACCAAATACATGAGTTATTCAATGAGCCAAGTTTTAGCTTTGTCTTTTATAATTAGGAACGGAGGGAGTATTATTTTGCATGTAAGAAAATTATAATTTCATTTTATTATCCGTAAAGAAAAAAACCATACTCTATATGCCACTTAGTATTATTGCAACTGATTCCTCCCATTTAATACAACAAAAGGGATGAACTAGCACCATATAGCCAAGGACAACGAGCCAAACAATCAAGGGGAAAAGGTTGCGGTTTTGATTGGATAAAGTGATTTTGATTAAAAAGTAGTACATATCTTTATGAAAGTCATTGACAATAATTCAATGCTTTAACCACCACTATCCGGAATCTTAGTCTCATTGCAATAATACCTTGGCACTTGGTTTGCAGCTATAGTGTGTCAAATGGGGTCACAACACCTTAGCAATAACGCATAAAATCAAGGCAGTGTTAACGGGAAAAGAACAAGCATTTAATACAGGAGTCACCAGATCATGGTTGGTAAGGTTTGCTGGTTTAGACCCACATATACTAAACAAATTAAGAAGAGTAAAAGAAAAAGAACAGAGCCATTGCTTGATTTGTTCTGTATCATCTTCTGACTTGAATTGAATATATTTGAGGGTGTGGGTGCCCATTTTTGTATTGACTTAATAAATTAATGGGACCAACGTTTTGTCCCAGCAATCTATAATTTTTTTTTCCGAATCCACTTTAATTAGTCATTTAGGCCGAGTGAATCGCCAAGGTATTCTCACGGCTTAGGTCATTCGGACCAGCTATGAGTCTAATATACAGTTTGACTGATTGAGTTGGATTTTGTCCTGTTTAGAACCTTCTTTTAGTTGTTGAGTGTAGTAGTGGATGTTTGAGTTACACAATTACCATTCTTTTTTTTGGTGTAAACACAATTACCATTCTAGAAATATATAAAGAAATGGAACAAATTTCTTTTGTCCTCTGTAATTTTCTAATTCATATTATTATTCGTTGAAATAAAACTGACATGGCATGCTTTATTAAAATATTTGAATTTCCTTTTTTATTTTTTTTGGTACTAATACTACTATTTGAATTTCTTTGGCAACACTAGAAAAAATATAAAATTTATTTAGTATGATCATTATTTTTGGTGTAACGGTAGTTCATTATTAAATAAGTACTCCTTCCATTTTCGTTTGTAAGCAAAAGTCACTTTTTATATTTATTGAAAAATATATGTATCTGGCCCAAATTTTGGACCAAATACATATATTTTTCAATGATTATAAAAAGTGACTTTTACTTATAGACGAAAACGGAAGGAGTATTAATGATAATTTACTGACACAATGCATCCTTCCTTAGAACGGCCTCATTTGCTATGTGTACCGGTGACCACTATAAATTTCTAAGCTTGGCCACGAAGACTTGTCAGATGTGTTACTTTCAATTCAATTCATGGTAAAAGTAAGATCACTGACATGGTTGTCCGAAACAAAATCATTACCTTCAAACTGGAATGTGCATTTCCTCAAAACCATGCACGTTAATATGTACCTTTTAGATTTAGTTTTCTGTCGTCACTTTCACCTTTGCCTTAGAAGGGACGAGAAGGCAACAAAGCATACACACCGTGCCATTATCAATAATGTATTGTTTGGTAAATAATTTTATGTAAATTCTTAATTTGGTCTCTAAAATTATAAGACGTACTATATAGTTTCTAATATTATTAATATATTAAAATAATTTTTGAAATTGCAAAATATTAATTAGATTCATCATTCTCTTGATATTTGAGAGACTATAATGACATTAAGTAGGTAATATCAGTGATACATTTGAAACTAATTCAGTAAATAATGTAAGAGATGCATTTGATAGCAGATCCCGACGGAGGGAAACTTGATTAACATTTTGCAATGTTATAAGATCATTTTAGAATATTGATAATGTGTGGGACTTGGTTGATACAACTCTATAATTCCATGAACTAAATTGAGCATTTACTCAAATAATTTCCTTTTTTCCTTGGTAATTAGTCTTGATAAGCCACCCTTTTTTTCATTTCTCTTCTATTATATCTTTTATTCAAGAAAAGTACCTACACTATGTTCGACTCACGTTGTACCACGTGACAGCAATCTCTATCTTTTATATAGTATATATAGAAAAATTATTTTCCGCTAATTAATTTTCTTGCAGTTGTACTGGGCACGGGTCCATCTGCAAGTTTTCTTTTAGAAAACTATGCAAAAACTTAAAAACTAATGGATATGAGGCATGAATTATTCATTGATACCCGTTGTAACGTCCTCTTCCTCTATCATGTATGAAATGAAGTTCAAAGTTTTTTGTTTTTTTTTTTTTTTTGATTGAAGAAGTTCAAAGTTTTAGTTGATGCGTGGCCCTCAATCCACATGTCTTTTTTCAACAAGGCCAAGCGCATATTGTTATCCTTTGTATTCCACTAAAATTCAGCATTATTTTATGTACTAAGACATAAATCTTTTAACTAACCGGATAATGCAAGCGTGTGTATATTATTCGCTTTGCAATTATTAGAGGGACCAACAAATATAACCCTATGGAAATTGTTGGATCACTTTATTCACTGTTTTTCTAGAGGGGTCACTTATTCTCTATTGATGAGAATAATATTTAGAGAGATATGGTTGTGTTAAGCTAAACATGCTTGTTTTTCATTTTTCATATATATTATTGAGAGTAATGAATTTGTGGAGCCACTGATTTCTTCAACTTTTAAAATTATAAATGTAAATACCTATTTTTTTCACGGGTAATTCTCTATAATAGCCAAAAGAGAGTCCGGTTCACTACGTGAGAGACTAGCTCTTCTGCTAGATCCAATCTGTATTGGTGTAACATCTAACTTTAGATTTATTATTTTTATTTTTGTGGATCTTTCCAATATAAATTTATGTGTGTCTAAGCATTCTACTCTCTTTAAATGTATTTTGAGTCTGTTCTTAAATATTGGTAAGTGACTAATCTAATTAAGTATAACAATTAATTAATTGGGTCAAAGAAATTAATTACTGAATTGCATGTATATAAAATAATGTTAGATTAAATCAGTTTGAAAGGATTTTACCAAAATCAGTTTGAAAGGAAAAATTTTTATTTTGACATAATTTCTTTTTTAAGTTTTAGAAAAAAAAATGGAAAGAAAATTTTCTCAAAAATAAAAATATACATCTTCTAAAACATATCGATGACCGATTAATCAACTTTTTTTCTCATTTCAACCACCATTTATACTCCTTACTGTTAATTCCTCAGATAATCTTTTCTTATTTATGTTCTAATTTTAATAAAATGGAAAGAAAATTTTCTCAAAAATAAAAATAAAAATAAAAATATACATCTTCTAAAACATATCGATGACCGATTAATCAACTTTTTTTTTCTCATTTCAACCACCATTTATACTCCTTACTGTTAATTCCTCAGATAATCTTTTCTTATTTATGTTCTAATTTTAATAGTAACATTTAACATTCTGGATCCTATACTCGTACCATTGGTTTTGCATTGCTTCACTTGCCGTGTAAGTGAGAGTAGAAATCATTATAGGTGGGAGAGAGAGGAAATGACATTCTGGTATACTATGGTTAAGATTTATTTTGGTATTTATTTTAAGTTGCAATCACTAATGGCTTCATATTTGACTGATTTTTGTATTTATATGGGTCATTAATTCTTATCGAGTTCTACAAAAAGAATAAAATAAATCCATCAATTAGAGTAATTAAATTGGGTCACTTTTTTTTTTGACGGATGGTTGTGTCACTATATTATTCGAAATTTGATACTTATCTACCTACTATTTCTATTATCTATATTCCTATTATAAATGGACTTTCTACTTTGGGGGTCTAATATTTGCTTTCCAAAAACTATTACTTGAAATTTAAGGAAAAATCAATCACAAATAAACAAATTCTCTGTTTTTTTTTATGAATAAAAAAAAAAACTCTTTCACTCACTTATCAATTACATAAAGATATTATATATTTTAGAGTATAAAATATAAGGTGGCTTCTAGGGTGAAGAAGTATATCATATGGTTTATGAGTGGACCATTATTAACAACCATTGGATTAAACAAGCTCACATGATTTTATTAGGTATTGCAACACCCGATCAAATTTCCATCCCTCTCTTTCTCTCTCGCTTCATATCTTTCTCTCTCTCTCTCTCTTCCTCCACCGCCTGTTCACAACAAATCTGCAACTCACCACCGTTGGCCACGTTTTCATCTCATCAATACCCAAACTTCCACCATGAAAAATTGCGAGCAAGAAGAAGGAGACAAGAAGAAGCAGTTAACGATGCTTGAGTTTGTGGAAAACCCAATAACAAAGTCGGCAACACGAAACACTAACAAACAAATGGCGCACACCACGACCAATCGAGATTACGCTTAAAAAAAAAACTTTCACCAAAAAATTGGTACCACAAGAATCTTTGCAATATGAGCAGTGCGATTTGACCAATAGAAAATATCAATACCACTTTCACTGGATAAACCTGTTTCAAATTGCAGTTGAGTTTATTTTTGAAATAAGCTTAGCCAACATCGTCACCTGAGCCTGAATAACAACTAATTATTTTTATTTTGCGTGTAACAATAAAAAATCAAAATTAAAAAATTAAATATTTTTTCTGATGCACATGATGCACCGCCAGGAGGTAATGCACTGCTACCTCACTTTGTGTCCACCTTTGTACACCAGATCTCCCCTATCCCCACTCAAAGATGGAAGCAACGCCCATCCGATTTTGCTTTAGAGCTGCCGCACGCGTGCGTGATGCACCGTTGTCTCACCCTTCACTGTTGCAGGGAAGTGGTCGTACCCGCCGCCAACAGCAGTTCACGGCGGACGATTTCTGGATATGGAGAAGAAGATGCCTGATGATGGTGGGTCCAACGCTGGTTCTCGATCGGTGGTTGCTCTGCTTGGAGAAAGGAGGAGGGAGAGGGAAAGGGGCGAGAGAGGATCAAGAAAAAAATATTTGGTGTGAGTGGTGCATCATAAGATTTGATAGAACTGTTTGATCTAACGGCTCTGAATCATGATTCACTGTAAACCACTTAATTACTAGTTCACCTTAGATGCCACCAAAATATAATCCAATGATGATATTCAAGTAAGTTACATAATCATATTCGCTTCAGTTTAACAAAAATATTAATTTTTTAATTTTTTCATAATGTTAAAAATTTAAATAAAATAAGAGCAGTCCAGGTAAATTAAAGTACTTTAAAATTTCTCCAAAAGGAGATAGACCTAGTTTTGTAATTTACTAAAACATCCAGCCCAATTAGTCAGTTACCTAACGTAACTGTCAGCTTTATTCCCACCCACTCATATACTCCCTTTTCTCAATCTTTTTCTTATAATATTCATTATGTATGCTCTATTTTATTCATTTATTTATTTTTTGATACAACCATCTTATGCATTTTATTGGTGGTTTAAAATAATTCTCTCCCCTATCAGATCCAAATTGTTTTTTCTGAATGTCAAAGTACATATACTTGACACCTCTCTCACCACACCTAAAAGATTTGAATTTCTGGACAGCAAAGAGAGAAACGCCATCACCTACTACCACGACAAAAATTGAAAAAACCAAATTCAAATTCAAACTTAATGTATTTTTTATTTTCTTTGTTTTGAGGAACACAAACGACGAATTAAAAAAAAAACAATTTTCTTCATTTGTGCGGTATTTTTTTTTGTTATTATTTTTTTAAATTGAGTTTTTTGGCTTCACAAACACACAACAGAAAAAAATAAAATAAACAGAACAGTGCAACAACACCAACAGCAATTTCTTCATTTTAGAAATTGTTCGGGATTTTAGTTATCTACTATTGTCCCTCCCTCTTTTTTCTCTCCGAGTCTCTGTGAGAAGCTTTGTTAATTAATTGTTTCTCTACCAACACAAACACAACACAACACATCACAACCTTTCTTCTTCTTCTTCTTCTTCTTGTTTTCACTCTTCAAAACATTATAACTCACGCTTTCAGTAATGGAAACCCGTGCTGCAACTCTTCGATTTTTGAACTACCATTGATGCATGCAACGAGAGAAACGAATTTTCACCGCATCCTTCAAGCTTCCAACGCTTTCAAAACTTAAATTTTCCACCTCCGCTGTACCAGTTTTCGGTGGTTTTCAAAATTGTATCACTTTCCGACCATAAATCTCAAAGGTGTGTCTTCAATTTCGCGTGTTTTGGCAATGCGGAGGTGAAACTCGAAGTGGAGGTGGTGGAATTCCGAATCGGACGCGCGAATTTGAAGGAAAAAGAAGTTACTAATTTTTCTGTGTTTTTTTTTTCGTTGTTGTTGTTGTTGTTGGCGATTTAAAATTCGCGAACGAAAAGAGAGAGATTGTTGAAGATATGGTGTTATCAGCTTCGCCATGTTCGCTAACGAGAAGCTCGTTGGAAGAGATGCTGGATTCGCTTCGCCGGAGGGATGAAGAGGAAGAGAAGAAGAAGGACTCGCCGCCGGTGTTGCCTTCCCGGCCGGCCTCCAAGGCTCGGCTCCCTCCGGCACGGCGGTCGCTGCCGAATAATTTCAAGGTCGGTGGTGTTGGTGGCGCGGTGGAGAATGGATTTGATGACAATGTGGAGAGTAAGAGGAAGGAAACATGTTTTGAATATAAGAGAAGAGAGAACAGTTTTGGGAGGAAGAGGATGAAGAAGGATGTGGAGTCACCTTACGTGGCAGTACTTTCAGCATCAGGGATGGTTTCAGAATTGGATGGTGACACTGTTTCTTATTTCATCAAAATGGTAACTCTGAACTCCGAAAAGAAAAAGAAAAAAAAAATTCCTAATTTGTTTTTAAATATATGATGAAGATGATGATGATGCATTGAAATGATGGATCAAGTTTTAACAGTGGTTCTTAGTGTTTTGCTCATTTTCTGTCTCTCATTCAGTTTTTTGTTTAATGGTTGTTGGTTATTTTACAAGGCTATTTGATTGAAATCTATTAGTTTACTGTTAAAATTTAACTTAGAAGCTGGAGTTTTTGTTTTTGGTTATTGTCCGTTTTGAGTTAAGTATGTATGAGCATCATATTTGTGCTTTTGTTTGTTAGTGATTGGTATAGACTATAGAGTATAGACTAGGGCATTGTTCATGGCATTCGTTTTTCTGTTAAATTTACTTTTGGTTTGATGGTTGTTTCCTCCAGAAGCTTCGTGTTTGGTGTAGGCAACCAAGAGGACAATGGGAGCTAGGATTGATAAGATCAACTTCTGGCGAGGAAGCTTCTGTTACACTCTCAAATGGAAATGTAAGTCTCTATGCTTTTTGTGTCTTTGGAAGATACTGTGTAATCTTAAGCATGCAAGGTGACAAGTTGCTCATGCCATTCAATCCTTACTTTAGGTTGTGAAAGTGGCTAGCTCAGAACTCCTACCAGCTAATCCTGATATTTTAGAGGGCGTGGATGACCTTATTAAACTCGCTTATTTGAATGAGCCATCGGTTCTTCACAATCTTAGGTTTAGATATTCTCGGCAGATGATTTATGTATGTATGACTGCTCTGGCTTTTTTCTTTTACTTCGGTGATTATCTATATGCTCCCATAAGTTGCTTCCTCTTTCTGTGTGCAGACTAAAGCAGGGCCCATTTTAATTGCACTCAATCCTTTCAAAGATCTCCATATTTATGGAAATGATTATGTCTCCACTTATAGGCAGAGATTTGTTGATAGTCCTCATGTTTATGCTATGGTAGATGCAGCTTATAACCAGATGATAAGTGGTGAATGGAATTCTCCCTCTCTCTCTCTTCCTTTGAAATTTTTGTGCTGTACTTGAATGACATGTTTATAAAGGTTTTCTATTTGTCTTTTTTGTACCTTGCAGATGAAGTAAATCAGTCCATTATCATAAGGTGAGCACCTTGGTAAATTGGCGGCTCTTTTCGTGCATTATACTTAAATATATGTTCCCGAACTCGATGGCATTGGATTGTCATAGTAGTAATAAATATAATCTCTAGCACACTTGTTAAAAAATCACCATTAGAAATTTGTTTGCAGTGGCGAGAGTGGATCTGGGAAGACAGAGACAGCGAAAATTGCTATGCAATACCTAGCTTCTCTTGGTGGTGGCAGTTGTGGGACAGCAAATGAAATTCTTCAGACAAATTGTATACTTGAAGCTTTTGGGAATGCGAAAACTTCAAGGAATAACAACTCTAGCAGATTTGTAAGTTTTTCTTTTCAGTATAATGGGACTTACTCCTGCTATTGTTTTATTAAAATTTCTACAGCTTGTAAGGTTTTCCAACAAGGATGTCCATAGAATTTGCTATTTTAGACTTACTTTGAATTATTGAAGGCTATGCAGCACTTTTTGGATGATATTTAAAGCCTGAGCAGTTTCATTGATATACATTTTCAATTTCGTGCAGGGGAAGTTTATTGAAATTTATTTCACTGCCACGGGTAAAATATGTGGGGCTAAAATTCAAACCTGTAAGCTCATTCAAGCTATACATTTTACAGCACATGTACTTGTTTGTGATCTCCATTTCTATTGCAGTTACTGAGTTGACTTATTTTTATGGCTTTGTGTTTGTCATATGCCAACCCATATGCTAACTCAAGTAGATTTGTTGGAAAAGGTAATTTGTGATGCCCTACTTGAACCAAGTGTTGAACTGTAATGTTTATCTTTTGTTGCTTATGATAATACATGTTTGCCGTGAGCAGTCAAGAGTTGTTCAACTGGCCAGTGGTGAGAGGACGTATCATATATTTTATCAACTTTGTGCTGGATCTCCATCTAGTCTTAAAGGTATGTTTTCTGATAAATCTATCAACCTTTTTGTATACTTGTATACTTTTCTGTCACACAAACATTTCTTGCATATGGCATATTTGTTTCTATTTAGGGTTTTTTTGCAATGGGTTGAAATGGAAATGATCATAGTGTTTACTTTAAAGGGCCAAGTAGCCCATTCTTTTGTTTATTGTGAAAGAATTTAAGAATTTTGATGCTCAAAAAGTTCTCAGCTCGTGCATCTGGATACTTTTAGGGGTTTTACTTACCCTTATGTTACCAATATGGAAGTTGGCATGCCTATACAATGAGTGTGATCTGTCATTGAATATATTATGTTTTAGTACAACAGAACTATTATATAAAAAACATTAACTGTTGAGAGTAAGTTACAGTTCAAATCTTTTGACCACTATATCACTGTTTTGGGACAACTGAGCTGTTCAATTACCATCCTTCAGACCATCTATTTTAAATGTAATTTGGATTTGATCCTTCCGGTATTATCTGTAGACCTCCTTTGCCCGTTTTGATTTTCTATGCTAATTTTATGCAGACGTTTTGCTTTATTACACATTAGTTAGCAAAAATTTCTGCTTGTTAAGTTTTCTTTGCAGTGTGTTTTCTTTACCGTAATTGAATTTGTAAATATTTTGACTTATGGAATCATTCTCTTTTCCTATGCAGAGAGACTGAATCTTAGAGCAGCCAGTGAATATAAATATCTAAATCAGAGTGATTGTGTGACAATTGATGGTGTTGATGATGCTAAAAACTTTCATCAGCTGATGGTATGTTACTTGACAGTTTGTTTGATTTATAATAAACTCTTTGTAATAAACTCTTTAACTTTATTTTATGGCCTCTTAAGATCTGTCATTTTTTCCCCTTTGCATCTGCAATTCCCCCAGAAAGCATTTGATGCTGTTCGAATTTGTAAAGAGGACCAAGAGCTGACCTTTAAGATGCTTGCTGCAATACTATGGCTCGGAAATATATCATTCAAAGTTACTGACAATGAAAATCACATTGAGGTTGTGAATGATGAAGGTAAGATACAGAGTATGTAGCATGCCTTTTGATGGACTATTTGCACCTTGTGCTGTGTTGTGTAGGCTAATTCGGTGTCATTAAATTCTTAAAGCATACTGGGACTCACTTGGATTCTTTGCAATGTCATATACTGTAAAGAACTAAAAGTATTTTGTTTTGTAATGTGCCGGAGAGGATTTTAAAGTGGTTAGGTTTAACTGTGACTAACATATTAGTTTAAGAGGTTAGACATGAAATTTTACTCAGAACTTAAGAGTGAATTTAATTTATATAATTCTTTTTGCAGCCGTAACCACTGCTGCCTTGCTGTTGGGTTGCAGTTCCCAGGAATTAATGGCAGCATTATCAACCCATAAAATCCAATCTGACAAGGATACTGTTGCCAAAAGTTTAACATTGTTGCAGGTTTCTTTTATTACTCTAAACATTTCAATTGTTCTATTTTCTGTTGCTCTAAATGCTCTGTATTCAGTATGTATATATGTATGTTATTTATTTATGTTTTTTACATTCTATGTTCAGGCAAATGAAACAAGAGATGCAATTGCCAAATTTATCTATTCAAGCTTGTTTGAATGGCTTGTAGAACAAGTTAACAAGTCACTTGAAGTGGGTGGAAAACCTACAGAGAAAACCATAAGTATCCTTGATATTTATGGATTTCAATCATTCCAGGTGTGCAATTTTTATTAATATATTCATGCTTCAAAGAATGTGGTATATGTTCTAATAGTTTCTTATTTATCTATTTCAGAAGAACAACTTTGAACAGTTTTGTATAAATTATGCCAATGAGAGGCTTCAGCAACATTTTAATCGGCATCTATTTAAACTTGAGCAGGAGGTCAGTAACTGTGTTAATGATAATATTGCTGGATATTTTGATGTTGATAGGATTAAACACAGAAAGAGAATGAAACAGGTTCTGCTAACGTAGCAGAACCAAATGTATTGATTATGAGTGTGAAACAAGGTAGAATCAGTATGATTCTACTTGATTACAAGGTAGAAAACTGGAAAAAACAGAAAGAAAATAACCTAGGCACTTACAGAGGCCTATACTCTCCCAATGGCCAAGCCAATTCTCGTCTAAAAGATCCTATCCCACACCAGCCTCGCCTATATCATTCAGTCTCTCTTACTCACGCCAAAAGCACCTGACACGTCAGCAGCAGGCGTGTGTCCACTACTCTTTCATCATGAGTTAGTTATTAGAGGAATGCTCCTCTACAACATGGTCTACCATAGTTCCCCTATTCCCTCTCTTCTTTCTTTCATACACTTTTCCAAATCTATCCTTACTAAATGTATCATTAACCCCCCCCCCCTTCGAAATTCTCCTTGTCCTCAAGGGGAAAATATGGGAATTCAGTCCTTAATTTAGTCACCAACTCCCAAGAGTTTTCAAAGTCTGGTAAATCTTGCCACTTGATCAATGCCTCCCACTCTCCTTGATCAATCTTCCTCATGTCAATGACTTTCTCTGGCTGGACTTCCAGCAATCAGTCTTCATTCATACAAGCTGGTAGTGGCT
The DNA here is from genome assembly GCA_037113605.1 of Calophaca sinica. NCBI lineage: Eukaryota > Viridiplantae > Streptophyta > Magnoliopsida > Fabales > Fabaceae > Calophaca > Calophaca sinica. The sequence continues at coordinate 269,661 of JBAFXK010000014.1, read as the reverse complement.
GAAACTTCTGCGGTAAGAGCCACAGATTTCTTCAACAGTGAAGCATGAAAGGCGGGGTGCACCTTCTTTGTCGGTGGCGGCTTCAACCGATAAGCTACAAAGACCTATCTTCTTCTCAATTTCGTAAGGACCATAGTAACGAGGACTCGACCACGATTAATTCTTTTTGCTAGACTTTTCATCTTGTAAATTTGGATCTTCAAGTATACCATGTCACCAACTTGATATTCCACTTTGCTCTTCTATGTTTATTAGCTTGGGCTCGCATTCTATCTTGAGCTTTCACTAATTGTTCTTGCAATTCCTTGATCATATCATTCCTCTCAGCTGTCAACCTACTGACTTCTTCAACAGATGAATGGTGTGCATCTCCTCTAAGAAGCACAGGAGGGGATCTGCCATAGAGTGCTTCAAAGGAGTCATCTTCACGGATGAGTGATAGTTGGTATTATACCAAAACTACGCTGATTGAGCCATTTAGGCCACTGCCTAGGCTTCCTACCCGTTAAACACCTTAAATAAGCTTGAGGCACCTATTGACAACTTGATCTGTCAGTCGGTTTGTGGATGGTAGGCCTTTGCTATACTTGAGTTTAGTACTGCAAGTTTAAATAATTCAGCCGAAGCGCTCAAGAACACCTTATCTCTCATCGGAGATGATAGACTCAGGGAAGCCATGTAACTTCACTACTTCTTTAGTGAAAATCTCAGCTACACTCTTAGCAGTATAGGGATGGCTGATGGCAATGAAATGTGCATACTTAGTGAGTCTGTCCACTACAACCAGGATGGTATCCACCCCCATAGCCTTAGGTAAACCACCAATAAAATCCATGGAAATATCACTCCACACCTGCTGTGGTACGGGCAGTGGCTGTAAAAGTCCCCCAGGGCTCAAAGTTTGATACTTATTCCTCTGACACACCTCACAAGATTGTACATAATCTTGTATCTGCTTCCTCATACCCTCCCAATGCACCAAAGCAGCCACTCTTTTGTAGGTTCTGAAAAATCCAGAATGTCCTCCTACGGCTGCATCATGTAATTCATGAAGAATCCAAGAAATTCGAGGTGAATTCCTAGGAATAACAATTCTATCTTCCTTATACAGTCTTCCTTTCTTCAACTGGTAGCCATGGTGGCTGTTAGAATCACCTAACAGATCTTGGATGATTCCCTTAAGCTTATCATCAGCTTGAACTTCTTCTTCCAAGCCTTCCCAAATCTCACACCTCACCGTAGACAAGGTAGCATACTGCATTTGCCTAGATAAAGCATCTGCTGCCCTATTCTCTTTTCCAGGCCTATATTTGATTTCAAAGTCATATCCCATCAGCTTGGAGATCCATTTTTGTTGTTCTTCACCCATAATTCGCTGCTCAGTCAAAAATCTTAAACTCTTCTGATCTGTCAGCACTTGGAAATGTCTTCCAAGTAAGTATGGCCTCCACTTTTGAATAGCAAACACAATAGCCATCAATTCTCTTTCATATACAGATTTTTTTTGTGATCTGTCTGATAGAGTTTGGCTCATATAAGCAATAGGTCTTCCTTCTTGCATCAACACTGCTCCGATCCCTTTTCCAGAAGCATCAGTCTCTATCATAAACTCTGTTGAAATTAGGGACTGCCAAGACAGGCAGTGTAGTCATTACTGTCTTAAGCAGTTCAAAGGCGGCCTGTGCATCTTCATTCCATTGAAAATTATCTTTCTTCAGCAACTGAGTTAAGGGCCAAGCCATCTTACCATAGTTCTTGACAAATTTTCTATAGTATCCTGTAATGCCCAAGAAACCCCTCAATCCTTTTAAGTCTTTAGGTATGGGCCATTTGAGCATGTCCTCAATCTTCCTTGGGTCTGTAGCCACCCCTACACTTGATATTAAATGACCTAAATACTCAATTTGGGGTTGACCAAATGAGCATTTTTTTTTATTTGCACTGACTTGTGAGTTCTTAACAACTTCAGAATCTCTTTCAAGTGCATCCCATGAGCCTCCACACTGTCACTATAGACTAGTATGTCATCAAAGAAAACCAATGCAAATTTTCTTAGATAGGGTCTCAGAACTTGATTCATCAATGCTTGGAAAGTAGATGGTGCATTAGTCAATCCAAAGGGCATCACCAAATACTCATAGTGACCCTCATGTGTTCTAAAGGCTGTTTTGTGAATATCTTCTTCTTTCATTCTAATTTGATGATAACCAGACTTCAAGTCTAACTTAGAAAATATCATAGCAGTGCCCAATTCATCTAACAACTCTTCAATAATAGGAATAGGGAATTTATTTGGTACAGTTACCTTGTTAAGAGCTCTGTAATCTGTACAAAATCTCCATCCACCATCCTTCTTCTTCACCAGCAAGACCGGACTTGAGAAAGGGCTGGTACTATGCCTCACAATTCCTGATTGCAGCATCTCCTTTACCATCTTTTCAATCTCATTCTTCTGGTAGAAAGGGTATCTATAAGGCCTTATGTGAGGAATTTCAGCTCCAGGCTTCAAGGTAATGGAATGGTCATGGTCACGGACAGGAGGTAATCCTGGAGGCACACATCATTGAACTCATCTAATATCACTTTGAGCCCTTGTTCATTCTGCTGCATACATTCTGTCATCTCAGCACTATCCTCTTGCTGAACTAAGAATCCAACACCATGATCTTGCAAGGCCTTCAATAGCTTTCCAGGAAGCCTGTCCTGCACATAGAGATGGATCACCCTCTATGACATGCTTCTTGCCATTCACAGTCCATTTGAGACACAAATTTCTGAAGTTAGCTTCAATGTTACCCAATCCTGCCAACCAATCAAGTCCCAATACCAGCTCTGTCCCTCCTAACTCCATCAAATAAAAATCCTGAGTAAAATCTATCCCTTGTATGGTGAATTTCACATTCTGACATACACCACTGTTTCTAACTTGTTCCCCTGTTCCTACTTCCACTATGAAAATTGGAGTTTCAGTCACCTCCAATTTCATGATCTCAGCAATTTCAGGTGCCATAAAGCTACTAGTTGCTCTGAATCAATCAATGTCGATATCTTCCTTCCTCCAATCCCACCCAAACCTTGAAAGATTTGTGAGTTGCCACCCTTCCTTACTATGCAATGATAGTTGTAGAGTCTTAAACTCCTCTTGGCTCACACTCCTTAAATTCTTCTTCATCACTACTCTCACCTTCACACAACATCAACCTCATGTGTTTCATTTTACAAATATGGCCCTTACCCCACCTATCTCCACATTTGAAAGCAGAGCCCTTTCTTACTCCTCTCTTCTAATTCAGCTCGCTCAACTTCCTCCACTTTCATTCCTTCTCCACTCTTTTCTGCGGTGACATTGAATGCAACAGTGGCGTCTTTCTTGTCTCTATTGTTATCCCCTGAACCACGAAACTTAGGAGTGTACCCCTTGTCCTTGGCATCTCCCCTGTCCTTCGCTCCTCCCCCTTTTGCAAACAGAGCTTGGTGTTTTTCCTCTACTACCAAAGCTTGATCCATTAATTCAGCCAAGTCATCAATCTTGAACAATTTCAATTCAGCTTGTATCTCGTCCTTGAGTCCATTTCTGAAAATGCTCGTGAGCATGGTGCGTTCCTCCCTCTTTAATGGAGCAACATGTAATTCGAATTGGTCTCTGTATTGACTCTGAGATCCATCTTGCTTCAATTTCGATGCAGACGCCCAATGGGTCATGACTTGCACCCGGGTTAAACCGTCGTAGCACTGCAGTCTGAAATTTCGGCCACATTCTCATCGGAGCTTGCTCTTCCCACCATTGGAACCAATTTAACGCGCGCTCTTCCAACGCAATCACCACCGCGTCCAGTTTCTCTGCTTCCTTCACGCCATTGACCCGGAAATATCTTTCGACCCGAACTAGCCACCCATGAGCGCCATCATCGTTGAAAACTGGAATCTCCAGCTTACGACGCCCTGATCGGAGATGAGGCTCGTAATTACTTGATTTCACATGTGGTGACGTTACTACACTTCGTTCTGGTGAAGTTTCCTCATCGTCAACGTTCGCGTGACGTTTCTTCTTCGCGAACTCCCTGAACTCTGCGTGAAATGATTCCATGTTCTCCAGAATTTTTGTAACCGTTCCTTCGAGGCTCACGACACGTAACTCCACAGCATCCATGCGATTCTCCATTGTCCTTCTCGTTACCACCATTCACAGCACCAGGAAAGGTGCTTTGATACCAAACTGATAGGATTAAACACAGAAAGAGAATGAAACGAGTTACGCTAACGTAGCGAGAACCAAATGTATTGATTATGAGTGTGAAACAAGGTAGAATCGGTATGATTCTACTTGATTACAAGGTAGAAAAGCTGGAAAAAGCGAAGGAAATAACCTAGGCACTTACAGAGGCCTATACACTCCCAATGGCCAAGCCAATTCTCGTCTAAAAGATCCTATCCCACACCAGCCTCGCCTATATCATTCAGTCTCTCTTACTCACGCCAAAAGCACCTGACACGTCAGCAGCAGGCGTGTGTCCACTACTCTTTCATCATGAGTTAGTTATTAGAGGAATGCTCCTCTACAACATGGTCTACCATAGTTCCCCTATCCCCTCTCTTCTTTCTTTCATACACTTTTCCAAATCTATCCTTACTAAATGTATCAGATGTCGAATACCTCTAATTTGAATGAAATGGTGTTAAATAATTCCTTGAATGTTGTTCTCTGGATTAATGTCTACGAATGCTATAGTGTGAATTCCTAGTAAAATATTTCCTTGCATTTAAAGTTTTAATACTTCTTATTCCAAACTTATTGCCAAATACTAATGAAAGAAACAGTGTAATGCCATAGTCATTCATGTTGGCTCTGTTGTTAAAATACATTCATTGGGATTAAACAGTGGCATGCTATGTACACATTATAGTTTAATCAAGAAGGATATGTTATCAAAGAGTCAGTTGTTTGGTACTGTTATTGTAGAGCTCTAAATTGACTATTTCTGATCGGAGTGAAAAATGAATCCAGTGAGAAGAGATGCTATTTTTGCTCATATATAAGGTTAAACATGACATGCTAAGCTTGTGCTCTTCAACAGGCTTGATATGTGTTAGAAAGCATATTTAACATGTGCTTATTATAGAGTTAATACGTGCTGATAGTTAGGGATATAGTTATACAAATCAAGGATTTGATTTGATTCTTTGTAATTATTATACGATTGTATTCTCTGATTATAAATAGAGACTGTGTGATCACATAAGACACACAACATTCCAATACAACTTTAACATGGTATCAGTAGTTTAGGTTTTGATCTCTGCCTCGATCGCGCCTCTTCTGTTTACTTCTGCGTGAGCGATACCGCGTGATCGAGAAGCCATTTTCTCGCAACCGTGACTCGTATCTCGTGCCACCACCGGCCGCACCGCTTCCCCGAAGTCGACCTACGGCCAAAGCGCGTCCCCTCAAACGCCGCGCCGCCGCCACACTCGCTGGCGTGTCCGCCACGCGCCGCACCCAGATCGCATTTTCCCGCACCGGCCGGCCCACCACCGCCGCCGCCGCCGCCTTCCCACCACCAGGCGTCCCTGTCCGGTGTTTTTCACCTACAAAAACTCATGGGTGATAATTCGATTCGACACCGTGGACGTTCACCAAGGTTCCGTTGATCCTGCGAAAAAGCGGCCGGGACGACCAACTACTGACATCTGGCTATTCTTTGTTAAGCTTTGGTTCCAAGGTCAAGCGTGAAGACCACTGACCAAACAAGCCAAGGATATTGCTACCAAAGACCGCTCAAAATGGAAGCGGTCGACGGCTTCCTTATGTCTTGTCCTATGGTTTTCCATTGCGCCAAGCTTGACCGCAATACCAAGCATTCACCACGATGTTATGATGTTTGGGAAAAAGCCAAGAAAGTCTACTCCAACGACATTCACCGCCTTTATAGTGTCGTTCTCAACCTCGTCTCTTTGAAGCTCGAAAACATGGATGTGCGAGGCGTACCTTGGTAAGCTTGACCATTTGATTGCTGATTTTCAATCCCTAATGCCTTTTACTAGTGATGCAGGCTAAATGCCGAGCAACGCATGACAAGTTTTCATGATTCTTGCACTTGGCCGGTTTACCACGTAACTTGATTACATGCGTAACCAGATTTTATCGGGATCCACTGTTCCTTCATATGATACATTCAGCGAACAACTGTTGCGTCTTGCTACTCCTCATGCTTTTGGCCACTCCTCCAGTTTTGCTGATTCCTCCACTCTCGTCTCCCGTTATCCCAGTCGTGGTGGACGGAATGGAGGACGTGGTGGCCAACACCGCGGTTCTCAATGCAACTATTGCAATCGCTATGGCCATATTGAAGCTGAATGTCGCACGAAGGCAAGACAACAACGATCTAAGGTTGCCAATGTTGCTCACACCGCAATCGCGGCGATGTTACTATTTTGGCGGCGATTACAACGAGTTCCTTGATTCAGCGACTAATCAGCCAACACCTCTGCTTCTTGCCGCTCGATGCCTGGTAATCCCGTAGTCTTTGTCTCTCGATCCTCCTCTCTTGGACCATGGGTACTTGACTCGTGCTTACGACCATATGGCCGTGAATAAATCTCTTTTCTCTCATCTGTCTTACTCTGATTCTTTGCCCTCTGTCACCATGGCAAATGGCTCTAAAATCAAAGTTCAAGGCATTGGTCAAGCACAACCCTTCCCAACCTTTCCTTACATTACGTACTTTATGTTCCTGGTTGTCCTTTTAATTTAATATCCATTAACAAACTCACTCATACCCTTGATTATTGATCCTTTTTGTTCATAACTCCGTTTATGTGCGAGGAACGACGTATTGGACGGACGATTGGAGCAGGGACATGAGTGCGGAGGATTATATCACCTTTCATCGCCGGTGGCATGTGTCTCTTTCTCAAACCCTTACACATCAGCGTTTGGGTCACCCTAGCCTCGATAAAATGCGTCTTATGGTTCCTAGTTTTTCTAAGCTTTTATCTTTTGAGTGTCGATCGTGTCGATTAGGAAAGCATACTCGTCAAACTTATAGTCGTGAGTCAATAAAAGTCTTTGTGTCACCTTTTGCTTTAGTTCATTCTGATATTTGGGGTCCTAGTCGTGTCTGTTCAACTTTAGGCTATTATTACTTTGTCACATTTATTGACGATTTTTCCCGATGTACTTGGTTATTTTTAATGAAAAATCGTTCTGATGTTTTTACTATTTTTCAAGGATTTTGTGCAGAAGTTCAAAACCATTTTGGTACTTCCATTAAAATATTACGCACTGATAATGCTCGTGAATATTTGTCATCCCAGTTTCAATCACTTTTGTCTTCCCAGGGAATTGGTCACCAAACATCATGTGCGCACACACCACAACAGAATGGTGTGGCCGAAAGAAAGAACCGCCATTTAGTTGAAACAGCACGCACCCTTCTCCTTCACCATAATGTTCCTCTTCGTTTTTGGGGTGATGTGCTCCTCACGGCCTGTTACCTTATCAATCGCATGCCTTCCTCAGTCCTTCATGATCAGATTCCGTACTCTGTACGTACCACAGCAGGATCTCTATCCCATTCCTCTTCGTGTCTTTGGTTGCACATGTTTTGTCCATGACCCCACCTCGGGTAAAAATAAACTCTGCTAAATCTCTCAAATGTATTTTTACGGGCTACTCACGTGTACAAAAAGGTTATCGTTCTTTCTGTCCTCAGCTACAACGATACATTGTTTCTGCTGATGTCACATTTTTTGAGACTTACCCATTCTTCTTCTCTTCTGTTTTACTTGATGATACCTTCACAGCGGACCTTCGGGATATCCCACCTGCTGTTCCGGTACCTATTGTAACCTCGCTCCACCTCGCTGCGTGTCTACCGCGGCGAACCACAGCCTCGTGGTACCTCACGGCATTGATCCACCGCCTCATCTCCTCGCTCCAATCGCCTCCATCTACGTCGCTCAGACTGAACTTCCTGTAGCATTAAGGAAAGGTATTCGGTCCTCTCGCAACCCAAATCCTAAATATGCTTGTGTTTTAAACTATGACCGGTTGTCTACATCCTATGTTTCCTTTGTTTCTGCTTTGGATTCTGTGTCTATTCCTAAGTCTACAGGTGAAGCCATGACTGATCCGAACTGGCGTCAGGCGATGTTGGAAGAGATGGCAGCATTGCACTCAAATAACACTTGGGAGATTGTTCCGTTACCTCCAGATAAAACTACAGTAGGCTATCGATGGGTTTATACAGTGAAGGTCGGGCCAGATGGTCAGATTGATCGTTTCAAAGCTCGTCTGGTGGCTAAAGGTTATACACAGATCTTTGGTCTCGATTATGGAGACACCTTTTCTCCAGTGGCCAAAATGACTTATGTTCGTCTATTTCTTGCCATGGCTGTCATTCATCACTGGCCACTTCATCAACTAGACATTAAAAATGCCTTTTTGCGGAGGATTGCGCAGGAGGAAGTTTTTATGGACCGGCCCGTGTTTCACTATTCGTGGTGATTCTTGCCTTGTTTGTCGGCTTCGCCGGGCTCTTTATGGATTGAAACAGTCTCCTCGTGCTTGGTTTGGTCGGTTTAGCTCTGCCTTAATACAATTTGGCATGACCAGGTGTGAATCGGATCATTCTGTTTTCTCCATCCATTACCCTACCGGTCGGCGCATCTTTCTAGCAGTATATGTTGATGACATCGTCATTACTGGTGATGACACAGACGGTATCCAGCGGCTCAAAGCCCATCTCTTCAAACACTGACAAAAAACTTGGGTCCTCTCAAATACTTCTTGGGGATTGAAGTTGCTCAGTCCTCTTCAGGCATTGCAATTAACCAACGGAAGTATGCTCTGGATATTCTTACTGAAACTGGTATGCTTGACTGCCGCCCAGCTGATACTCCTATGGATCCCAATGTCAAGCTTCTTCCGGGTCAGGGGGAGACATTGAAAGACCCGGGAAGATACCGACGTCTTGTAGGCCGACTCAATTATCTCACGGTCACCAGACCAGATATCACTTTTGCTGTGAGTATTGTAAGCCAGTTTCTGAATGCTCCTTGTGAAAGCCATTGGAATGCGGTCATCCGTATTCTTCGATACATCAAAATGCACCAGGTAGAGGACTATTATATGAAGATAAAGGCAATGCCAAAATTACTTGTTACTCAGATGCTGACTGGGCAGGATCACCATTAGATAGAAGATCCACTTCTGGATATTGTGTTCTCATTGGAGGAAATATGATCTCATGGAGGAGCAAGAAGCAAAACACAGTTGCCCTATCCAAAGGTCTGAAGCGAATCTGTGCTATGATGTCACTACAAAGGAACTTGCATGGCTTAGGAATCTACTCCAACAGCTGAAATTAGGAGACCTCCAGGATACAAAACTTATCTGTGACAATCAAGCTGCACTTCACATTGCATCAAATCCGGTCTTCCATGAACGGACCAAACACATAGAGATAGACTGTCACTATGTAAGAGAAAAAGTTCTTTCTGGAGAAATCACCACCGATTTTGTCAAGTCTGAGGACCAATTGGCTGATATGTTTACTAAGTCCCTCAAAGGCTCTCGGGTTGATTATATTTGTAACAAGCTTGGTTCATATAACATATACGATCCAGCTTGAGGGGGAGTGTTAGAAAGCATATTTAACATGTGCTTATTATAGAGTTAATATGTGCTGATAGTTAGGGATATAGTTATACAAATCAAGGATTTGATTTGATTCTTTGTAATTATTATACGATTGTATTCTCTGATTATAAATAGAGACTGTGTGATCACATAAGACACACAACATTCCAATACAACTTTAACAATATGCATAACAACATGATTGCTATTTACATTTTTTATCAGGAATGTGAATCGGATGGCATAGATTGTACAGTATTAGATATTGAGGACAATCAAGATTGCTTGGATCTATTTGAGAAGGTACCTATTTGGTTTAGTTTTCTTAATGTTATAGAGTTAATCTACTTTCCCTGGAAATCGAGCTGCTATTATAATTGTAGTTTCATTCATTTACAGGAATCATCCTTTTCGTTAAAATAGATCATTTATTTATTTTATAAAAAATTGTGTTCAGGTCCAATGTTAACTGCTTCACATTATTCTCTGATAACTGTAGTGATTACGTTATCTGTTGCAAAATGTGCAGAAACCTCTCGGTCTACTCTCTTTGTTGGATGAGGAATCAAATTTCCTTGAGGCTTCGGATTTAACATTTTCCAACAAACTTAAGAATCACCTGGGTGCTAATCCTTGCTTCAAAGATGAAAGAGGCAGCGCTTTCAAAGTTCGTCACTATGCAGGGGAGGTTAGTTTCTGCCCAGTGTCTAGGGAGCTCTGGAATTTAGTTGTCGCAAAATCTACTTCTTTTTAACTTTTAAATTCAAATAAATACTTCAATTTACTTGTTTAAATTTTGCATTCTTTTCCACAATATTGCATGTAGTGGACTAGAATATAATGTAAAAAAATTCATGATACTGATATAGATTAGACTGGAGAAATCCTGGTACTAAGATCTGTTATAGTTATTTCTTTTTTATGTTATCTTATCTGGAATATCTTATCCAGCATGTGATTTGCAAAAGGTGTGAGTTTGTAAATGTGATCTTTAAGTTGTTTCTAAACATGGAGTTTTGCTCCCTTCCTTGTTCCTATATTGTACTTAAGAAGAGTTTTGTTTTCAGTTTCTTTCTTTACCTGCAAAATATCATTAAGATGTTAAACATGCAAGCATTTGGCAAGTGTTTTATGGCTGGAACTCTTATTGTCAAGCAGCTATTACTTATGACCAATGTTTTTTGGCTAATTTTCTGTCTCTGAGCCCTTGGTTATTCAGAATGTGCAGAATGTATCCATGAAAGTCAATTTTTATTTTAGTTTGTGATTTTACTGACATCTGGACCTCTATCAGGTTTTGTATGACACAAATGGCTTTCTAGAAAAGAACAGAGATATGTTGTCTTCTTATTCCATTCAACTCCTGTCATCATGTAATCGTAAACTGCTGAAGTTGTTCTCCAAAATGTTTAATCAATCTCAGAAGCATGCAGATTCCTCTTTCCATGTTGGCGCACTGGGCTTACAGAAGCGAGGTGTTGCAACAAAGTTCAAGGTAATCTTGTAGCACTTCTTAAGCTGCTGCTTTATTAGAATTTGGAAAGAAATTATTATTTTTGACTTTTTACAGAAGATTAGGGCATGATGCTCAAAGTGACAAATAGAGAAAAATAAATCTAACTAGTTTCATACTTTTAGGATCAATTGTTCAAGTTGATGAATCAGTTGGAGGGCACCAAACCTCACTTTATTCGCTGCATAAAGCCAAATACTAAGAAGCTTCCTGGAATTTATGACAACGAACTTGTCCTACAACAGCTCAGGTGTTGTGGAGTTCCAGAAGCTGTTAGGATTTCGAGATCTGGATATCCTACTCGAATAACCCATCAAGAATTTTCCAGAAGGTAGTTGAAATTTGAGAAACTTCCCATGTTTCTAAATTATCTTGAATGATGGGTTGATTTCAGTTCCTTGATGAATCTAGGTATGGGTTTCTGCTTTCTGAGACCAATGTATCTCAGGATCCGTTAAGCATCTCCGTTGCAGTTTTGCAACAGTTTAATATCCCTTCTGAAATGTACCAAGTTGGATACACAAAACTGTATCTTCGAGCAGGGCAGGTATATCTCTAACTTTTCTTTGTAGGGATGGATTTTACTTTGTATTTTCCCCCTGCATCATATTAAGTTAAATTTATAACTTGTCCATAGTGTGGCATTGGAGACACATTCATGCCTTGACTGCACTTATCATAACTGAACTTTCTAAGTGCTGTATGTGTACACTACTTATTGAGTTAAAAGGCAAAAAGATAGGTCATGCCATGCCCGGCATGGCCGCTTGACATAACACTTGAGGTGCCATTGAGAGTTTATCGACCAACACTTTTACTAAGTTAATATTTTGTTTTTGAACCATTAATTTTTGCTTGGCAGAATATCAAATTATATGTTTAAGCTGTTATGTCTTGTTTTACCTTCAGTTTATAGTCTTTCATACTGTGGTTTTTTTTACTTGGTTATTCTTGTGCTCTGGTTGGTTTTGTAGATTGGTACACTGGAGGATAAGAGAAAACAGTTTTTGCAGGGAACACTTGGGATTCAGAAATGCTTCCGTGGTCATCAAGCCCACAGTTATTTCTGTGAACTTGAGAACGGAGTGACAACATTGCAATCATGTACTGCCAGTATCAATATTGGTTTCATTTTTAGAAAACCTATCTACTGATAGTAGGAATTATGAATATTTTTCTTTATTTTAATGCTGATTTCTCAACTAAATATTTTCATAACAGCATAATTGATATTGGTTGAAATAGAAATACCTCTGCATTTTGGCTTCTGCTTCTAAAATATAATTTTAAGACCTCATTGGTGCTCATTCAATGAAGAACATTATATGCCTAAACTGGAGGCTCATATTATAAAATTCTGGTCAGAATTGATTGTTCATAACCTTGGTTCTAGATTATTTCTAAATTGTTATTTTTTTTCACATTGCAGTTATTCGTGGAGAAATTACAAGAAGGAAATATGGTGTTATGATGAAATCTCCTATGACAATTTATTCTAAAAATCTTGAGGAGATCCATGCAATCATACTACTTCAATCTGGTTAGCATTGTTCTGTTTTCTGTCAAACTTACCTTCCAAATCGGTGTTGAATCTGATTTGCTTATTATTTGTTTCCTTTTCATGCAGTAATTCGTGGGTGGCTGGTTCGAAGGGATTCTGGTCACATCAGTAAGTTGAGGAAATATCATGAAACTGCAAAACCTAGACGGAAGTCTCGTGTTAAGATGCCAGAAGTGAAGGTACTTTTACTATGCGTTTAAATCTAGTCTTGCTTTACTGTGATTTAATTTCTATAACCCCATCTACTTGGTTATTTTTCAGTTGTTGTAATACACTAAAAACTGGTTTTCTTATTCTTATTTTTTCTAGTTGACTAAAAATTGTGGCTAATTAGTGTTCCAAATTTAAATTTATGTAATTTTCAGTTCATTTTTGACCCACCATTCAATATAATTTATTAGACAAATGGCTATGAGCTTGTGGGAAATCAAGATTACCAAGGTATTTTGAATGCCTAAGGACTAGGTGTATCTATTTAAGTTTCTCATGTTTGGTATGTATTGTTTGAAATTAGCAAGAAACTAAGTACGTTATCCATATTTGGTAGCTGATAACTTCATAGATATTAAGGGAGAGAATAATTGGTAGGAGTGAGAATCTCATGAAAATATGGAAGATAGTAATTGATCGAAGTTTAAGACAAGAGACCCACTTTCCAAAGAACCAATTTGATTTTATGCTTGGGAGGTCAACCATGGAATAAATGTACCTTTTGAGAGGTTTGATGGAAAGAGATAAGAAGAAACAAAAAAAATCTAAACATGATTTTTATTGACTTAGAAAAGGCCTATAATAGGGAGTCAGGAGTCTTGGAGAAGGTGCCGGAGAATAAAAGATTTCGTTATCCAGATGATACCATCAAGAGGATTTTCCTAAAACTAAGGTTTAACCAAGGGTCATCCTTGAGTCGTTGTCCTTTTATCCTAGCTTTGAACATTCTTACCCAACATATCCATGAGTTTGTGTCTCAATGCATTTTTTTGGCATATGATACTGTTGTAGTGGGAGTGTCAAGAAAGAGAACAGATTTGTAAACTAGAGTTATGGGGGAAGCTTTGGAATCACTTGCTTTCTGTGTTTAAGCAAAAGTAAAATTAAATATACGAAATCCGTGTTCGACATGATGCAGCTAGCATCAGCTTTGAGGTGGAAACTGGCACACAGTTTTAAGTATCTCGAATCTATCATGCAAAGCGATAGAGAAATAGAGGGAGATGTAAATCGTAGGATTCAAGCTGGGTGGATTTGATTTAGCTGATATATATTACCATTTAAATATAAATATACTACTATACTAATATAACCTTTGTGGAAACTAGAGCAATTTATGATTCAGTTGGAATTTATAAATTTACCTTACATTTGACATAAAAAGAAAACTCTATTGCAGCCAGCTTTTACTAGTCAACTGCCAGATATCCAAAATGTTTCCTTTGTCTTCATTTTTGCGGGAATTATACAATTACGTAAGCCTCCTAGCTGAATGGCACCAAGTACTAATTTCCCCTTCAGCATATTGCAACTTCTGCATAAACATTTAATACACATCTTTCTTATTTACCTTTTGTAATTTCCATTTATATATATTAGGATTTTGGGTCTAACTCATCCTTACAAAACCGGCTTGTAAGGTGAGGGGTGCCCTTTACTTATAAACTCTTTTGAGACCTTATCTCTAGTCTATGTGGGACTTGAGTTTTGAGTTTTTCTCAATACACCCCCTCACGTTCAACACTATTGGACTTGATGCGTGTATAATGTGGTGGGTGGCTCAACAGATCTAGGATAGGCTCTGATACCATATTAGGATTTTCGGCCTAGCTCATCCGTACAAAACCGGCTTGTAAGGTGTGGGGTGCCCTTTGCTTATAAACTCTTTTGAGGTTTTACCTTTGGTCCATGTGAGACTTGAGTTTTTCCTAGTACACCCCTTCACGTCCAGCACTATTGGACCTGGTGCGTGTATAATGTGGTGGGTGGCGCAATGGATCTAGGATAGGCTTCGATACTAAATTAGAATTTTGGGCCTAACTCATCCTTATAAAACTGGCTTGTAAGGCAAGGGGTGCCCTTTGCTTATAAACTCTTTTGAGACCTTATCTTTAGTTTATGTGTGACTTGCGTTTTGAGTTTTCCCCAATAATGTACAATATTTTTGTTGAGATCCCTATTATTTTAGGCTTCAGGCCTAACTCATCCTTACAAAACTGGCTTGTAAGGTGAGGGGTGTCATTTACTTATAAATTCTTTTTAGGCCTTACTTCTAGTGTATGTGGGACTTGAGTTTTTTTTTTTCCCCCCCCAATACACCTCCTCACTTGGGCTTTGTGTGTGTATATAATGCGGTGAGTGGCCTAGTGGAATTTGGATAGGCTTTGATACCATCTTGAATTTTGGCTTTAGGCCTAACTCAACCCCACAAAACCGGCTAATAAGGTGAGGGGTGCCATTTACTTATAAACTCTTTTTAGGCCTTATCTCTAGTCTACGTGGGACTTGAGTTTTTTTTCCAATAATTTGTCTTCATTATAATCCTAAAATTCCCATCCACTCATGATGAAGATCCTTTCTTCTTGTTGGTTTAGCAGGATCTGTCCAAAGAGCTGGTTCAGAACCTGCCTTCAGCTTTAGCAGAACTCCAAAAGAGGGTTTACAAGGCTGAAGCAATTGTGGAGCAAAAGGAAGAGGAAAATACTGAATTGAGGGAACAGCTAAAACAATCTGAGAAAAAGAGGGTTGAATATGAGGCAAAAATGAAATCAATGGAGGAGGCATGGCAAAAGCAGATGGCATCTTTGCAAGTAAGTTTTCATTTTAGACAAGGCCTCATTTTTTTGGAAGTTACAATCAATGTTTTAAAACTCGGACCGGACCACCCAGTCCGACCGGTTCCATCGGGAACCGGAACTATGCCTGGTCCGGTCAACCAATTTGATCGGTTGTGTGCCTGACCCGTGGATGACGTCATCAACGCAATAAACATGTGACAAAATAATAACTACAGATAGCCTTAATAATTTGCCTAATAATTATTCCAGCTGTCATTAACAATTGCAATTTCAATGCAGATGAGTCTTGTTTCTGCTAGAAAGAGCCTGGCTTCTGAGAATGGCACTGTTCAACCTGTAAGACATGATCTTGTGTCGTCTCGCTACTATGATTCTGAAGATACTACCTCCATGGGATCTCGAACAACTGGTGGGAGCACACCTATGAAGTTTTCTGGTAGTCTTTCTGTTTCTGATATAGGGAGGCAGGCTAATGGCACTTTGACTACAGTCAGCAATCTGATGAAAGAATTTGAGCAGCGAAGACAGACCTTTGATGATGAAGTTAAAGCCCTGAATGAGGTTAAACCAGGTCAGTCTGCCAACACTAATTCCATTGAAGAACTTCGGAAAATTAAACAAAGATTTGAGGGATGGAAGAAACAATACAAGGTTAGATTACGGGAGACAAAAGCAAGGCTTTCTGAAACTGAAAAAAGTCGGCGGACATGGTGGGGGAAGTTAAGAGCATAATAGCATCCAGTTTTCAAACAGTATCTTTGCTGAAGTACAGAAATGTTGAAGACTCGGCAAAAATGGCAAAATGATTGTTGTCATAAACTGTCCTTTTGAGGAATATCTTCTTTTATAGCTCGCTATCTTGCTTCAACACTTGCTAATAGTGTTCCCATTGTGCTACTTGGAGAAGGGAATGAAATTGTATATCTACCAATTTTTGTTGCATGGTGGAAGTATCAAAGGTTGTGCATAGTTGTAGACTTGTAGGATTGAGTCTAGTTTGATAATGTATATTATTATTTTTTCCTTTATTTGGTTGAAAACCAGTAATAGCCCATGTATATTGTTGCTGACCTCTAAGATATTAATACTCAAGTGTTGGTATCTTCAATGCAAGGGAAAAAAAATTCTACTTGCTTTTTAATGTCAATGAACAGTTCTCTCTCTCCCGGAGTGTTGGTTAAACTTATAAACATTCCGTTCGTAGAGCTCCATATTTTTCCGCACATGAATATTGGTCATTGAATTACCATTATATTTCTCTAAAATGGATATTAGCATTTCTAATTTACATCGCATGCCTTTTTGCTAGTTGTCTAGTGTTTTTCCTTAGCGTTTGTTAAGTCCAATAAAATAATATACTATTCATTTTTAACTTAGTAATGTGATGCTGATTTTATGATTAGAAGAGGGTAAAATAATGGTTGAGGTCTGTTAAACACAATATTTATGCTGAAGGACCACATTAAATGACCATTTAGCATAGTACATCTTGGTTCCCACCAAGGTTTGGATCGCGATATCAAGATTTTCGATATCTCTGCAACTGCAATACCACTGTGATTGAGACCGCATTGGCTAAATTTGACATCCACAATATTAAGAATCGCAACACGACCATGATTTAAAACCTTGGTCTCCGTATTATGTTCATGAAACTATCGGTAAGCAACAGCTCGTCAAGCACATTTCTTGGGACCATGTTTTCTTGATTTTAATGCTGCCATGCCTTTTAGTTTGTTTAAACAGACTAACATGGGATCCCTCTGATTTAAAATGTACCATAAAAAGTATACTAATCTGAGAAATACTACAAACAAATTTCCATGTCATGCCATTCATACAAAGCAGGCATAGGGGAAATCATTTTTAAGAACCAGGCACAAACTTGGTAGCATAGACCCAAGCATTGTTGGCCACAGGATTGTCAAGGTGATCCAAAAGATTCTCCAATGGTCCCTTTCCAGTGACAATGGCTTGGACAAAGAAACCAAACATGGAGAACATAGCCAACCTACCATTCTTGATCTCCTTAACCTTTAGCTCAGCAAAAGTGACAGGATCATCAGCAAGACCAAGAGGGTCAAAATACTGACCACCAGGGTATAGGTTGTTACCCTCTCCTACTCCAGGAAGGCCATTGATCCGAAATCCTTCAACAAGACCCATCAGAACAACTTGGAAGCCTAGCACTGCTAGGATGCTTTGTGCATGAACAAGGTTTGGGTTCCCCAAGTAGTCAAGTCCACCTTCTGAGAATATCTGAGCACCAGCTTTGAACCAAACTGGTCCTTAAAGTCCACTCTAACCCACTTCTCAAGCACTTCTGGAGTGATGCAGCCTAGTGCTCCAAGCATAGCCCAACGTCCATGGATAACCTTAATTATTTCAGATAACATTTTAGTATATCTCACTGAGACAGATAAAATAAAAGGTACAACTATTAACACCTACGTTTTGATAATACACCCCTACTTTTCCGAAAGTTTATTTGAGGACGATAAAAATTGTCAGCAAATAAACATGCGAAAAGGCAAAATGAGTACCAAAAATAAATCTAAGGAAGTTAACTTCCGGAAGGGGTGTATGCTGGAAAAAATGGGAGTGTTAATAGTTGCACCCTAAAATAAATGAACAAATGGTATAACAGTATAAGCCCACAAACAAACAACATTCTTGTTACAACAAAGCAATTGAAGTTTTCTTTCTGGTGGTTTTCCTAGCACTAGTTGTTTGTTAAAGCTAAGTTCATTACTATTTTTGTTTAGAAAGAAAAACCAATCAATTAGAACCTACCATACTATGTCAGCAAAGGAAAACTACTTTTTTATTCCTTCTTACAACAAAGAAACAAGAAATTTTTGGCAATTTGGCCTTATAAACAGCTTAAATCTTTATGGGGAAAGGAACAAAAAACTTAAGCCAGTAAGTAAAGGCACACAAACAATTTAACATGGTCACAGGGCTTCTGATATACTATATCATGAATCAACTATTGCAAAAGCTTCAATTGAAAGCAGTTATAGCATGCTTGGTTTATTAGACTTGTATATAGACAAACATTAAAATAATTTCAGCAAAATAATTTCAGCGAGAACTTTGCTACCTTTTTAATTAGGATTTAATTAATGCAAAAAATTACTGTTCAACAAATTAATAGTTGTATATCTAATAAAAGGAATAACAAAGAGACACTCCATTGCAGTTTAAGTCCAATAAACAGACCTCAAGAGCCCTATTCCTGGCAAATGCTTCAGGGTCAGCAGACAAGCCAGCAGTGTCCCATCCATAATCACCTGGGAATTCACCAGTCAAGTATGAAGGGGTCTGAGCTGAAAAGGGTCCCAAGTATTTCACTCTGTCTGGTCCATACCATAGTTCATTTCCCTGCTCATTTATCAACACACAAAAAAATCACTACATAAGCCCCACAACACAATTACTAAAAAACTAAACACCGAAATTTTTTCCTTTTTATATTGGAAAAGTACCATAGTATATTTTCCAGTTCCCACTGGGACAACATCTCTAAGAGGGTTGGCATTGGTTCCCCTACTTTGACCAAGGAAAGGGGTTGGTTTAAGAACAGTGCTAGTGCTTGCTGTGGTTGCCAGTGATGCTGCCATGGCTCGCTTGCAAGTACTTCAGGTGAAACCTGAAACCTTGATTTACTTAAATAGAAGACAATAAGAATGGCTCACACACACACTCTTCAGAGAAGCTCGTAGAAAGGTAGTGTGTGGATGTAACATCATATGTAGGGAAAGAAAATGAGAGGGACGGACGAGTGGTTAGGAACACAAGAGTGGCAAGTTTGTTTGTGGTGGACAATGTCTAGTTTGGAGCAACCAATGGGAAGGCTCCAAAGGGAAGGCTCCAAAAGATTTTAGTATCTCCAACTCATCTTTTTATCCACATTTTATCTTTTGCCCGTCAATGTCATAACTCATAAATGTTTATCTTATGGTTTTTGTTTTGTTATTACTGGTGCGTGTACCAGTGCAATACACGGGACAAACGCATGGGAGAAATATGTGTTAAGAGTATAGATGATAAATCCATCGTCAAATAATGTATTAGGTAAGAACTTTATCCAGTAAAAAATAAAGGACATGTATAAATCTTGAAAGACATATAAAAATTCAGCAGTAGCAATTTATAACATAAATGGACTAACTGAAGGTATAAAACAACCAAAAATAAACCTATCATATGGTATAACATAAACTATGTTTCATCAGCATAAGAACGAATACTTCTATTTTTAAAATAAAAAACCTACACCCCTTACACTACAACCGTTGAATTTCATAATGCAAATAATTCGTTAATTTTTTTTTAAAAAAAAAAGTCCCAAAAGATATAGCAAAAAAAGAGACTTAAATGTCCCAAACTTACGTACATATTTCGTTAAATATAAAAAATTCCCAAAAGTACAGCAAAAGAAGAGACATAAGTGTCCTGTTACATAAGACTACAGTAACATGTCACTAATAGTTCGAATCTGCGACAAAATAAATCACAGTTTGATCATTCTTAGTAATACCGAAACAAACTTCACCTCCCACTTTTAATTTCATGGCCTTTTATTGTCATGTCATGTGTGCATACATTGGGCCACATGTCGATATGCTACATTAGATCAATTATTTCGAGACACCAGTGGCTTTTTGTTCATCAAAATCCAATAGCGATAATTACAAATCTCAATTTGATTCTATGTGGACAATCGATTAAGGATATCATGGGTAAGATAACACTCAGTATGAGACAGGATTTTGATGACAGTCAAAGTGTAAACGAATTCCAAGGTAAGAATATTAAGTTCGCGTTATCCAATAACAATTAGTAAACATCTTAAAATATCACTCTTATTTCCACACTCAACCACAACAACGGAGTCCAAGGGACCAAGTTCGCGTTATCCAATAGCATTCATTACACATTAAAATATTTGTTTACTTCTACTACACTCAACCACAACACAGAGTCTAATGCATCAAGTTCACGTTATCCAATAGTCTTCATTACACATATTAAAATATCACTTGTTTACTTTCACACTCAACCAAAACTCGAATTCCAAGTGATTGTAATGACACTCACATTCTAAACAAATTCCACAGTCAGTAAATTAAGTTTCACACTCAAAAATAGCCATAAAAAAAGTGTGGGATAGATAATGATGACACCAAATTCACGCTATCCAATAGCAACTTTTACATATTTTAAAATATCAATTGTTTACTGCAACACACAACTACTACACGAATTCCAAGAGACTATAATGACACTTACAATCTAATCGAATTCCAAGGTCAAAATAAAATTAAGTTTCACACTAAAAAATAGCCATAAAAAACGTGTAGATAGCTAATGATGACACTAAATTCACGTTATCCAATAGTAATTACTACACATCTTAAAATATCAATTGTTTACTGCAACACTCAACCACAATACGAATTTCAAGAGACTAAAATGACACTCACAATTTAATCGAATTCCAAGTCCAAGGGACCAAGTGCGTTAACATTCATTACACATTAAAATATCACTTGTTTACTTCTACTACACTTAACCACAACACAGAGTCCAAGACATCAAGTTTGTGTTATCCAATAGCCTTCATTACACATATTAAAATATCACTTGTTTACTTTCATACTCAACCATAACACGAATTCCAAGTGATTGTAATGACACTCACATTCTAAACAAATTCCACAGTCAGTAAATTAAGTTTCACACTAAAAAATAGCCATAAAAAAAGTGTGGGATAGATAATGATGACACCAAATTCACGCTATCCAATAGCAACTTTTACATATTTTAAAATATCAATTGTTTACTGCAACACTCAACCACAACACGAATTCTAAGAGACTATAATGACACTCGCAGTCTAATCAAATTCTAAGGTCAAAATAAAATTAAGATTCACATATTTATTTTGTATCCCACAGTCTTTTCTTATCTATCCTCACTATATGAGATGTTTCCATTAAAAAGCCAGTTGCATTATATATGTGCTGCATATATGCAACTTCAGTGGACATTTCACCTTTTAATAAACAAAAGACTAAAACATTGATTAAGAACATAAACAAAGATCCAATATATAACAAATCATAATCATGTGGCTAAGAATTTAGACAAATATTTTCTCTATCATTCGTTCTTCGTAATTGTACAAAAGATTTCAGTTATTAGCATATAAAGAAGAGTCTTTCCCTCGAAATGCAACTTCAATAGTGAAGTTCAAATTGAATTTCATGGTTCTGCTCCCAAAAAAATATTTGCATCGCCCTTTTTCATCATTTCCACAAATTCAATCAATTTTCGCACCCTGGAACAGAAAAAAGAATAGAGAATTAAGAACATAAAAGAGTATAACCCTCCCAACATAAGAACAAACAAATGCATGAAATACCTGTAAGACATAAATGTATCCCTTAGATAATTTCAACCACCTAAGAAAGAAAGGATTATTGAGACTTCATCTGTTTTACATATATATCCCAAGGACACAGGAGACCATTGTCAAGAATGGGTCATTAACAAACCGTTATTAATATTATAAAATTTGTCCCAAAAAAATTATAAATGAGATCCTCTTCACTTACGTGAGCAAACAGAAAAATTACTATTATGTTATAGGAATGAATAAGGAACAATCCTCATAGTATTTGACAAAATCCTTGAATCACACTTTGTCCCTTCAATCTTATGATATTTTATTTATATCTTCATTACAAAAAAAGCTTTGGAACAGACCATAGCACATTTTGGTACCAACCTAAAGTAATAAGCCAAAGGGAAAACATGAAAATAATAGTTATAAAAATTTGCTGTAATTTTTTGAGCATCATCTGTGAGAAAAATATGAACTAAAATAGATCCATTCAAGTTCACTATGGAACACCCCGTCCCTCGAGCGCTACTAAACTAACTATTACTCTTGCCAGTTCAATATTCTTTCGTAAATGGAATACGCTGCTTGCATGGTTTTCAAAATGTGAGTCAAATTTTTTTCTTTCTTTTCAAACTTCTTTTAAGAAAATAGCAATCAGAGTATTCAGCATTTTCGAAAGGTGTTGAATAAATAAAACACTATAAACGGATTCCAGCAACCATGCAAACAATATTAAATACTCATTTCACACAAACGATCCAAAGTCTTGGAATCATTGAATACTTATTACAACATCGTAATTAAAAACACGAGACACCCTACAGCTGGTCGACACGCTACAACACTTACTAGACCTCTAGTAAGTTCAAACTAACACACAAGGCGGATAGCTAGATAGGTCTATCCTCAGCTACACTTGTCAGCCACCTTGAACACTCTACAATCTTCATGATTTGGATTACAATCATTGATTGAAAGAACCATGGGCAAGGGTCAACTTCTTACACAAACAAATACAATAGCAACAGCATGTACAATAGCAATTCATATTATACAGATAGAACATAATATTCAATTCAATAAGAATACATAAATGCTCTGTAAATGTCACTACATGCCGCTGTTTATGATTCCGGAATACCCTGAATGGTCAATCGTGGTACGCCATGGTACGTCCCCAATCGATACTTTTCCATAGGGTTAAATTAACGATGTTCCTGAATTCCTTTGGCCTTGGGACATTTCCACTTCCCCAGGATATTCAGGTCGAAGTTACGCCACATGCATGACAATGCATTTCACCTACTCCAATGAACATATCAAATGTATATGATATTTCAACATTGCATAATCAAATAAATATTCAATTATCCAGCACCACACCACAGTATATTAACTCCACTTGATAACACAGATTCCACATATACCACATAATCAATTCAACAGTCTAACAATTCAGAATTCACAATAATTCAACAAACATAAGCATATAACACAACCCACATTTCAGCATATAAAATTAAAACTCTAGGTATATCTAGAAGTAGCCCTTACGCCTAATATACAAAACATAAACACATAGAATGTGAAGTGCCCTTACGCACAAGTACACAAAACCTAAACACAGAATGTGAAGAGCTCTTACCAAAAGTAAACAGCTCATGTGTCAAGCATGTCACAACCTTCACAGCACGAATAACTCCTTAAGGATCCTAAACAACACATCAAAGCTTAGTACAATTCTAGTCCACCCAAAAATAATTTCCTAGGTATTGGTTTATTCTAACCCCTAGGTTACTCAATCCCAAAGATCTTTCTAAATAAACACCTAAAATGATAAGCAATTTGAAATTAAATATTTTTAAATATTAAAACTCACTTGAAATATCACATAAAGTTGAAAGATAAGGTTTTAAAGGCTAAGCTCACTTTCTTTTAACTTGGATCATAAAACAAGTTCTAAAAATTAAATGCTTTTTCATCCTAATACTTAATCAAGGCTCCACTTGGCCTTGGGATTACAAGGATCTCAATTTGCCTTAAGTGTTTCATTGCCTTAAAATTCCAAACACTTCCAAAAATCCAATCAAATCCTTTCCAAATTTTTCCAAACTTAAACAACAACCCAATGTAATTAATTTAAGTCAAAAGCATCAATTTTTTTTTCTTTCCTAGCCTGTTAGGCTATCGGCCACACACACACACACTAGAGAAAAATTTACAAACTTTTCAAATCAACCAAACCCATCACTCAACACCTAGTTTCTTTTCCCAAAACATTCCAATTTTTACAAAACAAAGCCATTAACACAATTACATTACCCTATCATTGCTCTACAAGCATCATGGGTTTTCCCCAAAATCACAATTTCCTTTGATCAAAACCAAAATTAACAACAACAATAACATAATCAAGCATTAGGGAGTAAGAACCCCAAATTAATTGAGTGATTCACTTGAGAAATCACAAAGCCCCTTTTCCTTGGACCAATCGGCCTAGAGTTCTCAAAATTTGGGGGAAACTTTGATCATCTAACTCATGATCATAATCAAACCATAATCAAAGCATTAAACAAGAAATTAAGCAAATAAATCACCTCCTAGTCCTACCAAAGGCCACGGTTCGGCACAAAAAAAGGGGGAAAATCTTGGCTCAAACCCTTACCCACTTGATCATGAACTTGCACCAAAAATGGAGAAGGAAATAAGAAATTTGGAGCTCAAAAAGGGGGCTGTTCTCGGCTGGAAAATAAAGGGAAGGAGGAGAATAAACTGTGTTCTCCAAGAACACACACATTTGGTAATAGATGAAGAATGAAAGTGGAAGAAATGAGGGTGTTTATGTTTGAAGAAGGCTACGGCTGGAGGAACAAGGAGGAAAGGATTGAAGCTGGTTTTTCTCCTTTTTCTCACCCTTGGAACTTGAAGGAAAAATAAAATAAAATGAGATGGGTGAATGGGGGTGGGAACTTCGGCTGAACAAATAAAAGGAAGAGAGAAATAAAGCTTGCTTTTTTGTTCTTATTTTACCAGCACTCAAAAACCCAAATAAACAAATGAGTAGGGAAATAAAATGGATGAAACAAAAGTGAAATTGGGTATTCAAGAAGGATACCACGATCTGGACAAAAGAAACAAAAAGAGAGAAGGATTGGACTAAAACAAACATGTGGCTCTCCAACACTCACACTTGGTTAATTTAAGAAAGAAAAATAAAATAAAATAAGAGAGTAATTGGGGTGGGGTCTCGCCTGATCCAAGTAAAAGAGAAGGAAGGAGATAAAAATAATATTAATCCAAATAATAAAGCTTAATAGATAAGATCAAAGCTAGGGTATTTGTTTTAGTACAAATAGATAGGTGACACCTTATATTGAATAACTTGGAGCCAAAGTAAGAAGAAAAAAAAATGAATGAATGAGTGGAAATGGGGAGGGTAACGCTGATCACAAGGAAGGAGGAGGGAATAATAAATTAATTTTGGTAATTTACTAGGTTAGGATTAATTTAGGAAAAGCACTTTCTAATTAACCAAGGTAAACTTGACACATAGGCACCTAGGAGAAGATATTCTAATCTAATCACCAATCCTTGACACTTAATCTCTCTTCTCATAATTACCCCCTAATCCTAGAGTCTTGAGTGTCCTAAAAAAAATACGGCGTCGAGTAATCGCGTTACCGATTAATTCTTTTGCCAATTAATTACGAAAAGTAATTTACTTAGAAATTAATTCACCGCGTGATAAATAAATTATATAATTATAAAAATAATTAAAAACACTCAAGTTTCATCACAATAAGTTACATTTCTATTTTCATCGAAATCGTAGTTTATTTTAAATTTTTATTGCAGATAAAGATTACCCGGCAAATCAAAATACGGGAATATTCATAAAAATTATTCAACGAATTTTGAACCATGAATTAATATTAAATATTAATTCTCAAATTTAATTTTATCTTGATTTAATTCAATCACTTTCTTAGTCAACAAAAATACGCGTTACCGCGTCATACAAAAAAACTTATTTAAAGTTTTGATCGAAGAATTTACTTTAAAAGCAGCATACGTCTATGCTGTATTAATTTGAATTTACATCATAAATATTAATTATTTATAATAAATAAATTATGTAAAATAAGTCAAAATAACTCCTCGTACTCCCAGTAAATCATTGAGGTGATTAATCTCTACGACTTACGTTCAAGTAACTGAGATTTTATTGCTAAAACAATTTTTCTTAAAAATTGGGGTGTTACACACTACACCCTGATCTAATTAAGTATTTTAATCCAACAATTTAGGATAAAATTCAAGAGAGAGGGAATATGTCTACTTGAATACAAATTTTATGCTTTGACTCAAAAAAGTACTCAAAAAAATACCAATGACTGGGCACAATCCAATAGAAACATACCGATTTTGTTTTGTTATAAAGTATTGACCAGTAGAGGTTAAATATGTGTATGAAGTATACATGTATTAAGGGAAAAACAAATAGATCATGAATGAAAAAGAAGCCAAACTACCACTGAAAAAGGTCATCTATCAACCTATCAGAACAATAAAATTTGACATGGGTAGAAAAAAGTACCTAAATGGGTCGAAAAAATTAATCAACCTTAGCACATGTATTTTTTCTTGTTAAGTGCGATATTTACCTCAAAAGAAAAAGGCAAGAGATACCATTACCATGCTGTCAAGCTGCAATTATAGTTGGCACAAAAATAGAAGTTATCCCAAGAAGCCTTTAGTGATTCCCTTTGTATATTAGAGAAAAACACAACATTAGCCATGGAAGATAGAAAAATATATACACCTAAAAAGTATCATACTTATGCAACAAAATGAATAGAATGTAGCATGTTAAACAAACACAATAAGAACTATACCACAACAACAGTCAATTTGCATTCCCCTCTGCTTTTGTTATAGTGGTTCCTAGGCAAGCATGCATGACATGCTATTGGTTATTAGCACTAATAGACATAGAAATGCTCACAGTATATGACTTTTTATATGATTAATTGAATTCTGCTACTTTATGCTAGTTCTTTCTATCATTCTAAAGGAGCATGAATTCTGCTACTAACAACAGCCTGCCCAACTGTAACCTCATTGCTTGGATTACCCGCAATAAAAATTTGCCCACTTGGACCGGCCAATATAAACGATAATCTAAAGATGAACTTCTGCAATTAGAAAAACAATATATAGAAAGCATTGTTGGATAAAAGATTAGATATGTGAATCTATAGTGATGAAAAGATTGCTTAAATTGCATCCTTAACATAGAAATTAACACTTAAGACCTTCAAGTATGTATTATACAAATTTAATACAGCTTGAGACAACTTTATCTGACCTGAAACAAAGAAAGAAATCATAAAATTCAATAAGCAAATGCAAAAAAATAAATACATATAGATACTGGACATGACAATATTAAACATGTGAAAAATCTCATAGAATAAAATAAAATAAAATATAAAAAATATTATAACATCATCACAGTCTGGATTTGACATGAGATAGCAATTGAGTAAAATCTCCGACACCAATCTTCCAAGTGTTAATGTACACGTTACCAAGTGCTCTTCTACCTGATGCATAGTTTTGAAATAGGAGAACACCGATTATTGCACCTGTATTGTATAGATAAATGAACTATTGTGAGAAAAATTTGAAAATTTAGCACTAAATATAAATTGCTTATATCAACAAATCATGGTAACACCTAGATACATTAAGCTCTTAATACTACTATCTTTCTGACAACTAATCCAAGGTGTGCAGGACCTCAGGCAGCCAC
Organism: Calophaca sinica; assembly: GCA_037113605.1. NCBI lineage: Eukaryota > Viridiplantae > Streptophyta > Magnoliopsida > Fabales > Fabaceae > Calophaca > Calophaca sinica. The sequence continues at coordinate 241,931 of JBAFXK010000014.1, read as the reverse complement.
AATCCAGGAAATAATGTCTAACCAAAACAGAAAGACATAATTGAAAGGAAAAAAAAAAACTTAATTTTAGAGCAGTGCCAACAAAACAAAACAAAAGGTAATTGATATGATGGAGTTGTTCCAATTGCTTCTGGAGAATACTGGGCCTCTTCTTGGACCTCTTGGGGGGTATGGTCCCAACCAATGCCCAAGAGGGTTGTTCAATCTTATCCTTCGACAGTGAAACACAAAACTTGGGCCAAAATGAGAAATGGAAAAATATAGTGTGCTTCACCAACGCAATAAAACAGTATGAACATATAGTGTGCTTCACCAACACAATAAATCATGTAACTGTTTTTGTTTTTCAATAAAAATAAAAAAGAACTACACTACAAAGCCAGAAAAAAAATTGATATAACTCGGTTAAAATTTGTGACACAACTTCAACGCATGAAAGGATTTAAATGTGGAACGGAAAAACTTTTTACCTGAGAGTGAGATTGGAATGGAAGCGTGAATGTGTCTGCGTTGCTCTAGTAGCACATCCAGGAACCCAAAAAAACCCATAACCCATAAAAATCACACCTTGACCAAGTAACAGGACCAGAAACAAAGCGTGACAAAGTGAAACAAGGTTGTGAGCAAGTGTGAGAAAGATTCATTGGTTGATAAGTGTGAGAAAGATTCAAAGAAAACCATAAATCACAAATCAAAATGGATTCTAAACCATACCTGAGAGGGGAGAGAGTAACCAAAAAAATAAAAGGGGTCGCCGTTTTTGCCGTCACATAAACTCAGAACCTCCATTGACATATTTAAAATGACAACCTAAATACAAAATAGAGAGAGGAAATGAGAGAGCGACGATGATGGAGACCGAAAAAAGAACCTGAAATAATCAGCTGTGAGCTTTCTGTGTCGTTGTCTCATCCCCAGACATTTCATCAAGGCCCTTATTTTCAAAACAGAGCACCGCCACCACAGAATCATGTGGTTGTGGTTGTGGTTGTGGGACAGATCCGGAGCTTGAATCGCGTAGTTGTGGCGGTGCACAGATTCGGAGCTTTAATCATTCACAGCAACATGTGCATGGTCACGGAATCGCATGGTTGTGGTTGTGCGACAAATCCGGAGCTTGAGTGAAGGAGGGATGGAGGTGAGTGAGTTCAGGGAGATAGGGAGGGAGGCCGAAGTACTTTGTCAGACAGAGGAGGGAGACGAGTGAGGGAGGAGATGGAGGCCGAAGCGTGTGGTGAGAGAGAGAAGGGCGAAAATCTAAGTGAGAGAGAGAGAAGGAGTGGAATAGCGTTTGAGAAAGAGAAAGATAGAAGGTAGCTCTTCGGTATCCGTAAAAATTGATGGCTCCTTGGAGTTAGTGTTAGCAATCAAAGTTTGCATTGATTTTATCAAACACATCCCTACCCAATTGGTCAGCATAAGTGGTAAACCTGTTGAAATGATCATAATGGCTCTTCGGTATCCGTAAAGCAATGATGGCTCGTTGGAGTTGGTGTAAGCAATTAAAAATTGCATCGATTTTGTCAGACAAACATGTCAGATTTACCCTTTCACAGTGAGTGAAAAAGAGTGAAAAATCTAGTCCATACCATAGTTCATTTCCCTGCTCATTTATCAACACACAAAAAATCACTACATAAGCCCCCACAACACAATTACCAAAAAACTAAACACCAAAATTTTTTCCTTTTTATATTGGAAAAGTACCATAGTATATTTTCCAGTTCCCACTCTGACAACATCGCTAAGAAGGTTGGCATTGGTTCCCCTACTTTGACCAAGGAAAGGGGTTGGTTTAAGAACAGTGCTAGTGCTTGCTGTGGTTGCCAGTGATGCTGCCATGGCTTGCTTACAAGTACTTCAGATGAAACCTGAAACCTTGATTTACTTAAATAGAAGACAATAAGAATGGCTCACACAAACACTCTTTAGAGAACCTTGTAGAAAGGAGGTGTGTGGATGTAACATCATATGTAGGGAAAGAAAATGAGAGGGATGGACAAGTGGCTAGTGATAGAAACCTAAATTCCTAATCCTGACATTTTAGAACAGAGTGTGAAGACAGAGAATTAATTGATCTTGAATTATTGAATTGCAAGTTTTCTTGAATCTTACAGATAAGCTCTATATATAGAGCCTTGAGAATGAGTTGGGAAATAACCGAACTCTTACTAACTGATAGGAATCAGTTTATTCATATATTTACCAAGTTGGTTCCAGCGCCATCAGTCAGTGCCATCAGTCAGTGTCATTTGGCACCTGGGCGCATGGCACTAATGTGTGTACCTTTCAGTACTTTCACCAAGGTTAAGTAAAGGGTACCTTATGTCTAAGCCCCTATTATGTTCCCCTTGTCTAATTAGTGTGGCCAAGAACACCCTATAAGACATATTTCCTATGTATAGTTTAATAAAAATCATGTAAAGTGTCATTTAATTAATACCCTTTATATTAACTCATGAATTCAGCATGTTACCACCTTTCAGCACCTAACATACAAGTACCCAACAAAAGTTGAACAGGCTTAGGTCAAGCATATGAGAAATAAATGTGCATGAGTCAAAAGCACCAAGGTAAAGACTGATAGACATTAACCAACCAGGTTTCAATACAAAATCACACCATCCTATCTTAAGAAAATTAGCTCATAATGAGCTTAAAAATAAAGCAACAGAAACTGGTGCCAGAAACCAATCCATGGCACTAGAGTAAGAGTTAGAAACTATTACAGAATTTGAATAAAATAGTAAACAAAAGTAAATACCAGTCTTGTGAACTTGAGAGATGCTTCTACTTCAGCAATGTCTTGCTGAATCTGCTTCAATCAGTAACAGTACAAGGTCCTTCTCTCCATGAAAATGGCATAAAGCTTGTGTTAATAGTGCTTTGGAAGTAAGGAGAAGAATGCAACTGCTTCACAAGAGGGGACAAATGCTACCCTAAAAGAATATCTCAGAACTAGCTTGCTCCCTTGATTAGGTCATTATCCTTATATAGCCTCTCCACAAATGGGCTAATCAATGCTAATCCCAAGAAAGTTTTGTCTTTTTGCCCAAAAATAGAGGCTTTTATCCTTTAGCTAGCTGAGAGAAACACTGCTTTTGCATAGGGGACCACTAAAACGCACGCAACAACACTCCTTATAAAGGACAGAGACCTTTCCTTTAGCTCAAATGAATTAACTACGCTGCTGCACTAAGGCCAGGGGCTGCTAACATCAGAGTGCGGTGTCATGGCACTAGAGTTAGCACTGAGTATTTTTCAATAAAATCCTGCACAATATCAAAACACATCAAAATGCTCACAAAGGCACCTAAGTGCCTCAAACAACACCAAGCAAAGGAAATCACATTATTTACATAATTTAACAATTAAGGACTCTAAATTACTCTTAAACTCACATGATTCAAAGTCATTAAAGCATAAATAACTTTTATATCACTTACTATGCATACAAGAGTAATGATACTCTAATGGCTAAAATACTGTTTTAGTCCCTTATATTTATTTTAGGTTTCATTTTGGTCCCTTATGTTTTATTTGTTCCGAATTGGTCCCTTACGTTACAAAAGTTATACCAAAATGGTCCTACCGTTAGTAATACCGTCAAAATGCTGAGTTGACAGCTGAGTTGGCACGTTGAGGGACCAAATTGAAACAAAAATAAAACATAAGGGACCAAATTGGCAACAAATTGGTCCTTATCTTATGTTTTATTTGGTGCCAATTTGGTCCCTTACGTTTTATTTTTGTTTCAATTGGTCCCTCAACGTGTCAACTCAGCTGCCAACTCAGCATTTTGACGGTATTACTAACGGTAGGACCATTTTGGTATAACTTTTGTAACGTAAGGGACCAATTCGGAACAAATAAAACATAAGAGACCAAAATGAAACCTAAAATAAATATAAGGGACTAAAACAGTATTTTAGCCTACTCTAATACTCCTTGCAAAGTCAACTAGGGGTGAAGACAGAGGAATCACGCACAGTGAGCTTGGATCTATAGCTTTCAAACTTGGTAGGAGGCAAGACCTTAGTGAGAACATCAAATTGAGACTGTCCTAGCACATAAGACACTTTCAGCAGCTTCTGAAGCACTTTTTCCCTTAGAAAGAATAGGTCATATTCCATATGCTTAGTTTTGGAATGCAGGACAGGGTTATGAGCTAAGGCTATTGCGCTCATATTCTCACAAAATACTTGAGGAACAAAAAAGGGCATTCCTAACTCAATAAGCAATGATTGGATCCACAATAGTTCAGAAGTAGATAAGGCCATGCTTTTATATTCTACCTCTATGCTACATCTTGAAATAACCGACTACTTCTTTTCCCACCATGATACCAAATTATCACCAAGAAAAATAGAGGCACCTGAGGTTGATCTTTGGTCAAAAAGATCTGAACCCCAATCTGCATCACAAAATGCAGTGAGGGACATATTTTTGGTTTGAATAGGTTTCAAGTGAAGACCCCATGTTATTGTTCCCTTTAAGTATCGCAGTATTCTTTTCACTGCTGCCCAATGATCTTCCAAGGGTTCAGCCATAAATTGGCAAACTTTGTTGATAGAAAAACTTATATCTGGTCTTGTTATTGTTGCATATTGGAGAGCACCAATAATGGACCTATAATAAGTGGGATCTGCAATGGGATCAGAATCTGTTTTTGACAGTTTGTAGCCAGCAATCATTGGAGTTAGTAGTGACTTGGCTTCGTGGATATTAGTCTTGGCTAAGAGATCTCTGATATATTTTGCTTGAGTTAGAATGAGTGAGCCATCAGTTTGATTCTTGACTTCAATGCCCAAGAAGTAATCAAGTGTACGAAGTTCTTTTAATGAGAACACATCATTAAGTTTAGAAGCTAGTTGTTGAATAAAGGAATTGTTGTTTTCAGTGACAATGATGTCATCTACATAGACCAACATATATAATAAAACATAATTCTTGGGAGTATATGAAGAGAGATAGATCACACTTGCTAGCAATAAATCCAAACTGAAACAGTGTGCCTTTGAGCCGATTAAACTAAGCTCTAGGTGCTTGCTTGAGTCCATAGAGTGACTTGTTTAACTTGCATACATGAGACTTATCTTGTGTTTCAAAACCGGAGGTTGGACCATGTAAACTTCTTCACTAAAAAAGCCATTGAGGAATGCATTATTTACATCAAGTTGTTGAAGCTGCCATCCTTTTGAAACAGCCAGTGTAAGGACAGTTCTGACTATCACCGGTTCAATGATAGGAGAGAATGTCTTAGTGTAATCAGCACCAAGTCTTTGGTGAAACCCTTTTGCTACTAGCCTAGCCTTGTACTTGTTAACAGAGCCATCAGGGTTCTCTTTAACTCTACATACCCATTTACATCCAATTGGTACTCTTTTAGAAGGTAGAGGAACTAGTGTCCAAGTGTTGTTTTTAATCAAGGTATCATATTCAGTTTTCGTGGCAGCAAGCCAAGTGGGATTGGCCAAGGCTTGTTTTGTTGTTTTAGGTTCCATGTGAACTAGTAAAAGGGTTGGCCAAATTTTGGGACATACAAATCCAGATTTGGCTCCTGTTTCCATTGGATGGACATTTACTATCTTTGATGGCTGAGGCAAAGGAATAGGCTATGACCTTTGACCAGTGGCAAGTACAGAACCAAACTAAGGACAAGATTTATGACTGTGTTTGTGAGACTGTTATGAGAATCTGGAGTGGAATTTTGAGAGATGGAATTGTAAGAGGCTGCTGAAGCTGTCAAGTTTTCAATAACAGTGTTTGCGATGTGAGGTTCAATCTTTGGATGCGATGCTTGATTGAGAAGAAATAAGTGGAGCCGGAGTGACTGGAGTGGAAGGGATCTGAAAAGAAACAACAGGTATTGTGGCTGGAACTGTTATGGGAATTGCTGATAAACTAGGCTTAGAAGGAAACAAGGCTGGATAGGGAAATTTGTATTCGTTGAACAACACATCCTTGGAAATATATAATCGACCATTGGGAGCCAAACATTTATATCCCTTGTGAGAGGTGGAATAACCAAGGAACACACACTCTTGGGACCTGAACTCAAGTTTATGGTTGTTGTAAGGTCTTAGACAAGGAAAACAAGCACATCCAAATATTTTCAAGAAAGAATAATCTGGTTCAATATTGACCAGTTTGTTATAAGGGACACCAAATTATAATGCTGAAGTTGGTAACCTATTGATAAGATAGACACTAGTTAAAAAGACATGATCCCAAAATTTTAAAGGAAAGGAAGCGTGGGCTAGCAAAGTTAAACCAACTTCAACAATTTGTCTATGTTTCCTTTCTACCAAGCCATTTTGGTGGTGTGTGCGAGGACAAATTAGCCTATGACCAATACCACATTGAGCAAGAATTTGAGTGAATGGCCTAAATTCTCCACCTCAATTAGTTTGAATAGATTTTATTTTAAAGGGAAATTGATTTTCAACCATTGCTTTGAATTGCTGGAAAATAGAAAGTGTGTCTGATTTCTTTTTAAGCAAGTATATCCAAGTGAATCTAGTGAATGCATCCACAAAGATTATATAATAGGTGAAACCAGTGGAAGAAATGACAGGGGCAGGGCCCCAAAAGATCACTATATATGAGTTCTAAAGGTGAGTTATAAACTAAAGTAGAAGCATGAGATGGAAGCCTATGTGACTTTCCAAGACAGCATAAGGAACAAAAGTCAAGAGTACTCTTATTCATACATGGAATATTACAATGTTGGAGTATAAGTCTTTGCACTTCAGCACTAGGATGACCTAGCCTAGAGTGCCAAAGTGTAAAGGAAAGAGGTAAAGCATTTGAAAAAGCATTGACAGAAGGTAATGATGCAGTATTAAAAGACAGCAAATCGGATTCTGCAGAGGAAGAAGCAGTCAGGGAACAATTGAACATGCTTGGAAACTTGTAAAGTCCATCACTTCCAAGGAGTCCTTTAAGAAGTATCTCATTGGAACCCTGGGATTTAACAAAGCAAACATTAGGGTGAAACTCAAAATAGACCGAATTGTCTTTGGTAAATTGATTGACACTCAACAAATTCTTAGAGATGTTATAGGCACATGAAGTAAGTTGTTAAGAATAAGGTTTGTTTTTGGTTTAATAGGAGAATAAAATTTAATGGAACCAATAGATTTGATTGACAAACATTGACCATTCCCGATTATAATCTAATCTGGACCCTCAAAAGGAGACATTTGTTGAATGTTTTGAGAGCTTGGTGTGACATGGTGAGAGGCACCAAATCAGGATACCAATGTGCAGGCTGACTTGGATGCAGATTGGCAACCAAAGCATGAGGACGAGGCTGAGTTGATGCTGCAAGAGCCATTTGTGGCATAGGAAACTGAGGCATGGCCACTTGAGGCATAGCAGGTTGGGAAAAAGCTAAAGGAACACTGGGTTGTGGCAGCATCTGAGGCATAAAAGGTGGTAGAGACCACTGAGATTGAGGAACTGGTGATTTCATCGCACTATACATTTGCAAGGTTGAGTATGGCCATGGCATTGGGCAAGACATTGCAGAAAAAGACATTGGTGCTGCACCTTACTAAGAAGGATTAGACTGTTGTGACCATGGAGAAGTGAGAGCAGGGCATTGATCAGAACCAAGTAATGGAGTTGAAGGAGTGTAATCCTTCTTGAATCGATGGAAACAAACAGAGGCATCATACCCAAATTTGTGACACACTTGGCATTGCAGAGCTTCTGCCTCGGCGACGGCCACCACGACCACCATTGCGGCCACCAGAGCGACCACCAGGATCATTGAATATTTGAGGGTTATTATTTGAGGCATTGCCTTGTGTGAGTAGTGCTTGTGACTGCAAACCTTGATCAGAGGTATCATTACCATTATTGGCCAGATTAGATCCAGATGAGGACTGAGCAAGATTAACAGAAACAACTTCTTTCTTGTGGAATCGAGCCAAACACGCTTCATGACCAAGCAAGAGCGTTTCAACCTCCTCAACAGAAACTGGTCCAAAACGACCACAAATCAGCGATATTGTAGACTCATATTCCTGTGGTAATCCTTCAAGGATTATATCCAGATGCTCACGCACATAAATAGGATCACTGATCACATTTAGCGAGGTGATTAGGGTTTGAATCTTGAGAAGAAATTATAAAATTGACTTATTTTCCAACTTTGTGTTACGAAGCTCAGACCTTAATTGTCGAGACTTGGCATTGGTATGAGTCAGAAAATACGCATAAATGCGATCCCAAAGTTGCCAAGAATGCTTTGAACCGATGACACGAGTTAACATGTCTTTCAAAATCGTGGATTGCAGCCAAGCAAGTAACAGTTGATCTTGCTGTTCTTAGGACTCATAGTCTTTTGAGATACGATTAGCATCGCAATCTTTAGTATTAGTGAATTTATGAGGAATCGAAGGATTTACCAGAAAATGATGCAATTTGTGCGCCTTTATCACAGGCTCAACTTGCTGACACCATAGAAAGTAATTCTCTGGGTCAAGTTTCTCAGAAATTGCAAAAAACGCCGAAGACTTTGAATTCAAAATTCCTAATGAAGATGCATCACGAATAGAGAAGCGACTACGGCAGCGGTTTGAACTGGAGAAGCGAAACGAGAGTGCGGCAGGGAATTAGGTCTTGTTGAATGGATGTTTACTACTATTAGCGATTTCCAAACCACCGCGAAACATTTAGAATTTCAAAATTAATTTTTTGTTTTATTTCTAATTAAAATAATGTGAGGTAACAGCCATTTTGGTCCTTGAAAGTGTAACTCGCTGTCATTTGGGCCCCTAAATCCTTCAAAATTCTAAATTGATCATTCAATGTGTAAAACGTTAGTCACATTAGTCCGTTATGGGAGATCAATTAGGACTAATGTGACTAACGTTTTACATTGACCAGGACTAATATGACTAACATTTTACATATTGAAGGATCAATTTGGTATTTCGAAGGATTCAGGGACCTAAGTGACAGCGAGTTACACTTTCAGGGGCCAAAATGGTTGTTACCCCTTTCAAATTTTTTAAAAGACTTTTTTTTCTCATGAACTTATTTGGTTAATTGAAAATCTAATTATTAAAGCACACAATATTTAAAAATTGAAAAATTAAATATAAAAAAGATCATGCATTAGTTGCAAAATAAAATAAAATACTATGGACTCTGATATGCCAGTAACCTTGTCAGGATGATCAAGTTCCCCAATAGTCAAGACACAGTGGTAGCTAGCCATTTGTCACCAAAGACTGTAATCAGACTCAATCCATCCTATGGGAAACTACAATTCCTTTGTACTGTGCATATCTGGTAGTCTGGCCTCATACGCAATGGCCGACCCATATGTTGCTAAATGACTCCAAACACAATAGGGGGTGAATTGTGTGTGAGCGGTACTTTTTTAAAATGTTTTGCAAATAAGGTGCTAGAATATAACTTGTAAGAATTTAACTGTGAAAAGATAAATGACTTGAAATAACAATTGTTGAATTTAAATAACAATGAAATAGATAGCGTAAAATAAATTGCTCAAATTAAATTGCTGAATTTAAATGACGAAAAATAAAGAGCAATAAAATAAACAGCTGTAATATAAATTGCTGAAAAGTAAAGGAGATACGGAGCAAAAGAGAGCACATAACAATTTATATAGGTTCGGCCACTAAACACCCCTGTGGCCTACGTCTTGTTCCCAAAGCAAAGCACTAAGGGATTTCTGAGACACCCCACGTCCCATTTATAATATTATCATTAAATACGCATATAATTGAATAATAATGCATCAGAGTACAGCGAAAGAAAACATTTATAATATTATACAAAGGGTTTTTGTACAAGTTGGGTTCCTTCATAGGAACCACCAAAAGAATAATGTACAAGGTTACATGAACCCATGAGGGTACACCAAAAAAATCATCATATGTCAAAAGTACATATACGCCTAACGAGAGTCCTCCTACAATTGGCCTTGCCTATGGAATCTAACGCATGGTCGTGGCGGTAAGCCGGAATCCCCAACAGAAGGGCATCCCTAGAGCCTGGATGGGTAGGCCCTTAGAGGCTTTACCAAAGGTGCTACAGGAGATGAGGGGACAAACGTCTCAGACCTACGATGCACCTCCCATTATCCTACACTATCTCTAGCCAAACTATATGATGCAGAAGAAGAAGTAGCATCAGAATAGCGGTGTCTCGTCCTAGGCTCCCACCACATACGGTTAAAGGGTAACCACTGCACTATCCTAAAATCACCTACGAAGGAGGCTCTCAGTGATCCTAGCAGACGAAAGAAAACACTAACTAGTCCGGTATAAATCACGACATGACGCCCATAATCTATATCCCAGCAGTCTCCGTCTATGTCGTGGCCTAAACTGGGATGCTCGACTCCTCCAGCATCGATGGGTAGAAATGGTGTGTCATCTTCAATGTCTCAGGACTCCTCAATATCTAATCATGTGAAGGATAGTAAAGAGAAGAAAAGAAAGACAACGAAGATAAGAACACACTATACACCATACAAACGAGAAAGTAGGATAATAGAATATGTGAAGAAACAGGTACACACAACTCCATGCAACAGTTATGATCATCACCTAGCTACCCCTATTTATGCAATCTAAAACTATATGTGTAACACCCCGTTCCCAGAGCACTACTGATCCAATATTTCTGAAAAATGAAATACTTTGCTTGCATGGTTTCCGAAAATGTGGTTCTATTTTTTTTTCCTTTTAAAAACTCCTTTTAAAAGAGCAATCAGAGTATTACAGCCATTTTAGAAACATGACTGTGAATAAATAAAGACACCCAAAATAAGACCACAAGAACCATACTCATAAATTTGTTCAATCATTGCACATATGACAATTCAAGTCTTGAAAGCATCATATATTTAATTACAACAGTGCAATTTAATTACAACAGTGCAATTGCACATTAGACACCTTATAGCTGGTCAGAACACTATAACACTTACTAGACCTCTAGTAAGTTACAACAAATTCACAAAGTAGAAAGCCGAACAGGGCTATCCTCAGCTACGCTTGTCAGCAGCCTCAAACACTCTGTGTAACACCCTAAGTTTCCCTAGGCTAGGCTTGAGAATAAATTGGGAGAAGTTGTGTGATTGTATTTAAGCTTAATTTAGTTTCAAATTGAGTAAATATGATTACATAAGGTTTCAAGGTGTAAGTGTTGATTTAGAGTTAAGAAATAAGTTGAATTTAATTCTAGAATGATTGGAAGTATAGCTTAAGAGTAATTGAAGTTGGTTTGGGTGTTAGAACCAAGTTTCTTTGATTTTTATGCAGTGGGAATCGATTCCCAAGCCTCCTGAATCTAGTCCAGCACTTAAATCCCTCTAGGAATCGAATTGGATCAGTTGTGGATCGAATCACACAGCTTGTGAATCGATTCACACAAAACTAAGCCAATGGGAGTCGAATTGGGGAGCTATAAGAATCGATTCACTCACTTAAATTCGCAGCAGGCATTTTCTGTCTGTGTGAACCAATTCACACGGGTTAGGTGAATCGATTCACAGCTGTAAAAATGCTTAAAAATAGCTCAGAATCGTGCAAAACACAGAGAAAGGAAAAGAGGAAAGGGAAGACCGATTTTAGAGAGGAGAAAGAGAGATAGAGCTCTAGGGTTTCATGAGAGTGAGAGGGCTTTAAGAGATTCATGCTAGATTACTCCATTCCTAGCTTGAATGAGAGTTAGAAAGTTGAAGTGAGCTTCAATGGAGGATTTTGGGAAACCCTAGAAGAAGAAGAAGAAGAAGAAGAAGAAGAAGAAGAGAAGAGGGAGCTCGACCAAGAGGAGGAAATGGAAGAGAAGGAACATCAAGACCTATGGATGAAAGATTGAAGATGATGAGATGAAGGTGAAGCTTGATTCAAGCTTCCATAGAGATTGAGAACAAGCTAAGCCCTAGGATTTGGGGGTTTTCATCCCAAAACACTTGGGAATAAGGTAACATAGATCTCCCCATTTCAAACCTCTCTTAGGGTGTGCTAGGATTTTCTTAAAGAAGTCTTTGAATCCCAAAGGGTTCAAAGTTAATGTTTGATAACCCCTTTGATTTTAAGTTTGGTTTTATGGTTATTGTTATGATTATTTAGTAGGTTTGACTGTAAAAGTGGTTAGGTGGCTGCTCCCAATCCCCCACAAATTGTATGCTTGATGTTTGAACCATTGTTGTTCCATAGAGCTCTAATAGGATTGAGTTTTTGGTTCATGAGGGACTATACATCAAATGTGATGATAAGTTTTCTGTGACTTTGTAATTATCTTGATTATATGTATAAGTGAGTGTGCATGTCTTGAAAGCTTAAGGTTTCAAATGCATGTTAAGTTACATTCTTTGATCTTGTAGCCGATGTCTTGGAATAAGTAAAGTACATTTTACAATAACATGATGTTTCCCCAAATGTGAGTTCCACGGGATTTCTCTTGGGATGTTTGTTTCACGATTAGAATGTTGAAAAGAAAGCATGAGAAATAGATGAGATTAGAAATGTTCAAGTTTATGATTATTGATGATTGCTTATGAATTATAGGGTCTTGATCTTATAATCTCTTAAAGATGCATGATATGAATGTGAGTTGCTCAGATATATGTTTAGTTAATCTCCTTGATTTTCTTATGGATATCTTTGGAGAAAGTTTGATAGTTAAATGATTGAACTGCATAGTCATTTCATTATGTCATTGCATTGATAATGTATAAGTCAAGTTTAAGAGTCTTAAAAGATACCAAGATTTCTTATAAGAGGAGAGTTCGATATGGTTAGTCTCGTGGGACGCCACTTGAAAGTTATAGACGTCTAACCACCATACTGCTAGTTATTTTGAGTGGGATCTATGACCAAATCCAACAACATAGTTTTCCCGGTGAGTCTCCAAGTTCACCATCAAGGGACTAGTAAAGATGTGTTAAGCACAAAAGAAAGAAGAACTTTATGTTCCTAGTTAAGTTGCACTGCATTTAAGCACATTCATTGTGTTGGCTATCGCAAGTTATATGTTCCCATAAATGTGTCTATGCTTGTGTAAGAAAAATGTTTTGACTTAGATGCCTCAAGTATGTCTATCTAAATAGTATGTTATGAGGAGAGGAGTTTTCCATACGTAGCACATCACGTATGGCTGAAAAAACGGTAAATGATTTTTATGTTAAGTCTATGTTACTGAGTTTTTATAACTCACTATGTTTTGGGGCGTTGTTTTCAGGTACAAGTGTAATGAAGCAGTTAAGTTATGCTCGATTTTTCCTTCGCGGCGAGACCCTTCGAATTCACACCGGATCACGAGTCGTCTTTTATTTCTTTAAGCTTTATGTAAGAGTCAAATTTAGTTTTATACCGTCTTATGTAAGAGTTAAATGAATGTCTGGGGTCAAAATTGTTATTAGTTTTCCGCATCGTATTCGATTTGATTGTAACAGTGTTTAATGTCTTTTATTATGAGCCTTGTCTTACAATGCTTGACGTGATCAAGAAAAATTGTTTAGTCAAAGTCTTAGTTCTCAAAAAGGATCCATTTATTATTATTATATGTGCTGTGAAAATTTTTATTACGTTAACTTTTGTTTTCTAGTTAATTTAGTAAGTAATACCCTAATAGAAGTCAGGGTGTTACACTCTGCAGTCTTCATCATCCGAGTTACATTCATTGATTGAAAGAACCATGGACAAGGTCAACTTCTTACACAAACAAATACAATAGCAACAACATGTACAATAACAACTCATTATACAGATAGAACATAATATACAATTCAATAAGAATGCATAAATGCTCTACAAATGTGTCTACATGCCACTGTTTATGATTCTAGAATACCCCGCAATGGTCAACCATTGGTACGCCATGGTACGTCACCAATACAATATATTCCATGCTAAGGGTTCACGAACAATGCCCCTGAACTCCAGCCGTAGCCTTGGGGCGCATACACTTCCCCCGGATATTCAGGTCGAGGTTACCATAATGCATGACAATGCATTTCGCCTACTCCAATGAACATATCATGCATATGATATTTCAATATGGCATAATCAAATAAATATTCAATTATCTAGAACCAATCCAACAACATATATCTCAATAATTTTTTTTAAGCATATATGCAAACACGACATAATTATCAATTCAGAATCACAACAATTTCCAGAATTCACAACAATTCACAATCCTCAACAATTCACATTCACATATTGATACTCAACAAGCATAAGTACGCCAACTTAAACACATAAAATTTGAAGAGCCCTTACCAAAGTTAACAATCCACGTGTCAAAGCACGTCACAATCTACTCCACACGTACTCAAGTCTCCAAGTCCTAAACAACACACACCAACTTTAGCACAATTCTAGTTCACTCAAATAATTCCCTGGCATTGGTTCAATTCTAACCCCTAGGTTACTCAACCCCAAAAATCTTTTTCAAACAAACACCTACACTTGAAATAACAAGCAAGTTGAAAATTAAATGTTTTAAAGACTAATATTCCTTTTTAGTAAAACACACATACTTGCAATATTAAGCAAAGTTGAAAATAAATATTTTAAAGACTAAAAATTCATTTTCCTTTACATCTTAAAATCATAGAGTAAATACTAAAATTAAATACTTTGATTCTAACATTATCAAGACTCAACTTTGGTTAGAGAAACACAGATTTCTCTAACATAGGTGTATCATAATCTTAACATACCAATCCAATCCCTAATATTACTAAATCCCAAATTCATTTCATAACAATACTTAATTAAGGCTCCACTTGGCTTTAGGATTACAAGAAATCCATTTCACCTAAGTGTTTCATTGCCTCAAGCTCACAACAATTTTCAATTCAATCAAATTCTTTCCAAAATATTTTCCAAACTTCAAATACAATCCAATACATCTAATTTAAGCAAAAACACAAAAAATTTCCCTTCCTCAAGTCCTTAGAGCTCTCGGCTTACACACCCAAAAATAAGGAACAAATTGTAAAATTTTCAATTCAATCTTCCACATCATTCAACACTTAATTCTTTTCCCAAAAAACTTAATTTTTCCAAAAAAAAACCATTAACAAAACTAAACTACCCTATCATGTTCAATCCAACATCAAGAGTTTTCCCAAAATCACCATTTCCTTTGATGAAAACTAGAATTGACAACAACAACAACAACAATAACAATTATTAAGGAGTAAGAACCCCAAATCAATTGCAAAATTCACTTGAGAAATCACAAAGCCCCTTACCCTTAGACAAATCGGCCTAGGGTTCCCAAAATTTGGGGGAAACTTTGATCATCTAACTCATGATCACAATCAAGCCATAAACAAAGCATTAAACAAGAAATTAAGCAAGAAAATCAATCCCTACACCTACAATAGGGCTCACGGTTTTGGCCATCAAAAACAAAGGGGAAAACTTGGCTCAACCCTTACCCACTTGATCATGAAACTAGCACTAAAATGGAGGTGAAAAATCAAGAAAATGGTGGTGCTTATATGGAGGGAGGGTCACGGTTTTGAGCTTAAATAAAAGGAGGGGAACTTAACTTTCTTTAAGAAAAAGATGAATTGGAATTAGGATGTCTTTGGAGGGGGAGGCTGGCGGTCATCCACAAAAGGAGAGAAGGGAAAAAAGATAATTTTGCTTGGCCAAGAGTAGGGGGCCACGGCTGGAAACTCAAGAGAAGGAGAAATGAAATTCATTTCCTTTTTTGATCACCCACACTTGGTTACTTAATAAACAAGGAGAAGAAAATATAAGGGAATGAGAGTGAGGGAGGGGCTTCGGCTTGAATTGAGAAAAAAGGGAGGAAATAAAAAAAAATAATCAAATTAATAAAGCTAATGGATAAGATCAAGTAGATATTTATACTAATAACCACTAAAAACTTGACGCTTAGACACTATAAAGCAAGATTCTAATCTAATCACTAAGTCTAAACATCTAATCCCTCTCTTCTCATGATTACCCCCTAATCCTAGAGTCTTCAGTGTCCTAAAAATTCGGCGTCGAGTAATCGCGTTACCGATTAATTCTTTCGCCGATTAAATCGCGAAAATTAATTTACTAATAAATTAATTCATCGCGTGATAATAATTTATCATAAATAATAAAAACAATTGAAAACACTCAATCATAATCACAACAAGTTACAATTCGATTTTCATCGAAATCGGAGTTCGTTTAAAATTTTATTGCGGATAAAAACTATCCAGTGATTCAAGGCGAAACTTCGTTAGAATTTTTCGACGATTTTTGAATCATGAAATAACATAAAATATTATTTCTCAAATTTAATTTTATCTTGATTTAATTCAATCACTTTCTTAGTTAACAGAAATTATGTGTTACCGTGTCAAACAGAAAACTTATATAAAGTTTAATTGATGAATTCACCTTAAGAGCAGCATACGTCTACGCTGTCTATTAATTTGAATTGGTATCATGAATAATAATTATTTATAATAAATAAATTATTTAAAATAAGTCAAAATAATTCCTTGTACTCTCAGTAAATCATTGAGGTAATCAGTCTCCACGACTTACCTTCAAGTAACTGGGATTTTTCTGTTAAAACATTTTTCTCAAAAATTAGGATGTTACAATATGCCTACATGGCCACACAGCTAAGTACAGCAGAAGCGGCCCCACCTTAGCCCTTGAAGTTACAGCTACCCCCCACTAGCCTGTGATGGGCAGGATAAGTCAGTTGTTCATCCACATATCCCGCTCATTATACCCCTAAGAGTACATCTCTGCTCCCAAATTTCGGAGATGAAAATAGGTATCAGGGCGACACTCGTGATCGTCACTATGGACAATGATACAACAGTACCCTGTTAGGATGACCAGGCACTCCGACGTCCCGACGCAATGATGACCAAACCATTGGTCACCTGTGAACTTTGTCGTGCCCAGACTATCCTCGAGGACTGATGTGCCTGCCAGACCGATTGTACATACATGCTCTGCACGGTACGACCTCGTATCTGACCTATGCGTCTGACAGGTGGATTCTGACTCTACTTGGGTATTATTTTATGCAGCACTTTTGAGCCTATTATTTATCATCTCAGCCAACATTAAGAATTTATTTATTATTTCCTCCCCATAGCATAAGTAGACAGATAATAAATCAACATGATTGCAGCATAAATAGATAATAAGTCAAACAACAGTCAATATCAATCATCAGCCATCCTTGATCAACGTATGAATTAACCCTAACATTGCTCAGGTGACCTGCTATTGACATATTATCAATCAGCACACACAACCATAAAACAATCATAAGTCGTCTACCTTAGGTTTTCACATATAAAACAAGTTATTCCTATGGTTATTAGACTAACGACCATTATCTTTAGTAGTCTTAGTCTCAACACCCCTTCTAGGGTGTTGGGGTATTAACCCCTAGTAGGGCTAGGACCACCGTACTTCCCTATTCTATACCTATCCTATTCCTACCATCCCTAGTGCATAGGGTTCAGATCTCCCCATGCCTGACTAGATGACTGTTGTCGCCTACACCCCCGCCTTGCCTCCGGAGCTACTCCCCGCGTCTCCCAAACGAAGCTTGGAGAGAAGGTGATTGGAGGGGAGAGGGAGGGCACTATTTATAGGCAAATTTTGGTCCATCGCGTCGCGGCGGACACCTCTCACAAACACCATCGCGTCGCGATCATCCCTCCTCCTTTACATGTGTCAATGAACCAACGTTGACATTGGCAGAAGGGATTTTACGTCGCGATGACCCTCTCTCGACGCGAGGGACACTTTCCTAAAATATCTAGATTTTTCTTTTATAGAACTTTCTAGGGCTTTCTCACCTTTTCTAGGGGCATTTTTGTCCTTTTTAGCCTTTTTTTATTGATTTAAGATTTTTCTAAATATTTCTTTACCTATTTTATTTTTCTGGAATGTCACAATTTTCACTAAAACCACTAGCTTTTAAATCAGATTCAATTAGAAACCTTTACAACTCTAAACCAAACAATAAGTCCAAGAGGTATCATCTCTCTATGAACCACTTGGGATTCCTACCCAAGAATAATTTTACAAATAAAATGGTATGAAAGAGATACACTCAAAAGTGCAGATATAACAAATTGAAGCTCAGAAAAATACAATTGAAACTATGTAGAATAAAAGGCTCTCAAAGAAAAATATTGTGCTCAAATAAGTGTGAGTGATAGAAAAATATTTTGACAGAGTTTCAGCACCTAGAAATAAGAGAGTTGTCTCCTTGAAATGCACATGGTACTGTTGCTTTTATAGGCACAAAAGTGAACGTTGCAGCATTAATAAGAATTTATCCATTGCGTCTGCTACAAAAGATTTGATCTTTATATAATCGATTATAAGAGAGTATCTAATCGTTTATATATTGAAAAAGTTGAAACATGGAGAGTATTTGAAAAAGGTATAAATGATTATGAATTTTGTATAAACGATTATTGAAAAGCATACACACCATAATCCTTTATACTATTTCCATAAACCATTATAAAATGATGCATAAACGTTTATTTTAAAGAGGAAGAACGGAGGGGTTTGTAAACCTTTATGGAAAAGCAAATAAACCTTTATGCATAGTGAAATAAACCTTTATGAAGCACATAAACCTTTATGAAGGTTCTGTTTCAAAATCTTTGTAAGTTTCAAAGGCAAAAATGATTTATCAAGGTGTGTGAAAGACTTTCGAACTTTAGAGAAAAAACTTGATGGCTTTGAAGAATTTGTAAACCCATTTTCAAATCAAGGCCATGAAGTGAATATTTAATAAAAACATTGTGAGTGTGTGATTTATTTTATTTGAGAGCTTTACTACTACTTACAAATAGTCCTAAGAAAATTAAATAAATACCAAAAACCCAAAGACTTGAAATCCTCCGATCATTGGTATGCGTCTTGGTATTTTTTTTCGCTTTTTGCGCAGTTGACTATTTGCATAACTCCCTTTTGTCAATCATCAAAACAATCATGTCAAGACATGTATTCACACCATATATATACGATGGTGGTATATACAAACCATGAACATCACCCCTCAATCCCCAGATCAAAGCCTAAAGTATACACCTTAACCATAAATCATCCATTTTGTAACACTCTTCAAGTTCGGGTACTCTTTCTAGCTATAATCATTTACTTTGATTGTAACCCGACTATTCCCAAGAAGCATTATCCTAGTCTTTCTAACTAGTTCTACCCGACTAACCTATCAGTCAAACATTCATCTTAATTTTTTCTTTAAAAAAAATTAATTTTTTTCTTTAATTTTGTTTAAAAAAATAATTTTTTCTTTAAACCGAAAGAAATCCGTCGTGAAGAATTTTTAGAACACGAAAAATGCGGTGAGCATGGATTGAACACGCAGCCTTTAGATCTTCAGTCTGACGCTCTCCCAACTGAGCAATCCCCACTTGTTGCTGTTAATATAGAAAAGGACATTAATTGCCTTGCGAATTCTCTTTGCAATGACTTTAAACTACACTTGAAAAGAAATGAAGAGAATATATTGAATTAGTATATAAAATTGTTATTGATAAATTGAACGAGACCGAACAAACAAAATAACACTTTGTCGTAAAAAAAAAAATAGCACTTGACAAAAAATTGAATCATAACATAATATTATCCAACATAAAAGTTGTTATATAAATTTTATTAAATGAAGAATTTAATTCTTTGTCAAAATTTATATAATAATAAAAAATAAATTAAAAATATTTTACCAACAATTTTGTATCAATAAATAAGCAAGTACCGCTATCTCATTGTTTGTTAACCCCATATTCGCCCTTTTGCGGTGCATCAACCATCCATAAATTTTTCACTGAAAAACAAAAAATTCCATTTTTAAAACATGAAAAATGCAATGAGCGGATCCAACCCTCGACCTTAAATTCGGCAGTCTGACGCTCTCCCAACTGAGCTAGCCCTTCTTGTTGTCTTTAATAGAGAAAAGGACATTAATTGTCTTTTGAATTCTCTTTGCAATGACTTTAAACTACACTTGAAAAGAAATGAAGAGAGTGTATTGTATTAGTATATAAAATCGGTTATTGATAAACTAAAAGAGACCAAAGAAACAAAATAGCACTTTACAAAAAATTGAATCATAACATAATATTTTCCAACATAAAATTTGTTATTCAAATTTTATTAAATAAAGAATTTTTTTGGTGAATAATTAAATAAAGAATTTAATTTTTTGTCAAAATTCATATAATAATAAAAAATAATTAAAAATATTTCACCAACAATTTTGTATCAATAAATGAGCGAGTATCGCTATCTCATTGTTTGTTAATCTCTAATTCGCCCATTTGCGGTGGATGGTAAAAACAAAAACAATCATATCTTTATTAACTAGTATATATGCCCGTGCGATGCACGGGAAAATAAGTTTTTTAACTAATATTGCTTCTAGATAAAAATGCAAAGAATAATAGGAGCACGATGATTTTCAACGACTATATATATATATATTAAAATTAAAATTGTGTCAAAATTGCACATTAATTACAAAATAGCCAAAAAATATTGAAAATAGTCCCTCATAACACTCGTACATCATCGAATAACATAAAAACTATAAAACATGACAATGCACATCACAAAGTCTACCCAAATTTGTGTCAGCCATCAAGTTATATCCAATAAACACAACAATTATCGAATAAATCCAATTGAGCACCTAAACATTAAAATAAGAATTTTACTTATCTTACAAGTTATATGTAATTCATTTTACATCATATATTTCAGACATGAAAATATAAAGTAAGTTTTACCTATCTCAGATTCTGAAAGACTTCTTTGCAAACTATATTTATAGTCTTGTTGGATACTTAACCTTCATCATCACATATAAGAATATTTAAACCATCCCTTGAATTGAATGTTGTCTTTATGAACATACGCCACTAATGTTAAATTTCTTGAGCATTTTTCCAAAGATGCTTTGTCTCCTCTCCTCCTACTTTTTTCCTTATATTGCATGCCTTTTTATACACTTTTTCAGATCTGAAAAAGAAAAGGAAAATATTTAAAACAAAAAAAAACTTAGTGATTTAATTTACAAAATTGATTGCCTTTAGAAATTTATGTTCACACCACTGAGAAATAATCGAATTAGTATATTAGGATTACGATCACAAATAGAACAAATTTAACAGGATTTTTGTTGAACGATAAAATAAAATTTTGGCAAATCCCGATAATAGTAAATCAAATAAAACAATAGATGAAATCTTTATAATATACGATTGATTTTTTAGATTTTGGTATATCACGAAGTTATCCAAAAATTAGTGTATAAGGGATAACACAAAATTGTATTTTAATTTTGGAATTCAACACATAATTCATATCTTTTATATGATATGATTTGAATTACCTTAATTCAAATTCAGCCCACGATACATAACTTTTATCCAACACCAAATAATGAATAACACTTTTTTCATATCACTATTAAAAAATGTAAATAATTTATATTTTTTGAAAATTTATTTGACAACAATTAATAATTAATAGTCAGTCATTATTAATTATTTATTCATATGTATTTGACAAGTTACTCCATAAAAAAGAAATTTATTAGCATACTTTTTTTAAATTGCCATACGATGGAACCCTTTTTTCTCTTTTTCTCGTACTAAACTTCATCATTTTTTTAATTTTTGTTTACTTTTTTATCTCTTTATTTTCTCTTTATGTGTAGAAAGAGAGAATTTTAATGAGACAGAGAAAATTAAAGAGGAGAGAGAAAGAAATTAAGGTGGTGCGAAATGACGACTTTGTCCATATTATTTGAGACTGAATTTTTTGGCAGGATTTGTCTTTTTTCACATTAGCAACAACTTTTATATATAAAGATGTGTTGAAAAAGAGAATTAATGGAAATTTAATGAGACAGAGAAAATTAAAGAGGGGAGAGAAAGAAATTGAGGTGGTGTGAAACGACGACTTTGTCCCTGTTTGAGACTGAATTTTTCGGCTGGATTTTTGTCCCTTCACATTAGCAACAGCTTAAAGATTTTTTCTTTAAAGCGAGAGAAGGCTTCCGTGAATAATTTTTAAAACATTATAAATGCGGTGAGCGTGGATCGAACACGCGACCTTCAGATCTTCAGTCTGACGCTCTCCCAACTGAACTATCCCCGCTTGTTGTTGAAGTTTCCTAGTAGTGATTAATATTCGATCAAAATAATACTAATTTTGTTGTTTGTTTAATTTAAACTTTCAGAATTGATTAAATTATTAAATTATTTAATTAAATCATTCTAAATGTCGTTTTTTTTTCCTTAAACGGTAACGAATAGTTACTACGATATCATTCATGAACCATAGAAATTCACTTACTTTTAAATTTGAGAGTTCAAAATAATAATAAAAAGAAATATATTACTTACAATGTTCTTCATCTTCTGCAGTAGAAGTGGCGTTCAGAGCAGATTTTATTTCATAATAATAATAATAATAATAATAATAATAATAATAATAATAATAATTAGCACCAAAAAAATAATAATAATAATAATGATAATGTTGAGAAACTAAGAATGGCGAAGGCAAAATTGAAACTCTTTTTTTAAATATGTTGGTGATAAAATTTTACTACCTCAAATGACATTGCTTCTATCCAACTAATTTACCAAAAAGGTTTTAAGGACCAAAAAGATAATTTACCAAAAAGGTTTCAAAACTGACAATTCTCTCCAGGTATATATTATGATATGACCATTAGTAAAAGCTAATGTCAAGACTCTCGTCAAAGGGAATCCTCTCTCTCTCTCTTCTCTCTCTCTAATGTAACCTCCACTTCTCTCTTCCTTCTTTCTCATCCATCGGAGTAGGTGATTTTTGGCATTTTTTTGCCTGAAACCACTTCTCTACATCTTTTTTCTCTCATTTTATCTAAATAAGCGGTTTTTTAGATAGATCTAGTTTTTTCTTTCGTGTTTTCCCGTGTTTTCGTCGTCTGAGTGCGGTATTTGTTTTGTTCGTCGTCTTGGTGCATCGTTGTTTGGTTTTCTGGCTTGTTGCAGGGTTCGTTTTGTTCCTATTGGCAGATGAGCTTCATTCGATTACAAAGTCAATCAACATGTAGGCGTCAACGTTACAGATCCGGAGTGCTAATGGTGGTTATCGCTAACCTCAACATCCTTTCCCATTTACAAATGACTCCTGAGCATGTGGTTCGATTGGTCATCTCCGAGACCACCTATAGTCGATTTGAGTCTGTACAGAGTAAAGTAATGACCCATAACTGGATGAGATTAAAGACTGTGGCTTCTCGCTTTGGCCATTGACCGTACTTGGAAGCTTTTGTTTTGGCTGTTAGGTTTAAGATGATTTGGTAATGCCATATTGGCTTCTGTTCTGATTAAGTGTTTTATTATTCGTGTTGATTTTCAATTGTGGATGCAAATGCCTCAACACATTCTGTTCAATCCGGATGTATGAATCTTTTTTCTAATTATTGAATGAAGTTTATTAGTGTAAAAAAAAAGCCATTTTAGTAACAATCAACTATGTGTAACTCCCATAAAAAAAAAACTGCGTAACACACTAGTCTCCGGAGACTAGTTTTAGTCAACATAGTGGATCGATGGGTTACTATGTGTCACAATTGAATCACATGAAATAGTAAATATAAATTTGTAAAATGCTATAGTTAGAATATGTATATATAATAGCACCCAAAAAAATATATGTATATATAATTCAGTACCCAAAAAAAAAAGGACTGCCTGAAACTACATTCGCCCAAGAATCTTTGGGTCTCCTCACTCAAGGAGGAGTATTGGCAAGCGACGACCTCGTCGGCTTCGGTATCTCAGCAAACGATGCTTCCACTGCAGACTGACTCTTGCGACGAGCCGCTGCTACAAAACTCTTGACAGCAGACTTCATTTCCTCTACAAAAGGAACAAAGGAGTTAGAAAAAGGCTAATTCAATACTGTCTCAATTATAAGCAATAAAAACTTCATATTCTTTAGTCTCAAATATAAGCAAATTTAACCAATTTTACACTAATATTCATAAAATATGCTTATTAAAATCACTTTTTGATCTTGAAAAGAGTAAAAGTGTGCTTAATAAAGTGGTTCTTAATAAGTGTGCTTTTTTTTTTGGCTAATATTGGAGACCAGAGGGAGTAAATCAAAAGAGTAAGAAAATAAGATTAATATCCTACCTAGAACGACGAGAACCTTGTCTGCCACAACTTCCAGCAAATGGAATCCATTGTATCCTTCTTGGCCTCTGTCAGAGCTTCGTAGGGGGAAAAGAACCATTTTATTTCATCGGAGAAATGGTCACTAGTCCAATACAATGGAAACTTCTCCTTGTCATTATCGTCGATCAACACTCTCCGATTGCAATCCTCAGTGTAGAAAGATAAGTACCTGTCATTAAAGTCTTTGAAAGAATCCAAGAAAGACTGGAAAAGGTCAAAATAAATGAAAGAATGCCTTAATAGTTAATAGAGCGGAACAAGCTTCGAGCTCCGCATAAAAGTTTGAATGCTTAGACAAATCCCCCCATTCGTTTGGATGGAGTTGTGTCACTCCAACTTTGAGGTGTCACAATATCTATACCTCGAATTCTGAAAATGGAAAATGTACGCAGATATCGGTAAAAAGGGCTTCATACATCGGAAAAAATGTGTCTTATCTTATCGAGAACATACCCTCTTATTTTCTCTCGAGAACTCAATAACTGCATCCGTTTCGAGTGAGTGTGTCATTTTCATTTTTTCGATAACTCGATCTGCCTCTTCTCCAAATCCACCAAAGGATACAGGTCAGCATCTAGGGGCAACGTGAGACTTTCCACTGCCCACTCCTTGGCATTTTCCCAGTTTGTACATGCAAGAGAGATCCATAATGGTTACGCCAGAACTTTCACCAAAGGAAGGATCACATGGTTGGGGGAAATCCTTGACTATCCTCATGACCGAACCATGTCATGACGATCGATGGGTCGGTCATAACATTGGCACAACCTCTCCATGGCAATTAAAAAAGCACCCTCTAATGACACAGGGGCATAACTAAGTGATATTTCCCCTATATCCATCTCATGAGCCATCGAAGTTGACCCACAAGAAGAAAGAACCACAAAACGATGTGGTCCTCGGCCCTTGGACTCACAAGACGATGAGTCCTCATGAACCACTAATCTCCTCTTCTGGTGACTAGAACTTCACCGTGACATTCCCATAACCAAAGCAAATAAAGTAAGAAATGACAAATACCATAGCTCGAGAATCAAATGGTTACGAAAATAGCAGACGAAGTATACTTGTGCTTCGAAATTGGAAATTAACAGCAGGGATCAAGGATAACTTCGCAAGCAAGTAGAAAAGCTTTGCAAGTAAGTACCGAACACTTTTGCAATTAACCAATTATTTATACTTAAATACGTAACAAGAACGATGTGACTGTTACTGACGTTAGTCACCCAAACGTCATGCGCCTCTAAACCTTTGAGGACCAATAATGACTATTAGGGTTTACGACAAATCTAAAGGAAATTATTTGACTGGCTAACGCCTTCAACATTAACCAAGTCACCCGTGCTACTACATTGCAACGAAACACGTTGTCGGATCAACATAAGTCGGCAGCACACGATCTCGCACACAACCAACTTAGGGGAATTGTTCTGGACCAGTATCTTGAAAACTTGGCCCAATAGACTGAAAGCCCACTAGCGAGCCCCAAATAAGGTAATTTGAGAATGTCGACCCCATAACTATTGGATAAGGCTTCACAACTGGAATAATGATCACATCTTAACAGAATAATAACTAACCACTTCCAACCTTATAGTTAATACCCTATATATATATATATGTTCTCATTCTCTTGACTCTTGATAGCATATACTCACTAATTTGAGCGTTGGAGTTGCAGGTGGCCACCACCTAGTCTCTAGTATCTTAACGTTACGGTTAACAACCGTCATGACACATCACATTCGACCATCATTCTCTTCAACTTCATGAAGTTTCTTGCTAGATAATTTCTTGTAAGTTCACCTGTGAACAAATATTATTATCTTTATTATATTAAATTATTTTATTATTTTAAAAGTTGAGTCACTATACCTTTTTTTTTTGGACAAAATGAGTCCCTATACTTTTAAGTTAATGTTTACATACTTATGATGGCTAAGCTTTTGTCAATTTTCTTTATTAAATTACACAAAATCATTTAAAAATTTAAATAAAGAGTAAATATCCAAATGAGTCTCTAGAAAAAATGTGGTACCCAGTGTAGTCCCTCGGGAAAAATAAAGTCTTGAAATAGTCTTCCAAGATTACGAACGAGGGACACATTAGTCCCTCTGATAACCTCCACTAAGTGACCGATGTTGAGTTCATGTTGTGTAACGTTAAGGTGGTGATATGCCCCATTAGCGATATTCCACCATGCCAATTGTTAAAAAAAAAAGTGTAATTAAAAGTCCCAAATTGGTCTTTATCCCCTTTCTTCATCCAGAAGCCGATGAAAAACCCTAACTTCGTTGAAAATGAAGGAGCAGGAGCATCCATCACCGCTTTATAACTACATAAATCTTATAACTTGGAAAGCAGGAATTATTAGGATATCATCACTTATTCCAGGCACCTATTTAATTATAAAAATCATTAACCCGTAGTATAAAAAAGCTAATGATATGATACGTTGCAAATCCCTTTAAGAATCCAGAAAAGAACAGAACAGAAGAAGCAAACTGTCCTTCTAGAAAGCTGAGTATGTATTGAGGTCATTTGAAATGAAAATTGTTCATTTATTCAGTTGAGTGGTAAGTCAAACATAAACTACCAAGAGATGTAGTTTTTAAAAGGTTAATCTTTATCTCACATGGGCTGAAATTATATAGCACTACTAGCAAGCTACAAGAGACCGAGGAAGCATTATATTCATACATCACAAGAGTCATTGTCTTTGGTTATTTATTTAACAAGTCTTCAATGGAGTTAGGATTTTTAGAGGGCTTTGGAGGAAGAAGAAAGGAGATAAGGACCAAATTGAGCATTTCTAATTACACTTTTTTTAAAGTGAGAACCAAATTCACCTTTATTTCAAATTCTTCATTTTGTATTACTGACCATTTGACACTGTGGACTATAGTAACATACACATCATCACCTTAACGTTACACATCAATAATTTAATAATAGTAATTGGATGGGGGTTAACATAGGGACTAATGTGCCTCTCGTTTGTAATTTTAGAGGATTATTTTGGGTATTTTTGAATATAAATTATATATTTTATTGAAATTAAGAAACAACGTTCTAATCTAAGTAAAAGTTAACATTCATTGATGGATATTAACTTGTTTAAAAATTCTTAAAGATTCCATTAAAAAATTTGTCCTTGATTAGTTTTTTTTTAAAGAAATCCTTAGTTATTATATTACGTGGTGTTATCTATTACTTTGAAATGGGACGCCAACGGTCAAATACTCCGAACCACCGAAAACGCTGGATCCCCATCGTATCCCAAACTCCCTCCTATCATCCAAAATCAAACGGCGCTTAAATCAGAAGCAGCAAAGAAACAGAAAAGACATACGTCGTCGTTTCGCTGGCTTCCCCTTAACGCGCCATCATGTTTTTCCATTTCCATCGATGATCGCTCTTCGCGTTTCGTTAAAACTCACAGCAAGCAAGGTTGGTTCACTTTCAGAACTCAAACTCAGCGTTTTCGCAGTTCAGTTCTTCTTGAGAAATCATGGAAGCTTCTAAGAAGAAGAACGAGATCGTGATCAAGAAGGCCAACGATCACTGGGCTTTTCTGGTAAAGGAAACACTCTCTTCTCACTTCTTCTTGGCTTCATCTTCATCGATTCCACATTAAACAATTTTTTTAGGGTTTTGCTTACACAGTTTCTTGAGGTTGGGTGTGTCAACAGCATTTCTTGATTATACATAATTCTCACCATTAATCTCTAATATTCTGAAATTCTTTTATTTTTTTCCCCTCTTTCTCTTTCTCTGTGTTTTTGTGTTGCCGAGGAAGAAAAATGTGTGAAAGAGAAAGCGGAACGAATACAATTTAGGATAACCAATAACTACTATTTTTAAGATCATAAATCACATTGAGACGCTTCACCTGCAATGCAAGTTTGCATAATGTGTTTCCAATTTGCAGAATTTTACCACATGTAAAATTAGTTATTAGTAATTATTTTAGAGTTAGTTATTCTGTTATGGAAGTAGTTGAGTTTAGTTGTAATTGCATGACATACAGGAACACATTGAAGCACCTATGTGGGCAGATTTGACTCTTGGAGCTAACTCTGGTTATGGAGACATGTGAGTTTTTCTGTTTGATTCTATGTTCCATTTTCTTTTTGATCTAAATATTTTCTGTTTTGATTTTTATTTCATTTTGGTTCTGTTGCAGAAGTGATGATGACTGGTTCAACACAAGCCACCCGTAAGGATCCTTTTGGAATATTTTTTTTGGTTTTCCGTATTCAGCTCGGGGTTTTAGTGAATGGTGTTTGAGTACTACATTGCTATCAAATGATTTTCAGGTTCCACCAGTGGTCTGCTAAGGAGTTAAAATCTAAATTTTCTCACCCTGGTGAGGAGGTAGTGACATTAGGAATAGATTCACGGGGACTTGCTTCGCCGGCACTTCCTTCTTCAGTCTCGAAATCGAGAGGAAAACACTACAACAACAAGAAGTGGGAAGGTATTAATCTGAATGATTTGTTGGACAAACAGGAGGGTTTAAGTAGGAGACGCTTCCAACTAGGTTCCGGCTTTGGTCAGGAAGTGAAACCCAAATCAAAAATAAATGTTAGCAGGCCAAATGGATTGTTGGGTGCAAAATTGGAATCGACTTTTCAACGTAATGCCAGAGGAAAAACTAAGTCTCTGGCCAGTTGCAGCAATCTAGTGAGTAGTTCAAGTTCCATGGATAACAACAAGATGGGTGAAAGCTCTACAAGAAGCACGATTACTTCTGAGAACACACTGCAACAGCAGGATTATAAGGAGGTATCAAGCCAACCATGTGAGGAGAGAAGCAAAAGCTCATCAGTTAGAAGCGTTAGTTTTGCAAAAAGTTGTGTGACAGTAAAAGCCTCAAGAGTTCAGCAACAGCAGAAATATGTGAAGGTTTCTAGTCAACCATGTGATCGGAAAAGTGGAAGTTCATTAGTTAATAGTGTTAGTCTTAGGAAAAGTAATGTAACACGAAAAGCCTCAGAAGTGGAGATGGATGTTGGTAGCATGAAATCAAGGGGTCGTAAATCATCTTCTGGGAAGTCTAGTGTTGGTTCATGTTCAAACCCTGGTTCTGAAGTTAAGTTTGTATCAAGGCAGCAGAGGGAGAAAATCACAGATAAGAAAGATGTGGTCACAATGAATCTTGCAGATAAGAACAGATGCAATCCTGGTAATATATCCAAGACATCTGCCGTTACAGCTGAAGGAAAAAAACTGGCAACAGAATGGGAAGTAACATCAATTTTGCAAAGCCAGCATGCCATATAACTACGAAGTCATTGGTGAGAAGCTGAATGTCTTCAAGTCATGCAATTTTATATCATGTGATCATGTGACATGTCAATTGTCACAGACTTGGAAACTATGACCCATCTCATTTAAAACATAAATTAATTGAATATTGAGAAATGTTTTCACGAAATGATTATCAAATGCATCACTACATCTGCCTAATCAGAAGTTTTTGGGCTGTTCCCTTTTTATTAAAGTGACAGTTTTCTTGCTAGTTTTCACAATATTTTCTTTCCTAGCTATCCTTAATTTTTTTATGATTTATGTATTAAATACTGTATAGAAATTATAAGATATATGCTTGCCAAGATTGCTGGGTTTACATTTGCGCAGGTCAAAAGTCAGTATATACGTTCAAGGGCTTTGTTACCAGGTAAAGTCAACAGAAAAAACTCTACTGGTGGTGCTAAGGAGAAACTAGGAACTAGCAAGGGAAAAGAGAATGCTACAAGGAATGTGACATTGAATCAGAATTGCAATGAAAAAGGTGTTCTTGCTGGGGGCATGTTGAAAAGTCAGAGAACTACAGAACATAATCGTCTACAGAAGGATGGCATGGCAGAATCAGTGGCTTTGACAGTACTGGTATTTGTAGTCATTTTCACTATTCATTTGTTTCTACTTTTTGAAAGAATATTATTTTTAGACTTCTGTCAGACTTCTAATATATCATGCATTGTGAATTCTAGTTGAATGTAGAAATCATATAAAAAAATTCTTTAGTTAAGATGTCTTTGAATTTCTCATCTTTATGTGCACAATATCCTTTTGTTAAATGATATTTTCAAGGATCAATTCCCCTGTAGAGTTCAAAAGATATGTGATTACTCATTCATGAGGTTTCACCAGTTTAACTTTTCGAGCAACTTTGCTTTCTTGTCATGATTTCTAACCAAATATTTATTTCTTTATATTCGCTTTCTTGAGAGATGAAATTTTGTAATTATTGCAATTGATTTGTGCTCATATTATCGTTCTATGTTTAAATTACAGCATCTTGATCTATCGATTGTAATATTGAGAATCGCACTTCAGTTTTGTGACTTAGTTGCAAAGTGCATTTTTCCTTTCATTCCTTTTTGCTCAAATGGTCTTTGGCAAACCTTCCAAGGCTAATGCAAATTCATCATTACAGGGAAAAGTCAACGATCAACGTGAAGCAAAGAAGTCAAGTAATCTAGCTAGAAGGGTTTACCTGTGGTAAGGGAGTATAACAAGCTACTATTTTCTGGGGTTATAAAAAATTGGGGAAAGAAGTAGACCAATTTCAAAATAAGGGAAAGAAGTAGCCCAATGTCACGCGACTCAGTGAAGCCTTGTATTGGTTTGTGCTACTAACTCTTGTATATAGCGTGAGTGACTCCAGTATGGTTATATGACCCCAACCTGCAATGTTGGTGATAAATTTTGGTTTCTGTTTCTAACAAAATACCAAACCTTAAATTCTCTTTGCAATACCTTTTCGCGGCTTTTCATCATTATCCTACGATGCAATTCACTTGCTACTATTTTAAGTACACTAGTACTTTGCCCCGTGCACCGCACGGGTCAGTTATCTTGGAATGACATTAAAAAGATAGTTATATGGAAACGACATTAAAAAGAGAGGTTATATGGAAATCACATTAAGAGAGGTTATATGGGAACCTGTATTCAATTGATACAAAATGCAAAGAAAATACCTTAATACTAACTTAAAAGATAGAAAATAAGAATGAGAATAATTAAACACAGAGAAAATAACACTAACCTAAATGCATTGCTAAAAGCATTAGGGGTAGAATTTAGACAAAGGAAATTTAGGAAAATTTCCTAAAGCATTAGAAAAGATGACACTTAATAGCTTAATGAAAATGTAAAAGAATTAGTAAAGATGACATTTATTAGCTTATCCTGCTCAACAGTGGCTTCTCTAGCCCTCCATGCTAAGCAATACAATGCACACAATATGGTAGGAACCGCCATCAGCTAGAGAAATACTTGTGCCATGTCAACAGCTTGTCGAATTGGTGAGTATGATTTCATTAACACTGCAAAGATGCAATTTTTTTTAGAAAGTAGTAAAGATGTGTGACCGTCTCTGAGCTAATTGAATTAAATAGAAACTGTAACAAATATTTTCTCAAGATGCTCGAGAGACATCATTTAGCTAACTGGCTGAACACTTTTCTCTTAAAGGTTCCCCAGTTGACATTGTGGTACTTAAGCCTAAATTCAGTAAATCACAACTCTTATGAGAATTTGTAGATACAGAAAGAAGCAAATTGAACATAGGGCATGGTAACACAGAGAAAAAGTTCTCAAACTTGACATAAGGGAAAAAGTTCTCAAACTTGACATGATAACAAAATGGAACAAAGAAAGCCTTAACATCAGATCAGATTAATCAAGGAAAAAGAATTGCAAGTCAGAAATGTATATTGTGGACTCATATATCTTCAATGGTTTCTAGTTGTAGTATCAGAAAACGTTTCTAACTCTGTCTAAAATTAATTAAATGAATCTGTACCAAAAAAGGAATTCAAGAAATCTTAAAATGACTAATGATTAGACCATTTTGTGCAAGTACCATTTTCCACCCTAACATATGCACTCCGAAACTACTTTTGTTATAGTGCTGCTGCTCACCTATGTTCTTAGCAACCATATTTTCATTATTCTTCTGGTTGATCTATATTAGGGTCACAAAGCAGAGGAAAATATAGGAATGGTTGATAACATGCGAGACTGAAAATAATATAAACATTGTAGAAAGTTCTTACCTCTCTCCCTAAGGATATCACTCTTATATTCTTTCTCTAAGGTGGTGATAAAAGTGTATGGTAAAAAAAAATAGAGGATTGCTCTGATTTCCTACACCTGCCAAAGGAAGATTTAGCATACTGGGTCAACAAAAACACTTATATATCAATAGGCAGATTTATCTTCTATTTTTCATGGTTTCAGGCTATTGAATAAATATAAATCACCCACCAACCACAACAGGATGCAATTCACAGACAAAATAATAGTAGTATCTCAAGGATAGTTTGGGTCAGTGGTAGATGAGAAAAAACAACACATCAGCTAGACTTGATATTTAATATTTCCTGTTGCTGCCAATAATGATTAAACAACATTAACAACACACTTTCTAGGGATTGAGAGTACAACCACAACTAAAAATCAAATAGCAGAAATATCACACTCGATTAGCCATGTCATAAGATTTGTCTACAGATGACACGAAGAAGCATTGTATCCATCACTGGTCAGACACATAATTTTCCCATGGAAAAAAACCTTTCAGCAAAAGAAAATGATTAGTCAAAAGGGGAAAAAATTATCAGTAAAAAATATAATGATATCCAATCAAAACCTCATCTTTTAGCAATACCATGAACAACTACAATCATGATAGAAGAATAATCTTAGGGATATATTAATAGGTTATTCATTACATAGTCAATAGTTTCCCAAACACTTGTGACAGATTCTTCTTGTATAACTACTTCTTTCTCCTGAAGGGCCATGCAAAACAGTCTAAGCATGTTGCAAATAAAAAAAAACAAAGACTTGAGAGGATATTGGCCAAAATTGGCGCATCATAATAAAATACCCTAATACCGAGCCATAATGTTAGTAGAAAATATTAACAAAGCCTAGAAATGTGTATGCTTGATGCAGATTGACTGACCTTTTCGTCCATTGTAGTGCTTAGAACATATTTTAAAGGAAACCTCCCTCTAGTTAGGCCTTGCCAAATGAGTTTGCACCGATAGTAAATTGAAAGGAGCAAACCAAGCTTTCCAATATATGTAAGACTAGAAAACAAACTCAGGGTTTATACTTCCGAAACTAAAATGCATAAAGGGTAGATAGTTCACAAAAATCAAAGTCTTACCTGAGTCCTAAAAGCAATATCAACTCCATTTTTTGCATGGTTGAGGGCTTGCATCATGGTGCCGAGGGAATAACCCTAATACTGATTATCCTAGTTCTATTAGGAAGTCTGTACATGAATAACATTAAATTAGAGAAGCTCTGAACTCATTTCCTTGTAGTATGTCAATGAGACCTATTCCAAGATCCACCTTAATTAAAAAATGCCATTTATCAACAGCTGAGAAGTCACATTGTAAATACCCAAAAAAAAAAAGAGAAGTCACATTGTAACCCAATCATAGTCAGCTTGAGGCCCTATTATTCAAAACCCTTTTTTAATAATAATAGAAACCCAACAACATCTTCCTAACAGACCTGAATGTAAATGTTTCACAACACAATATGATACATGACATAGTCACAATTCAGCTTCACCAACAATCAGAATCACAAAACATTTACTCAAGTTAATCAAATACCCACTCAAAAAGCACAACTATAGGCAAAAGCATACATAAAGACTACCTACCAAGAACCAACAAAATAACATGATAAGAACCATGTGTACTATACTCATCAACGATGAATGATCGAAAAGTTACAGCATATGAACCAATGGATTGTAAAATGCATAACATGTTCCTTGCTCTAATAGCATTCCTTCTGTCAGATCAGATCTTTCGAATCCTGAATCACTCAGTTTCAGTGCTATGGGATCTGAAGTACTATTAGTGTTTTTCATATCAAATCAACTGTCATGCAGTAGTTTAAGGTAAAAGGCATGAAACTAAACAACTGTAGAAGATATTCAATGCCTGAAAAGACAACCAATTGCAAAAGCCAAAC
This sequence comes from Calophaca sinica, assembly GCA_037113605.1. Taxonomy (NCBI): domain Eukaryota; kingdom Viridiplantae; phylum Streptophyta; class Magnoliopsida; order Fabales; family Fabaceae; genus Calophaca; species Calophaca sinica. The sequence goes on along the minus strand of JBAFXK010000014.1, from coordinate 207,643 downwards.
ACTAAGTTGTATTAAATGCAATTCTGACATGGATAAAGTAATAATCATCAGTTTCTTCAACATTTCTTGCATGTTATCTTCATCTTTCTTCAGTTCTTGTCTTTCGTTTCTCCTTTGAATTTCTCTTGATATCCTATCAAATTCAACCCAAACAACCCACAAAAATTAGCTGGGTCAGAAACCACAAAAAAAAAGAATCTAAAAAAAAGGCAAAGCTAAGTGGACTAAAAAAAGGCATAGGAGGACTCAAGCACCTTATGATTTCTTCTTCTCTTGGAAAACTCAAATGGTAAATGAATTTTTTTTATGATCCTTTTAATGTCATTCAAACTACTACGTTAAATGAAAGACATGTGAGTATTTTTCAAGCCAGATAACTCAAGCTATATTCAAAAGCAAAATAAGGACGCCATGTGCATGCTTTTTAGTAAGAAATATAATTACTCTCCATTTTATGGAAGAAGGAATAAATCATCAAGGAGAAATGGAATAGAAAACAAAAGGATAAGCTTTTATATGAAGACAGAAAACGTTAAAAAAAAATAATAATCAAATTTAAACATGGATAGTGCAAGTTAAGCATAAAAAGGAAACAATAAATTCAGCTATCAGTTACATTATAGGATAGACAACCCAAGAAAAGATTAGTACAAACTAAAGGCAGACTAAAATCTAAAAAGAAGGTTGAATTCGCAAGCTCAAAGTCAATGATAAGAACCATGTGTACTGTACTCATCAACGATGAATGATCGAAAAGTTACAGCATATGAACCAATGGATTGTAAAATGCATAACATGTTCCTTGCTCTAATAGCATTCCTTCTGTCAGATCAGATCTTTCGAATCCTGAATCACTCAGTTTCAGTGCTATGGGATCTGAAGTACTATTAGTGTTTTTCATATCAAATCAACTGTCATGCAGTAGTTTAAGGTAAAAGGCATGAAACTAAACAATTGTAGAAGATATTCAATGCCTGAAAAGACAACCAATTGCAAAAGCCAAACACTAAGTTGTATTAAATGCAATTCTGACATGGATAAAGTAATAATCATCAGTTTCTTCAACATTTCTTGCATGTTATCTTCATCTTTCTTCAGTTCTTGTCTTTCGTTTCTCCTTTGAATTTCTCTTGATATCCTATCAAATTCAACCCAAACAACCCACAAAAATTAGCTGGGTCAGAAACCACAAAAAAAAAAAAGAATCTAAAAAAAAGGCAAAGCTAAGTGGACTAAAAAAAGGCATACGAGGACTCAAGCACCTTATGATTTCTTCTTCTCTTGGAAAACTCAAATGGTAAATGAATTTTTTTTATGATCCTTTTAATGTCATTCAAACTACTACGTTAAATGAAAGACATGTGAGTATTTTTCAAGCCAGATAACTCAAGCTATATTCAAAAGCAAAATAAGGACGCCATGTGCATGCTTTTTAGTAAGAAATATAATTACTCTCCATTTTATGGAAGAAGGAATAAATCATCAAGGAGAAATGGAATAGAAAACAAAAGGATAAGCTTTTATATGAAGACAGAAAAAGTTAAAAAAAAATAATAATCAAATTTAAACATGGATAGTGCAAGTTAAGCATAAAAAGGAAACAATAAATTCAGCTATCAGTTACATTATAGGATAGACAACCCAAGAAAAGATTAGTACAAACTAAAGGCAAACTAAAATCTAAAAAGAAGGTTGAATTCGCAAGCTCAAAGTCAGGAGTGGGTTATTTGAAATTTTAGAACTTCAGGACAGATATCAGCAACATCCAATTCTATTCACAAAGTTTGACTCCATACATTCAAAGCTACCAAAAAAGTCACCAACACTGAATCAAAAGACAACACATTACAAAGTGCATTTTTCCTTTCATTCCTTGGAATTATTTCTTTCCTTTTTATTTCATAAAACAATAGCATTGACCATAATTATTACTTTCCTTTTTTCGATGAATAAGCAGTGATCAATCGGTTCCAAAAAGCCAAAAATATATAGGGAAAAAGATATCATAGTCACCCTGCAATAGAAGACAAACACATAAGCTTTAGTGCAATCATGCATTTTTAGAAGTTCAGGAAGAAGTTATGTTATGCCAGGATCACTACCTATAAAAGACAGTAGCAATATGCATACTTAGTTTGATAATCCTATGAAGTAAGCACAATAATTTAGCATTGGATAATGCCCCCTTTTAATGTTTCATGAACCAATTTAAGCACTGAACAAACACTAAGTTATCAAAAACAGATTATGAAATCGATAGACATTAAAGCTAAAAAGATGCAAGTTAGATATCAAGCCATCATATGAAGGCATCAATAACATAGAACAAAACCTATAAGTGAGAAACTATATCAAACGTAGTCACCCTCATTCCTTCTTGCTGTTGAAAACCATAATAGCACATCCTTGCTTAAGAATTTTCTTGAACTTTTGAATTAATGGCTTACTCACAAATGCTTTTATTTTTGTATCTTGGTAGTTGAACACTGAAAATAGCATGAAAATGTAAATGAAATTAGAATGATGGTTATACCTTTTGAAGTGGAGATCAGACTTAGTTATACCTGCCTTCCTCTACGCTTTCCATCCTTGGCACCCTCAATAATTCCAGGGAGGTCTAGCAACTGACACACAAAAATTAAACAGTTACTACTAAAAAATGGAATATAACTCAAATATGCATCACAATCATTTTGATTCACAACTTTAAAATGAAATGTTTTCAGGCATCTTTATATCGGTACCAAAAAAATTAGAAAGCTAGAGAGCACCCTAACATAAAAAATAGCATCATTGTAAGAAATCATGATGAGAAGAGACTAGGGATGGCTTAGTGGCCTCAATATAGTCAACATGTGCTGCAAAAATTAAAATTACGAAGCGAAGATAAAAGGAACATCCAAAAAACTTGAGTCATATACTCTCATCTCATGCCCATAATTGTAAGCAAAAAACTTGAGTCATATACTCTCATCTGAATTGCTGCCTCCTTTTTGTTGGCCTTTTCAGCCTGTTTGTTTATGAAGAATGTTCAGACTGCAGAATAGCAACTACCATAATGCTAAGTGCATAGTACAGTGTTAACAAAAAATTTCTCATAAAAAACAGCAACCATCATCACCTTCATAAGGGACATGGTGATGACTTGAAGGCCCTGACTCAGACAAACCAATTTCATCTATTCTTTGGCTCGCTATACAAAGCTATTCAAACCAAATTATTCAACTTGACTATCTTTGCTTCCAAGCTCCTTTTCTCTAATATTTTAGCCTAGTAGATTGCATAATCACTAAGATATGTCAATACACTAAGATATGTCAATATTACAAAGATAAAAATAAGACAGACTCCATGAAGTCAAGAGTCAATAGCTTTACCTGAAGTTCCTAATCTTTTTCATCGCATGATGATCTAAGCCTATCACGACCATCTGTAACTTCTGCAAGACTATCCAGGTAAACTTTTAAATATTCTGTTAAGCCTTCTAATTCTTGAAGCATCTCCTCTTCTTGTCTTTGCTTCTCATGTAACTTTTCCAACAACTATTCATGTAGAGACCAAACAACAGTAAGGAAAGCCCAAGTCACAGTCACAAAAAATCATTGAAAAACATCAGGACCAACAATTCAATCTGATAACAATCAATGGAAAATATAAAAAGCATGTGTAAACTGACAATCTTAAAAGATAATTCCTCAATCAGTACAAATTGAACACTTTCAATAAGCTTTAAATTTTGATAGCAACATGCAAATTACACAACCTCAGTCAGATAATAACCAATGGGAAAGTCAACAAATCAAACACAACATTGAAGTTGAAGAAGAAGACAAAAATCTCGCTCACCCTTTTCATTTATAGGACACAACCAAAGAGTAGAAACAATTCATAACATAAAGGTTGTGAAGGGCACAATAATTATCATAACTTCTACAAAAGCTATTAAAAAAAACAATCACGAATAATAGAAAAAGAAATACCTGCTTTGGCTGGCCATTTTTACCACTGGCAACCTCTGAAGCATGCATATTTGGTAACAAAATGCATTCTGCCACATGTTCCACCATGTCATTCATCTCCTCCGACAAACTCTCAACACCAACTGAACTTGCATTTTTGGTAATTACTTACGATTCTGTTACAATTCTGTTTCACAACTCTCCAACTGCATGAATTACAAAATATATCCAACAAAATTCAGCAATTGCAAAACAAACATACCACTGGGTCTGGGAGATAAGATGTTAATCCAATTCAAATTTAAAAGAAAAAGAAAAAAGAGAGTGAAGAATTATGAAGTAGCAACTTTTTAACTGCAGCATTCCCTTTTTTTGCGAACATCATCAACAATAGAGTTGACCTGAAAAGGTGGAAAAGGAAGGATTTTGAGAGTGAAAAAAAAAACCCAATTTGGGATAATATTATAAAAAAGAACCTCAGCGTGATCTTTCAAATCTCATCCTCCTCCAAAAGCAAATAAGCTTTATTTATAATAATATCATCCATCTGTTTCTCCCCTACCTCTTCCTTCTCTGCTCCACCAGCTACCTCCAAATCCTGATTATCCACCTCTGCCTTCTCTGCCGCCGCAAAAACTACGTTCTCATAGACCGCTGACGCCTCCTCCTCCTGCTGCTATCCATTGATGCTAGTGTTCTTTGCCGCCGCTGTAGCTCGACACAGCCGCTTTGTTCTCGTTGCAATCGCTTCCACTTCAACAGGATCCTGCTACTGTTCTGGTTGCTTCTGTCGCGGTTGTCGTTGTTGCTTCGCTGCTGCCCGTGGCGGTGGGCCGTGAGTGTCGTGGTGGGACTGGAAATGAGGGGATGGTGCGCGAGGGGGAGAGACTGAGGGTGTGGTAGGGAGAAACTGAAGGTAAAGGTGGAGAGTTTTCCAATTTTTGAGGCACCGAATATGTGACTAATGCATGCTTGTGTCTTTGAGGGAGAAAACATTGTTGGAACCTAAACGATTGAGAAGTTTAGACCCTCATTAATTTTGATGATAACAAAGTATTTCTTAAGAGAACAATTTATCTTCTAACATATCTTTAAGTGTACAAGTATCAAAGATTCATATATATGTACAAATCACTCAAGGAAGAAGAAGAAATTTACAAAAGAATTGAATACAATCCACTAGTGTCAACATCCGAACCCACTCCAGCGTCTTGCTAACAAAGAAGCGCCCAAAGATGTTACTTCTTCACACGTGGTATACTCAATTGTCGCGAAGGCCGCCTTCTCGCTCGAGCGAAGGCCTGATCTCTTTAATGAAGCACGTGATGATCACGTTTTGCTCTTAGCCTCGCATCGCTCCGGGAACAGAGTGAATTTGATTTTGTGCGCTCATTTTGATGTACGAGGAAGCAAATGTGACACCTTTAGCATAAGACAAAAATCGTACAAGGCAATTGCAAAAAGCAGATAGTACGAAAACGGTAATGTGTACTATTCTAATATTCTCTGGAAAGGAAGAAAAGGACTACATTTCAAATTACCTCATTCAATGGAAAGGAGATATTCTTACTATATTCTTACTGCAATGGTAATACCCTTGAAGACTCCTATAAATACCCCAAGGTATTCATTGAAGACAAGTTGAAAAAACTGTGAAGAAACTTCATTCTGAAAGCAATATTACTCAAGTGAGCAATCAAGTTTCGTGTCAAGTTTCTGGTCTACATAGAACTGATCTCAGCGTCTTATACTTTCTTTTAGAAAGCTATTCTGTTTTGAGCTTAATCTTTTCATCCTCTCTGTGAGAGTTATTTTGATTGTATTCAAAAGTATAATCTCTTTTGTAAACTGTATTTGGCCTAGTTAAGGCTCTGTTCCTCAAAGGCTCATTGCGACCGAGTCGTTTTGAGAAGTTGAGAGTATTGTCAAGTTTGTGACAGAAGAATATTCTTGAGGAAATTGTAATCAGTTGATTATAGTGGAAAATCCTTCAGGAACGAAGGGACTAGACGTAGCTACCAGTTGGTGGTGAACTAGTTTAAATCTCTGAGTCTCATCCTTTACTGCTTTACATTATTTATCTTTACCTTGCTCAGTAAAACAAGTTTTTATAAACTGTTTAAATTTACGCATCCCACTGTTTAATTCTCTGCATCCGATATACAAACAGTTTTGAACAACTTGTGTTGAAGTTTTTACGTATAGTTTGCAAAAAGTTTTTAACACAATTCAACCCCCCTTCTTGTGTTCACGTTCAGTTGGTACCAGAGCTCGACCTCTTGGTTGAGCACTTAACAGTGTTAAGAGAAAAGATCCTATACTGTGAACATGTCTACTGAAGGTGGTCATATGAACCGTCCTCCTCTATTCGATGGAGAAAAATTTGATTACTGGAAAGATAAGATAAAAGCTTTCTTTGAGACACAACAACTTGAGTTGTGGGATATAGTTCAAAGTGGTTATATTCCTCCCACTAATCCTCGTGGTGTTGCTATAGCCAGAGAAGATTGGAATGATGAACAGAAAAAGAGATATCAAATCAATCAAAAGGCTAGATTCATTCTTATCTGTGCTATGACAGAAAAAGAATATGATAAATGTGGCAAATTTGATATCGCCAAAGAAATCAGGACTCACTTGTTTTATCTTACGAAGGCTCGCCAAGTACGAGAAACCAAAGCTAGCATGTTGGTTCGCCAATACGAGTTATTCAAAATGGAAGATGGTGAAAGCATTGAAACCATGTTTGGAAGATTTCAAACACTTGTTCATGGGTTACAAGCCCTTGGAAAAAGTTACACTACACCTGACCATGTTAGAAAGATCTTAAGAAGCTTGACTAAGCAGTGGAGACCCAAGGTCACTGCTATTCAGGAAGCAAAAGATCTAAATGTCCTACGACTTGAAGATCTTATGAGTTCATTGAAAGCTCATGAACTTGAGCTAAATGAAGAAGAACCTGTCAAAAAGGGCAAGTCTATTTGCTTTGAAAGTCGCTTAACATAAAGTCAGTTCTTCCAAAGCCCTTCAGGCTGAAGAAGAAGAATCAAAATGTTGACACATCAGAAGATGAGCTCGCGTTTATATCCAGGAAGATACAAAGAATGTGGAAGAAGAGAAACTTCAGGAGGAACTTTCAGAAGAAAGATACTAAGGACAAGAAAGAGAGCAAGGACAAGGCTCAAGTCATTTGCTATGAATGTAAAAAGCCTGGACATTTCAAGTCCGAATGTCCTAATCTTAAGGAGAAGTCCACAAGAAGTTCTTTCAAGAAAAAGAAGTAGAGCCTCATGGCTACATGGGAAGATCTAGATTCATCCTCATCTGAGGAAGATAATGAAGTAGAAGCAAATCTCGCTCTCATGGCAGACACTGACCTTGATTCAGAAGAAGAAGTTGAAGAGGTAATAGTATATGATTCCTACTCTGAACTTCAACTTGCATTTGATGATCTTCTTAAGGACTCTGCCACTCACTCTGTTGAGTATAAGAATTTGAAAAAGAAATTTTCAAAATTATCACAAGACTTTCAAGCTTTAAACAAAGAAAAATCAGACTAATAAAGAAAATCGAAAGTGGCGAAAATCAGCATCGATGGATAACCGACGTCTGACCGCTAATAAGCAACCGTGAGAGTTCTCGTGAAAGCTCTAAAGTTGCTGAGCAATCCTAAATGCAAATCAAATGATTATGAATATGCTTTTCAAAAGTTTCTTGCAGAGTGTAACTTCGTAGCAAGCAAGCTTCAATGATTTGGGGTGTCAGTAAAACGACAACTCATGGTCTTGGTTATATATCAGATGAACCTCTTTTAGAAAATGATTCAGCATCTGATAAATCCAATAATCATAGTAAATGCTTGCATTGTACTTAGTGCAATAAACCTGGTTATTTGAAAAGTGCATGTACTGTTTTTAAAACTGTGAAGGATAAGCTTCTTTCAAGAACTAACAAGAAAGGACCGAAAAAGATATGGGTACCTAAAGATAAAATAGTCTATGTTGCAGACATGCTTAGTAACAAAGTCAACACACCTATCTTGGTACTTAGACAGTGGATGCTCGTGTCACATGACGGGAGAAAAGCATATGTTCCAAGAACTAAGGCCTAAAGAAGCTGGATTCGTTGGTTTCGGAGGAAACCAAAAAGGTAAAATAGTCGGAATTGGTCGCATTGGTAAAGGCTCTCTTCCCTCTATTGATAATGTACTATATATTGAAGGACTTAAACATAACTTATTGAGCATAAGTCAATTATCTGACAATGGTTATGAAGTCATCTTTACAGAAACTGGATGTCTAGTAAAAATTAAGAAAGACGGCTCTACTTTCTTTACTGCTAAGAGGAAACAAAATATTTACAAAATTGATCTCTCTGAACTTGCAAAACAAGATGTCAAGTGTCTCATGTCTGTTGACGAAGAACAATGGATTTGGCACAAGAGATTGGGTCATGCCAATTTGAGATTAATCTCAAAATTAAACAAGCACTGTCTTGTCAGAGGCTTACCAAATCTTAAGTATCTATCCGATGCTCTCTGTGAGGCATGTCAAAGAGGAAAACAAGTTAAAACTTCTTTTCAATCAAAAAATGTTGTTTCAACCTCTAGACCAGCTTTTGCATCTTGATATTTTTGGTCCAACAAGGACAACCTCTTTAACTGGAAAGAAATATGGGTTAGTCATTGTTGATGATTTTACTAGATGGACATGGGTTAGATTCCTTGCTCACAAAGATGAGTCATACAAGGTATTTACCGTATTCTGCAAAATAGTTCAAAATGAAAAAGGAATTTGTATTTCTTCTATTAGAGGTGATCATGGGGAAAATTTGAAAATGAAAGCTTTCAAAAATTTTGTGATGATAACGGCATCTCCCACAATTTCTCCTCTCCTAGAACACCTCAACAAAATGGTGTTGTTGAAAGGAAGAATAGGTCCCTCCAAGAAATGGCCAGGACCATGATCAATGAAGCTAACATTGCAAAGCATTTTTGGGCAGAAGCAGTAAACACATCTTGTTACATTCAAAATAGAATTTCTATTAGACCTATTTTGAAGAAGACTCCATATGAAATGTGGAAAGGAAGGAAACCAAACATATCATATTTTCATTCATTTGGTTGTACGTGTTACATTTTAAATACTAAGGATCAGCTTGGTAAGTTTGATTCAAAAGCTGACAAAGGAATCTTTTTGGGATATTCTGAAAGATCTAAAGCTTTTAGAATATACAATAAAGAAACTATGAAAGTGGACGAATCCATTCATGTCAAATTTGATGACAAGAAGCCTGACACGACCATGTCGAGCTAGATGAATTATTTTCAGAATTAAATATAGGTAATACTACAAATAGTGAACCTACATCTTCATCGTCCGGTGGTGACCAGACACAAGAATCTTCGTGAATTGAGAAAAGAAATTTGGAAGTACAAAGCCAATCATCCTAAAGATCAAATCATAGGAAAACCTGGAGATAGAGTAAGAACCAGATCCTCTTTTAAAGAGCATGCAGATATGGCACTACTCTCAGAAATGGAACCTAAAACGATTGATCAAGCATTGAAAGATGAAGGCTGGATTCTGGCCATGCAAGAAGAGTTGAATCAGTTCCAAAGAAACGATGTATGGAAGCTGGTTACCTTACCAGAAGATAAGCAAGCTATTGGTACTAAATGGGTATTTAGAAACAAGCTTGATGAAGATGGAAAGGTTGTGAGAAACAAGGCAAGATTGGTTGCTCAAGGGTACTCACAGGAAGAAGGTATTGATTTTACTGAAACATTTGCACCTGTTGCAAGGTTAGAAGTTATACACAATTTGCTTTCTTTTGCTGTACATCATGATATAATTCTTTATCAAATGGATGTAAATAGTGCTTTCTTGAATGGTTTTATAACTAAGGAAGTCTTTGTAAAACAACCTCCTGGATTCGAAGACATTGAATTTCCAGAACATGTCTTCAAGCTTAAAAAGGCCATTTATGGTCTTAAGCAAGCTCCCAGAGCTTGGTATGAAAGACTGAGTACATTTTTGATGAAAAATGGCTTTACCAGGGGTCTAGTAGACACTACTCGTTTTAGAAAAACATCAAACAAGCACTTTATAATTGTTCAAATATATGTTGATGACATTATTTTTGGAGCTACTAATGAAAGCCTTTGCAAAGAATTTTCTAAGCTAATGCAGGCTGAATTCGAGATGAGCATGATGAGTGAACTGAAGTTTTTCCTTGGAATTCAAATCAAATAATGCAATTATGGTATATATATACATCAAAGAAAATATATCAAGGAATTGCTAAAGAAATTCAAAATGGTGGATTGCAAACCTATGTGTACTCCTATGCATCCCACATGTATTCTTGGTAAAGATGAAACTGGTAAAAAGGTAGATCAGAAGATGTACAGAGGTATGATTGGATCTCTACTTTATCTTACAGCTTCAAGACCTGATATTATGTTCAGCGTCTGTCTGTGTGCTAGATTTCAATCAGATCCTAGAGAATCACACTTGAGTGCTGTTAAAAGAATCTTTAGATATTTGCAAGGATCTACTAATCTTGGTTTGCTTTATAAGAAATCAAAAGATTACAAGTTAGTAGGTTTATGTGATCTTGACTTTCTTTGGAGACCGAATTGAAAGATAAAGCACAAGTGGAAGCTGCTAATTCCTTGGAGCAAATCTTGTATCTTGGTCAAGCAAAGGCAATGCACGATTGCACTCTCAACAGCCAGGTCGAGTATATTTCAGCGAAGTTGCACTCTCAACTTCGTGGATGAAATATCAACTTGAAGACTATCTCGATAAAAGAGAGTAACATTCCTATCTTTTGTGATAATACTTCTGCAATCTGTCTTACTAAAAATTCCATATTGCATTCACGAGCCAAGCACATTGAGATTAAGCATCATTTTATAAGAGACTATGTTCAGAAGGGTATTCTAGAAATAAAATTTGTAGACACTGATCATCAGTGGGCTGACATATTTACAAAACCCCTTGCTGAAGATAGATTCAATTTTATAAGAAGAAATTTAAATTTTCATCTTATAGAAGAATGATTAATCTCAGTTCAGATAATATGCACAATCTCAGCATCTGGTATGACATAAGCATGTATATAAATAAGCATCTTATTTGTCATGTGCATCACAACTCATCGTCTGGTGAATCGGTTGTGTGCGTCCGAGCACACCCACACGTGTCACACGTGTTAAGGACTTAAGCGTCTCATCACATCTACTGAGTCATAATTATTTATGTCTTTCGATAAAATCTTTTTCTTGATCTTACTTTTCTTTTGGCGTCTGCATTTAATGAAAAGGCGAATCTTTATTTTCTTTTCTTTTTGATTTAATTTTTGTGTGGAAATACGAAGCGATTTTTTGAAAAAGGATTGTACCGTTTTCTATCAACCTTCCCACTACTCCACATTTTTCGCTCCATCACTTCACTCTGCATTTTCTTGCAAAAACTGTTCTCTCTCTCTCTCTCTCTCTCTCTGTTTTCAAACCCTAAAACCTCCATCACTCTCTCTGCAACCACTATAATGGCCGATAGAAAGGTTGGACAATACACTGCTGCCTTCGATGTCTTCTCTGAGGCAAAACTAATGAATGAGAACCGGGTTGATTTTGAGAACTTCAAGCTATACGGTTTTGATTTTGAAGAAGGTCTGGAGAAACTAGGCTGGAAAAATTACTTCATCTGGGAACCAATCGACGTACTGAGCCATGCTATTAAGGAGTTCTGGGGGAACACTTACTTACTTCCGGGAGAAATCATAGAAGGACACATCAGAGGCTTCAAGCTACGCTTCACCATCAACTCTATTGCTCAGACGATCAAGTGCCCTTGTGAAGGAATCAGTTACCATGCAAACTGGGCTGATGCATACAGAGGACTTGAAAACGTCAATGAAGCCCTGTTTGAAAACTACCGTGGCGAAGAAGTAGAACATTACTCCCTACGGCCAAAGACTTGAAAAGCCACTTCTGAGCATCGCACAAAATCATCGCTAAGAGCGTGATTCAAGGTGGCTCAGCGACATAGTGAACTACGAGCAAAAGTTCATTATGAGAAACTACATGGATGGGAAGAAAATCAACCTGCCAAGGTTGATTATCAACAATCTGATAAATGCTCTTGTCTTCTCAAGGAAGAGTGTCTATAAGAAGAATATCGTCAAGGTTATCCCTTATGGAGTTCTTCTCTCCATAATGATGATTAAAGACGGCGTTGTGAGGAAGTTGACTGACTCCATCAACACAGAAGAAAAAGAAAAATACTTTGGTGTTGGCGCTATTGTTCGTCCAGAAGTTTTTGGGGTCAACAGTTTAGTCAGAATGCAGCTAATAACTGGTGCTATGATCAAGAAAGTGAAAACAGAGCAACAGGAAGGAGAAGCTGAAAAGAAAACCACCAGAAGCTCAATGACTGGTGTGAAAAGACCTGTTGAATCTCCTTGAGGAGACAAGAAGAACAAAGCAGAAGGTGGCTCGCACCTACTTTGTTGAGGAACTAGAAGATGAGGATAGAATTCCCATCGGAAAGATCTTGGAGAAAAAGTTTAGGCCAGCGGTGAAAAAGATGCTTGAGATCCGGTCGAGGAAGCAAGTCCCTCTTCCTCCTCCTCCTGCTGTTGTTGTCCCGAGAGGATCAAAAAGAAGGTTGGTTAAGTCTTCAGAGGTTAACCCAAAGGTACTCGATTTTACTGCTGATGAATCAATATCTGTCTTTGATGCTCATGAGATGATTCCTGCACCCCCATTGTATGCATTTACAACCACAAACCCAACCACAAACCAAGAAAACCAGAATGAGCCTCCGACAAACCTCTACCCTCTCTAAACCTACCCAACCATCATCCTATTCACTCAACCTCGACCTACCACAAAATTCCTCAAATACTTCACTTACCACATACATCTCTAAACTTCACTCTCATCCCTTTAACCTATTATTCAAAGTACCTCCTATTAATACCTTCAAACCCTACACACCTAAAACCTATTCAATCACCAAAACCACTCCCACTTTACCCACTATTACCCTTAAACCTACAGACTTTGGTGGAAGGAAGAATGTCTCATGTATTAACAAACCACGGTTTGTTAAGTATGAGTCATATCACAGCATCTACAATCGTCCCTCTACATGGCATTTGAAAACCTTCACCTCTGGAGCTGCCAGACTGGAGATTGCCTCTCCGATGAATGCTACCTTCAAGGATGGAGAAGACCACTTTCAAATGTCATTTAAAGGAAGATTGAGACCAACACCTGGTAACAGAGCAATTCCCTTCTCTGTTGACCTTCCTAGATCCCTACCACAATTTGAACCTCTCACATTGGAGGAATGCGGAAGGTGGATCATAGATGAAGAAGCTGCCTTCATGCACACTATCTTGAGATGAAGAAGATTGAAGTAATCAAACAGTTCAGGGATCCTTCGTCTGTATCAGTGAAGATCGTACCAGACAGACAAAGGTGGCTACCTTGGTCTATCCCTAGGAAAAGGAAAGAACCTTCTCCTGGCTAGCAGCCATTCAGCAAGATTGGGCTCACAGAGTATGAGAAGGCTCCCAAGAAGTATAATCTTAAGGAGTTCTCTGTAACGACCCGTTTCCGGATCGCTACCGAGCTCAACACACCAAGCTCAACATAAAGGATATATGAGATGTGTTTTAAAAACAAAACTCTTATGCCTTTTAAAAATACGATATATTTTTTTTTTATAAAACCAACTCGTGCACATCAGAGTAATTACAGCTTTTCGAAACATGGTGCAACTAAGACACAAGACTTAAATTCTAATAAAACATACATGCATAACATTCATATATATATCACTCGAAATAATAATGTATACAAAATACAGGGTAGCAAAGTATAAAGAAAATACACCTAAGGTATGTCGACTTCAAAAGAGCAATCATACCCTGGGGGTACTTCCGGCAGACTCCCACGCAGGGGGCTGCTCCAAAAGTAAGACCACCAGTCTACCCTGAAACAACAAAACAACACTGCCCAAACTGGTCACGACCTCGAACACAAAGAAAAACAAGTACAGTCATCAGAAAAACAAACATCTAACAATAAAATTAATCACGACAAGTAGAGGTCGTCACTCGGGTCCTCGTCGAGATCCTCCTCGGCATCATCTACTGTCGAGTTCCCTGCGCCCTTGACATCGCCTGGGTAACCGTCATGGATTGAAGGCACCACGGGAAAGGGTCAACTTCTCGACAATTCAAAATAAGCTCGACATAAAAGATATAAGCAAACAAAGAAAGTATAACATTCACCGACGTGACTCGACCATCTCACTCTAACTCGACACAACTCGCAAATCCATTTTCTCTCGACTCGACAATTTTTCGGAATGCACACGCCTGCATCGTATGTCGGAAAGTCCAGTAAGCCTTGGGATCCTCGCTCTCCCTAGGGCCGATAACTCAGGTCCCATAGCGTGGCGGCGTCTAGTCAATCTCCGTAAACAAAAGGGGACCTAGCACCCTCGATTATCCGGTCACGGCTCAAAACGCCATACGACTCACCTAGCTCGCTCACTCGATGAACAATTCGCCGCATACGATATTCAAAGAGTTAAACACAAGATATTCAACCGCATGTCAAATAAAAAGAGCAAGCTCGACATGAAGAAACGCAATTCAACATGAAATACACAATTCACGACATATATTCAATCACATATTAAATATATGCAAAAACTCAATCATATCACAACATTTCAAGCTCGACACAAATCAGGAAATCCATACACAATAACATAAACACGTAGAATATGAAGTGCCCTTACGCTAGCATACTATGAAAGTAATAATGTGAAGCGCCACTTCAGAACTCCAAGTTAATCTTTGCCGACAACGACCTCGACACGTTGTCTTCAAAAGAGCTCGACAACGACTTCTCTTACTCGATCTCGACACGTACACTTCTCCGATCGACACGCACGTGCGATTCTCGATCTGGATTCATTGCTTCCACGTCCTCGGATTCGCTCTCCCGTACACCTTGATTCGGAAATCACTCGATCTCGGGAATCAGACTTCCTAAAACAAGCACAACTCAGATCGATCTATGGGTTCTAATACACTTAGCTCTCTCTTCCCAAACTTAACCACAACCCAGAAAATATAAAAATTCAAGAACTGAAATATATTTTTCCTCTAACACAAAGTTAGGGATTTCGATCAAAAGTTCATGGAAAAGGTTATCTGATGCTTCAACAGATAGATCGACAACAACAACAACCAGAAACAACAAACGAAAAACAAGAAATCGAAGTAAACCAAAAATGAAGGGTTTACGAGCGCTGGGTGCATAAAAACAGAGGAAGAAACTTTGTTTTACAAACCCAATAAATGGGTTAGAAAGATAGGTAATATTGTCAAGAAGAAAACACATCAGTTTGACATGATTTGGAAGCATAAAGCGGCTAAAAATGGAAAGATAAGTAGCGCTAAGCGATGTACGCAGAGAAAAAGAAAAATCTGTTCTTCATACCTCGATGGTGATGGTCGAGCAAAGTAGATATAGGTCGAGAAGATGATGATGAACAAGATTGATGAAGAAAGCTTATGCAGAATCTCGATGGAACTCAAGGTTTCGTCGATGGAAGTTCTTGGAGAAAAACAACGAAACTCAGAGCAGAAGGAAGGAAGAAGAAAGAAGAAAAGAGAAAGAATGAGTGTTTGAGGGAATCGGTCGTGGTATACAGCTGGTGAGAAAAGGGTATAATCGTAACTCCAGCTATAAGATGCCAATCCCATCAATCATCCTACCCGTCTAATCGTTCCTCTTATAATTACCCTCTACTCTGTCGGTCAACGGTCTAGACACGCGACGAGAACGGCAAGCCGACACTATAATTATTACAAACAATATAATAATAGTGCTGAATAACGTTCGAAAGAATACGAGGTGTCATCTCGACACGATGTCGACAAGGGTGCTCGTGCAAGCGCACAAGGTTCTAACACGAGTTCGTGCATGCGGCCTCCTCCGTTCGACATGCGACCTTCTCAGCTCGACACCCGACCTCCTCAGCTCAGCAGCTAGTGCATGCGGTCTCCTCAGCTCGGCAAATGACCTCGGCACGCGATCTTGGCACGGGATCTCGACACAAGGTCTTGGTCGAGGTCTCGATACGTCGTCCTAATACGATGTCGATCTCGTCCTCAGGTGTTACAATCTCTCCCTCTAAAAAAATTTCGTCCTCGAAATTGCAAATAAGATTCTTACCTCGGAAAAGTTCGAGTCTTGAGTCTTCATCTTCTCCTCCAGTTCCCAAGTCGCATCTCCGTCTTACGATCCCACACAACTTTGACAAGTTGAATCTCTTTGTTCATAGCTGTTTGGCTTCCAGATCAGCGATCCTTCTGGTAATGCTTGAAAGATAGGTCGCCCTTCAGTTGAATCACATCAGGTTCGATGACATGAGAGGGTCGGAAATATACTTCCGCAATTGTGAGGCGTGGAAGGCGTCGTGGATGTTCGACAAGAATGGGGTAAGGCAATCGATATGCCAGCTGGACCAATCTGACGAAGAATGCGGTAAGGTCCAATAAATTTAGGGTAAGTTTCTTGGATTTGATCGCTCGACCAACTCGGTAGTGGGGTGACTCTAAGAAATACATGTTCTCCTTCCTCGAACTCGAGTGGTCGGCGTCGTTGGTGCATAACTCTTACGTCGACTTTGAGATGTTCGCATCCGATCTCGATCAAGCGGATCTTCTCGGTAGTCTTTGGATCATATCTGGTCTCTGACGATTCGCTCGCGATCTGGTACCAACAAAGAGGCGTCGACATTTCCGATCCATCTGGTAGCTTCAAAGGTGCCATTCCAATACTCGCATGGAAAGCGTTATTGTAGGTGAACTCCACCAATGGTAAGGCGTCGTCCCAACTTCCTCGGTGAAACCGACACTCAACTTCAAGTCTCGGAACTTCTCGAGCATCTCCAACTCCTTGATCATCATTGCAGGGTTAAAGCGCTCTTCTGCTCAATGCATCCGCTACTACGTTAGCCTTACAGGGATGGTATTCCAACGTAAAGTCGTAGTCCTGAGAAATTCTGTCCCATCTTCATTTGACGCATGTTGAGCTCTTTACGGTCGACGGTACTTCAAGCTCTTGTGATCGCTGAAAGCGATGAAGTGCTCCCATAAAGGTAGTGCCTCCATATCTTCGGTAGAAAAACTCTGCTGCTAGCTCCAAGTCGTGAGTAGGGTAGTTCCTCTCGTGAATCTTAAGCTGTCTTGAAGCATACGCGACCACCTTCCGATGTTGCATCGGTACGCATCCCAATCCTGGTGTGACGCATCACAATACACCTCGAAAGGCTCTTACGGTTGAGGCAAGATCGACAGCGCCGCGCCAAAAGCTCCTTCAGTCTTTGAAAACTGGCTTCACACTCCTCGGTCCAGGCAAAAGGTTGATCCTTCCTCGTCAGTCGTGTAAGAGGCGCGACAATCTTCGAGAAACCTTCAATGAATCTTCGGTAGTATCCTGCTAAGCCAACAAAACTCCTGACCTCGGTAACCGTCTTTGGCTGTTCCCACGCTAACACCGCCTTAATCTTAGTTGGATCCACAGCTATCCCTTCTTTGGAAATCACGTGACCAAGAAAATTCACCTCTTCAAGCCAAAATTCACACTTCGACAGGTTGGCATAGAGTTGCTTATCTCATAATATCTGCAGTACTCGACATAAGTGTTCTGCGTGTTCTTCTCGGTTCCTCGAGTAAATCAGAATGTCGTCGATGAACACTACAACGAACTGATCCAAAAACGAATGGAAAATCCTGTTCATGTAGTCCATAAACACAGCTGGCGCATTCGTCACTCCAAACGGCATCACCAAGTACTCGTACTGACCGTATCTAGTCCTGAAAGCTGTTTTGGCGACATCTTCCTCCTTCACGCGAATCTGATGGTAGCCCGACTTCAAGTCTATCTTGGAAAAGATCCCCGCTCCACGGTTGATCCATCAAGTCGCCAATGCGTGGTAACGGATAGCGGTTCTTCACGGTAACCTTGTTGAGCTCGCGATAATCTACGCACTGATCTTGATCGTCCATCCTTCTTCTTAACCAACAACACCGGAGCTCCCCACGGTGACACGCTCGGTCGTATGAATTGCTTCGACTCCAAGTGTTCGATCCGGGACTTGAGTTCTTTCATCTCGGCGAGAGACATCCTGTATGGCGCTTTGGAAATCGGTCTGTTCCTGGAATCGGTCGATGGAGAACTCGACCTCTCGTCTTGGTGGTAACCCTGGCAGCGCGTCTTGAAAACGTCCTCAAAGTCACACACCACTGGAACATTCTTCACGTCGATCTATTTGGAAAACTTCCGAACTAGCCAGGATACATGTATTCCCTAGTTCCTTCTTTCAAAGAAACTCCAATCGTTCGGCGAAAGATAATTGGAGACTCAAGGTCTGGAAAAATTACAGTCTTACGGGCACAGTCCAAAAGGACATGGTGGTGTGACAACCAATCCATCCCGAGAATGACATCTAGGCCCTTAAGAGGCAAACAAACCAAATTGACCACAAACTTTCTACTCTGAATAACCACTACACAATTAAGACATGCAGTGTTTGTGACTAAGGTTTTAGAAGCTGGGGTTGTAACTACCAATTTAAGCGGTAAAGCGATCCATGATCAAGTTCAAATGGTTCACACAATCGGAAGAAATAAAGGAATGGGTTGCAGAATCAAAAAGAACGGATAAGGATTTACCCTCGATCTCACATTCACCTTGGATAAGATCTTCACTCGACCGCTTCCTCGCCACTCATGCGAGAAAACTCGCCTTTAGCCACTTGACGCTTTCCTTTGGCCCTTGCCGCAAGCATAGTCGGTCGACTTTAGGTGTAGGACAATCCTTGGCAAAATGCCCTGGCTTCTTGCGGTTGAAACACACCTCCTCTTTACGAGTCTGATTACTCGCGTAATGTCCCGACTTTCCACATCGATAGCAAGTCACCTCGACACCGGTCGACCTCCACTCCTCGCTCCCTGGGTCATCGGACGACATCGTCCCTGTTGTCGTTCCCCGAGGTCGGTCGTAAGGCTTCTTCTGCGGTTGTTTTCCTTTACGTGCAAATCTACGCCCGTACTCACGGAGTCTCACCGGTCCGCCTACAGCAGTCTTCTTCTTGTGGCTCCTCACTCCTTCTACCTCGACACATCGATCAATCAGCTCTTGGAGGTTTGAATCCTCAGCGACACCAGCGACTTGAATGTCAAATCTCAATCCCGTTGGAATCTCTCACTCAACCATCTTTGGTCAACTCGATCACGAAATGGATGAAATACCTCGCCAACGACTCGAACTTGGCGCATACTCGGACACTGTCGAGTTGCCTTCTCCGCAATTGAAGAAACTCTTGCTCCTTCTCGGCTCGTGCGATGTCAGGAAGTACTTGTCCAAGAACCTTTCACGAAAAAGCTCCCAGGTCATCTCGTGATGTTACGCTATAAGCGTTGCTTCACTCCCTCCACCAATACTCTGCGTCTCCTAGCGGTAAGTAGGTGGCATAGTCGACCTTCACGTTGTCCCGCAATGGAGTGCCTCGAAGATCTTCTCGATCTCTTGCATCCAAAGATCAGCTTTATCCGGATTTGGCTCACCATAGAACGGTGGATCATGCTTCTGAAGTCGGCCAATCCTCTAGCTTGACATTTCGTTACGCTCGTTCTTTGTTCTTTGCAAGTTCTCGCCGAGTTAACACCGTCTGTTGAGCCATCGCGTTAGCCTGTTGAGTGCGGCGGTGATTGTTGAGCCATGGCTGCCGCCATCTCGGTCATAGCGTGAATTGCTCGTTCCATGTCGGCGTTCTCGGTTGCATTGCCGTATTCCTACGAGGTGGCATTAGATTCCACAAAGTTCAAAACCCTGTCAGAATCTCAGAACAAGGATGTGTTAAAACACACTGCTTCAATCAAGAAACAGTTCAAACAATTTCTCAAGCAATAAGTGCTTCACTTAATCAAACAGCAATCAACATAATACAACTAGGTACCCAATACACATAACCCGACATAGTGACCAGTCCAAATCTCCTATGCACAGCTCGGTCAGAACCGAACTGCTCTGATACCAACAGTGTAAAGACCCGTTTCCGGACCGCTACCGAGCTCAACACACCAAGCTCAACATAAAGGATATATGAGATGTGTTTTAAAAACAAAACTCTTATGCCTTTTAAAAATACGATATATTTTTTTTTTATAAAACCAACTCGTGCACATCAGAGTAATTCTGACTTTTGAAACATGGTGCAACTAAGACACAAGACTTAAATTCTAATAAAACATACATGCATAACATTCATATATATATCACTCGAAATAATAATGTATACAAAATACTGAGGTAGCAAAGTATAAAGAAAATACACCTAAGGTATGTCGACTTCAAAAGAGCAATCATACTGGGGTACTTAGAGACTCCCACGCATTGCTCCAAAAGTAAGACCACCAGTCTACCCTGAAACAACAAAACAACACTGCCCAAACTGGTCACGACCTCGAACACAAAGAAAAACAAGTACAGTCATCAGAAAAACAAACATCTAACAATAAAATTAATCACGACAAGTAGAGGTCGTCACTCGGGTCCTCGTCGAGATCCTCCTCGGCATCATCTACTGTCGAGTTCCCTGCGCCCTTGACATCGCCTGGGTAACCGTCATGGATTGAAGGCACCACGGGAAAGGGTCAACTTCTCGACAATTCAAAATAAGCTCGACATAAAAGATATAAGCAAACAGCAAAGTATAACATTCACCGACGTGACTCGACCATCTCACTCTAACTCGACACAACTCGCAAATCCATTTTCTCTCGACTCGACAATTTTTCCGGAATGCACACGCCGTACCGTATGTCGGAAAGTCGGTAAAGCCTTGGGATCCTCGCTCTCCCTAGGGCGGTCAACTCAGGTCCCATAGCGTGGCGACGTCTAGTCAATCTCCGTAAACAAAAGGGGACCTAGCACCCTCGATTATCCGGGTCACGGCTCAAAACGTCATACGACTCACCTAGCTCGCTCACTCGATGAACAATTAGCGCACGATATTCAAAGAGTTAAACACAAGATATTCAACCGCATGTCAAATAAAAAGAGCAAGCTCGACATGAAGAAACGCAATTCAACATGAAATACACAATTCACGACATATATTCAATCACATATTAAATATATGCAAAAACTCAATCATATCACAACATTTCAAGCTCGACACAAATCAGGAAATCCATACACAATAACATAAACACGTAGAATATGAAGTGCCCTTACGCTAGCATACTATGAAAGTAATAATGTGAAGCGCCCTTACCGAACTCCAAGTTAATGCTGCTCGACAACGACCTCGACACAGCTGTCTTCAAAAGAGCTCGACAACGACTTCTCTTACTCGATCTCGACACGTACACTTCTCAGTCGACCTCGACACGTACAGTTCTCGATCTGGATTCCGCTGCTTCCACGTCCTCGGATTCGCTCTCCCGTACACCTTGATTCGGAAATCACTCGATCTCGGGAATCAGACTTCCTAAAACAAACACAACTCAGATCGATCTATGGGTTCTAATACACTTAGCTCTCTCTTCCCAAACTTAACCACAACCCAGAAAATATAAAAACTCAAGAACTGAAATATATTTTTCCTCTAACACAAAGTTAGGGATTTCGATCAAAAGTTCATGGAAAAGGTTATCTGATGCTTCAACAGATAGATCGACAACAACAACAACCAGAAACAACAAACGAAAAACAAGAAATCGAAGTAAACCAAAAATGAAGGGTTTCTGGGCACTGCCGATTGCATAAAAACAGAGGAAGAAAATTTGTTTTACAAGCCCAATTAATCGGTTAGAAAGATAGGTAATATTGTGAAGAAGAAAACCCATCAGTTTGACATGATTTGGAAGCATAAAACTGGCTAAAAATGGAAAGATAAGTAGCGCTAAACAGTAGCACAGAGAAAAAGAAAAATCTGTTCTTCATACCTCAATGGTGATGGTCGAGCAGGCGAGATATAGGTCGAGAAGATGATGATGAACAAGATTGATGAAGAAAGCTTATGCAGAATCTCGATGGAACTCAAGGTTTCGTCGATGGAAGTTCTTGGAGAAAAACAACGAAACTCAGAGCAGAAGGAAGGAAGAAGAAAGAAGAAAAGAGAAAGAATGAGTGTTTGAGGGAATCGGTCGTGGTATACTTTGGTGAGAAAAGGGTATAATCGTAACTCGGCTATAAGATGCCAATCCCATCAATCATCCTACCCGCCTAATCGTTCCTCTTATAATTACCTCTACTCTGCTTGGCCAGCGGTCTAGACACGCGACGAGAACGGCAAGCCGACACTATAATTATTACAAACAATATAATAATAGCGCTGAATAACGTTCGAAAGAATACGAGGTGTCATCTCGACACGATGTCGACAAGGGTGCTCGTGCAAGCGCACAAGGTTCTAACACGAGTTCGTGCACGCGGCCTCCTCCGTTCGACATGCGACCTCCTCAGCTCGACACCCGACCTCCTCAGCTCAGCAGCTAGTGCATGCGGTCTCCTCAGCTCGGCAAATGACCTCGGCACGCGATCTTGGCACGGGATCTCGACACAAGGTCTTGGTCGAGGTCTCGATACGTCGTCCTAATACGATGTCGATCTCGTCCTCAGGTGTTACATTCTCTAAGCTTTCGATTGCCAAGATCACTGAGGATCATGCCAGAAGGTTCTACCTGAGGTCTCTGAAGGAAGATGAATGGAGAACTGGTTCCTCAAACTGCTGCAATGCCGAGAAAGCCACAATTCCAACAGTTGGCACTATCAGCAGAATTACTGACATCAATCTAGGAACAGTCTACTTTGATGATATGTTCAGATGCTCAATAATCAGATCACTTGACTGCATGAAGACATATGTCCAATGGGCTGCTGTGACCAAGCACTTTGACATTGGATTTACTTGGAGTCAATGATCGAAGTCGTGGAAAGACAAAGCTATGTTACCATGCCTCGTCCCCCTAGTGCTCACAGAAGATGACAGGGAAAATCTGAGGAGATTATACCTGGCAAAAAATGAAGGACTCTCTTTTGCTTCTGAAGCATTGGGTGACTTCATTAGAAGGATATGGGGAGAAGAAGCTGGGAATAAGTTTGATGCTTTCACTGCTGACGTGCTTCTGCATAGGGAAACTGTCTTCATGGATTTGCTGTATCCAGAAGAGGTGGAGAAAAGGAGAAGAATTCAGTCAGAATCTGAGCAGAGGAAACTTGGAAGTCTCATCAAATGGTTTATACCAAATGATGCGCTCTTTCAAAAGGCTCAACAGAAGAAGGACTTGAGACTGAAGCTTTCCAACTGGGTGCTAGCAGAGCATCAGAAGATGAAACCTGCACCATAAGCTGGACCTTCTACTTCTACTCCTGCAGTTGAAATGGTCACCATTCCTAAAGCAGAGTTTGAAGAAATGAAGGCAACTAACCTGAAAGTTACTCAGCTGGAAAATGCACTGAAACTTCTATATGAACGTCTCAACATCCCTCCTCCACCACCAAACCCTTAAATTTTTTTATTTTTTTGTGGGATATATTTTTTTTTGGTACTCTCATATTTTTTTGTTATATATATTCAGTGTTTTTCTGATTATTTGACTATACATACCTTTATCTGATTATCTGTTTATATATATTCAAATTTTTCTAAGCCATTCT
The DNA here is from genome assembly GCA_037113605.1 of Calophaca sinica. Classification (NCBI taxonomy): domain Eukaryota; kingdom Viridiplantae; phylum Streptophyta; class Magnoliopsida; order Fabales; family Fabaceae; genus Calophaca; species Calophaca sinica. The sequence continues at coordinate 183,916 of JBAFXK010000014.1, read as the reverse complement.
TTGACTATGATGTGCTTTACACTCTTTTTGTCTGATAACAAAAGGGGGAGTAAAAGAAATAAAAGAAAGGTCTGATGAACACGTGAAAGTCTGATTAACAAATTCACCATCCGATGAATACACTAAAACCAAAGTATCATGCATATCATTTCATACATAGCATTTGTATGGTTATTCATTGCTCTAATATCTATTAATGCACTGATATTCATTGACCCAATAACCTAACAATGATCAATAAAATTGGTAGTATGAAAATCTTTTTGATAAAACGTAGATCACCATCCGATCTCAATTTGTTAAAAATATGCTCTGATACATCTACGTATTTTTGTGATCACTTAAATGAATTTGTTTATCAACAATCGCCTTAATACCAGAATTGTCTTATATATCTTAATTGTTAAATTCAGGGGGAGACCCTTGATGTTATTTTGAAATTAAATTGTTCATCAACCTTGGATATTTGTCATCATCAAAAAGGGGGGAGATTGTTGGAACCTAAACGATTGAGAAGTTTAGACCCTCATTAATTTTGATGATAACAAAGTATTTCTGAAGAGAACAATTTATCTTCTAACATATCTTTGAGTGTACAGGTATCAAAGATTCATATATATGTACAAATCACTCAAGGAAGAAGAAGAAATTTACAAAAGAATTGAATACAATCCACTAGTGTCAACATCCGAACCCACTCCAGCGTCTTGCTAACGAAGCGTCCAGGCGATGTGTTACTTCTTGACACGTGGTATACTCAATTGTCGCTGCGGCGTCTTCTCTGAGCGGCGGCGTCGATCTCTTTAATAAAGCACGTGATGATCACGTTTTTGCTCTTAGCCTCGGGCGCCATTGCAGGCGGAATTCGAATTTGATTTTGGGCGCTCATTTTGATGTATGAGGAAGCAAAGGTGACACCTTTAGCATAAGACAAAAATCGTATAAGGCAATTGTAAATAGCAGATAGTACGAAAACGGTAATGTGTACTATTCTGATATTCTCTGGAAAGGAAGAAAAGGACTACATTTCAAATTACCTCATTCAATGGAAAGGAGATATTCTTACTATACTCTTACTGCAACGGTAATACCCTTGAAGACTCCTATAAATACCCCAAGGTATTCATGGAAGACAAGTTGGAAAAACTGTGAAGAAACTTCATTATGAAAGCAATATTACTCAAGTGAGCAATCAAGTTTCGTGCCAAGTTTCTGGTCTACATAGAACTGAACTCAGCGTCTTATACTTTCTTTTAGAAAGCTATTCTGTTTTGAGCTTAATCTTTTCATCCTCTCTGTGAGAGTTATTTTGATTGTATTCAAAAGTATAATCTCTTTTGTAAACTGTATTTGGCCTAGTTAAGGCTCTGTTCCTCAAAGGCTCGACTGCACTGAGTCGTTTTGAGAAGTTGAGAGTATTGTCAAGTTTGTGACAAAAGAATACTCTTGAGGAAATTGTAATCAGTTGATTATAGTGGAAAATCCTTCAGGAACGAAGGGACTAGACGTAGCTACAGTTGGTGGTGAACTAGTATAAATCTCTGAGTCTCATCCTTTACTGCTTTACATTATTTATCTTTACCTTGCTCAGTAAAACAAGTTTTTATAAACTGTTTAAATTTCTGCATCCGGTCCTGTTTAATTCTCTGCATCCGATATACAAACAGTTTTGAACAACTTGTGTTGAAGTTTTTACGTATAGTTTGCGAAAAGTTTTTAACACAATTCAACCCCCCTTCTTGTGTTCACGTTCAAACATGTGGCAGAATGCATGGTTGTGTCTCTGAGTGAGAAATCCCTTTGTGGAACATGTGGCAGAAGCATGGAAGAAGGATGAAAAGGAGAAGAACTGGAAAGAAAGGGTGGAATTTGGCGGGCAAAAATCATTCGGAGGCATTACTTGCTTTATATTTATTAAGATAATAAATTAATGATATAACATGCATAGATCCAAAACCCTCACAACACTAGTGCAAGTTCTTAGATTAATAGTATGAGTGCTAAAAATAAGTCCACCATAGAGTTTGAGGACAAAACTCGTATAATTATCATTACTAGTTTTTTGACCCGTACAATGCACAGGATAAACAAAGTTTGTTATATTATTTTTGCTTTTTTTGTTCGAAGAATTATTTTGTAGCTTTTGTAACACAATGAACCACCTTAACGAATAATCTCAGATTTAAAAAGTGAAAAACAAATTAAATTTTGTTTATAGCATGAAAACAATCATGTTCTTTCAAACTGAGAAAATAATGTCATAATATTCTTAAATATAATTACGAACATATAAAATGATACATCCCGTTTAAGTACAAAAAAAAATATAAACCGGTAAATAATAATTATATTTTTTTTTGACAAAGGTAAATAATAATTATATAAAGATAAGTAAAAGGCATATATATAATATTATAAAAAGTAACTTTATTTGTCATGTCAAGTTAACATGCAGACTAACAAAAATTAATTAACACGTTTGGCAAGTAGAACACCTAACCATTAAATTCAAACTTGTGGGTGCAAAAAGTAAATAAGATAAAGTTATGTATATTTCAAAAGTTGAGAAAATAATGCTAACTCAAACCATCTAAGCAAAATTCTGAAAAACTTATCTATAAAATACATTTAAAGTGGTAATTGTCACATCCCCATCGTTGTTATGAGTATCTTCAAACACCGCGTAATGTAACCCTTGATGTTGCAACATATAGTTGACATGGAAAAAACTGATTGCAGAAGATAGATTCACATATGTTTCAAAGACTGCCCCTGACTTTTATTTATAGTCATTGCAAAAGAAACAATCATTGAAAACTGTTTGCGCTAAAATTTAAAGGGAATTATTGGATCAGATGGGATCAATGATAATCTAGGAATAAAAATTTTTTCTCGTACTTTGCTGCCAGAAATAACTTTTGCCTCTAACACATGATTGCAAAGTTGGGTGACAATCAGCTGAGTGCCATTGCACATTCCTGATGACTGATCTATATTTAGAGGCATTTCATTTCATTGGGTATTTAGTTTACCTAGTAGTCCAAATGTCGATAAGCTAACATAATAAATTTAATGACTGAATATATGAGAAAAATATTATGTTCCTAAATTATGTTACCCACAAAAATCATTTATAAGTAAAATCTTACTTTTATTATGAGAAAGAAATTAAAAACTAAGAAATTAATGGTGAGGAGAGAGATAAAATTAAAATAGTTTATAAAATGAAAGAGTGAGGTTCTTAGTCCAAGTAAAAAAAGTGTAGGGTGCTAACTTACCCCTTCTAAAAGGTGTAAATTAGCAATCCCCAAGATTAAATAGACATTCATAAAAAAATAAAATAAAATAGGCATCATTTACCATAAATATTGGCCGAGAAAGCAACGTCCCATATAAAAGACAATTGAATTGAATTTTATATTTAAAATTAAATTGTTTGGATGATAAAATAAAAATCAAAAAAATTCAATCAGTCAATTTTTTTTTTGTCAAAACTGATTTAATCAGATCACTAATGCTTTCAATATTATGGATCTATTTTAATAATTTCCCTCTACTATAATATAGTATTAATTGTTAGTATTAGAATTATAGGCTTCCAATTAGTATTTATTGTGCTAAGATCATGAGGGTCTGACTGCAACTCTATCAATATTCTGTCGGTACATAATGCTGAATAATATGTTCCTATTTCATTCATTTTTTCCAAAAATAATTTAATCAGATCCTCTAGCGCTTTCAATTTTACGGATCTGTTTTAATAATTTTCCTATGCTATATTATAGTATTACTTGTTAGTACTAAAATTATAGGCTTCCAATTAGTATTTATTGTGTTGTGATCATAGTAGGTCTGCACCCTGCAACTCTATCAATATATGTATTCAGTCAGGTGCATAATGACCGAATATTATGTTTCCTATTTCATTCATTTTAAATTAATTATTTCTTATTATTGGTTGATAAAATATCTTTCATTTTAAAATAAATCTTTAAGGTTATTAATTTAAGGGCTACAATGCTGTCATTAGTGATTAATTTAGTGAATTAACAATTTTGCACACTAATTAATGCTTCCTAACACTATTACTTTTGACAAAGGTAATTAATAATTATATATAAAGTTAAGCAATTGGCAACATATATAATATTATAAAAAGTAACTTTATTTGCCATGCTAAGTTAACATGCAGACTAACAAAAATTAATTAGCACGTTCGACAAGTAGAACACCTAGCCATTAAATTCAAACTTGTGGATGCAAAAAGTAAATAAGATAGATTTATGTATATTTCAAAAGTTGAGGAAATAATGCAAACCTAAACCATCTATGCAAAATTCTGAAAAACTTCTCTATAAATTACATTTGAAATGGTGGTTGTCATCTCCCTCGTTGTTACATATGAACATCTTCAAACCACCGCGTGATGTAACACTTGATATTGCAACATATAGTTGACCATGGAAAAAACTGATTGCTGAAATTAGGTTCACACATGTTTCAAAGACTACCCCTAACTTTTATTTATAACTATTGCAAAAGAAATAATCACTGGAAACTGTTTACGCTGAAGTTTAAAGGCAATTATTGGATCAGATGAGTTCAATGACAATCTAGAAATAAATTTTTTTCCTACTTTGTTGCCAGAAATAACCTTTGCATCCAACACATGATTGCAAAGTTGGCTGACATTGAGCCGAGTGCCATTGCACAATCCTGACGACTGATCTATATTTCTCAGTAACATGATGGGAACACCAATCTTTAACTACAGTTGATGATTAGGAAGTCCATATGCAGAACAAACTATCTATTGAATTTAATGTCTGAATATATGAGGTCAGTTTATTTAAAATTTAGAGGCATTTCATTTCATTTCATTGGGTATTTAGTTTACCTAGTAGTCCAAATGTTGATAAGCTATCATAATAAATTTAATGGCTGAATATATGAGAAAGATATTATGCTCCTAAATGATGTTACCCACAAAATTCGTTTATAAGTAAATTCTCACTTTTATTATGAGAAAGAAATTAAAAACTAAGAAATTAATGGTGAGGAGAGAGAAAAAAATAAAAATAAAAATTAGAAACTAAATTATATTAATACTACTCATTTAAGTAGTTTATAAAATGAAAGAGTGAGGTTGTTAGTCCAAATAAAAAAGTGTAGGGTGGTAACTTGCCCCTTCTAAAAGGCGTAAATTAGCAATCCCCAAGATTAAATAGACATTGATAAAAAAAAATATAGGCATCATTTACCACGAGTGTAGGCCCAGAAAATAGGCATCATTTTAATAGAAATGTATATTTAATAGACGTATATATTTTCTATGCACCTAATTATTGCTATTAGTGGTATATTTGGAAAGAGAGATCAATGTGCAGAGAATTTAAAAGTTTACTCCATTAAGACAGTGGGAAACGATTCTCACAGAGGGGTATCACAAAAGATGTCTGTAGGCTTTCTCTGTTATAGCCACACGAACTCACGCTCTATCAACTATGTGTTTTAACTTTTACGGCTTTGACCAAATAGATAGGGCATTATAAATGGTAAGAATTACACAATTATTTGAATAAATGGTAAGAATTAATTTTACGTCAAAAAATCTTTATAATTAATAGATAATTTATATGGTCACCCAAGAAAAATCTCCTACATATACTGATTTATTTTTAGTATAAACAAAAACACAATTCCAAATTTTTAAAGATTTAAATTAAATTTCTATAATCATAGTAATTATAGATTAAAGTTTATAAGTATCAGTTTCTATTAATTCTAACATTTTTTTGTAACATTAATTCTCACCATTTATTGGTAGACAATTAGGTGATTATATATCAATTTGACCTATTTAATAAATGAAACAAATTGAATTCGATGAGCCAATGTCCCGTCTAAATTAAAACTCGACAAAAATAATAAATTTAATGACTGAATATATGAGAAATATATTATGCTCCTAAAATAATTTTTTGTTTGTAGTTTTTCCTCAAATACTTTGAAATAATTCAGGATTATATTCTTGATAAATTGGATAAATTAGTTAATGTTATATTTGTAAAAATATTAATTAATTTGTCAATTTGAATTGTTTTCCTCAAATCCTCACTTATTATATTAATTGTTCGACTAATTATGGAAATGAATTTGTTGACATAAAGTATTATTTATTAATTAAAAAAATAAATGAATAATATATCTCTCTTTAAGCTATAGCTATTTAACTCATGCATTACAACCTACAAATTTAGTCAATTAGTAGTATAACAATAAAAGAACCATAAAATCAAAAATCAAAAAGTGATAATAAAAAGACGTTTGTGGGGGTTAAGATAGGAAAAGAAATCTATTTGTGGTATTTAACATAATGCAAATGTTTTTTTTGTGAAGAGTGTAAACATGTTTCTTATATGGAACTATCAGATCCTTTCAAAATTAAAATGGTATCAGAAGCAAAATTGAGGAAAAATTATATGAACTGAAAATATATGTTGGTATTTATTTACAGAATATATATAAGAATGTGTCCTATAAATAAATTAATATAATTTAAAAAATTGAAAAGTAATTATTTATTGACTGAATATATCAGAAAGATATTATACTCTTAATTTTTTTTTGGCAGTTTCTCCTGATGGTAAGAATGAATAAAAACTGAATTGAATAAATGATATTCTATAATTACTATGAATAGAATAATTATGTAAAAATCTTTTTGAAGGAATTGGTCAAAAATAGATTGATTGAATAGATATATTATCATTAATGGGAAAAAATTGAAAATTACTATTAAATTACTTATATTTATATGAAAATCTTTTTGAAGGAATTGGTCAAACATGCCTCACGCTACTTTAAATTATCATGATTATTCAAATAAATTGAATGCTCTAGAAATCATGTCTCAGTTAAATGATCATAACTTATTTTATTATGAATTAAATCCATCAATGTGCATCAAACCTATTTGTCCTCATATTTACAATTGAGTAATGATTATTATAGGTCTAAAAAAAGGAAACATTAAACTATTATGTGATTTTCTTAAAAAAATTATAATCTTATTGAAATATCAATGTATTAATTATAGAAATTTATTTGAAATATTTTAAAATTCGAAATAGTGTTTATGTTGATACTATAAATATTTTTTTTATACAAATGATTTTTTTTTTGTAGACATATGATTTGTTATTATAACATAAATAAATTTCTTAAATATGAATCCACATTTTATAAAAAGGAAATATGTCTATAAAAAAACAATTTTAATTCGTTAAATCAGATTCTTAAATATTGCTAATTAGGGAAATAATGATGGAGAGAGAAGATTATCGTTTAAAATTTGAAATCAATATTGTTTGGAAAAAAAAGTAGGTCAATTCATAATTGATAATTTGATTTGGTCACTCAATAGTTTATTTATTTATTTTGATAAGTACCTATTTTACAAAAATACATCTCACTTGTCTCTGAATTGTGAATTAAGAAGATTCTAATTGATTTACTACTGAATCAAAATTATTTCCTTGTCTGGACCGTGAATGTGCACTTCTATAAATCACATATGTATTAGAAATTATATTTTGACTAAATAAATAGCACTCGTGCTTAGCCCGTTTTGCCCATCTTAGTTGGCAAGGCCATCTCCTCCCTAATTCGTCATCCAAAGTGCAAGCTGCATTACTCTTATCCGGGAATGCCATTGAGCATAATAAAGAGGGAGTATGATAAAAGACACATAGCATTTTATATTGTAAAGGAATGCAAAATATGCAAAATCCAAAACATTACCTGTAAATTCACAACAAACAAAGATCCTCTCTATATTAATAACAAAGACTGTGAGAAAATACATATAGATCCATTTAAGAAATTGTCAATGATATGAAAGCCTTTAATTATTGAGTGAATAATTCTAAAAATCAGAATGTTATTAAAGATATTACATATATATTGTGAATAATTAAAGCAACAAACTTTTTTCCTTCAATTTTTATTGCTTCATAAATCGTTTGACAAAGACAGGTTGATAATAAATTAACATTAATCGTTTTAATAAGGGAAATGAATTGAAGTTAAACTAAAGTTAGTAACTTGGAATAAAGGAATGCAAGGAGGAAGGAAAAAAACATAAAATTCAGATACTCCATCTCCCTCAGAGGTACTCCTTCAATCTCACTCTCTCATTAAGCATTGAGATAAACATTGAGAGAGTCCATCAATACTGGAAGGGACTATGCAAAATCAAAATCAAAAAGGGAGAAGAAGGAGAGACGAAGGAGATACGCAGGAGCAATGGCACACATGAGAAGAAGAAAAACACCGCAAGAGAAAAATCTGTTTTAGGTTACCTTTGTTGCCTCTTTCTCTTCCGTATATATAGTATTTAGGTTTGTTATCTCTTTTATTTTAAAATAAATTTTTTTAATTATTATTTGCTAAAATCTCTTTCAAATTAAAATAAATCTTCACAATTATTAAATACTAAAATGCTGTTATTATATCTTATTTAAGTGATTTGGCCAAATTGTCCTCTAATTAATGCTTCAAAACACTATTACTTTTAATATTATAAAAATAATATAATTAACGTCAATATAGTTGCCTGTAAATTAAGCACAAACTAGTCCAAATTCAATGGCTTCGAGGCCAAAAAAATGATGCACCATATTATTTCTATACAAAATGGCTGGCACAAACGACAAATATCACATAGGCCTAGAGGAATAATTTTAGCCCTACCCACACCATTCAGCCCTGAACCATGCAAAAAGCCCACCTGTAGAAAAGCCCACATGGCCAAAAAGCTCACAAAGCTCTGTAAGCTAGTACTTGGCCAAATACTTCTTTCAAATTAGGCAAATCTTATTACCCCTCCTCCAATTCATTTGGCCACCTCCCTTTAACTGTAAAAAGACAAAAATACCCTTACCCCTAAAAACCTCAAAATTCATCCTCTTCCCTTCCCTTCCCCACCCCTTCCCCTCCCCTTCTCCCCATTATTCCCCACTCCACCACCCCAAACCCCTCTCCACCTTGCTTTAGACCCATGACAACCCTCTCTTCCATCCCCAACCCTCAGCTTCTCGTCAGCGAACTCCTATTATTTTCTGCATTTACAGGTGATTTGGAAATTTGTTTCCAAAATTTACCGGAAACAAGGTTCCGGGTGTGTTAATTAGTGGCAAACCCAAAAACTTGTTTTCAGAAATTCTTGAAACAAGATTCAGGATGTTGTGTTTTTTTAAAAGAAAATCCCCTTAATTTTTAAATAAAATTGTTTAAACTTTATATTTATCACAAATTTTACATATTTTTCTATAATACTAACAATGTTATTAATTATTATAAATATCGAGATTATTGTCCATTTTCTAATTTGTATATTAGTTAATATAACTATGAATTGTACGTTAAATTAAAACAGTTGAAACAAGGCAAAAATGCGAGCACGACATATGAAACCATAAATACTAATCACAATAAAAACTATGCATAATAGTAGCACCGTACAACTGGGTGTACGCCACAAAAAACAAAGTGTACAAAAAAGTGTTTGTCACAACATAAAAAACCTAAACTAAACTACTATGAGTCCTTAGGTTACTTCTGACAGACATGACTTTACTGAATAATTCTAGGGGGACGCGCCAATCTTAGCAGCTCCTGTGCCAAATTCCAATCACAGGTGTCGGGCTGTGCATGGTGTTCACCCATCAACTCCTGCGCAATCTCATATACTCTCGTCCGGAACACCCCTTGCAAACAACAACAAATAATATATTAGTGTCTATAGTAAATTTCTAAAAAATGAAACATTGACTCAATTAATTCAAACGTACATCTGAGTCTCGTGCAGCGTCAATCGGCTCTACTGGTGGAGGAGTTGAGGCTGCAGGTGGAGGTGGATGTAACACCCCGAATTTGTTAAGCTTATGTGTTAGAGATTTTAGGACCATTGTTTGTTAATTTTTTGTTTGAATAGGTATTTTAGGGCTTAGTTGGAAAGGGATACCCTTAGAAGAGACTACACGGCCTTAGAATGGAGAAAAAACCACTTTTAGGCAATTTTGAGTATGCGAGTCGATTCACCCCCTGGATGAATCAATTCATTTCATTAAATAATGTTTTTAGACAAAATAGAGTTTGTGAATCGGTTCACCTATGCATGACTCGATTCACAGCAGCTGACATCATTTTTTTAACGTGTTAAGTCTCTTGGACCACGACTTAACCCTAATTCTAAACCTGAAGAGGCCCTAAACCTAATTCCTAAACCATATTAAAGGGATATAATTAACCTAGAATTCCTAGAGCTCTCCCATTGTTGTTGCCACCGTCGTGACTTGTTCTCCCTCGTTTCTCCGCAGTTTTGGATGCCATCTTCGATGCCACAAAGCGTTCTCTTTCTCTTCTTCTCATTCATTCTAAGGAGAAGAAATTCGAAACTCTCTAAAGCTTGATTGGAGGCCGGACTAATATAAGATATGGGGATGGTTGATCTCTTGAAAAAAGTCTATGGCTTCAAATAACATGTTAGGGATGTCCCATGATCCCTATGCCTTGCGGGGCAAGTTTTTGTTGTGTAATCTTTGCTAGAGCATTGATTTTATTTGTTAAAATTTCTATTTTGATTTATTAAGAGTCCTTTATATGAGAAAGGAGCCCTAAGGATTATTAATTGACATATTTTGGTGTTTTGAAGCATGTCTAGTAACAAATGTTTGAGACTTTATGTGTTTTGTTAGAGGAAGCATAATTCAAGATTTAATGGTGTTATTTGAATTGTGTAATGGCATGAGTCATGTCATGTGGTTACTGTTTTGATTATTAAGTAGGTGCTTTCATGCTTAGGATCAACTTGGAATTATTAATTGTTAGGTTGTTAATGATTGGATTAATGATTAGTATTGACTTATTGAGTTTGATGAGTTATTATTAGTAGAAGTATGCTCTAGTAAGGACTTGTGTTAATTGAAATTGTTTAGTGGCATGAATGATGATGTGTAGTTACTGTTTTTATGATTGAATGAGGGTTCCATGTTTAGATTAGTTGGGATTGCTAATATTGAACTAATTGGAGTTGAATAGATTGTTAGAAAACAGAGTGACTAGTTACTATGAATCATACCAAACTGTTACACTATAGAACTGAATCTGCCAAGCCAAACTCGTGGAGACTATTTGAGACCATAGAGAGACTTGTGAAGCCTGTAAACCATGTTAGAGGACTCCCTTTGAGCAACAAACCCAGGTGGTTGCTCCATATAGACTTCTTCTTGGAGATCGCCATGCAGAAAAGCTTTTTTAATACCAAGTTGGTGAAGAGGCTAGTGTCAGATAGCTGCAATAGAGAAAAGGAGTCTAACAGAGGCCATCTTGGCCATAGGTGAGAAAGTGTCACTATAATCTAGCTCAAATATCTGAGTGTATCCTTTGGCCACTAAACGGCCTTAAATCGATCAATCTTACCATCAAGCCCAACCTTAACCATATAATGCCAACAACAGCAACCAAAGACTTCTCAAGAGGTAGAGGGACAAGTTCCCAGGTACCACTGCTTTGAAGTGCACACATCTCGTCAATCATTGCTTGCCTCCACTCTGGATGTGATAAGGCCTTATTTGGAGATTTAGGGATAGAGACAGAAGATAAAGAGGAAAGAAAAATGTAATGCAAAGGAGAAAGACGATGATAACTCAAAGCAATGTAACGAGGAGATGTGTTACGATTAGAGAGTATAGCTTAATGAAGAGCAATGGGAAGGTCAGAGTCGGGTAGCAAGGCTAGATCCGGTAAAGAAGGTGGCACCGGTGGAGAGTTTAGCATGACCTCGATGAGAGAATGTAACATCCCAATTTTTAAGAAAAATTGTTTAAGCGATAAAATCCTAAATACTTGAATGTAAGTCGTAGAGATTGATCACCTCAATGATTTACTGAGGAATTATTTTGACTGATTTTGATTAATTTATTTATTATAAATAATTATTATTCATGATGTCAATTCAAATTAATAGGCAGCGTAGACATATGCTGCTTTAATGTGAATTCATCAATTTAAATATTATATAAGTTTTTTGTGTGACGCGTTGACGCGTATTTTTGTTGACTAAGAAATTGATTGGATTAAATCAAGATGAAATTAAATTTAAGAGTTAATATTTTATATTAATTCATGGTTCGAATATCGTCGAAAATTTCTAACGAAGTTTCGTCGCGTTTCGAATCACCGGGCAATTTTGCCGCAGATAAAATTTTAAATGGACTCTGATTTCGATGAAAATCGAATCGTAAATTGTTGTGATTATTTTTGAGTGTTTTCACTTGTTTTATTATTTATGATAGTTCAATAGGAATTATTTGATTTATTTTAATAAATCATGGCCTGTGCTCCACCGTGCACCACGCTTATCCATACCCCACCTTAGCACCCTCTCATCTCCCAATTTACTCCCTTCCAGCGTGAGGGATACGCAAAAAAAAAAAGATCAAAATAAGGGAAAATAAGAAAAGAAAAAGGAAAAGAGAAGAGAAGGGGAAGAAGGAAAGAAGGGGCGCGATGGTGGAGGAGAAAGGGAGGGCTGACGGCCTGTGTAAAGGCGCCACCGCCGGGAGAAGAAGAGAAGGGAGAGCGAGGCAAAGAGCACGGGGAGAGAGAGAGAGAAATCACGAGAGAGAGAGGAAGATGAAGCAGTCTGAGAGAGAGGTAGAGAAGAAGAGGAAGCCGAATCAGAGGAAGAAGAGTGGGAAGAAGCTTGGAGCCAAGTTCTTGAGTGTAAGGTTGAAAATCAAAGTTCTTCCCCTTTAATGTTTTTATTATGTGTTGATTATGATCATGAGAAAAGGGATCAAAGTTTCCCCATTTTTTGGGAACCCTAGGGCATGACCTAAGGGAAAGGGGCTTTGTGATTTCTCAAGTAAATCGCCTAATTGATTTGTGTTTCTTAGTTCTTAATAATTGCTATTGTTGTTATTGTTGTCAATTTTATTTTAAATCAAAGGAGTTAGTAGATTTCATGAAAAATCCTATTCTTGAAGAGCATGATTTGAGTAATTTGATTTGGATTATGTCTATGTTTTGATGTTGTGTTGTTGTTTTGAGAAAAGATTAAATTATAGAATGATACTAAATTAGTTTGAAAACTTGCAAATTTATTTGGGAGAAAAAGGGTGATGGCCGCAAGCTTTAGGGGCCATGGGGGAAGAAAATTTATTTTGTGTTCTAGTTCATATTAGTTGATTTGAATTAATGAAATTGTAAAACCTTTGAGTTTTTGGAAAAAACCTTGATTGGGTATTTGAATTGGATAGTGTTTTTGTTTCCTTGCTTCTAGTTTCTTAATGCTAGTTTAGGGTGATCAAAGGTTAATTTTCCCTTCTCTTTGAGCTCCTTAGAGCCGTGACATAAAGAGGATTTTTGGGGAAAGTTTAACTGGAATCACTTGTTATTTTGATTGTTATTTTAGTTGTGTTTGTTGTTAGTGTTTTGATCAAGAAATAATTTTGATTGGAAGTTGTTTGGAATATTATGGGCAATGAAAACACTTAAGGCAAAAAGGGATTCCTTGTAATCCTAGAAACCAAGTGGAGCCTTGATTTAAGCCTCTTAGAAAATGATTTTGGTACCTTTGATTTATATTAGCTATAATTGATGTGGTTAACAATTATTGTGTAAGTTTTGGATAGTAGTTTAATTGAATTAGGAGTATTTGATTTTCAAAGACGATGAAACACCTAAGGCAAGGGATTCCTTGTGATCCAATGGCCAAAGTGGAGTCTTATTTCAAGTTGTGGTGAAAAGTATTAAATTTAGCATTTAATTATGTCTCAAGTTTTGGAGTAGGTGAACTTAGTATTTGAAAACCTTGTTCTTGAGAGAGTTGGAAACATTTTTGAAACTTGATTAGGCTTAGCCTTGTACTATAGTTTGTGGTTTTATGAACATAGTTGTGTATTAGATGGCATTGTTGTATTGTTTTGGAAGTTTACAAAATTTCTTTGGAAAAAGAGAGGTGAGGCCAAGAGCCCTAGAGGCTTTGGAGAAGGAAAAATGGTTTTATGTTTTAATTTTTGGTAGTTGTATGTAATTGTTGTGCAAGTTGGAAAATTTAGAAAAGACTGATTTTTGATTGTGTTTAACTCAATTATCGAGACTTTGGAAAATTTTAGAAAGGTGTAAAGTTAGTATTGTTGTGTTTTAAGGTTTGGAGAAATAAGCTTAGTAGTTGAAAACATTGTTTTCCAACTTAATGCATCCTTTCAAATGAACCTTATGTTTTAAAACTCTATCTTTTTAGTTGTTTATTTATTTACCTTTCAAGAGTATGTAGTTCTTCAAAAGCATGTATTTCAAATTGTGTATTTTAGCATAAGTGTTTTGGTTAGTTGGTAGGTTGGGTTTTGAGAGCCTAGGCAATTAGAGCTAGTCTATGCCTAGGTTGTGCTAAGTTTGTTTGTGGTGTTAGGAGTTGTGACCCGAGGTCGTGCGGTGTAGAAATCGAGGAATATGTGGATACGCGCGGCTTGGCATTTCGGTAAGGGCACTTCACATTCTCGGTGTTTACGCATGTATAGTATGTGTAAGGGCACTTCACATTCTCGGTGTTTACGTATGTATATTATGTGTAAGGGTGACTTTTAAATATAAATAAGATTTAAAATTTTGTTTTGCATATCGAAGAAGTCTGAGAGCATTAGGGTTCGAAGTGAGGGTCTCGTACCCCTTCGTTTTAGTATTTAAGCTTATGTTATTATCTAGTGGGCTTGTCTGTAAGTGGTTGATAGCTGTCCCCAACCCCCCACACTTGTATGATTACCTCTCTACCAACCACACTGAGTTGCAGAGGGATGAATTGAGTTGTCAATATCGTTGTTTGATGAGATATGGTTGATTGCGATGGATTGCTTATACTGTTGAACTGTGTTGCATTGTATTAAGCTTGGCGTGAATATTTATTTGATATGTAGTTGAATACTTATTCAAATTGCTTCTCGAATTATCGTATGCGGCGATTTATTCATTGGAGGGCAAAAGTTTAGTCATGACATTTTTGAGCTTCGATCCGATTAACCTAGGGTGCTAGGATCCCCTAAAAAGCTCCAGCTGGTTTTTCGGCAGCTTAGCTAGACGTCGTAGTGTCAAGAAACTTGATCTGAATATCTTAGGGTGGTCGTGGAGCCCAAGGCTAATGGCTGGAATTCAGCAGCTTGTTCGACGTTATTTTCGAAAAATTGTAGAATGTGTCAAGAAGTTGCATTTTGGGGCATTGGTGCATAATTGCTATTTCCTGTATTTATGTTGTGTTGTTATATGCCTTGTTGTCGAATATGTTGTCGTATGTGCATCAGTCTCTTTATTTTAAGAAGTTGAACCTTGCCTGTGGTTCTTTCAATTAATGAATGTAACCCAGATGGCAGAGCAAACAGAGGATTTGGGACTGCAGAGAAGAGTAGCTGAGGATAGCCGTCCGGCTTCTTACTTGAGTTTTGAGGCTAGCTTACTAGAAGTCTAGTAAGGGACGTAGCATGTTGACCAACTATAAAATGTTGCAGTTTACTTCCAATGTTGTAATAATTATAATTTACAGTTGTAAAACTTGGAGTGTCATATGTGTAATACTTAAATAAATTAGGAGTGTGATTCCTGTGGTTTTATTTGATGTCCTTATGTATTTATTTAATTACCATCATGTTTCTGGAATCGCGGTGATACTCTGACCGTTCTTTCTAAAGAAAGTTTTGTAGAAAAAGGCAAAAAAAACCACTTTTTCAGAGAACCCTACGAGCAATGTATTTCATATTTCAGAAATATGTCAACTTTTGTCAGAATTCTAGTTTCGTAGCGCTCCGGAAACGGGGTGTTACAAGGAACAAGGGCAAGGATGACTTATGAAGAATAACTGGTGGCGTGGTTGCACATGTGGGGTCTTTGATGGGACAGACTCATGGGGAACAATCGCAAGAGGTACAGGGATGACTACAGAAAATGGCTTAGGAGGTAAGTGGGTCGGCTCAAAGTAAAGGACTGACTCGAAAAAGGTAATGTCGACCGATATAAGGTAATTTTGAAGAGTAGGGAAAAACAACAATAGCCTTGTTGGGATTGATGATAACCAAGAAAGACACACTTGAGTGAACAAGCTGAGGGTTTGTCAATACAAGAGAGAGGTAGCGGACAAAACATTTGGACCCGAAGACACGTGGTGGAAGTGAGTGAAGAGGGGTATTGGGAAAAGGACTGAGTGGGGTACTTGGTCATCAAGGACAAAAGAGGGCATGCGATTTATAAGATAGCACGTCGTTAAAACAGCACCCCCCAAAACCGATATGGGACATTAACATGAAGAAGAAGGGTCCAAGTGGTCTCAATGAGGTGCCGATTCTTGCTTTCGGCAACCCCATTCTGTTGAGGTGTATGGGCATAAGACGTTTGGTGAAGAATGCCATTAGAAGTCATACAATTTTGAAACTGGTGGGACCAATATTTTTGGGCATTATCGCTACCCAAAGAGCGAATGGAAACACCAAACTGAGTTTTTATCTCTTGATAGAATGTTTCAAAAATGGAGAACAATTCAGACCTATTTTTCATTAAAAAATAACCACATACAACGTGAATAATCATCAATAAAAGTAACAAAATATCTGGACCCAAAAGTAGAAGTGGTACGAGAAGGACCTCAAACATCGAAGTGAACTAAAGCAAAAGGGGACGAAGTTCGTTTATTGACTTGATTGGGGAACTGACTACGAGTGTGTTTCTCTAGTTGACACAACTCACAATGTAAACTAGATAGCTTAGAAAGGCTGGGTACTAACTTTTGAAGTTTTGGAAGACCAGGATAACCCAACTGAGCATGTATGGTAAGAGGAGAATTTGTGGTAGAGCACACCCAAGGCAGGTTGGAGAGATAGTAAAGGCTATGAGACTTACATCTGACGCTAAATGTCCGTCCAGAACTCTGGTCCTGCAAGATAATTTTGTCTTTAGAATCATGAGAACGAGTCAAACGACTAATAGATAGTAAATTAAATGGACACCCAGGTACATAAAGGAAATAATCAACTGATAGGGAAGGAAGGATGTGGGCAGTACTAATCCCTTGTGATTGCGTTTGGGAACCATTGGCTGAAAGTACACCGGGTAAATATCCAAAAGTAGAAAGAGACGACAAAAGAGACTTATTACCAGAGATGTGATCAGATGCACCTGAATCAAGAACCCAAGGACCAAGGAAGGGTAACTGACATATGCAAGCAGATGAATTACCTGTGTGTGCGACCAAAGCAGTAGAGCCAAAGGTCTGACGATGCTCACACCACTGGAGAAAACCTTCATAATCAGCTGGAGAGGCCCAAGTAGGAACCATGGTCATAGGAGGATCTATAGAACAATAGAAAGCCATAGGTCAGTATCAAAGGAACCCAAAACAGCAATGAAACAGTACCTCAAAGTACGCACACACAGTGGGTCAGTATCCATAGTGATCAGATCAGCTTGGGAGTCATGGAAGAGAGAAAATGCATCCAAACATGAGAGATAAAGGGCTATTTTAACTACAGCTTAGTTATCCGTTGCTCGAAATAGGAAATTGGGGCTAGATCTGGAACCAGAGGGGCTGGGCAACCCAGGTGGTGAAAGGTTGGTCGGGACAGCCGTCGGACACGCGACGACAATCTGCGAAGGTGGAAGATGAACTGGACAAAGACAGCACATAAGGGCGCATTGGAGGTCCGTCAGAGTTGCACCTTTGAGGGTTGGCCAATCTGGATGAGCCAGTATTGGTGGAGTCGGTCGCCGGAAAACCCGCCGTAAACAAAGCTTGATGGCGGCAAATGACGTTTTTAGGTGGAAAATGACTGAAATTGAGTGCTAAAGTAGGTCACGACGGCGGAAAATGGGCAAGCTAGAGTTTAAAACGATTTTCTGAAAAAATTTCTTGCCGGAGGACAATGGGTCCACCGTGTTTGCACGGTTCTTAGGACTGTCTCTCTTTAGGCTCCAGATACCATGTTGAAAGAGAGAAGAGTGAGAGATATATGATTGTGAAATTGTGTGTCTCAACTAAGACTTAAAGTCAATTAATACAAATAAATACAGAATTTCCTACCTTAATTGGATGATATTCTACTCCTAATTATACGATCCTATACAATAATACATGATCATACTTTATTTTCAGCAATAACTTCCGGAATTTAACTTTTGAACCATGTGTACATTAATGTTCAAGAAATTAAACTTCGAGAGTACTAAACGAAACAAATCGAAGACCAACTTACGATGATCAGAGGGAGAAAAACCACCATTCAAAGGGAGAAGAGCAACAATGGGTGTGAGATGGGTAGAAAATGTGAGATATAAAGGAGGGAGGGAAAGAAGCGAGAAGAACATAGATATGAGAAAGTGAGAAATGAAGAAAAAGGGAGGACGTATATGAATTTATCTGCCTTGTGGAAGTTTAATTATGGACACAATTTATTACATTCTGGAAATAAACTTTGGGAACATATAAATAGTCCAAAATTTACCTTCTGAATAATATAAGCTCTAAAAAAATATTTTCTAAAAATTTTCTTCCGAATGGAGGTATTTTAGGGGGGAAATATGTTTGAGCATAGGGGTAGGGATGGCAAAGTGGGTCTAACTCGTCGGGTCAGCCCGTCAGCCCGCTTAAATCGGCGGACTAGGTTAACGTACATCAGCCGACTAATGCATATAGCCCAACTCGTCAGCCCGTTGGGTTGGTGGTGGATCAGGTCGGGCCAACCCAACGGGTTACATTAAAAAATAATTTAAATAAAATATAACAAAAGTGATGAATAGTAAAAAGTTTAGTTAAAAAATGACTAAAATAAAAAATTAGAGTTTTTTTTCTTCAACCCTCTTAGAGTTAGACTCACTCAATTCTCAGCCGCCATGCTTATCTTTCTAACTCACTCAATTTGTGTTGATGGTAGATTGTTGATGGATTAATTTGTGTTTATGGTTGATAGATTAGTAGGTGTTTATGCTTTATGGTTTGATGGATTAATAGGCGTTTATGGTTTATGTTCATGCTTGGTAACTCAATTGTTTAGTAGACTTTTTGTGGTATTTTAATTGTTCAAATAAATTTATTTTATTTTTTTATGTATTTTTTAACGGCTTAGCACGCCTACTCATCCTCTGGTAGGTTGTGTTGGAAATGTCAACTCATATTCTCTTAACAGGCCAGCCCAGCCCGTCCCATTTTAGATGGGCTGACGACATGTTGGGCCAGGTTGGACCAGCCTGTTTTGCCATCCCTACATAAGGGACTGCATTAGAAAAATGGGGGTGCAAATAGTAATTCCCAATATGACTCATAGTTGCTCAGCCCAAGTCAAGGGTCGATGCACAATATTCTTAAGAGAATTATTAAACACACCCCCATTGTTGCAAGCATATACCCCCTGTCACATTTTCAAATTCTTTTTTCCAAAATGTCCCTGTCCTTAAATCTATTTTCGGACGTTACAAACCCAGTTTACAGGTAAAAAAAATTACATAGAGTCATATACGGACAATTTATAACTTCCAAAAATATATTTACGGACAAATGAATTCTCTTTCTAGAAATATATTTTCAAGCATATTTTGGAATGTAACCGTAAATATATTTCCAGACACATTTGATAGTTGTCCGAAATTACATTTCCGGACATTGTCTGCACTTGGAATTTTTTTTTTTTCCATATAGCATGAAAAACACCAAATACCTATATATACAACCAAATAACCACAATTTCATTATTTTATGTCATCCAAAAACTATTTATATATTAAAAACAACGGTATTAGTTATGCTACTTGAAATTAGGTCTATTACATTTTTTTCTACTTGAAATTAGGTCTATTACATTTTTTTCTACTTGAATATTTAAACTCCTATGAGGAATAGATGTAATAAACGTAGTCATCCTAAAAACATATGAGAACTCTCATGCAGTGATGTATCCAGGACCCTGGGTCAGCGGGGTCAAATCATTTAGCTTCAAATAGTAATTATTATATTATGTTTTGTAAATATATTCTTTGTATCTTATCTTGATCATAAGGATAATAAATTGATATTTTAATTTGCCTTCCTGAATCAAGATGACAACTCTTCTAAATTAATTTCAACGTGTTATTGTTGGAAACTTGATTTCACAAGATTGTTGCTCTTTGATGATAATCTCCTCTTCAAAAAATCTATTTATTATCTCCTACAATAAACAAAATTAATGGCAAAAACAGAAATTAACAATAAATTAGGTACATAAAAACTCCCTATGTTAGATACACATAGTGAGTCTTGTTTTCAAATTTTTAAAATAACAATAAAATGGGTTTTATGTTTATGTATCTTGTTTATAAATAAAATGAGTAGACTCAAATTGTTCATTCACAGTAAATACAGAGACTTATTTTATCCTTAAGAAATGAACAAATATCAATTTAATCTTTAAGAGTTTCAAATGTCGGTCAAATTAGTCTTTGATAGAGACTAAATGTCCCTAAAAATATCTTTAAAGAGATTAATTTGAACAAAATTTGAGATTTTTTATGACTAAATTGGTATTTTTCAATTCTCAGGGACTAAATTGGCCTCTATGTTTTTGTTAGAGATCAATTTAGACGAATGAGATGAGAGAGACGGTGCAATTATGAACAGTAAGTGTAAAACTGTAAAGGCAGAGGGGTCAAATAAAAAATTTACAAGATACTAAGTGGGATTTTAAAAAATTGAGGGTGTGCATGTGCATACCCTCACATAAACATAGGTCCGCCCATGCTCTCATGCTTGAGCTTCAGGTATACAGTATCTCCACCGAGAACTAAATATAGGAGGTACCAAACAATCATCCTTTAAGTACACCTGTAAGTAAGACATAATGAATTATTCAATTAATCATATCACTTAAACATATAAATTAATTTTAAATATATTAGTTCATTTTTACCTGTACAAAGTGGCACTCCATCACATGACCGATGGAAATCATGCGATGATGGGCTGGCGACTGACCTCTAACAGGAAAAATTGTATAGTAATCCTCAGCTTCCGATAAAACCACGACCCTATTATATATACGCGGAAGCAATTAAAAAACAAGTAATTACAAGTATAATTTTGAGTAAGTCTGCCCAAATTTGCATAGATTGAAATAGTTAAAAATAAGTTCGCTATCTAAACAAGTTATTCCATATTATTTAATTATACAATTATACAGAATAATTATTAATTTTTTTGGCCTCTTGACAGTTACTAACAAATCACTTACATGTCAACCGCTAAAATTAATCATAACATGTAAATTATTTTAACACTTTTATACCAAAAAAGTGACTTAAAAATTAGTAGTAAAAGATAAATAATAAATTATCCTTTACAATGTACTCCCTCAATTTCAAATTGAATATCACTTTAGAAAAAGAAAAAAAAACTCAAATTAAGTGTCATTTTATATTTTCAATACATCATTAAAATTTTTTCCTAATTTTGCCCCCAAATAAATAGTGTATATATCACTTCTAAGTCAATATACTCCACTGTACACTTATGACAATTATTAATACTCTAATAGTTAATAGAGACGATTTAATAAAATTATTCCATTTATTAAACTATTTATTGTTTTTCTTAATTTTTGTGAAAAAGCTTTAAACGTCACTCAATATGAAATGGAGGGAGTATCTTTTGTTCCCCATGACCCTAACCTAATTTAGATTGACATGATTATCAAATCATTATTATTTGTCCAGCTTCAAATGAATAATTAGATATAGGCAACAAATCGAAGACCAAATTTAAAGGAAAGATGCATGCATTTCTTTATGGACACCGGACAAAGGGACCAAATTCTCAGGGAGTGTTCCTGTTTAGCACTCATCACAAGGAGAAAAGATGTTTTTTGGCAAACTACCTTCAACGCTTATTTAGGCATTGTATGTTTTTTCGTACTACTAAATAATGTGATCAGGTTTCTGAAGTGGCTCATTTGTGTTTCCGATGTGTTTCCGATGTGAGTTGAACCCCTCAAAAATAAAAAGTCCACCCCATACAAAAAACAGTTAACTTGTCATTAAGGGCCTGTTTGATTTGTGTTTTCAAAAACTGTTTTCAGTTTTTGAAAATTAAAATCATAAAAAAACTTGTTTGATTTATCTGTTTTGTAAAATTGTTTTTAAAATCTATTTTCAGTTTTTGCTTTTTAAAAGGAAAAAAAGGGAACAGGTAAAAGTTGTTTCTGTTTTTTATTTTCAGTTTTGGTTTTATTTTACTAGTTATAATTTAGAAAACTGAAAAGACACGGAGAACAGTGTCTTTTCATTAATGGCAACTTTGTAATTTTTTGCAACGCGAAGGGACAGAGTTGAAACGCGAAGGGTTGAAACTCGAAGGGACACCATTTTCTCTGCTTTTGCTTCTGCTTCTGCCGCTTCTGCTTGTGTCTCCGTCAACTGAAGCGCCATTAAACCTAATTGTGCACTGAAGCGCCGCTTTTGCTTCTGCTTGTGCCGCTTCTGCTTGTGTCTCCTTCTTCTTGCGCCGCTTCTGCTCGTGTCTCCGCTAATCGCTGCCAGGCTTTGCACTGCCGACTTTCTACAGCTTTCGCCATGTCGACCTTTATTTGCCGCTACTATCAAGGTAACAACCATTTTCCCCCTTTCTTTCTTAACTGTGTAAAGTTCTTTTGTGTTATGTTTTACTTGCCTTCAAGGTTAGGTCTGATTTTGTGTGAAATCCAATGCTTGTTCTGTTTTGTGTGAAGCCCTTTTTTTCCAATACTTGTTTGTGTGCTTCAGTTTGCTTGAAAGAAATGGGTTCGATTTGGCTGAAACTCCCTCAACAACCCCTCTAGACTGTGATAAAACAAAAATAGATTCTGTTGTTGAAGGTTTTAGATTGTTCGCACCTTCTCCAAGTGCTCATTTTGGCTCGATTAATTATAATCAATGCAACCAATGATGTTAGTAAAAACAATAGAACCAATGATCACAAGGGTACTTTTAAGTGGTCTCCCGCCATTTGAGGAAGGAGAATTTAGCAAGGGAATTCGATTGCCAAATATTTATTTATCGAGTTATTTTTTCCCCAAATTGGTAATCAGCTATAAATTTCTCATAATAGTAGTCAAGAAAATATGGTGTTTCTTTTGCTATTGTGTGTGTGTTATGCTACTAACTTTATAAATTATAATAAGTTTAAGATTTTTGTGAATTATAAACGTTCATCAATAAGTTTATGTATCAAGTGCAGGATGAAAAGGACTCTTGAAAATGCTGGGTCTATTTCCAATTCCATGACGATTTGGAAGAGCAAACCCAACTATACCTATACTTGACAAACCCGAGGTATACTTGCAGAATCGCTGGCTTAGATTGTTTATATTTTAAAACAATGGACTGAGATGTTTATTGCTGAGTTATGGATTTGTTGACATTTATTGCTGCATGCCTTCTACATTATCATTTTTGGCAATTGCATATTATCTCTGCCATGGATTTATGAGTTAAGTCTTATATACTTGTCTGTGAGAGTCTTGCCTTAGCATTTGCACAAGTGTGACATGGGTTTCAATACTGGTTCTTGTGTCATAGAAGATTGGTTCACATGTTTGAGCTTTCTTGTCTTAAAAATCAAAAGGAAAGTACATGAAATTGTTGCTGTGAAAAATCTTCAATATGCAGAATGTTACTTTATGTATTGGATATGCCTCTTTACCTGCCTAGGAGATTAACAATTCCTGTTGTTTGTGAAGAGAAATGGTCCAAAATGTATGCAGTTTCTTCAGCTATGCTGGCACCATTTTTGTTTTCCCCTTTGATTTTGTTCTCCTTTTATTTTTTGTTTCCAATAGCAAACCTATCAAACAAACCAGAACCAGTATCAACAAACTAGAACCAGTGTCACCTTCCTTAGCCCACCGTATCCCATAATTTGGTCTTAACTAGTGTCTCTTCCACACACAGAAATTCTTCAAAAATCATTGGAAAGTGTTGCTCGCCCAGTCCTAAACATCCAAAGCCACTAAAATTCTTAACCTAAATACACACCAATCTTTTTAGAGAAACAAAGTTATAGAGGTCGCATTTCTAGTAATAAAGGACTCCACCAGTTCAAATATATCAGAATTCAAAGGAGGATTTGGGAAGTGGGTGTGAGGCCAAAGGAGGATGAGAAAGGTGTTGTGAGGAAAGAGGAGTTTGTTAAGAGTTTGAAGGTGGTGATGGAGGGTAAAAGAGGCCAGGTGATAAGAAGGAATGCAAGTAAATGGAAGAAGTTGGCTAGTGAAGCAGTTGGTGAAGGAGGAAGTTCTGATAAGCATATCAATGACTTTGTGAATCAATTGATGAACACAGATAAGAATGGACATTTGATTTGAATGGCTACTAGAATGGTCCTTCTCATTACTGAACAGAGCAATAATTGATTTTTTAGACTGATTTGTGAAGAAAAAAACAGTAGAAGGCAGTAGCTTGTAGAGATGGATGGATTCTAGTTGTTATTTGTTAGTGTGTGTATGTATTCAAGTTCAGGGCTCGATTGGGTTTCTCTGTTTTGTTTTTTTAAAATCTTATATCAAAGTTATTGGTGTGGTATGTTTGGTGTGATAACTTTAATATGGTTTGCAACTTGTGTTCTTCTTTTGTACTGTCGCAAAGTCTTTGTACTAGGTCTGGAGATGTGTTTTTTGGAGTTTTTTTTTTTCTCTACAACTTCTTTGTTGGAATGCCAATTTTCTATTCTGATGAGCACTAGTGTTTTGGTTAAGCTTACATGATAAACGATGTTAGGTTGTTTATTTACTTTTGTTAATGATTTATGATAGATGGCAACTAGTGTTGACAATAGTGAAGCAAAGCTTTGGCTGAAGCATGTACGGCAAAAGCTGAGAAGTATAGGGCTAAGTGTGTGGAGGCTACTTCTTCACTTGTAACACCAGATTGTTCTATTACTAAGTGTGTGACTGTTCTTAAAGAGCTTGGAGACATTTCAGATGACATCTATATGAAAGCCTTGGAAGTTTTGGGAGCCTAATTGGAGGGAAATGTTTCTCACCATGTCTAATGATAGGAGACGTGCATGGCTATTTAGACTTTAAGGATAAAACCTTATTGAGACAAATCTTTCCTTAATATTTTGTTTATTGTCTTTATGTTTGTGTTCTTCTTGCTATTTGGTGAACATTTGTATGTTTGTTTGTGAGTTGTTTAAAATTTTTGGTGATCTTATTGGACCTTTTATTTTGTTTTTATTGAATACCATTTTCTTAAAGTTTTGTTATGAAATTTTATGACAGGTTATAACCATAATGGATGTCGATAGAAGTGATTCTTCTGATTCAAGTGATGATGAATTAGCAGAGTTTTGCTTTATTAACATGATTTATGTTTATCATCATAAATACTTGAATAAAGGAAAGGTTCGGACATCTGCATTGAGTGGTCGTGAATATGTTGCTGAAATATTAAATGGAGAAGGAACAAGTTGTTTTGAGTTGCTTCGAATGAGGAAGGAATGTTTTATTAATTTTTGTAATGAACTGAGGGGAAAGAGCTTCTTAAGTGACTCAAGGGTTGTGCTCATTGAAGAAAAGGTTGTTATATTTTTGCTCATACTTGGTCATAATTCTCGTCATAGAGTTGCTTCAGACCGCTTTCAACATTCCACGCAAACAATTTCACGTTATTTTAAGGAAGTATTATGGGCAAGCAGTGCCGATTGGGGAAAGAGTTAATAAAGCAGAGTCCGTAATTACGACAAGGTTAAAAACAACCCAAAATACTATCCTTGGTTCAAGGTATGTAATTTTATTGAGTAATTTAATAAGTTCATTTTTTACTTATTCGTGTTATCTTGTTTTGATTCTTTTTACTTGGGTTATGCATTATAGAATTGTATAGGTGCAATTGATGGTACGCATATAAGTGCATGGGTTCCTGCTGAGAAACAGATTTCATGTAGAGGTAGAAAGACAACAATCACACAAAATGTCATGTGTGCTTGTGACTTTAATATGATGTTTACATTTGTATATTCTGGGTGGGAAGGAAGTGCGCATGATTCAAAAGTTTTCTTAGATGCAATTGCAAATCCAAATGCAGAATTTCCTTGGCCATCTAGAGGTGAGTAAGAATATAATAATAGTTATATTCTATTGATGAAATGAACAAGTAGAGCTAACATATAATTTATGTGATGAAGGTTCGTTCTATCTCGTTGATTCTGGCTATCCATGCACTGGAGGTTTTCTTCCCCCTTATAGGGGTGAAAGATATCATGCGCAAGAATATAGAGGTTGAGCCAGACAACCTCAGAGTCATGAATAGTTATTTAACTACAGACATTCATCTCTAAGAATGACTATTGAGCGATGCTTTGGGGTTCTGAAAAATAGATTTCCTATCTTGAAGACGATGCCTTCTTATAAACCTTCTAGGCAACGACTTATAGTAATAGCGTGTTGTGCTATTCATAATTACATACGCAAGTGGAATTTACACGACGACTTATTTGGTGTATGGGAAGAAATGGATCCGGTAACAGTTGAGGGAGTGAATGAAGATCCTTACACAGTAAGAACAAGCTCCAATGAAAATAACTTATCAAGATTATCTGATGATGGTGCAGCTGAAATGGCAATACAAAGGGATCGCATTGCAAATATGATGTGGACACAACGTAATAATTAGTTGAACTAATTTGACTTCCTTTTTTCTAAAGACCAATTTGACTTTCTATGATATTAGATTTTACTTAATTAATTGAGTTGTCATTTTAATGTTACTTGATTAATTGAGTTGTCATTTTTTTATAGTGATATCATGCTCCTACATTTGTTACTCCTGCTTTAAGTTCCTCGTTAAAATAATTACAAGAAAGTGTTGAAGATGAGATAGTGGCATCACTTAATTAATTAATAATAAATGGAGTATGAAGTCTAGTAAAAAAAAATCTCATGATGAATAAAAAAAAGTCTTATGATGAATAAAAAATGTGAATAAAAAAAATTATTTAAAAATGTGTATCAAACAAGTATTTTATTTTTTAGTTTGCAAAACACATTTTAAAAACAAGTCTATCAAACATGTTTTTTAGTTTTCTCATCTCTAAAACAGTTTTTAAAATAGGATAACCAAACACTTTTTTTTTTATTTTTTTTCTTAAAAACAGTTTTGTAAAACTGATTTATAAAAAAGTTTTTAAAAACTAAAAACTAAAACCAAATCAAACAACCCCTAAAACCCTCATTTTCGTGAATTGACTCTGCAGTCCCAGATTTCACACATTCACATGGTCAACAGCTCGAAACCATTGAATCAAGACCAGACAACTCTGATTTCAGGTTTGCTTTTAAAGTCCGAACTTAAATCGGAGTTGTCCAATTTTAATCCGACAACTGCTAACTGTTGACCGCGTGGAATTTGACTGCAATGAATCCGAATGCCCGAACCATGGATTTGGATTGGGTGCAATGTATTGTTACAGAAAAAGAAAATTATCAATTTTTTTTTTTACTAATCACTGATGACAGAAAAAGAAAATTACCAATAACAATGTGTTGTTCCAGACGGAGATTGCATTGCATGATTAACAGAAACAATGCATGGCTCAGTCAGACCATATATGTCATCACTTATCCCCACTTGAATGATACTGGTGTGAGGTACTCTCATGTTTGCAGTACCACCTCTACAGTTCTTTCTGAGAAATGGATAGAAATAATTTATCACCAATTTCTTCTTTGCCCTCACATCCCCATGTCCAAGCAAATAGGTGAATCCTAAATCCATTGCTTCTCTAAGTCCTGAAAGCTCATTTTAAGACTAGGATCTTCCTCTGATGACATGTAACTAGATGGTAATGCTGATGCAGAGGTAGGAGTTACTATTCTTCCAAATTCTGACCATGCATTAGTGGATTCCTAAGCTCCTCTGCCCCAGAACCAGCTGCAATATCAGAATTTCTTGTATCCACCGAGATGCAATCCACATCGTCGGTCAAGCTTCCCTCCAACTCCAAGGCAGCTTCTTGTGCTTCCCTTCTCAAGAGTTTCTCAAGACTTTCAATAAGAAGTTGCTCGAACACGTGGTGATCTTCTCTCCGATATATCTTTTCTACGATTTCTAATCGCACAGAAAAACAAGTCGGTTTCTAATTACAATTTTCCAAGGTAATCAATACTCAAGCCATATACTCTTTATATATGATATTGTTGCATGATTTTCTCCGCAGTAATACCAGATTGAAATCATGGACCTCAAACACAAATGCATTATTATCCAGAATATTAAAAAGGTGAAATCTTGTTATAGTCAGTTTTCGCATATAATACTTTTGCAAGCATGCCAGTTGTCGGCTCGCACACTTTACCATACGCATTTGCAATATCAGTAGTGCTTTAGAAGATGGAAACAACAACTATGCACATGATCATCAGAAACCAGTTAATCACAGGGATGTAAATTTGACCAATGAACTTTCTTGAGGTATGAATTATCTTGAGCCTGAGGAAGCATCCCAAAGCCATAGATTACTTTACAAGCAAGGTGCAGACAAGGCAATCTGTATAAGCAAGAGATCTAAGAAAGTAAATTTAAATAATTGAGGAACAATTTACACAAAATTAACGGTTTACTTCTCAAAAAGAAACGGTTTGAGGATTCACAAACCTGTATTGCCGGTACAGAAAAGTGACCCAGATCTGCAAACATTGCTTATGCATGCACCTGCAGGGGAATGTAGAAGCAAGCAAGTTATGCAATTTTCCGATTTCATGTCCTATTGGGTTGTTTCTTTGCATTATAAATATCTCATCTATTATCTATTATATATTATATATTTAAGAAACTTAACTATAATTATGTCACGCAGTAAAAATTCATTCACAAGTAAAAAAAAAAAACTCCTGCCTTTTTTCAGTTCTCAATATGTTTTTCAGCTTCAATCATCACTTATCTATCTAATAAAATTAACTACACTAATTTTAGTTTTCTACGTACCAGTATCTCTATCTTTTATATAGAATATAAAAGAAAAATTGGTCCCATCTACTGGTTTAGGTAGAAAAGAATACATCACTTATGTTTCAAATGATTGAAATAAGTTCTCGATCATGTAAATTTGTGAGATCAACGCAAATATTAGGCCAATTAATTACAGTGCTCACAGCTTGAAGCCATGAAAATGAGAAAATGGTTTACCTGTAATGCACAAAACACAACCACGAAGAGCAGACTATGCACCTTTGCCATTATTCTTGAAGATTAGATATAAGGTGGGTTGATTTCTCTCAGAACAGTAATATCATATTTCAGTATATTATATATTCCAATAGAACCCAGAGAAAAGAACCATAAAGCAATTATAGGGGCAAACATGAAACCCACTTTACTGGTATCGAACCGTTGTATGCTTAAGAAAGCAACCAGAACTACAATAGATACACAAACCACTTCACCTGCAAGTAAGGTATTTCCCTGACATAACTAGATGCCAACATTCTTGAGATTACCTAAATACAAATAGTTAATAGTTCAAATGAAACATTTAGATAACAGAGAAGACTTCTGTTTCTGTGACTTGGAATTACATAACAAACCCCTTCGTATTTTTATGAGTTATCTCATCTTTGCTTACACTACATATCAACTATGTCTTTTCTTTGTCCAAAAAAATTGTGAAATTATTGGAAAGAAAAGGAAACTATACCTACCTGTACCAAATCCATTTATTTGATCCTGCAGACCACTTAAGGCAAACATCACTGTAACCGTTACGAACCCATAAAATCTAATAGAGAAGAAAGAACAATTTTATTGAAAAGATAAGAGAATTTGAGAGAATAGAAGAGAATAGGAGAGAGAACTCTCCTCCAAAGGATTTCCAATTTCACACCTTTGAGCCGCTGCTCTAGGTTTACAAATGAATAACAATCTCAATAATTCCCCTCTAACCCTTTACCCTCCTATTTATACAAGATAAGTCTCTACTAATAAATTAACTAACAAACTTCTTATCTCGTTTCCTAACAACCCCTTAACCCTTATCCTAACAAACTATTAACCTTTATCCTAACAAACTCTTAATCTCTTATCCTAATAATACACCCCACCCCAAAACAACCTTGTCCTCAAGGTTGAAAATAGAAACAACAGAAAAAAAAAACTGCTGAAACACAATAAAGACTGCTGAAAAAAAAATAAGAGGGTAGTTGCCCAATTGATAGGAGCCCCAAGCAAGAAAAAAAATTGGGCTCGGCTCATAAACTCCAGAAACTGCCCCCATTTGCGTTTCCCTTTAATCATTCTCCCCCAATATCGCTTGTAACTCTTCATCTTGTTCCAAGAGAGTCTGCTTTGGCTCAGGCCCATTGACATTAGATGTAGAATTCGGCTACCTAACGTGCTGCTTACCCACACCCGGAAACTATACTTGAATTGGGTTAAGCCCATGAGGTCCAGAAATGGATTCGACCCATACGTCTCCAATTCAACCCTAAACTTCTGCAGAAAATTCCCAACCCTAATCACACAGATCAGCAACTTTTAGGTGTGCACAAGGGCTGGTTTCGATGTAAAGGACGGGCTCGAATCCGGTGGCTTGAGTCGCACAGGTTGTGGCAGCTCTGGCGATTTCCACGGTTTTAGTGGTTCTCAGGTTGATAGTGTTGGAACCTAAACGATTGAAAAGTTTAGACCCTCATTAATTTTGATGATAACAAAGTATTTTCAAGAGAACAATTTATCTTCTAACATATCTTTGAGTGTACAGGTATCAAAGCTTCATATATTTGTACAAAACACTCAAGAAAGAAGAAGAAATTTACAAGAGAATTGAATACACTCCACTTATGTCAGCGTCCGAACTCACTCCGTGCCTTGCTAACAAATGGCCCAAGAGTGTTACTCTTTGACACGTGGAATACTCAATTGCCGCGGCGTCCGCCCTCTGCTCCGAGCGAAAGGCCTGATCTCTTTAATGAAGCACGTGATGATCACGCTTTTGCTCTTAACCTCGTAATGTTCGGAACGAAATTCGAATTTGATTTTGTGCGCTCATTTTGATGTACGAGGAAGCAAATGTGACACCTTTAGCATAAGACAAAAATCGTACAAGGCAATTGTGAAAAGCAGATAGTACGAAAACGATAATATGTACTATTCTGATATTCTCTGGAAAGGAAGAAAATGACTACATTTCAAATTACCTCACTCAATAAAAAGGAGCTATTTTTTTACTGCAAACGGTAATATCCCTGAAGTCTCCTATAAATACCCCAAGGTATTCATTGAAGAAGGAGGCCAGAACTAAGACTGAAATTGCTAGAACAAATTTTGAGAAAGAAAGAAACTTATTTTGGAAGCATCATCACTCTGAGTGAGCAATCAAATTTCGTGCCAAGTCTCTGGTCTACAAAGAGCTGAACTCAGCGTCTTATACTTTCTTTTAGAAAGCTACTGCTTTTGAGCTTAATCTTTTCATCCTCTCTGTGAGAGTTATTTTGATTGTATTCAAAAGAATATTCTCTTTGTAAATGTGATTTGGCCTAGTTAAGGCTTTGTTCCTCAAAGGCTCGATCGTACTGAGTTGTTTTGAGAAGTTGAGAGTATTGTCAAGTTTGTGACAATAGAATACTCTTGAGGAAAATTGTAATCAGTTGATTATAGTGAAAAATCTTTCAGGACCGAAGGGACTAGACGTAGCTACCAGTTGGTGGTGAACTAGTATAAATCTCTGTGTCTCTTACTTTACTGCTTTACATTTATCTTTACCTTGCTCAGTAAAAACAAGTTTTCATAAACGGCTTTATTTCCTGCATCTGGTTAGTCTCTCATCATCCGGTTAGTTTCTCAACGTCCGATAAAAAAACAGTTTTGAAAAACCTATGTTCTTAGTGCTTTTAACTTAAAGTTTGCGAAAAGTTTTTGCACACAATTCAACTCCCTTCTTGTGTTCACGTCTGGTACCAGAGCTCGGCCTCTTGGTTGAGCACTTAACGATGTTAAGAGAAAAGATCCTATCCGTGAACATGTCTACTGAAGGTGGTCATATGAACCGCCCTCCTCTATTCAATGGAGAAAAATTTGATTACTGGAAAGATAAGATAAAAGCTTTCTTTGAGACATAACAACTTGAGTTGTGGGATATAGTTCAAAGTGGTTACATTCCTCCCACTAATGCTCGTGGTGTTGCTATAGCCAGAGAAGATTCGAATGATGAGCAGAAAAAGAGATATCAAACTAATTAAAAAGCTAGATTCATTCTTATCTGTTCTATGACAGAAAAAGAATATGATAACTGTGGCAAATTTGATACTGCCAAAGAAATCTGGGACTCACTTGTTTTATCTTACGAAGGCTCTGCCCAAGTAAGAGAAACCAATGCTAGCATGATGGTTCGCCAATATGAGTTGTTCAAAATGGAAGATGGTGAAAACATTGAAACTATGTTTGGAAGATTCCAAACACTTGTTCATGGGTTACAGGCCCTTGGAAAAAGTTACACTACACCTGACCATGTTAGAAAGATCTTGAGAAGCTTGACTAAGCAATGAAGACCCAAGGTCACTACTATTCAAGAAGCAAAAGATCTAAATGTCCTACGACTTGAAGATCTTATGAGTTCGTTGAAAGCTCATGAACTTGAGCTAAACGAAGAAGAACCTGTCAAAAAAAGCAAGTCTATTGCTTTGAAAGTCGATCAATATAAAGCCAGTTCTTCCAAAGCTCTTCAGGCTGAAGAAGAAGAATCAGAAGATGAAGCTTCAGAAGGAGATGTTGACACATCAGAAGATGAGCTTGCGTTTATATCCAGGAAGATACAAAGAATGTGGAAGAAGAGAAACTTCAGGAGGAAGTTTCAGAAGAAAGATACTAAGGACAAGAAGGAAAGCAAAGACAAGGACAAAGCCCAAGTCATTTGCTATGAATGTAAGAAGCTTAGACATTTCAAGTCCGAATGTCCTAATCTTAAGGAGAAGCCCACAAGAAGTTCTTTCAAGAAAAAGAAGAAGAGCCTCATGGCTACATGGGAAGATCTAGACTTATCCTCGTCTGAGGAAGATAATCTTGCTCTCATGGCAGACACTGATCTTGACTCAGAAGAAGAAGTTGAAGAGGTAATAGTATATGATTCCTACTTTGAACTTCAACTTGCATTCGATGATCTTCTTAAGGACTCTGCCACTCTCTCTGTTGAGTATAAGAATTTGAAAAAGAAATTTTCAAAATTATCACAAGACTTTCAAGCTTTAAACAAAGAAAAATATGTACTCAATAAAGAGAACTGTAGGAAACGAAAATCAGCATCGATGGATAACGGCCTGGCCGCTAACAAGCAACCAAGTCGAGAGCTCTCTGAAAGCTCTAAAGTTACAGGCAACCTTAAATGCAAATCAAATGATTATGAATATGCATTTCAAAAGTTTCTTGCAGAGAGTGTAACTCGAAGCAAGCAAGCTTCAATGATTTGGGGTGTCAGTAAAATGACAACCCATGGTCTTGGTTATATATTAGATGAACCTCCTTTAGAAAATGATTCAGCATCTGATAAATCCAATAATCATAGTAAATGCTTGCATTGTACTTACTGCAATAAACCTGGTCATTTGAAAAGTGCATGTACTGTTTTTAAAACTGTGAAGGACAAGCTTCCTTCAAGAACTAACAAGAAAGGACCCAAAAAGATATGGGTACCTAAAGATAAAATAGTCTATGTTGCAGACATGCTTAGCAACAAAGTCAACACACCTATCTTGGTACTTAGACAGTGGATGCTCGCGTCACATGACGGGAGAAAAGCATATGTTCCAAGAACTAAGGCCTAAAGAAGCTGGATTCGTTGGTTTCGGAGGAAACCAGAAAGGTAAAATAGTTGGAATTGGTCGCATTGGTAAAGGCTATCTTCCCTCTATTGATAATGTACTTTATGTTGAAGGACTTAAACATAACTTATTGAACATAAGTCAATTATGTGACAATGGTTATGAAATCATCTTTACAGAAACTGGATGTCTAGTAAAAAGCAAGAAAGATGGTTGTATTTTCTTCACTGCTAAGAGGAAACAAAATATTTACAAAATTGATCTCTCTGAACTTGCAAAACAAGATGTCAAGTGTCTCATGTCTGTTGACGAAGAACAATGGATTTGGCACAAGAGATTGGGTCATGCCAATTTGAGATTAATCTCAAAATTAAACAAGCACAGTCTTGTCAGAGGCTTACCAAATCTTAAGTATCAATCTGATGCTCTCTGTGAGGCATGTCAAAGAGGAAAACAAGTTAAATCTTCTTTTCATTCAAAAAATATTGTTTCAACCTTTAGACCACTTGAGCTTTTGCATCTTGATCTTTTTGGTCCAATAAGGACAGCCTCTTTAATTGGAAAGAAATATGGGTTAGTCATTGTTGATGATTTTACTAGATGGACATGGGTTAGATTCATTGCTCACAAAGATGAGTCATACAAGGTATTTACTGTATTCTGCAAAACAGTTCAAAATGAAAAAGGAATTTGTATTTCTTCTATTAGAAGTGATCATGGGGGAGAATTTGAAAATGAAAGCTTTCAAAAATTTTGTGATGATAATGGCATCTCCCACAATTTCTCCTCTCCAAGAACACCTCAACAAAATGGTATTGTAGAAAGGATAAATAGGTCCCTCCAAGAAATGGCCAGGACCATGATCAATGAAGCTAATATTGCAAAACATTTTTGGGCAGAAGCAGTAAACACAACTTGTTACATTCAAAATAGAATTCTTATTAAACCTATTTTGAAGAAGACTCCATATGAACTGTGAAAAGGTAGAAAACCAAACATATCATATTTTCATTCATTTGGTTGTACTTTTTATATTTTGATTACTAAGGATCAGCTTGGTAAGTTTGATTCAAAAGCTGACAAAGGAATCTTTTTGGGATATTCTGAAAGATCTAAAGCTTTTAGAATATACAATAAAGAAACTATGACAGTGGAAGATTCATTCATGTCAAATTTGATGACAAGAAGCCTGACACAGCCATGTCAGAGCTAGATGAATTATTTTCAAAATTAAATATAGGTGATATTACAAATAGTGAACCTACATCTTCATCGTCCGGTGGTGACCGGACGCAAGAATCTTCGGAAGCGAGAAGAGTTTGGAAGTACAAAACCAATCATCCTAAAGATCAAATCATAGGAGAACCCGGAGATAGAGTAAGAACCAGATCCTCTTTTAAAGAGCATGCAGATATGGCACTACTCGTAAATGGAACCTTAAACGATTGATCAAACATTGGAAGATGAAGGTTGGATTACCGCCATGCAAGAAGAGTTGAATCGATTCAAAGAAATGATGTATGGAAGCTAGTTACTCTACCAGGAAGATAAGCAAGCTATTGGTACTTAATGGGTATTTAGAAACAAGCTTGATGAAGATGGAAAGGTTGTGAGAAACAAGGCAAGATTGGTTGCTCAAGGTTACTCACAGGAAGAAGGTATTGATTTTACTGAAACATTTGCACCTGGTGCAAGGTTAGAAGCTATACGCATTTTACTTTCATTTTTGCACACCATGATATAATTCTTTATCAAATGGATGTGAAAAGTGCTTTCTTGAATGGTTTTATAACTGAGGAAGTCTTTGTAAAACAACCTCCTGGATTCGAAGACATTGAATTTCCAGAACATGTCTTCAAGTTTAAAAAGGCCCTGTACGGTCTTAAGCAAGCTCCCAGAGCTTGGTATGAAAGACTGAGTACATTTTTGATGAAAAATGGTTTTACCAGAGTTCTAGTAGACACTACTCTTTTTAGAAAAACATCAAACAAGCATTTTATAATTGTTCAAATATATGTTGATGACATTATTTTTGGAGCTAATAATGAAAGCCTTTGCAAAGAATTTTCTAAGCTAATGCAGGCTGAATTCGAGATGAGCATGATGGGTGAACTAAAGTTCTTCCTTGGAATTCAAATCAAACAATGCAATGATGGTATCTATATACATCAAAGTAAATATATCAAGGAATTACTAAAGAAATTCAAAATGGTGGATTGCAAACCTATGTGCACTCTTATGCATCCCACGTGCATTCTTGGTAAAGATGAAACTGATAAAAAGGTAGATCAGAAAATGTACAGAGATATGATAGGGTCTCTACTTTATCTTACAGCTTCAAGACCTGATATTATGTTCAGCGTCTGTCTGTGTGCTAGATTTCAATCAGATCCTAGAGAATCACACTTGAGTGCTGTTAAAAGAATTTTTAGATATTTGCAAGGATCTACTAATCTTGGTTTGCTTTATAAGAAATCAAAAGATTACAAGTTAGTAGGTTTCTGTGATGCTGACTTTGATGGAGACTGAATTGAAAGAAAAAGCACAAGTGGAGGCTGCCAATTCCTTGGAGCAAATCTTGTGTCTTGGTCAAGCAAAAGGCAAAGCACGATTGCACTCTCAACAGCAAAAGCTGAATATATTTCAGCAGCAAGTTGCAGCTCTCAACTTCTGTAGATGAAATATCAACTTGAAGATTATCTGATAAAAGAGAGTAACATTCCTATCTTTTGTGATAATACTTCTGCAATCTGTCTTACTAAAAATCCCATATTGCATTCACGAGCCAAGCACATTGAGATTAAGCATCATTTTATAAGAGACTATGTCCAGAAGGGTATTCTCGAAATAAAATTTGTAGACACTGATCATCAGTGGGCTAACATATTTACAAAACCCCTTGCTGAAGATAGATTCAATTTTATAAGAAGAAATTTAAATTTTCATCTTATAGAAGAATGATTAATCTTAGCGTCAGATGATATGCTTCATCTCAGCATCTGGTATGACATAAGCATGTATACATGTAAGCATTTTATTTGTCATGTGCATCATAACTTAGTGTCTGGTGAATCGGTTGCGTGCATCTGAGCGCACACACACGTGTTACACATGTAAAAGACTTAAGCGTCTCATCACATCTCACTGAGTCATGATTATTTATGTTTTTCAATAAAATCTTTTTACTTGATTTTACTTTTCTTTTGGCGTCTTCATTTAATGAAAAGGAGAATCTTCATTTTCTTTTCTTTTTGATATAATTTTTTTTGGAAATGCGAAGCGGTTTTTGAAAAAGGACTGTACCATTTTCTATCAACTTTCCCACTACTCCATATTTTTCGCTCCATCACTTCACTCTGTTTCTACTTGCAAAAATTATTTTCTCTTTCTTTCTCTCTCTCTGTGTGTGATTTCAAACCCTAACACCTCCATTACCCACTCTGCAATTGCTACCATGGCCGATAAAAAGGTTGGACAATATACTGCTGCCTACGATGTCTTCTCAGAAGCAAAACTTATGAATGAAAACAGAATTGATTTTGAGAATTTCAAGCTCTATGGTTTTGAGTTTGAAGAAGGTTTGAGGAAACTGGGTTGGAAAAATTATTTTATCTGGGAACCAGTTGATGTGTTGAGCTATTCTATAAAGGAATTTTGGGGGAATGCTCATCTACTTCCGGGTGAAATTATTGAAGGACATATCAGAGGTTTCAAGTTACGTTTCACTATAAACTCTATCGCTCAGACCATCAAGTGCCCTTGTGAAGGAATCAGTTACTATGCTAACTGGGTTGACGCTTACAGAGGTTTGGAAAACGTCAACGAAGCTCTGTTTGAAAATTATCGTGAGTTGAAGAAGAAGAACATAACTCCCACTGCCAAAGATTTGAAAAGCCACTACAGAGTATTGCACAAAATCATCGCTAAGAGCGTGATTCTAAAGGCTGGTTCAAGCGACATAGTGAACTATGAGCATCATTATGAGAAACTATATGGATGGAAAGAAAATCAACCTGCCAAGGTTGATTATCAATAATATTGTTAATGCTCTTGTCTTTTCAAGGAAAAGTGTTGATAAAAAGAATATTGTCAAGGTTATCCCTTATGGAGTTTTTCTTTCCATATTGATGATAAAAGATGGTATTGTGAGAAAGCTTGGTGATCTGACAAACAAAGAAGAAAGAGATAAATACTTTGGTGTTGGTGCTGTTGTTCGTCCTGAGGTTTTTGGAGTCAACAGCCTGGTAAGAATGCAATTGATAACTGGTACTATGATCAAGAAGGTAAAACTAGAGCAACAAGAAGGAGAAACTGTTGCAAATGTTGGTGAAGCTGAAAAGAAAACCACCAGAAGCTCAACTGCAGGTGTAAAGAGACCTGCTGAATTTCCTGTAAGGGAGACAAGAAGAATGAAACTGAAGGTGGCTCCTGCACCTACTGTTGATGAACCAGAAGATGAGGACAGAATCCCCATCAGGAAGATCTTGGAGAAGAAGGTAGGTTAGGTCTTCTGAGCTTAAGCCAAAGGTACTTGACTTTACTGTTGATGAGTCAGTATCTATTTTTGATTCTCATGATGTTATTCCTGCACCTCCATTGTCTGTTTCACAACCACAAACCCAAACACAAACCAAGAAAACCAGAATGAGCCTACAACAAACCTCTACCCTTATCCCCACAAAACCGACCCAAACACAATCCAATACACTCAACTTAGACCTACCACAAATCTCCTCAGATACCTCACTTACTATATACATTTCCAAACTTCACTCTCATCCCTTCAACCTGTTATTCAAAGTACCTCCCATTAATCCATTCAAACCCTACACACCTAGAAACTATACAATCACTAAAACCACTCTCACCCCACTCACCCTCACCTACAAACCTACTGATTTCAGGGAAGGAAGAATGTCTCACGCATTAACAAACCTCGGTTTGTTAAGTATGAAGTCATACCACGGCATCTACAATCGCCCTTCTACTTGGCATTTGAAAACCTTCACCTGAGTTGTCGGGTGGAGATTGCCTCTCCAATGAATACTGCTTTCAAAGATGGAGAAGACCATTTTGAGATGACTTTCAAAGGAAGATTAAGACCAGAACCTGGTAGCAGAGCAATTCCTTTCTCTGTTGACCTTCCTAAGTTCCTGCCTCAGATTAAACCTCTCACATTGGAAGAGTGTGGAAGGTGGATTACGGATGAAGAAGCTGCCTTCATGGAACACTGTCTTGAAATGAAAAAGGTCGAAGTTATTAAACAGTTCAGAGATCCTTCTTCTGTATCCGTAAAGATTGTTCCAGATAGACAAAGGTGGCTACCTTGGTCTATTCCTGGGAAGAGGAAAGAACTTGCACCTGGCAAGTTACCATACAACAAGATCGGACTCAAAGAATATGAGAAGGCTCCTCAGAAGTTTAATCTTAAAGAATTCTCTGAGCTTTCGATTGACAAGATTACTGAGGACCATGCCAGAAGGTTTTACCTCAGTTCTCTGAAGGAAGACGAATGGAGAACTGGCTCCTCAAATTGTTGCAATGCTGAGAAAGTAAAAATTTCCACGATTGCTTTGTCGGAAAAGTTCACGACACAAATCTTAGAACAAAGATATTTTGATGACACGTTTATGTGTTCGATGATCGAGCCTCTAGGCGCATGAAGATATATGTCCAATGGGCTGCTGTGACTAAGCACCTTGACATTGGATTTATCTGGAATCAATGGTCTGAGTCTTGGAAAGACAAAGCTCTGTTGCCATGCCTTGTCCCCTTGGTGCTTGATGAAAATGACAGGGAAAATCTGCGAAGAGTATACCTGGCAGAAAATGAAGGACTCTCTTTCACTTTTGGAGCATTGAGCGTCTTTATCAGAAGAGTATGGGGAGAAGATGCTGGAAACAAGTTTGACTCTTTTACTGCTGATGTGTTTCTGCACAGAGACATTATCTTTATGGATTTGCTGTATCCAGAAGATGTGAAGAAAAGAAGGGAAATTCAGGTAGAATCTGAGCAGAGAAAACTTGGAAATCTCATCAAATGGTATATACCAAATGATGCATTCTTTCAAAGAGCTCAACAGAAGAAGGAACTGAGACCGAAGCTGTCTAATTTGGTGCTAGCACAAAGATCGAGAAGATGAAACACGCACCAAAGATGTCGGACCCTCCACTTCTACTTCTACTCCTGCAGTTGAGATGGTCACTATTCCTAAAGAAGAGTTTGAAGTAATGAAGGCCACAAACCTGAAGGTTGCTCAGTTGGAGAATGCTTTGAAATTACTCTATGAGCGTCTTAACATTCCTCCACCACCTCCACCAAATCTTTGAATTTATTTTTTTGTGTGATATAAAGTATTTTTTTTGGTACTCTTATATATATATATATATATATATATACACACACTTTTGACTATGATATTCAAATTTTTCTAAGTCTTATTTTGACTATGATGTGCTTTACACTCTTTTTGTCTGACGACAAAAGGGGGAGTAAAAGAAAGGTTTGATGAACACGTGAAAGTCTGATTGACTAATTCACCGTCCAATGTTCAAAGTCCGATGGATACGCTGAAACTGAAGTATCACACATAGCATTTCATACATAGCATTTGTGTTGGTTATTTATTGCTCTAATACCTATAATGCTTTGATATTCATTGATCTAGTACTCTGATAATGATCAATAACTTTGGTACAATGAAAATCTTTTTGATAAAATGAAATCAACATCCGATCTCACTTTGTTATATGAATATATGCTCTACGTATTTTTGCGATCACACAAATGAATTTGTTTATCAATAATCGATCTAATACCTGAATTGTTCATATATATCTAAATTGTTGAATTCAGGGGGAGACCCTTGATATTATTTTGAAATTAAATTGTTCAACAACCTTAGATATTTGTCATCATCAAAAAGGGGGAGATTGTTGGAACCTAAACGATTGAGAAGTTTAGACCCTCATTAATTTTGATGATAACAAAGTATTTTCAAGAGAACAATTTATCTTCTAACATATCTTTGAGTGTACAGGTATCAAAGCTTCATATATTTGTACAAAACACTCAAGAAAGAAGAAGAAATTTACAAGAGAATTGAATACACTCCACTGATGTCAGCGTCCGAACTCACTCCAGCGTCTTGCTAACAGCGAGCGTCCGGTAGTGTTACTCTTTGACACGTGGAATACTCAATTGCTGCGAGCGTCCGTCCTCTTTTCTGAGCGAGCGTCTGATCTCTTTAATGAAGGACGTGATGATCACGTTTTTGCTCTTAACCTCAGAATGTTCTAGAACGGAATTCGAATTTGATTTTGTACGCTAATTTTGATGTACGAGGAAGCAAAGGTGACATCTTTAGCATAAGACAAAAATCGTACAAGGCAATTCTGAAAAGCGAGATAAGATTTAAAACGGTAATATGTATTATTCTGATATTCTCTAGAAAGGAAGAAAATGACTACATTTCAAATTACATCACTCAATGAAAATGAGCTATTTTTTTACTGCAAACGGTAATATTCCTGAAGTCTCCTATAAATACCCCAAGGTATTTATTGAAGAAGGAGGCCAGAACTAAGACTGAAATTGCTAGAACAAATTCTGAGAAAGAAAGAAACTTTATTTTGGAAGCATCATCACTCTGAGTGAGTAATCAAATTTCGTGCCAAGTCTCTGGTCTACAAAGAGCTGAACTCAGCGTCTTATACTTTCTTTTAGAAAGCTACTCTGTTTTGAGCTTAATCTTTTCATCCTCTCTGTGAGAGTTATTTTGATTGTATTCAAAAGAATATTCTCTTTTGTAAACAGTATTTGGCCTAGTTAAGGCTCCTCAAAGGCTCGATCGTACTGAGTTGTTTTGAGAAGTTGAGAGTATTGTCAAGTTTGTGACAATAGAATACTCTTGAGGAAAATTGTAATTAGTTGATTATAGTGAAAAATCCTTCAGGATCGAAGGGACTAGACGTAGCTACCAGTTGGTGGTGAACTAGTATAAATCTCTGTGTCTCTTACTTTACTGCTTTACATTTATCTTTACCTTGCTCAGTAAAACAAGTTTTCATAAACGGCTTTATTTCCTGCATTCGGTTAGTCTCTCTTCATCCGGTTAGTTTCTCAGCGTCCAATAAACAAACAGTTTTGAAAAATCTGTGTTCTTAGTGCTTTTAACTTAAAGTTTGCGAAAAGTTTTTGAACACAATTCTACCCCCTTCTTGTGTTCACGTTCAGATAACACACTATCAGCCACACATGGGCTAGGAGCAACCCAATCCGGTGGCTTAGGTGGTGGTACTAGCCGTGGATTGGTCGCCACGAATGCGCCGGTGTCCGGCGGTTCAGGAGGTGGCAGTGGCTCAGCCGAAACCACTTGCTTCTTTCTTCTTTGGCCCAAACCCAGTTCCTTGTTCATCGATTCTTCTGCCGCTTGGATCTCTGCAGCTTGCAACTTCTAATCTGACGATTCCGACAATGACACAACACGGGTCGTGCTCTTTAGCAACCAAGAACGAGGTAATTCTTCTTCTTCTGTTTCGGACCACGAGAATTCTTCTTCTACCATTGGTGTTTTCTTGTTCACCGATGATTCTTCTTCCTCTGGTCACATCTTGATTCTAGACTTCAGTTCCAGCAAGATATCTTTGATGGAATTGACGTCGTTCTACAGTAGGTATGACTCCTGATGAATTTTATGAGACACACTCATCTTTTTTGAACAAGATTTGGAGTCTTCGTCAAACAGATCCTCAAACCCAATGCCTTCTGGATTTTCTTCGTCCTTCTTCATCTCTTTCAGAGCCTCATCCCTGAATCTTTTGATCAGAGCCTGGCAAAAAGACTACCAGTCTGAATCTGGGTATTCTTGGTACCAAGAGATGAACCAATGTAAAGCCTCTCCATCCTTCATCTTCATGAAGGCCCATTGCATCTTATTAGATGAATGGGTTTGTTGTTCCTGAAAGAACCTTTCTGTAGTAACGATCCAACCGATGGGGTCTTCACCCACAAATTAAGGTAAACCTTCTCTCTTGACATAATGGTTCGATTCTTCCTTCTTTGGTAACACTAGCTCCCTCTAGATGATCCAGCAGGTCGTACCAATTTGTTACGAACCCAGAAAATCTAAAAGAGAAGAAAGAACAATTTTATTGAAAAGATAAGAGAATTAGAGTGAATAGAATAGAATAGGAGAGAGAACTCTCCTCCAAAAGATTTTTCCTTTCACACCTTTGAGCCACTGCTCCAGGTTTACAAATGAATAACAATCTCAATAATTTCTCTCTAAGCCTACACCTCCTATTTATACAAGATAAGTCTCTACTAATCAATTAACTAACAAACTTCTTATCTTGTATCCTAACAACCCCTTAACCCTTATCCTAACAAACTATTAACCTTTATCCTGACAAACTACTAATCTCTTATCCAAATAGTAACAAAGAAGCACTATGGTTAAACGTGAGTTACACCAAAAGCATTTTTTTTCCTGAAAATCTGTCTTACTAATGCAAAATGATAAGCAAATAATAAAAGCTCAAAGAAGGAGAAATAATGGTATGTTATCTGAAATGGATAGTGGAAACAACGTGCCAATTCAATCAAATATGGTCCCTATAAGAGAATCCACAACTGCAACCCCGCAGAGGAGATTCAGATTTAGTGCCAGAAATTAGATAGTCACCTCATTAGAGAGATTTTTTTTTGAATGTCAAATGTTAGTTGTTAGTTGTTATGTTAGTATTTTTCTCCTTTACCGGGGTTTGAACCTTGGTCCTCCTCCTTCCAACACCTTATGTCTCAAACTTTCACCACTTAAGTTATCCAACCGGGACCACCTCATTAGAGAGATATCTAGCATCTTGTAAAGAAACAATGCAATAAGCCTTTAAGGTTGGGTGAGGCGGATGGATGCAAAGATGAAAATGATTAATCTACATAATTGTGTAAGTTTATATTTTTACTGTACATTTTATGCCACTAGGATGGCACTATGGCAGTCCACTCCATTCCTTTTAACAACATAAAATTAATAGATAGAGGATTCAAATCAGAATTTCTGATTAGATATCAAGAGACTGTACCAGCAGAAAATTCTGGAAAGCCACCTGATTTATGTTAGTGGACTTCTATATTATATAATCTCAGAGATTTATTATGAGGCTACAATTGGTATGACTAGTTTAGCTCAGAGACATGTTTATGGTCAAACTCCATGCCAGCATCGATCACATGATAATACCAAAAACGTCAAACATAATTTTATGTCAAAAAGTACCTGATATTGCTGGAGTTAGAATTGCGACTCGAATGCGACATCGAGCACAATTTAAAACCTTAATTTTTTGTCATCAAGAACATAGAAAAGAAACTATAAAATAATTTTCATAAAAATTGGGATGTTACACTGTTACTCACCAAACGGTGGTTTTCAGCTTTGAGCTTCTCATTCTCCTCATTGAGTATTTGAAATTCTTTTGAAAGTTTTGATAATTTCTTTTTCAAGGATTTATACTGAATGTTGAGTTTAGAAGACTCATCTAATAGTTCATCAAAAGCTATTTCAATATCAGAAGATGGGTTAGAATCTACCTCTTCTTCTTCTTCTTCACTGTCTGGCCCTAAGGTAGCCATTAGAGCCATGTTTGCTTGTTTCTCATCATCATCAGATGATGATGAATTAGAATCATCCCATGTTGCCATGAGACTTTTCTTTTCTTGCCCTTGAAATCACCTTTCCTTGGTTTCTCGAGTTGTGGACATTCAGACTTAAAATGTCCTGGCTTCTTGCACTCGTAGCAAGTAACTTTGCTTTTGTCCTTGTAGTCCTTCTTATCCCTTGAGTCTTGCCTTTCCCTTGAGTCCTTCTTGTGGAACCACTTCCTGAACCTTCTTTTGTTTTTCCACATACGTTGAATTTTCCTTGATATTAAGGAAATTTCTTCGTCTGTGTCTCCACCTCTCTCATCAAACGAAGCTTTGTCT
The DNA here is from genome assembly GCA_037113605.1 of Calophaca sinica. NCBI lineage: Eukaryota > Viridiplantae > Streptophyta > Magnoliopsida > Fabales > Fabaceae > Calophaca > Calophaca sinica. Next base: position 139,079 of record JBAFXK010000014.1, on the reverse strand, counting down.
GTTTCAAGTTCAGCTTGAAGAGCTTTGGAGGAGGATGCTTTGTTTGTATATTTCAAACAATTGACTTTGATTTCTTGGGAGGTTCTTCTTCATCTAGCTCAAGCTCATGAGCTCTCAAGGAACTCAGAAGATCTTCAAGTCGCAAGGCATTTAGGTCCTTTGCTTCTTAAATAGCCGTGACCTTAGGTCTCCACTTCTTTGGCAGACTTTTTAAGATTTTCATTACGTGATCAGCAGTGGTATAGCTTTTCTTAAGAAACTTTAGACCATGAACTAGTGTTTGGAATCTTCCAAACATAGTTTCAATGCTTTCATCCTTTTCCATTTTGAAGAGTTCATATTTTCTAACCAATATGTTAGCCTTGGTTTCTTGTACATGGGAAGTACCCTTATAGGCCAAAGCCAATGAGTCCCAAATCTCTTTGGCAATATCATTCTTTCCGCATTTCTCGTATTCCTTCTCAGAGATAGCACAGATAAGGAAATATCTTGCTTTCTGACGTATTTGATAAGCTTTCTTATGGTCCTCTGTCCATTTATCCCTAAGAATAGGATTTTCATTAGAATTAACTGGTTCGGTGTATTGTTTTTAAACCATATCCCAGAGTTCAAGTTGTTGAGACTCAAAGAAGGATTTAACACTGTCTTTCTAGTAGTCGAAGTTTGTTCCTTTGAACAAAGGAGGGCGGTTAACGTGACCACCGACTTCGTTGCTTGCCATGAATAAAGAATAGGATTTTTTCCTCTTACACTGTTAAGTGCTCAACCAAGAGGTCGAGCTCTGGTACCAATTGAACGTGGCAAAAACACAAGAAAGGGGGATTTGAATTGGGTTTTGTAAAACTTTTCGCAAACTTATGTGTTTATGAAAACCTTTTCAAAAACATTTTTTTAATGAAACAACAAAGGAAGTAAGTAAAAAGGAAGAGAAGAGAATAACACAGTGATTTATACTAGTTCACTATCATCTGATAGCTACGTCTAGTCCCTTCACACACTTGAAGGATTTCTCCGCTATAATTAACCCGATTACACTTGAGAGTATAATACTATAAAACTGGCTATACGCACATCTTCTTAGAACGACTTAGTGTAGTCAAGCCTCTAAGGAATACAACCACTATTGGGCTAAATACAGTATTCAAAAATGATTTGAAACAATAACAAATAACTCTCACAGATGGGATATACAATGAAAGACTTTAAGCACAATGAGCAACTTTCAAACTTGAAAGAGTAAAAATGATTAAGTGCTTTGTTCAATGTGATCTCAGATACTTGGAATGATTCTTGGTTGCTCACTTCGTTAACCTACTTCAGTGGGAGAAGTAAGGTATATATAGCTAGGGTTATGAATAGTGTTTAAGACTTATCATCTCTTTTCACCTTAGGTCAAATCTTCAGATCCCCTTTTTGTAGCTTTAGCAAGTCACGTCACTCTGCTCAAAGCATACTGACATAGCAGACAAAATCAGAATCTTTGTCCCTTGTAAGCTTTTTGAATATGAGACACTTCTTGAGCAAGTTTTCTAATGATTATATTCGTTGAGATTCCTTTTGGCCTTTGATACCTCGTACATTAAAATACTTCATCAATGAGGTCTCTTAAATACATGAAGTAGCCTTAAATGAACACTCAGTCTGATTTCCAATCAGAGCATTAGTCAAAAAGACGATGCTTGTTACTAAGGTGTACTGTTCACCAGAGTAAGCTTAAAACAGAGGCAAGTTCTTTAGCACAGAATTTGTTGGCCTTTCATATAAGAGAGTCATGGACGAAGGCTTCCATAGTGTAGTCTAACCATAGTCTGTTTTTGTGTTGACCGAATAACAGAGCATTGACCAAAAATAGAGTGTGGTCTCACTAGAGCTTGGTCTGCCAAATCGTTGACCAACACCAGAGCGTTGACCAAAAACAGAGTGTGGTCTCACCAGAGCTTGGTCTTCCAGAGCATTGACCAACAACAGAGCGTTGACCAAAACAGAGCATGTCTCACTAGAGCTTGGTCTTCCAAAGCATTGACTAACAACAGAGTGAGACAATCAGACGATGACGTCAGCATTTTCAGAGGATCAATACTGGACTCAGATTTAAGAATCTGAGAGTGAAATGCATATTTCCACTAAGTCTTCTGAGATAGTTTCTTCTGATGGATAGTGATTACTGCACACTAACAAATACATCAGAGGATAAATTTTTCTATTAACTATTTGTTATCATCAAAACAATTAAGGGTCATTGTTTCTGAATCCACTTGATTCCAACAGTAAATATATCTACACGATAGTGATGCTCAACCGTGACAACATCTTTATAACGGCAAGAATGAATTATGTCAGAATAAGAAGCACTCATATCAGGAATTGCAATAGAATGGATGTTACAAAAAGAACTAACTTTCTCAAAAAGAGCCTCCCAACCACAATTTCTTAACTTTTGAATCAATGATTTCATGCTAGATATCAAATACATGGCATTCAAAATATCTTGGGTTTTTTGTTGCAAAGCTTGACTTTAACATCCCAATTTTTAAGAAAAATTATTTTAGCGATAAAATCTCGAATACTTGAAGATAAGTCACAGAGATTGATCACCCCAATGATTTATTGAGAGTACGGGGAATTATCTTGACTATTTTGAATAATTTATTTATTATAAATAATTATTATTCATGATGTCAATTCAAATTAATTGACAGCGTAGACGTATGCTGCTTTTAAGGAGAATTCATCAATTATACTTATTATAAGATTTCTGCGTGACGCGATAACACGTATTTTGTGCTGACTGGGAAATTGATTGAATTAAATCAAGATAAAATTAAATTCAAGAATTAATATTTTATATTAATTCATGGTTCGAATATCGTCGAAAAATTCTAACGAAGTTTCGTCGCGCTTCAAATCACCGGGTAATTTTTATCCGCGAATAAAATTCTAAACGAACCCCGATTTCGATGAAAATTGAATCGTAACTTGTTGTGATTATTTTTGAGTGTTTTAAATTGTTTGTATTAATTATGATAAAATATTTTCACGCGGTGAATTAATTTCTCGGTAAATTAATTTTCGCAAATTAATCGGTGAAGAATTAATCGGTGACGCGGTTACTCGACGCCGTGTTTTTGACACGCTTTAGACCCTAGGATTAGAGGATAATCATGAGAGATGAGAGATTAGAGGGGTTAGACTTGTGATTTGATTAACATCTTACTTTATAGTCTAGGTGTCATATTTTTGTGGTTTATTAGTGGTACTTTTTTCTAAATTAATCATAGCCAAGTATTTTAACACTTAATTAAATTTTTCTATCCTCCTTTTTCTCTCATGACCTGCGTAACCTCTCCTTCCTACTACCCTCCTCATATTTTTTTTTATTCCTACTTATTTATATTTTATTATGTTATTAAGAAAAGCCAAGCAAGCCTTTTTACTAATTTATTGTTCTATTAGATTTAATCCTCCCCTTCTTTTTGGGTGTCCTGGTCGTGGCCCACCTCCCTCTCTACGTCTTCATTGTCTTCTTCTTCTTGTTTTAGAGAGAGAAGTTCCATGGTTCTTTTCTTTTTATCCTTGGCGTGAATCACCTCCCCTTGCCCAACCTTCATACATTTTGTTTCCTTTATTCTTCCTCCTCTTTCTTGTTCAGCCGAACACCCCCACCCTCATTTCTCGCTTCATTTAATTTCCTCCTCCATTTTTGAGAGAGAAAGCAAGAGCTTCCATGGCCATCTTCTTCTTCCTCTAGGCGTGATTCCACCTCCCTTCTTCAACCTCCATCACTTCCAACTTCTTCTTATTCTTGACTTCCTCTTCCACACCTTGGTAAGGGAGTTGTAACCAATTTCTTCTCCTTTCATAACAGCCCCAAAACCGTGGGGTTGGTTTTTGTGTGTAGTGTTAGCTTTTCTTGTTTTTAATTCTTGTTTTATGCTTAATTGAATGCTTGATTGTGATCACGGATGAAGTGAACCAACTATTCCCCATTTTCTTTGAAACCCTAGGCGCTAATCCTAGAGGAAAAAAGAGGTTTGGGTGATCATCTTGTGAATCAAGTTAATTAATTGATGTTTATTGCTTATTAGATGTTATAGTTGCTATTTTAATTATTAGTTTTGTATTTAAGGATGGATTGATAAGTTTTGCATGAAGCTCTTGTTCTTGAAGAAGTTGTGATTTGACCTTAGGCTTGATTAATGTTTTGTGTTGAGAAGCAAATTGTTGTTTTATAAGAGATAAATGATTTGGAATGATGTGGTTAATAGTTTTGGAGCTAGAGCAATTTTTGGGTGTTGTCTTGATGGAAAACCTATTCTTGAATATGGTTTTGGGTCTTAATGAAGCTTTCTTTTGGGTTATAGTTGTTGTTGTGAAGAAAATTGCATATAAAATGGCATTGAAAATTATTTTGGAAGTTTATCAAATGATCCCAAATTTTAGGCTAAGGGCTGCGAGCCCTATAGGTTTATGGAAGGGAATTAGTGGGATTTATTGGTGAAGCATGAAATTAGTCGATGGTTTTGTTTGTTGGTTAACATAATTGTATTTGTTATGTGAAAATGGTTTGAATCAAAGAGTTAGAAAAGTTTTACTGGAAACCTTGTTCTTGAGAAAGTTGGAAACATTTTAGGAACTTGATTAGGCTTAGCCTTGTACTATAGTTTGTGGTTTTATGAACATAGTTGGGTATTAGATGGCATTGTTGTATTGTTTTGGAAGTTTGCAAATTTTCTTTGGAAAAGGAGAGGTGAGGCCGAGAGCCATAGAGGCTTTGGAGAAGCCAAATATGGTTTTATGTTTTAATTCTTGGTAGTTGTATGTAATTGTTGTGCAAGTTGGAAAGTTTAGAAAAGAATGATTTTTGATTGTGTTTAATTGAAATATCGAGACTTTGGAAAATTTTAGAAAGGTGTAAAGTTAGTATTGTTGTGTTTTAAGGTTTGGAGAAATAAGCTTAGTAGTTGAAAACATTGTTATCCAACTTAATGCATCCTTTCAAATGAACCATATGTTTTAAAACTCTATCCTTTTAGTTGTTTATTTATTTACCTTTCGAGAGTATGTAGTTCTTTAAAAATATGCGTTTCAAATTGCGTATCTTAATGTAAGTGATTTGGTTAGAGATTTTGGGATTTGAGAGTTAGGAAGTTAGAGTTAGTGCATGCCTAGGATTGTGCTAAGTATTGTTGTGATGATTAGGATTTGTGAAACCTGAGTTCGTGCTGCGTGAGACCGAGACGTGTGTTGGCTCGAGACTTGACGACTGTGGTAATGGCACTTCATATTCTACGTGTTTATGTTTTGTGCGTAAGGGCAACTTTAGATATTGATAGGAATTTAATTTCAAGTATTTATGCGAAGAAGTCTGAGAACCTCAGGGTTCGAAGTGAGGGTCCTGTACCCCTTCGTTTTACTGCTTTTTGATTTACTGATTATTTAGTGGGCTTGTCTGCAAGTGGTTGGTAGCTGTCCCCAGCCCCCCACACTTGTTTGCTTGCCTCTCTGCCAACTCCATTGAGTTGCAGAGGGATGAACTGAGTTGTTTGACTGTCGTTGTTTACTGAGTTATGATTGTTAAGATGAATTGTTTATACTGCTGAACTGTTTGCACTGTTTTGAACTTGGCGTGAATATTATTTGATATGCGGTCTAACAATTATTCAATTGTTTCCTGAATTATCGTATGCGGCGATTTATTCATTGGAGTGCGAGTGTTTAGTCGAGTCGTCGAATGTCGTGACGTTTTTGAGCTTTGATCCGATTAACCTAGGGTGCTAGGATCCCTAGCGGCTCATTTGGTTTTTCGGCAGACTAGCTAGGCGTCGTAGCGTCAAGGAACCTGAGCTGAATGTTCTAGGGTGAGCGGAGAGCCCAAGGCTACGGCTGACGTTCATTGGATGGATCGGCGTTACTTTCCGGAAATTGTCAAGTGCCGTGAGAATATGAGTCTTGAGTTGAGTCTTGTGAGAGTGTCTTGAGGGAGTGTCTTGAGTTGCATTTTGGGAATTTATGCATTTTGTTATCTCGTGTGTTATGGTTGTAGATTTATTTGTGTCGAAGCATGTGAGTTCCATAATGTCTATGTAATATGCTTTGTTATCAAATATGCTGTTGTATTTGTACCTATCTTTTTGTAAGAAGTTGACCCTTACCTGTGGTTCTTTCAATCAATGAATGTAACCCAGATGGCGGAGCGCACGGAGGATTCGGAACTGCAGGAGGGAGCAGCTAAAGATGGTCGTCCAGCCTTCTGCCTGTGTTACGTTGTGGTAACTTATTAGTAGTCTAGTAAGAGGCGTAGTGCATCGACCAGCTATAAGATATTTGTCATTTATGTCGGCGCAGTAATAATTGTAATTTCAGTTGCACAACTTGGAGTGTCATATGTGAAACACTTGAATGAACTATGAGTGTGATTCCAGTAGTTTTATTTTAATGTCTTGATTTATTTACTTTACCATCATGTTTCGGAAGTCGTTGTGATACTCTGACCATTCTCTCTTAAGGAGTTATTTTTAAAAATAAAAATATAGAACCACATTTTTGGGAAACGTGCAAAGCAGAGTATTCCGCCATTCAGAAATATGTCAACGTTGTCAGAATATTAGTTTAGTAGTGCTTCGAAAATGGGGTGTTACATTGACAAAGCTTGTCAGTGATTCCCATGATTTCTTTCATCACATGTAAAATGAAAACAAAATCAAATGAAATCAATGATTTAAGAGCATAAGTAGCATCACCTCGTTGAGAGCCTGGTGATCATTTAAAAGCTAAATCTTCAAGAACTGAAGTAGTTGCACCAAACATGCGCAAAAGACTGCATATTGAATTGAAATGAGAACTTCATCCAATGTCTTCAGGTCTTTGTAATGTGCCAACTTGATTGGCTCCTCTTCCAGTCTCAATCTCATTATTTGCAACTAAATGAGCAATTTCAGTTGCAAATGCAGCATGTAACTCATCATTTCGTTTGCAAGAAGAACACACAACATTGACAGTATTAGTCAAGTTTTGGAAAAAACCATGAACATCGGTTACCTCTTTAGATGCGGCAACAAGAGCTAATTGTAACTGATGAGCAAAGCAATGCACATAATATGCATAAGGACATTCTTGAAGAATTAAAGCTTGTAACCCTTTCCACTCTCCATGCATATTACTAGCTCCATCATATCCTTGACCAGGACATTGTGAATGTTCAGATTATGACGAGATAATGTGGAACAAATCCCTTGTTAAAGAGTGGCTGCAGTAGTATCTCTCACATGTATTATATCTATAAAACGCTCCTTGACAAATCCATACTTATCAACAAATCTAAGAACAAGAGCCATTTGTTCTCTTTTAGATTCATCTCGAGCCTCATCAACAATCAAGCAAAATTTTGTATCAACAATCTCTCCACAGATTTCATTTTGTACCTTTGTAGCAAAGACATGTAAAATTTCCTTCTGAATTGTAGGTGATGTGTATTTTGCATTTTGAGGGGCATTCTCCAAAACAACTTCATCCACTTCCTTATTATAAGAAGCTAAAAGTTTTATCATTTCAACAAAATTTTCTCGTTTTTTAGATTTCACACTTTTATCATGTCCTCTAAAAGCACAAGCTTGAAATGTTAGCCATTCAACAACATCCACAGAGGCTTTAAGATGCAACCGATTACACAAAATTTGTTGTGAAGATTGTTTAAACATCACTTTGTCAATGTCGCATGACTGGTTCATCAAATGTTCACAACATTTAACAGCAGCATTGTGGAGAGAATTGGGATATAAAAATGAACACTCTTTCCCATTATTCACCTTTTTCCAATTTCTAAATCCGGTTGAAGTGAATGGACTTGATCGTTTAGAAAATAAATAACATGAAAGACAAAAGGGCCGCGTCTACTTCTGGTTAATAATCTAACCAATGAAAACTTTTAAACCAATGAGCTTGAAATCGGCAAGGATGATCTTCTTGATCAAAAAGTGGATACACATCCATAATAAATTGATAAGGTCCAAACTTTATATATGCCCTACGAATCTCATCTTGTTGGTTAATAGGAAAATTCTAAATTTGTGGCCGTTTTCCCGAATCACGTATCAAAGTATCAACATTAATCTTTTCTTGTCTATCCTTATAGCTTTAGAAGGAGGTGGCTCAAATCAATTGGTTGCTCAACAATATTTTCAACATCACTCTCGGAATTTAGATTTGGTGCACTGGATTTGTTTCATCGATTATTCTCTCTTTTCTTTCGAAAAATAAGTCAATAGTACTATTTTTCTTAGACATTTCTTTGACTCAAGCAATGAACCTAAAAAATATTTTTGATAAAAACATTGTCATAAAAAGCAATAAAAAAGCAATAAAATAAGACAACTTTTAATTTAAAATTCTGAATAGATGATAAAATAATCACGTAAGCATGTAGCAAAGCAACACAAAAATCTACTTTTAATATAAGAATTTTGATACTAACTAAAATACCAAACATAACCTACTCTAAAAATTTGACACGTCGACAAAAATGGGGATAATAATGTCAATTACACTAACTTTGTCTCTGCAACAAATCTCTGCTCGGATGATAACAAATTTCTACTTTTTTAAAAGTAGTCAGATTTTGATACAAATCAGAGCATGGGAAAAGTAAAAGACTGAACACACTGCCAGACTGAACACACAGTGTTCTCCATTTCTTCACGCTTCCCCCGTTTTCAAACGCCTTAGAGAAGAACGACAGGTCAGAACGAACCAGAGAAGACTAGAGAGCTCATCACGAACCAAACAAGTTTGAAGGTATTTTCATGGAGTTATTTTCGATTTCCTCTGTCTGAACAACATCGAACATGAAGTCTAACAAATGATGCTCTGTTCCTTTTTTTTTCCCACCATTTTCAATCTGCTTTGTTTCTTCTTTTTAGGCCACTGATTTATTTCTCAACACTGAAGATATTGTCCAACCACACAACTTTGAAGGTATTTCCATGGAGACTGAACAAAAGCGAGCAGAGATAAAGGTATGGTGGTTACCGTTCTTCATTTTATTGCCATTGATATTTTTCTTGTCTGAAATCTTAGAAGGATCCATTGCATCTTTAGATTAAATTTGGTTGCTCATCCTATATGTTATGATTCGGTGTCAACAAAGGAGTCGAGAATGTAAATACATAAATATGTAGGTGTCGAGAATGTCAATCTCGACTTAGGCAAGAAAAAATAAATATATATATGTAGGAGTCGAGATTGTCAATCTCGACTTAGGTCAAAAATTAAAAAAAAAATTATATAGGATGGTGTCGACAATGTCAATCTTGAATCTCGACTTAGGCAAAAAAATATATATATATATATACAGAGGTGTCGAGAATGTCAATCTCGACACTCGACTTAGGCAAAATATATATATATATATATATATATATATATGTAGGTGTCGAGAATGTCAATCACGACTTAGGTAAAAAATTCAAAAAAAAAAATATATATGTAGGTGTCGAGCATGTCAATCTCCGACTTAAGGAAAAAAAAATTATATATATGTAGGTGTCGAGAATGTCAATCTCTTTATTTTCTTCCATTGGATCTTTGCTTTGTTTAGGAAATATAAAAATGTTGGTGTGAAATGCAAACTCAATCACAGCAACTTGATTTGGTTCTCTGCTTTGTCAACACTGAAGTCCATTTTGACACTTGAGAGTTTTATTCTCTTTATTTAGTACATGGTGTCTTCTATGGAGTTCTTTGTTTTCCTCTGTTTTTTATAGATAAACTGACATCAATAGGGATAACTAAAATATTTTGTGATTTGTTTAAAATTAACAGTAAGGTAAGAGGCCAATGGCACGTCGTCCAGTTTACCCAATCAAGAACATAGATGACAGCAAGGAACTGTGGAAAATTGTTGTTAGAATTGTAGATCTTTGGACTGTTGTCAACAAGTCCAAGCAAGAGCACATGGAAATGATCTTGATGGATGACAAGGTAACTTTATTATTTTCATCTTAATTCTCATCGTAATATAAGTTGTTTAAAGCAAATATTAGTTGTTATTCACATACTATCTATGATTTATGATTCTTTTAATGCATTAGGGTGATAAGATTCAAGGTATTATAACAAAGGATGACATGGGTACTTGGAACACAAAGCTAAAAGAGCAAAGTACTCTTGAATGTGAGAATTTTAGTGTATATAAGAATGATCTTCAATTTAAAGTCTGTGACCATCCATTCAAAATGGTATTTAATGGTGGTACAATTATTAAAGAGAAAGATCTTCCCAATATCCCTAACTTTGGTGACATATTTAATGGCAATTTTCGACCTGATATGTTAGTCGGTAAAATCTATATAAACCTTTACTATATTCTATATGGTTTAACTTTCTAAAAGTTGGTATATAACAACATTTTAATGGAAAGATGATCATTAAATAATGCAGATCTGATAGGGTCATTAAATAATATGGGTTCTACCCAGCCTCACGGAGACCTACAAAAAGTTGCCTTTACTTTGAAAGATCTCAGGTAATTTCATTTTTTTTTTCGGTAATTCAAATACCATCACATAAATAACATTGTTTTATTTATGTGATGTAGTGGCAACGTCATTAATTGTACTCTCTGGGACAAATATGCCATCAAATTTCTAACTTACTTCAACAAGAGAGATCAGTCTGAACCATTTATTATTATTTTGACACATGCAATCATCAAGGCACCCCAAGGTTATTTCAAGTATCTTATCCTTATTCTTACTCATTTACCTAATTGCATATTGTTAATATCTTATAACATTTTAAATTTAATATATGTGTCAGGAAAATGGCCTACATCAGTGTCAAATGCTTGGTATGGTTCAAAGTTGTTGATTAATGAGGATATACCAGAAATACAAGACTTCAAAAAAAGGTAGAGGAATATCACTCTAATAAATCGATGCTTTGTTTCAATACACTTACATAAAACCACTTTCTTCCATTCACATATACAACATTATATTATACACTAAAGGTACTTAGGTTCAAATATTTACTCATCATTTGTGATGAAATACAGGCTACCAGCAACCAAAGTATATGAATCATCAAGTCAGATTTCCACCCAAATGACTCCATACTCACAATTTTCAGATCAAGATAGGTTCCTATATAATGCACAAGTGAAGAGTATCAGAAATTAATGCTATTAAAGAGGTACATATGTTGTTCTTGTGTCACTATTAAAGTTTAAAATACTTCGTTTGATTACTAACTATTAAAAATGCAACTAGGATACAACTTTGTGTCCTTTGTGGGAACAACTGGCAAATTTATTGTGTCCAAAAATGGTTGGAGTTATGAAGGATGTTTGGCATGCACCAGAAAGACAACGTTCGTGGGAAATCAGTTCATATGTCCAAGTGGTCATGTTAGTCAGGCTCCAACACCAAGGTTAGATATAATTTATATTTCGCTCCAACACCAAACCCAAGTTAGCATAAAAACTTGGCGAGCTCTAAAGCAACTCGGAAGGTGGTCGATCGACCTAAACAACCCCTGTGGTTTTGAAGACACCAGGTCAGCATAGAGGCCTGACGAGCTCAATGAGGAATACAAGGTGACGTCGAATATAAAAAAGTGATGTCGACAATTGGGAAGAACACTTCGACTTGGAACCAAACAATTGTCTTCAAGCTGTCGAGATCGAGCTCAACCTGTCGAGATCAGGATTGACTTCGACAGCTTGAGGACCAACAGCTTGAATTTGATCTCGACAGGTTGAGTTTGATCTCGGTTGAGTTTGATCTCGACAGGTTGAGGTTGAGTTCCCCAGTCGACCTAAGCAACCCCTCTGGTTTCGAAGACACCAGGTCAGCATAGAGGCCTGCAAGCTCTAAAATAGCTCGACCCCTGCTGTTCCAAACCCAAGTTAGCATAAAAATTTGGCGAGCTCTAAAGCAACTCGGAAGGTAACCAATCGAGCTAAACTTGGTTGAGCTTGATCTCGACCCATTAATTTAACGAGCTCAATGAGGACTACAAGGTGACGTCGACGAAGGTCAATGAGGAATACAAGGTGACGCCGAATATAACAAAAGTGATGTCGACAATTGGGAAGAACGCCCGACTTGGAACCAAACAATTGTCTTCAAGCTGTCGACATCGAGCTCAACCTGTCGAGATCAGGCTTGACTTCGACAGCTTGAGGACCAACATCTTGAGTTTGATCTCGACAGGTTGAGTTTGATCTCGGTTGAGTTTGATCTCGACAGGTTGAGGTTGAGTTCCCCAGTCGACCTAAGCAACCCCTGTGGTTCCGAAGACACCAGGTCAGCAGGGGCCTGCCGAGCTCTAAAGCAGCTCGAAAGGTCGCCAGTATCCTAAGCAACCCCTGTGGTTCCGAAGACACCAGGTCAGCATAGAGGCCTGCAAGCTCTAAAATAGCTCGACCCCTGCTGTTCCAAACCCAAGTTAGCATAAAAACTTGGCGAGCTCTAAAGCAACTCGGAAGGTAACCAATCGAGCTAAACAACCCCTGTGGTCAGCATAGAGGCCTGACGAGCTCCAAAGCAGCTAGGAAGGTCGCCAGTCGACCTAAGCAACCCCTGTGGTTCCGAAGACACCAGGTCAGCATAAAGGCTTGGTGGGCTCATTCGCAGCTCGACTTAGGCAAATGTCGACTTAGGTAAAAAATTAAAAAAAATAATATATATGTAGGTGTCGACAAAGTCAATCTCGAATCTCGAATTAGGCAAAAAAAAAATATGTAGGTGTCGAGAATGTCAATCTCGAATCTCGCAAAAAAAAAAATTTGTAGGAGTCGAGAATGTCAATCTCGAATCTCGACTTAGACACGTAAAAAATTAAAAAAAATATATATAAGTCGAGACTACCATCTACCACTATACTAGATTGGGAATTTTTTTTTTAAAATACACCAATTTGGTCATTTGTTTTTTAAACTACCCCAGCGGGGTAAATAAGCCAGCAGATCAACATATTGGCATTTAAAGGCACATGATCGACCTGATATAATAGCAAGGGTGTTTAAAATCAAATTTGACGAGTTGCTGGCAGACTTGACAAAGAAACATATGCTAGGCAGAGTACTTGCATGTAAGTACAATATTCATCATCAATATTGACATTCTCGACACCTACATTCATTTTTTTTTTGCCTAACTCGATATTTGAGATTGACATTCTCGACACCTACATATATAGATGTTTTTTTATATTTTTTACCTAAGTCGAGATTGACATTCTCGACACCTACATATATATATATATATATATATATATATATATATATATATATTGCCTAAGTCGAGATTCGAGATTGACATTCTCGACACCTACATATATTTTTTTTTTAATTTTTTCCTAAGTCGAGATTGACATTCTCGACACCTACATATATATATATATATTTTTCTTTTTTGCCTAAGTCGAGATTCGAGATTGACATTCTCGACACCTACATAATTTTTTTTTTAATTTTTTATCTAAGTCGAGATTGACATTCTCGACACCTAGATATATAATTTTTTTTTGCCTAAGTCGAGATTCGAGATTGACATTCTCGACACCTACATATATATATTTTTTTTAAATTTTTTACCTAAGTCGAGATCCACATTCTCGACTCCTACGTATAGATATATTTTGCCTAAGTCGAGATTCGAGATTGACATTCTCGACACCTACATATATACATATATTTTTTTTGCCTAAGTCGAGATTTACATTCTCGACTCCTACATAGATTTTTTTTTTTTTTGCCTAACTCGAGATTGACATTGTCGACTCCTACATATATTTTTTTTTTGCCTATGTCGAGATTCGAGATTGACATTCTCGACTCCTACATATATATATATTTTGCCTAAGTCGAGATTCGAGTTGACATTTTTTTTGGCATGTAAGTACAATATTCATCATCAACACAATTTTATTACATTTAAATTTAACACATTACAATACTAAATGACTAACATGAGTTATTCTCAATGTTTACGTTCAGATATGTACACAATTGAGTTTCAAAAAAGGGGATTGCCGCATGCACACATACTAATCTTCTTACATCCTTCTAACAAGTACCCTTCTCCAGATGATATTGACCAAATTATTTGTTGAGAAATTAGAATCAGCATAATGAGAAAGAGTTGTACAACTTAGTGAAAACTCACATGCTCCATGGTCCATGTGGTTTGTCTAATAGATCATCTCCATGCATGCAAGATGGTAAGTGCTCAAAGTATTATCCTAAAAAATGGCAAACCACAACAATTGTTGACCAAGAAGGTTATCCTGTTTATAGGAGAAGAGATACTGGTAACCAAATATTAAAGAATGGTGTCTTTTTTGACAATCGCCATGTTGTCCCGTACAATCCAAAGTTGTTATTGAAGTACCAAGCACACATCAACATGGAATGGTGTAACCAAAGTACTTCAATTAAGTACTTATTCAAATACATAAATAAAGGATATGACCGTATTACAGCAGTTATGGTTCAATCACAAACTGAAGGATCATCTGAGCGAGGTAACCTGGATGAAATCAAACAGTACCTTGATTGCAGGTATGTGTCACCAATTGAGGCATGTTGGAGAATTTATTCTTTTCCAATTCACGGTAGACAACCAGCAGTTGAAAGGTTATTTTTCCACCTCCCAGGCGAGCAAGCTGTGTACTTTAATGATCACGAAGACATTGATGATGTTCTTTCCAAACCAAGTGTTACAGAATCAATGTTATCATCATGGATGGAAGCAAACAAAACTTTTGTTGAAGGTCGAAATTTGACATATGCACAATTTGTTTCAAAGTTTGTCTATATAAAAAGTAAGAGACATTGGAAGCCACGAAAGAAAGGTTATACAATTGGTAGGCTAATTTGGGTTCCTCCAAGTACTGGTGAGCTTTACTATTTAAGAATGATGCTAACTATTGTAAAGGGAGCAACAAGTTATGATGATATTAGAACCGTGGCCAACGTAGTTTATCCTACATTCAGAGAAGCATGTTTTGCACTGGGACTACTTGGAGATGATAAAGAATATATAGAAGCTATAAGAGAAGCAAATGACTGGGGTTCAGGTTATCATTTGATAAAGTTGTTTGTCACAATCCTCTTATCAAGTAGCATGAATAGACTGAGCATGTAGGAAAAGAACCATGGCATTCGTTCTCGGATGGGATTCTTTATTATCAAAGAAGATTCCAAAATAACCAAGGTATTTAAATGGCAAACAAATCGTTATTCCTACACAAAATTATTTTCCATGTATTTAACTAATAGAATACTTATAGGTTCTCAATTACTTATTTTTAGAATTACAGCTTAACCATGAAGAATTGCAAAATTTAACTCTCATAGAGATTGAGAAATTATTGCAAGCAAACAGGAGAAGTCTAAAGGAATTCCCGTCAATGCCATATCCAAAGGGATATATGACAAACCATCTAGGGAATAGACTCATATATGCAGAACTTGATTATGATATACATGAGTTGCAAAATCAATTCAACAGTTTATTTAATTCTCTTACAGGTGATATACTTTCCTCTCAATATTGTTGTCAACTGTATTAGATAACCAAGTCAACTGTTGAGAAATACTCCAAGAAGTGCATGAGATCAACACCAAGAGTTACGCCGACAACTTCAACACCAAGAGTTACGCCGACATCAACACAGGTTTTTACGTCGACATCAATATCATGATTACGTGAGAACTTCCAGCACCAAGAGTTACGCCGATTTACGTAAGCTACCAACAGGGGTGTTACGTAGAGATCAACATCAAGAGTTCTCGGCGTAACTCTTGGTGTTGAAGTTCTCGGCAGAACTCTTGATGTTGATGTCGCCGTAACTCGGTGTTGATCTCGGCAGAAATCTTGGTGTTGGCGTTCTCCACAAAGACTCTTGATGTTAATCTCGGCGAACACCCGGTGTTGATCTCGACATAACTCTTGGTGTTGAAGTTCTCGACATAACTCCTGTTGTTGATCTCGACATAATTCTTGAGCGATTGACTTGGTTATCTAATAAGCTGTAGTTTAAATCTTGATACCATTACTATATTATGTAGATTCATTAATTTTTATCTGAGATGAGCGAGAGACATATATTTGATACAATTATGCGTCTTTGTCATCAACAAACAAGGAAGGCTTTTTCCTATATGGTTATGGTGGCCTTTGGAAAGACTTTCATGTGGAAAACATTGGCATCTGCTTTACGTTCACAAAAACATATCGTATTAACTGTAGCATCCAGTGGAATAGCGTCTCTATTGTTGCCAGGAGGGAGAACCGCACACTTAAAGTTCAAAATTCCAATTCCTACATTGGATAACTCCACATGTAACATTCATCAAGGCAGTGAACTTGCAGAACTTTTGAAAGTAACAAAGCTAATAATATGGGATGAAGCCCCAATGGCAAATTGGTTTTGTTTCGAGGCATTAGATAGAATTCTAAGAGACATAATGTCCATTGACAAGCCATTTGGAGGAAAAGTTGTTGTTTTTGGAGGAGACTTAAGACAAATTCTACCGGTCATTCCAAGGGGAAGTCGTTCTGACATTGTACATGCAACTATCAATGCATCATATATTTGGGATTATTGTGAGGTATTAACTCTGACAAAAAACATGCGTTTACAACATGGTGCAGCGAATACCAATCCATCAGAACTTGCTGAGTTCTCAAAGTGGATACTAGATGTGGGAGATGGGAAATTATCTGAACCAAATGATGGATATGCAGATATAGATATCCCAGAGGAATTTTTGATCACAGAGTTTGATGATCCCATTGATGCTATAGTCAGAAACACATATCCTAATCTTATGGAGCAACGCAACAATGAAGAATTTTTACGATCAAGAGCTATTCTAGCATCTCCAATTGAAGTTGTTGATCAAATCAATGAGTATATAATGAGCTTCATTCAGGTAATTATATCATATTATTGTTAATGCTTCTTAAAATCATATTGTTTTTATTTGTTCTTACAAAATTTATATCAGTTTTCCTCATTCAACATAGGTGATCAAATAGAATATCTAAGCTCGATTCTATAGACAACTCGATGCTTATGACGACCAACCATTTGAAGTAGTTACACGAGAATTTCTAAACTCTCTCGAACTTGGTCTTCCTAATCATAACATCAAATTAAAGGTAGGCACTCCAATAATGCTATTAAGAAATATTGACCAAGCTGAAGGTTTATGTAATGGAACTAGACTTATTGTCACAAGGCGGCTAATCATGTAATTGAGGCAAAGATCATGGATGCAAAGAACAATGGCAACTTTGATATACATTCCTCGAATGTCTATGTCTCCATCCGAATCGCCATGGCCTTTCAAACTAATCGAGAAGACAATTTAGATAATTGTTTCGTATGCTATGACAATTAACAAATCTCAAGGTCAATCACTGGCATTTGTTGGGTTGTACTTGCCTAATCGATTTTTAGTCATGGGCGGTTATGCGTTGCAATTTCTAGAGTTGAGCAAACAAGGATTGAAGATATTAATACATGATAAAGAAAAAAATCCGAGCACAACCACAAATGTTGTCTTCAAAGAGGTTTTCCAAAACCTCTAGCAAGTTAGTATCTCTACATTCAACTATCAACCAAATTGAGAATGATAATAAATTCTTTACCTTTCGGTAATTTTTTTATTTAACTTGAGTTTTGTGTAGCTTGATGCAGTATAGTTTCAAATTTACTAGATTCAAGTCTTTCTACTGCCTTTTTGTGGTACCTTTCAAAATGACATGTTTCCACAATGGCTTGCTATATCCATTATTATTAAGCATGTTTACATCTTTGAAGAATTGTTACTAAGCTGTTCTAACATGAATTATGATCGTATCTACAGGATTATTTTGCAGGCTTTAAAGTTACTCCATCTATAACCTCTTTATGACTTTCCAGAGGTATTAATATTATTATTATAGTAATTTGATAATTGCAATAAAATTAATGGATTCTATCATACATACAAAATTTAATGCATTCCATATCTTTTATTTTTTTATAGGGTTGTCAGTAGGGCTATTGGCTTCAGTTACTTGGATATTTTGTTTCTATGGTCACTTTGCATATATTTTGTTACCTCTCGCTATTTGAAATGTATCAGAATCAGCTCTTATTGTAATACTTTTATTTTAAATATATTCATCGTTATAAATTACATTTTGTTGACCAGGGAACCAAAATTATGGTTAATTATATTAGAGCACATTGTTTGTTAACCTCCAGTGTTTGCATTACGATATTTTGACAAAAATTGCGGTGTCGTGTGATTAACAATTATAGTGTCATTCCATAATGATTTTTGGGTGATTTTTACACACAAAATGGTCATCACCTTTAGTTAACCTACAAGTAAATTTTTATCTATCAACACTTGAACGATGCGTATGCGAAGTCTTTTAAGTCTGTTTGGTTCAAGCGAGGGAAGCGATTTTAATGGAGGAAGGGATTTTAATGGAGGAGGGAGGGAAGGGAAGGGAGGAGGGATTTAATTTGATTTTGTGTTTGGTTGAGAGGAGGGAGGGGAGGGAAGGAAGTGCTTTCTTTGTTTGGTTCGGGAGGAGGGAGGATTTTAATGAAGGAGAGATTAATTTCTTAGTATATCCTTATAGTCTTTTATATTATGTTATATATAAGGATATTTAAGTAATTTTATTTTAAATAATTTAATCTCCTCCTCCTCCAAAACCCCACTTTGGGAGGAGCCAAAATTGGCAGGAGGGATTTTGCTCCCTCCCTCCTCCCTCCCTTTAAAAAAATTGAGCCAAACAAACATAATTTAAAATAAACTCCTCCTCCCTCCTCTCCTCAAACCCCCAATCAAACACACCCTAGGCAATAAAATAAATACTGCACAGTGCCAGTGTTGGGTGGGTGGATTCCCACTTCCCAAATCCCAAACCAAACCACCACCACTGAGTCACTGTCAGTGTCACACTAAAATACAACGAAAAAAAGACAAATGTAATGAGATAAAATAAATAAGGAGGAGATCTTCCCAGGATCACAGCAAACTGCAAAAGGACCAAGAAACCCAAAACCAGAGCAGCACGGCAGCACAACACCCTTTCAAGTTTCGGCCTTTCCCAGTCACTGGCCGCACCGGCGCACCGCAGCACTGTTCAGAAACAAGCTCACATCGCTTGCCGTCCGCCGCACAGCAAGCTCGCAAGTCGCTCGCACCGCCATCCGCCACCCGCGCTTCACAGTTCCAGCAACAGCAAGGTCGCAGTTCACTTTCTTCATGTCGTGTAAACAATTTTCAACAGTGTGTTTAAAATACTGGGCTTTTGGGAGTGGGCTTAGTTTGATAAGGAGTGGGCCGCTTATCACTTGACCTTTCAGGTTATGTAAGTTAGTAAGTCTCTGTTTTTTTCCCGTTACACCTGACTGTAAGTATATTTATATGGGTATATAAAAAAAAAATTTTGAAGAGGTGGGGGGACTATGGCAACCAAAGGTCCCCGTTTTCCTCCGCTTCTAGTTAACACAGTTTAAATACGTGATTAATAAAGATACGTTGATAGTCAATAAATATATCAGGTGTCAAAGCTTATTAATTATTAATATGACAACGTAACTTCATGAACCACAATTTTCAAGTGTTTCTACACAAAGATTTGAATATTTGAAAATTGTGATTAATTACGTTTAAATTCATGGTTAATAAAATTACGTTGATCATTAATGAGTTTCGATATCTGATATATCAATTAATCATCAACGTAACTTTATTAATCATGTATTTAAATTGCGTTAACTACTTTAAAAAATTGTCGCAAAAGTTGTCGCGGTTTTGTTGTTCAAATCGCGCTACCCTTTTTTTTGGGGGGGGGGGGGAACAACGTCCTAATCATTTAATACAACAAAAATCAGTTTTTCAAAGACAATAAGAGCTACTAAATAGATACAAGAGTCGGGATACATACTTTACTCGAAGAGATCTAACCTTTAATAAATAAAAATAAAAATAGACAGATCGATAATAAAAACTATAAAAGTCATACTTGAAATATGTAAATGGGAGATGCCCTCCTAAACATCATCTTTTCCCAAATGGTCCTCCACTTCCAAAATGCCAGTTCGACCCCTGAAAATGGGAGATAAATAGATACAGGAACAAACAGATACGTGCATTATATAGCATCATCAAGGCCAATCCAAATTTCCATATGAAAATAATCATTGACAGAACAAAAATATAATAGAAAAGGATGAAATTTATAAAAAACATAAATGAATTTTTCATGCCAAATCTGGCTCAAAAGCAAACGACTAACCTTAGCTGCTGCTTTTAATTAGAGCATCAACATTTCTTGCATAAACCATTGCACGATGACTTCTAAGAGCAAAATCTTCGGGATCTGCTTTTATCTCCTTTCTATTTATCTCCTTTCTATTTAGGAGAATCAAGGGCGGAGGAAAACCCAAAAGTACCCACTGTTGAAAAATTGTCAAGTGTCCATTTTTGAGGATATTTTGGTCATCACACCTTCTCTCAATTCAAATTCAAATTTATATTTCCTCCTCACACTTTCAGATTCAGATCTGAAATTTTTTTCCCTCATTTCTCTCGCTCCCTAAAAAAAGCAACTCGAAAGAAACACATATGAGGGCTTGGAGTTTCTGAAAATCCATATTCCTTCTCACACTTTCAGATTTGGAATCTGAAAAAAATTTCCCTCAGTTCTCTCGCTCCCTAATAAAAGCAACTCGAAAGAAACACATAGGAGGGCTTGGAGCTTCTGAAAATTCATAATCCTCCCTCATCCAAGAAAAGGTTAGGTTTTTTTAAAATCCATCTTCCCCCTCATTCAACTTGACGCAACAAAGAAGAAGAGAGGTTGAATATGTTCATCTTTAGCTCCCTCCATTTTGAACTTTTTTTCTCTGTGTTTTATGGGATTTTCATTATCTGAGCTCCCTCTATTAGATTTCTTCTTGCATGTTCATGCTCAAAGTTTTTTTTTTTGGGGGAAACAGAGATAAAGGTGGAAGAAGGTCTTTGATTTATTTTCCTTATTCATTTTCTATAGGTTTTTTTTCCTATTTTGGTCTTGGTTTAGGCATTTTGATTTTCCTTGTTATGCATGATGATGTTCAGCTCTTTGTTGCAGAGTCTTCAAGAGAAAGGACTCATTACCCCATTCAGAAAGAAAATGTCTTTCATTTCATTGCGGTTCTGTTTACTCTTTGTTCATACACCAAATAGTCTTTTTTATTATTATTCCTTTGTTTATCTTCCTTGGGCATGCTTGCTACACTATTCCTCTCTATCTATCTTTAATTTACTCTTTTATTATACTGTTTTTAGATATGGGATAACTGAGGGGAAAGAGGACAATTACATCAGTTCTAATTGTGGATAGTTTTGTGGGTTTGGAAGTATAAGGTATGTCTTCATTGTAAATTTTTAAACAAAAGGTATTATGTATATGCTTTAAATTTAATGTGATTTGGAATGAATAAGAACTTAAATTTAATGTGAATCCCATCCTTCTCCTTTTTACTATTTCATGATAAATAAATGTTGGCTTTTTAGCCAATAAGAATGAGTTTGTCATTCACACACACATATTAGCATTCTTGATGTGATGATAAGATTGTTTTATTTTGTACATTCAAACTTTGAGACATTTCCTCCATCTTTTCTTTTGCGTATTTGATTTGCTCTTCATTTTAAGCCATACTATTCTTTGGAAACTTTTCTAAGAAAATGGATGAAGATTCTTCCTTTTCTAGATCCTTTGTTGCCTGCACATGCTTGGTATGCTTTTCCATATAGATGCATCTCTAGCTTTAACTTCGTACTTGAGTGGCTTCTATTATTTGTAACTACTGTTTTTGTAGCTACTGTTTTTGCTACCTGTAATGGGTGGCATTGTTGGTCTGGTGCTTTCCATTTTATTCAATCTTGAATGTATGTGTTGCTAAAGTTTTGTTTCTAAAGTCTATATGTTGAAACTTGACTATTACAGAGTATATTTTATGACTTCAATTGTGTTGCCCAAAATGATAATATCAGATAATTGCAATCTCACTGGAAATTCAATGTTTCTGTTCCATGTCTCCTTTTTCTTCATAGGTGGAAAACTAAAAACTGTCATTGACTTCTTGATGAAAGTGTTCATGCCTATTTTTGTTTTATATTCACACAATAATTCTCTGTATCCAGGCTAGCAAGTAACTCATAACAAACATGATCTACGGAAGAAACCCAAAATAAATTTATTAATTTTTGTACCGTTGTAGAAGATAAAAAAATTTCATACTATGATTAACCAGAGGATAAATAGCTTATGGAAGATAATAAAATAAATGATAAAATATGTTTTTAATCCCTGTAAGATAGAGAATAAGCTCATATATATATATATTTTATGTATGTATTTATGTATTTATTATTTATAAATAATTGTTTTTCTTTTTGCCTCATGACGAGGAAACATGTAATGGTTTTTATTGCTTTATGATTTCATTTTCTTTGAGCACATATAAATTTTATGCAACTGTTTACTATTTACAAAAATCGATTCTTCACAATCCTGAGTCCTGACGGGGAAGCAAATATTGTGTTAGTAAAAACAAGCATATTTGTATATAACAGAACAAATTAAGTTTACAAACAGGATGTTTGAAAAGTTCTGCCAATTATCTCATTATAATTAGGATACCATGCAATGTTAAAGGAATGGATGTAGCACAAACAAAACATCTAATCGAATAAAATAGAACACTGTGTAACTTTCATGAGTCCTGAAGGGAAAACATGCAATGGTTTTCAATGACTTTGTTAGTTAGTTTCATTTTCTTTAAGAAAATATCAATTTTATGCATGTGTTTATTATTTACATATATCTATTCACAATCCTGAGTCTCGATGGGAAACATGTAATGACTTAGTATATAGAGAATACTTCTCCTTTCTATTTAGGAGAATCAAGGGCGGAGGAAAACCCAAAAGTACCCATTGTTGAAAAATTGTCAAGTGTCCCTTTTTGAGGATATTTTGGTCATCACACCTTCTCTCAATTCAAATTCAAATTTATATTTCCTCCTCACACTTTCAGATTCAGATCTGAAAATTTTTTCCCTCATTTCTCTCGCTCCCTAAAAAAAGCAACTCGAAAGAAACACATATGAGGGCTTAGAGTTTCTGAAAATCCATATTCCTTCTCACACTTTCAGATTTGGAATCTGAAAAAAATTTCCCTCAGTTCTCTCGCTCCCTAATAAAAGCAACTCGAGAGAAACACATAGGAGGGCTTGGAGCTTCTGAAAATTCATAATCCTCCCTCATCCAAGAAAAGGTTAGGTTTTTTAAAAATCCATCTTCCCCCTCATTCAACTTGACGCAACAAAGAAGAAGAGAGGTTGAATATGTTCATCTTTAGCTCCCTCCATTTTGAACTTTTTTTCTCTGTGTTTTATGGGATTTTCATTATCTGAGCTCCTCTATTAGATTTCTTCTTGCATGTTCATGCTCAAAGTTTTTTTGGGGGAAAGCAGAGATAAAGGTGGAAGAAGGTGCTGATTTATTTTCCTTATTCATTTTCTATAGGTTTTTTTTTCCTATTTTGGTCTTGGTTTAGGCATTTTGATTTTCCTTGTTATGCATGATGATGTTCAGCTCTTTGTTGCAGAGTCTTCAAGAGAAAGGACTCATTACCCCATTCAGAAAGAAAATGTCTTTTATTTCAT
Organism: Calophaca sinica; assembly: GCA_037113605.1. NCBI lineage: Eukaryota > Viridiplantae > Streptophyta > Magnoliopsida > Fabales > Fabaceae > Calophaca > Calophaca sinica. Next base: position 115,343 of record JBAFXK010000014.1, on the reverse strand, counting down.
TGCGGTTCTGTTTACTCTTTGTTCATACACCAAATAGTCTTTTTTATTATTATTCCTTTGTTTATCTTCCTTGGGCATGCTTGCTACACTATTCCTCTCTATCTATCTTTAATTTACTCTTTTTTTATATTGTTTTTAGATATGGGATAAGTGAGGGGAAAGAGGACAATTACATCAGTTCTAATTGTGGATAGTTTTGTGGGTTTGGAAGTATAAGGTATGTCTTCATTGTAAATTTTTAAACAAAAGGTATTATGTATATGCTTTAAATTTAATGTGATTTGGAATGAATAAGAACTTAAATTTAATGTGAATCCCATCCTTCTCCTTTTTACTATTTCATGATAAATAAATGTTGGCTTTTTAGCCAATAAGAATGAGTTTGTCATTCACACACACATATTAGCATTCTTGATGTGATGATAAGATTGTTTTATTTTGTACATTCAAACTTTGAGACATTTCCTCCATCTTTTCTTTTTGCGTATTTGATTTGCTCTTCATTTTAAGCCATACTATTCTTTGGAAACTTTTCTAAGAAAATGGATGAAGATTCTTCCTTTTCTAGATCCTTTGTTGCCTGCACATGCTTGGTATGCTTTTCCATATAGATGCATCTCTAGCTTTAACTTCGTACTTGAGTGGCTTCTATTATTTGTAACTCTTGTTTTTGTAGCTCTTGTTTTTGCTACTGTAATGGGTGGCATTGTTGGTGCAGTGCTTTCCATTTTATTCAATCTTGAATGTATGTGTTGCTAAAGTTTTGTTTCTAAAGTCTATATGTTGAAACTTGACTATTACAGTATATTTTATGACTTCAATTGTGTTGCCCAAAATGATAATATCGAGATAATTGCAATCTCACTTGGAAATTCAATGTTTACATTCCATGTCTCCTTTTTCTTCATAGGTGGAAAACTAAAAGCTGCCATTGACTTCTTGATGAAAGTGTTCATGCCTATTTTTGTTTTATATTCACACAATAATTCTCTGTATCCAGGCTAGCAAGTAACTCATAACAAGCATGATCTACGGAAGAAACCCAATATAAATTTATTAATTTGTGTACCGTTGTAGAAGATAAAAGAATTTCATACTATGATTAACCAGAGGATAAATAGCTTATGGAAGATAATAAAATAAATGATAAAATATGTTTTTAATCCCTGTAAGATAGAGAATAAGCTCATATATATATATATTTTATGTATGTATTTATGTATTTATTATTTATAAATAATTGTTTTTCTTTTTGCCTCATGACGAGGAAACATGTAATGGTTTTTATTGCTTTATGATTTCATTTTCTTTGAGCACATATAAATTTTATGCAACTGTTTACTATTTACAAAAATCGATTCTTCACAATCCTGAGTTCTGACGGGGAAGCAAATATTGTGTTAGTAAAAACAAGCATATTTGTATATAACAGAACAAATTAAGTTTACAAACAGGATGTTTGAAAAGTTCTGCCAATTATCTCATTATAATTAGGATACCATGCAATGTTAAAGGAATGGATGTAGCACAAACAAAACATCTAATCGAATAAAATAGAACACTGTGTAACTTTCATGAGTCCTGAAGGGAAAACATGCAATGGTTTTCAATGACTTTGTTAGTTAGTTTCATTTTCTTTAAGAAAATATCAATTTTATGCATGTGTTTATTATTTACATATATCTATTCACAATCCTGAGTCTCGATGGGAAACATGTAATGACTTAGTATATAGAGAATACTTCTCCTTTCTATTTAGGAGAATCAAGGGCGGAGGCATTGTTGAAAAATTGTCAAGTGTCCCTTTTTGAGGATATTTTGGTCATCACACCTTCTCTCAATTCAAATTCAAATTTATATTTCCTCCTCACACTTTCAGATTCAGATCTGAAAATTTTTTCCCTCATTTCTCTCGCTCCCTAAAAAAAGCAACTCGAAAGAAACACATATGAGGGCTTAGAGTTTCTGAAAATCCATATTCCTTCTCACACTTTCAGATTTGGAATCTGAAAAAAATTTCCCTCAGTTCTCTCGCTCCCTAATAAAAGCAACTCGAGAGAAACACATAGGAGGGCTTGGAGCTTCTGAAAATTCATAATCCTCCCTCATCCAAGAAAAGGTTAGGTTTTTTTAAAATCCATCTTCCCCCTCATTCAACTTGACGCAACAAAGAAGAAGAGAGGTTGAATATGTTCATCTTTAGCTCCCTCCATTTTCGAACTTTTTTTTCTCTGTGTTTTATGGGATTTTCATTATCTGAGCTCCCTCTATTAGATTTCTTCTTGCATGTTCATGCTCAAAGTTTTTTTTTTGGGGGGGGGAAACAGAGATAAAGGTGGAAGAAGGTGCTGATTTATTTTCCTTATTCATTTTCTATAGGTTTTTTTTTCCTATTTTGGTCTTGGTTTAGGCATTTTGATTTTCCTTGTTATGCATGATGATGTTCAGCTCTTTGTTGCAGAGTCTTCAAGAGAAAGGACTCATTACCCCATTCAGAAAGAAAATGTCTTTCATTTCATTGCGGTTCTGTTTACTCTTTGTTCATACACCAAATAGTCTTTTTTATTATTATTCCTTTGTTTATCTTCCTTGGGCATGCTTGCTACACTATTCCTCTCTATCTATCTTTAATTTACTCTTTTATTATACTGTTTTTAGATATGGGATAACTGAGGGGAAAGAGGACAATTACATCAGTTCTAATTGTGGATAGTTTTGTGGGTTTGGAAGTATAAGGTATGTCTTCATTGTAAATTTTTAAACAAAGGTATTATGTATATGCTTTAAATTTAATGTGATTTGGAATGAATAAGAACTTAAATTTAATGTGAATCCCATCCTTCTCCTTTTTACTATTTCATGATAAATAAATGTTGGCTTTTTAGCCAATAAGAATGAGTTTGTCATTCACACACACATATTAGCATTCTTGATGTGATGATAAGATTGTTTTATTTTGTACATTCAAACTTTGAGACATTTCCTCCATCTTTTCTTTTTGCGTATTTGATTTGCTCTTCATTTTAAGCCATACTATTCTTTGGAAACTTTTCTAAGAAAATGGATGAAGATTCTTCCTTTTCTAGATCCTTTGTTGCCTGCACATGCTTGGTATGCTTTTCCATATAGATGCATCTCTAGCTTTAACTTCGTACTTGAGTGGCTTCTATTATTTGTAACTACTGTTTTTGTAGCTACTGTTTTTGCTACCTGTAATGGGTGGCATTGTTGGTCTGGTGCTTTCCATTTTATTCAATCTTGAATGTATGTGTTGCTAAAGTTTTGTTTCTAAAGTCTCTATGTTGAAACTTGACTATTACAGAGTATATTTTATGACTTCAATTGTGTTGCCCAAAATGATAATATCAGATAATTGCAATCTCACTGGAAATTCAATGTTTCTGTTCCATGTCTCCTTTTTCTTCATAGGTGGAAAACTAAAAACTGCCATTGACTTCTTGATGAAAGTGTTCATGCCTATTTTTGTTTTATATTCACACAATAATTCTCTGTATCCAGGCTAGCAAGTAACTCATAACAAACATGATCTACGGAAGAAACCCAAAATAAATTTATTAATTTTTGTACCGTTGTAGAAGATAAAAAAATTTCATACTATGATTAACCAGAGGATAAATAGCTTATGGAAGATAATAAAATAAATGATAAAATATGTTTTTAATCCCTGTAAGATATAGAATAAGCTCATATATATATATATATATATATATATTTTATGTATGTATTTATGTATTTATTATTTATAAATAATTGTTTTTCTTTTTGCCTCATGACGAGGAAACATGTAATGGTTTTTATTGCTTTATGATTTCATTTTCTTTGAGCACATATAAATTTTATGCAACTGTTTACTATTTACAAAAATCGATTCTTCACAATCCTGAGTCCTGACGGGGAAGCAAATATTGTGTTAGTAAAAACAAGCATATTTGTATATAACAGAACAAATTAAGTTTACAAACAGGATGTTTGAAAAGTTCTGCCAATTATCTCATTATAATTAGGATACCATGCAATATTAAAGGAATGGATGTAGCACAAACAAAACATCTAATCGAATAAAATAGAACACTGTGTAACTTTCATGGGTCCTGAAGGGAAAACATGCAATGGTTTTCAATGACTTTGTTAGTTAGTTTCATTTTCTTTAAGAAAATATCAATTTTATGCATGTGTTTATTATTTACATATATCTATTCACAATCCTGAGTCTCGATGGGAAACATGTAATGACTTAGTATATAGAGAATACTTCTCCTTTCTATTTAGGAGAATCAAGGGCGGAGGAAAACCCAAAAGTACCCACTGTTGAAAAATTGTCAAGTGTCCCTTTTTGAGGATATTTTGGTCATCACACCTTCTCTCAATTCAAATTCAAATTTATATTTCCTCCTCACACTTTCAGATTCAGATCTGAAAATTTTTTCCCTCATTTCTCTCGCTCCCTAAAAAAAGCAACTCGAAAGAAACACATATGAGGGCTTAGAGTTTCTGAAAATCCATATTCCTTCTCACACTTTCAGATTTGGAATCTGAAAAAAATTTCCCTCAGTTCTCTCGCTCCTTAATAAAAGCAACTCGAAAGAAACACATAGGAGGGCTTGGAGCTTCTGAAAATTCATAATCCTCCCTCATCCAAGAAAAGGTTAGGTTTTTTTAAAATCCATCTTCCCCCTCATTCAACTTGACGCAACAAAGAAGAAGAGAGGTTGAATATGTTCATCTTTAGCTCCCTCCATTTTCGAACTTTTTTTTCTCTGTGTTTTATGGGATTTTCATTATCTGAGCTCCCTCTATTAGATTTCTTCTTGCATGTTCATGCTCAAAGTTTTTTTTTTTGGGGGGGAAACAGAGATAAAGGTGGAAGAAGGTGCTGATTTATTTTCCTTATTCATTTTCTATAGGTTTTTTTTCCTATTTTGGTCTTGGTTTAGGCATTTTGATTTTCCTTGTTATGCATGATGATGTTCAGCTCTTTGTTGCAGAGTCTTCAAGAGAAAGGACTCATTACCCCATTCAGAAAGAAAATGTCTTTCATTTCATTGCGGTTCTGTTTACTCTTTGTTCATACACCAAATAGTCTTTTTATTATTATTCCTTTGTTTATCTTCCTTGGGCATGCTTGCTACACTATTCCTCTCTATCTATCTTTAATTTACTCTTTTATTATACTGTTTTTAGATATGGGATAACTGAGGGGAAAGAGGACAATTACATCAGTTCTAATTGTGGATAGTTTTGTGGGTTTGGAAGTATAAGGCATGTCTTCATTGTAAATTTTTAAACAAAAGGTATTATGTATATGCTTTAAATTTAATGTGATTTGGAATGAATAAGAACTTAAATTTAATGTGAATCCCATCCTTCTCCTTTTTACTATTTCATGATAAATAAATGTTGGCTTTTTAGCCAATAAGAATGAGTTTGTCATTCACACACACATATTAGCATTCTTGATGTGATGATAAGATTGTTTTATTTTGTACATTCAAACTTTGAGACATTTCCTCCATCTTTTCTTTTGCGTATTTGATTTGCTCTTCATTTTAAGCCATACTATTCTTTGGAAACTTTTCTAAGAAAATGGATGAAGATTCTTCCTTTTCTAGATCCTTTGTTGCCTGCACATGCTTGGTATGCTTTTCCATATAGATGCATCTCTAGCTTTAACTTCGTACTTGAGTGGCTTCTATTATTTGTAACTACTGTTTTTGTAGCTACTGTTTTTGCTACCTGTAATGGGTGGCATTGTTGGTCTGGTGCTTTCCATTTTATTCAATCTTGAATGTATGTGTTGCTAAAGTTTTGTTTCTAAAGTCTCTATGTTGAAACTTGACTATTACAGAGTATATTTTATGACTTCAATTGTGTTGCCCAAAATGATAATATCAGATAATTGCAATCTCACTGGAAATTCAATGTTTCTGTTCCATGTCTCCTTTTTCTTCATAGGTGGAAAACTAAAAACTGCCATTGACTTCTTGATGAAAGTGTTCATGCCTATTTTTGTTTTATATTCACACAATAATTCTCTGTATCCAGGCTAGCAAGTAACTCATAACAAACATGATCTACGGAAGAAACCCAAAATAAATTTATTAATTTTTGTACCGTTGTAGAAGATAAAAAAATTTCATACTATGATTAACCAGAGGATAAATAGCTTATGGAAGATAATAAAATAAATGATAAAGTATGTTTTCAATCCCTGTAAGATATAGAATAAGCTCATATATATATATATATATATATATATTTTATGTATGTATTTATGTATTTATTATTTATAAATAATTGTTTTTCTTTTTGCCTCATGACGAGGAAACATGTAATGGTTTTTATTGCTTTATGATTTCATTTTCTTTGAGCACATATAAATTTTATGCAACTGTTTACTATTTACAAAAATCGATTCTTCACAATCCTGAGTCCTCGACGGGAAGCAAATATTGTGTTAGTAAAAACAAGCATATTTGTATATAACAGAACAAATTAAGTTTACAAACAGGATGTTTGAAAAGTTCTGCCAATTATCTCATTATAATTAGGATACCATGCAATGTTAAAGGAATGGATGTAGCACAAACAAAACATCTAATCGAATAAAATAGAACACTGTGTAACTTTCATGGGTCCTGAAGGGAAAACATGCAATGGTTTTCAATGACTTTGTTAGTTAGTTTCATTTTCTTTAAGAAAATATCAATTTTATGCATGTGTTTATTATTTACATATATCTATTCACAATCCTGAGTCTCGATGGGAAACATGTAATGACTTAGTATATAGAGAATACTTCTCCTTTCTATTTAGGAGAATCAAGGGCGGAGGAAAACCCAAAAGTACCCACTGTTGAAAAATTGTCAAGTGTCCCTTTTTGAGGATATTTTGGTCATCACACCTTCTCTCAATTCAAATTCAAATTTATATTTCCTCCTCACACTTTCAGATTCAGATCTGAAAATTTTTTCCCTCATTTCTCTCGCTCCCTAAAAAAAGCAACTCGAAAGAAACACATATGAGGGCTTAGAGTTTCTGAAAATCCATATTCCTTCTCACACTTTCAGATTTGGAATCTGAAAAAAATTTCCCTCAGTTCTCTCGCTCCTTAATAAAAGCAACTCGAAAGAAACACATAGGAGGGCTTGGAGCTTCTGAAAATTCATAATCCTCCCTCATCCAAGAAAAGGTTAGGTTTTTTTAAAATCCATCTTCCCCCTCATTCAACTTGACGCAACAAAGAAGAAGAGAGGTTGAATATGTTCATCTTTAGCTCCCTCCATTTTCGAACTTTTTTTTCTCTGTGTTTTATGGGATTTTCATTATCTGAGCTCCCTCTATTAGATTTCTTCTTGCATGGTCATGCTCAAAGATTTTTTTTTGGGGGAAACAGAGATAAAGGTGGAAGAAGGTGCTGATTTATTTTCCTTATTCATTTTCTATAGGTTTTTTTTCCTATTTTGGTCTTGGTTTAGGCATTTTGATTTTCCTTGTTATGCATGATGATGTTCAGCTCTTTGTTGCAGAGTCTTCAAGAGAAAGGACTCATTACCCCATTCAGAAAGAAAATGTCTTTCATTTCATTCTTGATTCTGTTTACTCTTTGTTCATACACCAAATAGTCTTTTTTATTATTATTCCTTTGTTTATCTTCCTTGGGCATGCTTGCTACACTATTCCTCTCTATCTATCTTTAATTTACTCTTTTATTATACTGTTTTTAGATATGGGATAACTGAGGGGAAAGAGGACAATTACATCAGTTCTAATTGTGGATAGTTTTGTGGGTTTGGAAGTATAAGGCATGTCTTCATTGTAAATTTTTAAACAAAAGGTATTATGTATATGCTTTAAATTTAATGTGATTTGGAATGAATAAGAACTTAAATTTAATGTGAATCCCATCCTTCTCCTTTTTACTATTTCATGATAAATAAATGTTGGCTTTTTAGCCAATAAGAATGAGTTTGTCATTCACACACACATATTAGCATTCTTGATGTGATGATAAGATTGTTTTATTTTGTACATTCAAACTTTGAGACATTTCCTCCATCTTTTCTTTTTGCGTATTTGATTTGCTCTTCATTTTAAGCCATACTATTCTTTGGAAACTTTTCTAAGAAAATGGATGAAGATTCTTCCTTTTCTAGATCCTTTGTTGCCTGCACATGCTTGGTATGCTTTTCCATATAGATGGATCTCCAGCGTTAACTTCCGACTTGAGTGTCCTCTATTATTTGTACCTATTGTTTTTGTAGCTACTGTTTTTGCTCCCTGTAATGGGTGGCATTGTTGGTCTGGTGCTTTCCATTTTATTCAATCTTGAATGTATGTGTTGCTAAAGTTTTGTTTCTAAAGTCTCTATGTTGAAACTTGACTATTACAGAGTATATTTTATGACTTCAATTGTGTTGCCCAAAATGATAATATCGATAATTGCAATCTCCTTTGGAAATTCAATGTTTCTGTTCCATGTCTCCTTTTTCTTCATAGGTGGAAAACTAAAAACTGCCATTGACTTCTTGATGAAAGTGTTCATGCCTATTTTTGTTTTATATTCACACAATAATTCTCTGTATCCAGGCTAGCAAGTAACTCATAACAAACATGATCTACGGAAGAAACCTAAAATAAATTTATTAATTTTTGTACCGTTGTAGAAGATAAAAAAATTTCATACTATGATTAACCAGAGGATAAATAGCTTATGGAAGATAATAAAATAAATGATAAAGTATGTTTTTAATCCCTGTAAGATATAGAATAAGCTCATATATATATATATATATATTTTATGTATGTATTTATGTATTTATTATTTATAAATAATTGTTTTTCTTTTTGCCTCATGACGAGGAAACATGTAATGGTTTTTATTGCTTTATGATTTCATTTTCTTTGAGTACATATAAATTTTATGCAACTGTTTACTATTTACAAAAATCGATTCTTCACAATCCTGAGTCCTGACGGGGAAGCAAATATTGTGTTAGTAAAAACAAGCATATTTGTATATAACAGAACAAATTAAGTTTACAAACAGGATGTTTGAAAAGTTCTGCCAATTATCTCATTATAATTAGGATACCATGCAATGTAAAAGGAATGGATGTAGCACAAACAAAACATCTAATCGAATAAAATAGAACACTGTGTAACTTTCATGAGTCCTGAAGGGAAAACATGCAATGGTTTTCAATGACTTTGTTAGTTAGTTTCATTTTCTTTAAGAAAATATCAATTTTATGCATGTGTTTATTATTTACATATATCTATTCACAATCCTGAGTCTCGATGGGAAACATGTAATGACTTAGTATATAGAGAATACTAGTATGTTTGACTCGTGCAATATACATTATCTTTTTAGAAATTTAAAAATTTGTTAACATATTTGATTTAACATATAATTATATTTATATGAGATCCAGTTTTACATATTAATACATCAATGGATAGTCGCTGCACTTATTCATAGAATATAGAATATATAATGATTTAACCTAAAAAATATTTGTATAGATAATGACATAAAGAAAAATAAAAAGAATGTAGTCCAATTTGCATTGAATGTCTATTTTTTTGGTTTTGGTCATGCACCGGGGATTATGTTCATTTTTAGCATTTTATTAAGAATAAAATTAAAATTAAGTTATACTCCCTTCATTACTTTTTATAAGCTTCTTTTAAAAAAAATTTGTTAACTAATTATATGCCCATTTTTAAATTAGAAGATACATTAATTATTTTTTGTCAAAAGTACCCGGCCCTAATTAATTGCATAGTATTTAAAAATCCAAGACAAGCATTAATTAATTAAAAGTGTAATTGAAGGATAAATTTGAAAAATTATACACATTATAAATAATTTAATTATGCTAATTATTTTTCTTAATATGTGTTTTTTTTGTCTAAATGAGTTTATAAAAGGTAACAGAGGGAGTGACTTATACAAAAATCCTATTCTTTAAAATATATTACATTAAATATTAGTAACATTAATATATTGGCATGTGAATTTATTACTACCTCAATTTGATCTTTCAATTCTCCCAAAAGTATTTTTACATTCAAATATTTCCTGGGGACCAATATTTCACCCGGTTGAAAAATTTTGATTATTTATACAATTTGTTAAAAAAATATTTTTGTAGATTCATTGATATAAGATTTTATATAAAATAATAAATTCATAAAAAAATTAATTTTTAAAAGATATTACGTATATCTTCTGAAAAAAAATCTCTTGTATCAAATGAAAATAAATTAAATATTTTTTTAATCATAATCAAAACATAAAATAACTTGCATTTTTTATTTCAAAAAAAAATTTGAATTCACATAAAAGTTTTATGGAATAATTCATTTTTATAAACAATCTTTTCATCGCCTTTTATTAAGCACTTATTGTCCAATTTTTTAAGTTTAAGCCATCTCATCCTCGTCTTGTCAGGTCCTTGGAAGAATATGGCTCGTTTAGTCCATGGACTTTTAAAGCATCAAACAATGATCTCATCATATCTCAATGTCTCATACAATCAACGCTGCCTTTTATTTTACTGAATAAAAAAATTGAGATGTAAAAATCAACTAAAAAAGTAATAATTTTAACATTTTGATTTGCTAAAATAATTTTAGAATTTCAAATAAAATATTGCAAAAATGATGATTGCATTTGTACGAATTTCATTGAAAATGACAACATATCTTCATTGTGCCCAACAGGTTTTCTCGTTGCCGATATTCCCATTGGATGATGATCAAAATATTCATCACTCTTCCCAAGCCGAAGGCAATCCTGTTATATATCAGCAAAAACTAAATTATTTGACCAGATGACTCCTTCCTACATATATGCTTCAAAAAATGACCAGTAAGACAGATGATTCAATGGAGTTTAGATAAAAAATTGCACCAGGCTAGAGTGAAGTAGTGGATAGCACTAAACTGATTAACAATATGATCTTTCCAGGCCTTGTCATCTCCCTGATCAAGAATGATATTTTGTCCCCAAACAGAATCATTACCAACAACAGCCCCATCACCAAATTGATTTTTCAATATAGATCGTATAGACTGTCATAGAATAATTCCCCATTACATCTAGTACCAAAAAAAAAAAATCCTCGATACATTATAATTTCCTTCTTATTATCAAGCACATTCTACTTTCTTTCTCATTTTCTTTTCACATGTTCTTTCAAACTGTATCTGTTGGGAGACAGAAGTTCAGTGCAAATTTTCAACCTGTCTTCCGACTAATGAAGGGATTGATATTCTTAACTTTTATCTTGATTCTAGTGAATATGATTGCCCTTCCTCACATGACAATGTAGGACATTGTTGTTTGTATTATTGCCTTCATGCCTAAAAGAATTCAAGGAAAACAGAAAAACTGATTCTGTGAAATGAGTGATTTCATTATTCTTCTTTCACTAACTTGATCGAGTACAGTGTTTTGTATTTATACAAGAGAGACACTAAGACTTTGCCTTCAACCGAACAACTAACTCATGCTGAGCTGACAAATACAATAACAAACTCAAGTTTAGTTGGCAGCTTAGTTAACCAACTAACTAATCAACTATTACATTCATATTCTCTATTACTCCCCCTCAAACTCAAAGGGGTAGCTGAGAGTAGCTTAAGACTTTGAGTTTATCTCTGAGATTAGTAAATTGCAACTTAGGCAAAGCTTTTGTAAGTATATCGGCCACCTGCTCTTGAGAAGGAACATAGGCTACAATAAGGGATTTGTCCAACACCTTTTCTCTAACAAAGTAGAGATCTAACTCCATATGCTTGATTCTTGAATGAAGCACTGGATTATGACTGAGAGCAACCGTGCTTTGGTTGTCACAGTAGATTACTGGAGTAGATGCAGAAACTTTGAGCTCATGTAGAAGAGATTGAATCCAAATAACTTCAGATGCTGCTATTGCAAGACTTCTGTACTCTGCTTCAGCTGTGGATTTGGCAACCAGAGGCTGTTTCTTGGACCACCAGGAGATGAGATTCGGTCCAAGGAAGATACTAGAACCAGAGGTGGACCTACGATCATCAATATCCGAGGCCCAATCAGCATCACAAAATGCTTTCAAGGTGAGAGGTTGTATAGAGGAAGCTGGCTGCAGAAATAAACCAAGATCTAGGGTGCCCTTTAAGTATCTAAGAATCCGTTTTACTGCTACCCAGTGAGACTCAAGTGGCTGTGACATATATTGACAGACCTTGTTCACAGCAAATCCGATCTCAGGTCTTGTGACAGTGACATATTGCAAAGCACCTACTATAGATCTGTAGGTTGAGGGATCTTGGAAATAATCTGATCCATATTTAGACAATTTGAGACTGCTTGGCATAGGAGTTGAAATTCGTTTAGCATCAGCCATATCAGATTTTAACAGCAAATCTCTAATGTACTTGGCTTGATTTAACAAGAGACCTGAACCTGTTGCCTTTACCTCAATTCCAAGGAAGTATTCCAAGTCACTAAGCTGTTTTAGTGAGAAAACAACATTTAATTGTTCAATAAGTTTCTGAACAAGGTTTGGAGAGCTGCCAGTCATAATTTTATCATCAACATAGATGAGAACATAAAGGCAAACTTGATTCTTGTTATACACTAGTAATGAGGGATCACATTTTGTTTGAATGAAGCCAAAACTTAGAAATGTCTTGGTGAGTCTTTCATACCATGCTCTAGGGGCTTGTTTAAGCCCAGATAGCTTTCTGCAGTTTGCATACCACGGCTTTATCACCCTTTTCAAAGCCTGGAGGCTGTGTCATGTACACATCTTCACTAAGCAAACCATGGAGAAAGGCATTATTGATGTCTATTTGTTTGATAGGCCATTTGTAGGTGAGGGCTAGTGTGAGAACAACTCGAACTGTCACTGGTTTTACCACAGGTGAGAATGTCTCAGAGTAATCACAACCAAGCCTTTGATGGAAGCCCTTTGCAACTAACCTAGCCTTGTACTTGTTAATTGTCCCATCCGGGTTTTCTTTTACCCTGAAAACCCATTTACATCCAACTACTGATCTTCCAGGAGGTAGATTCACTAGAGACCATGTTTTGTTTGCCATAAGTGCATCATACTCCAATTGCATTGCATGTTTCCATTGAGGGGTGGCAAGGGCTTGCTTAACACTATGTGGTTCAGTGGTTGTTAACAAGAGTGTAGGGTATATTTTGGGTTTGACAATTCCACTTTTGGACCTAGTTTGCATAGGGTGCTGATTTTGATTACTGGCAGAAGCAGTATTTGGAACTACAGATTGATGACTGACAGAAGCAGAGTTTCGATTACTGACAGGACCAGACCTATTAGAAACAGATTGAGATGATACAAGACCAGATTGAGAAGTGGAAGAAGCAGAACCAGCAGCACCTGGTGAGGTTAAAGCATCTGCAGAATTTGCAGTACCTGCAGAGTTTGCAATACCTGCAGAATGTGCAGTACCTGCAGTAGGAGACAGAATTGGTGGAATAATGGACACAGAATTTGGTGTACTAGTTATGGAAACAGGTGAAATAACTCCAAGTGGTATAACACTAGATGAACTTGAGTGATTAGGCTGACTAGACATCACAGAATTTTCTGCTTTAGGAAACTTTGACTCATTAAACAAAACATCTTTAGATATAAACATTCTGCCATGAGAATCCAAACATTTGTAACCTTTATGATTTGGTGAGTAACCTAGAAAAATACACTCTGAAGATCTGAACTGGAATTTGTGTTTATTATAGGGTCTAAGTAAAGGATAGCAAGCACAGCCAAACACCTTTAGGAAAGTGTAATCTGGATCTTTGTGAAAAATAACTTGGAAGGGGACAGCATTAGCATGATGAATTGAAGGCAGTCTATTGATAAGATATACTGCTGTATGGAAAGCATGATCCCAAAATGAGAGAGGAAGGGAGGCTTGAGATAAGAGAGTGAGACCCATATCCACAATATGTCTATGCTTTCTCTCAACAACACCATTTTGATGGTGTGTGTGAGGGCATATTAATCTATGTGTGATGCCTAGATTAGCAAGATATTGTGTAAATGGCCTAAACTCTCCTCCCCAATCCGATTGGACAGACTTAATTTTCTTATTTAATTGCAATTCAACAAGTGACTGAAATTGCTTAAACACAGAAAGTGTTTCAGCTTTGGTTTTAAGAAAATATATCCAAGTGTATCTGCTAAAGGCATCAACAAAAGAAACATAGTAACTATATCCCATGGAAGAGGTCATGGGAGAAGGTCCCCAAAGATCACAAAACACCAATTCCAAGGGTTCAGAGTATATAGTTTTGGAAGGTTGAGAGGGCAATCTATGTGCCTTTCCCATGCAACAAGCAACACAAAATTCAAAAGATCCTTTATTAGAAAATGGAACATAAACAAGTTCATTACATTTTGTAAGACATGAGAATTGGGATGTCCCAATCTGTTATGCCAAAGGGAAATGGAATTAGAAGTGTGTGTGGTTACAGTGTTAAGGGAAATGGGGAAAAGAGTACATGAAGGAGTGGAAAAATGAACATGAGCATTATTTATTGATGAGGAATGATACTGGACCTTTGATGAGGAAGGGAGTGGTAGCTGAATTAAGTACAATCCATCACTGCCAAGACTACCTTGAAGGAGTATTTGGTGATTATCCTGAGATTTAACAACACATGATGAGGGATAGAACTCAAAATAAGCATTGTTGTCTTTTGAGAATTGACTAACACTAACTAAATTCTTTGTAATGTTAGGAACAAGAAGCAATTTATTTAGACATAATGTGGAAGAGGGTGGAATAGGAGATTGAAAAGAAACAGAACCAATAGATGTTATAGGCAAACCTTGGCCATTGCCTAGGAACACATGCTCTTGTGATGCTAGAGGAGATGCTTGTGTCATAGCTTCTGCATTGGCAGTGACATGGTGAGAAGCTCCCGAGTCAACAAGCCAATTTTGGGACTGTTGTTGAGGAGTGACTGAAGCAATAAATGCCTGCGGTGCAACAGTAGAAACAACAGCTTATGGAGGTGCACTCATCATAGGAGACTGCATAGGAGAAGCTTGTGGTCGATTATATTGATATGGATTTCCAAAATTCTGATTCCCAAAATTCTGCTGCATAGGTGGAGCATATGCAGAATTCTGATTTCCAAAATTCTGCTGCATAGGTGGAACATATGCAGAATTGAATCGATGATAGCACACTGATGCTGTGTGACCAAACCTGTAACAGACCTGGCATTGTACATTGCCACGACCACCACGGTTTCCACGGCCTCCACGGCGACCACCGCGATATCCTCCTCTGTAACCACCACGAAACTCACCATGGTTACTTTGAAACTGTGTTTGTTGACCCGAATTGCCTGAGCTAGGATTTGTAAAGTTCACTTGCGATGATTGATTCTCAGATTTCAACATATCAACCTTAGATTGTGTCAGATTCAGGGATGCAGTAGCATTTAGAATCTCTTTCTGTTTGGTTATTCGATTCTCATGAGCCAACAGCAACGATTCAATTTCATCAAACTCAAACCAATCAGATTTACTATTAATCAATGTAACTAGAGATTCATATTCATTTGGAAGTCCTTCGAGAATTACATCCAATTGCTCTTGCATAGAAACAGTCTCTCCAATAGAAAGCAGTGAATCACTAATACTCTTGATGCTACTGAGAAATACAGAGATAGATTTATCACCTTTCTTCGTGTTTCTGAGATCCGAACGCAACTGACGTGCTTGTGCTTTTATCTTAGACTGACAGCGATGATGTATTTTATCCCATAGTTGCCATGAATAGCGACAACCGATGACCTTCGCAAGAATAGTTGTAGAAAGAGAAGCTTGAAGCCAAGACAAGAGCAACTGATCTTGAATCTCCCAAGCAGAGTAAGCAGGATTTTCAATTCCTGCAAGTTTATCAGATTCAGAAAGAAATTGTAAAGGAATTTGCGGTGACACACAAAACCGATGAAGACGATGCGCTCAGTAATCGGGTTCGATTTGTTGAAGCCACAGCAAGTAGTTGTCTTCGCCAAGTTTCTCTGAAATTTTGTAGGAAAATGATGAGAATACAGGATTGTTAGGATTTTGAACCGGCATTGATGCCGGCATGAACTGCGATTGAAACAGAGGCGGCGGAGTGTTGTGAACCAGAGGCGACGACGGCGGAGGCCTCGTCGGAATCGACTGCGTAGCGAAAGAAAATCGTGGAGGTGGATCGGAAGCCATCAACGAGCTTCAGAGGCGAATGATACCATAAAAGAATTCAAGGAAAACAGAAAAACTGATTCTGTGAAATGAGTGATTTCATTATTCTTCTTTCACTAACTTGATCGAGTACAGTGTTTTGTATTTATACAAGAGAGACACTAAGACTTTGCCTTCAACCGAACAACTAACTCATGCTGAGCTGGCAAATACAATAACAAACTCAAGTTTAGTTGGCAGCTTAGTTAACCAACTAACTAATCAACTATTACATTCATATTCTCTATTAATGCCAACTGGTACAGAAAAAATCAAGCCTTTAGAAAAAAATCAAGAAATGGAAAGCGTGCTTAATTGGCAATTAATTCAAGTGGAAAAAATATTAGGAATGTAATATGGTGCAATTGAAATGATGAAAAAGAAAAAAGAAAGCCATGAATTGTGATATAAGAAATAGAAAGCGTGCTTAATTGGCAATAATTCATGTGGCAAATCAAGCTCTTAATTCAAGTGACACCAGTATAGTTTGATGAGACGACTTTGAAAATCATTAGTGGCTATAATATGCAATATTTGCATAACCTGCAAATTGCTTAAACCCTGTACCAAACAAAGTCATCTACCAAAGCCCAATGAAAAAATTGTGACATCTGAATCTTCTGCATGTTTGGATATTTCTAGCAAATGTAAGATGAGTGGACATAACAGAAGCAGGTCAAGCCCCTTGATGAGATTATTAGAATCCATATGGAATGATGCGTAAGGCATCATCAAACATACAACATTCAACTGAAAGAAATCCAACACCAAAAGAAAGCATGTATTCAATCAGCTTTAGATGCAATCTGCATGACGAAAAGAGCAAGGAATTATCAACTCAAGCCCTTTTATAGTTAATAATAAAATATGGACTGCCTTGTTTAAATTTATGCTCAAAAGTGAAAGAAATTAAAGGTTGCTCCAGCTACCAAGAAAAGTTTAGCATCACTGGAGAAGGATTATGGAAGCTGCTATTTCACCTTCTACCTCGTTTATGAAAATAAGATAAACAGTGGAGATAGATGAGTCACCGGAGGGGGAAAAAAAGAAATGTGGATATGTCTATATATTATTGGTCAGACGAAAATTTTTAGCTTCAAAATCACTAAATCAAGAGACCATAACTTCAAGAGACAATGTATGGTGAAAGATTGTCCTATTTGGCCTTGGAATTGATCATCCTGATCAAGGACTGCCAGAGTTCATCCAAAGCAGGGGATTACAGCTACTGTTATTCAGATCCCTTATGAAAATGTAAGTCCCGAAGGACTGCATGGTATTAAATTGCTGAAGAAGGAATGCTTAAAATTCCTTTTGGCAAATGAAACTACAACAAAAAATGCGGATACCGATGGCTTTTTACCGACGGGCAGGAACCATCGCAAAAAAATAGGGATTTCCGACGGCTTTAGCCGTCGGTACGACTTCGTTTCGTTTGCTGTTGTTTATCGACGGCTTTATCCGTCGTTAAAGCTCTTCTGTCGTCCGTTGAAGATACCCGTCGGTATACTGGACGCCTTTTTGAGTCCCTCCAATTTTTTTATTACCGACGGGCCTGTGCCCGTCAGTATTTGAAAATAACCGTCGGTAAGGCCGCATATTATTTTTTCGTATTTTCGACGGGCACAGGCCGTCGGTACTCAGCAGTTATGATGCAGATCATGACCTTCTCCCCACACTCGCTCGCCACCCTTCTATCTCATCTCTCTTTCTCTCTTTGTGATAGCTCCCCAAGAGTGTCTCCGACCACCACACAACAACTCCGGCCTCTCTTCGTCCCACCCGGTCGGTGTCCACTCGACCACGCATGCCGCTCGCTCACGTTTTCTTCCAAATTGCGCACCACACACGCCGCTCGCTCAAGTCCTCGTCGCTCTACTCATGTCTTCTCCGCCGTTCTACTCATCGCTTCTCGCCATCCCTAGGGCCACCCATTCCAAAGCCCTCAACCATCACAAATAACCTCACCCATAGAATGCAAGGCGCAACCTCTCATCGGAGCCACTAACGGTGACCGCTTTGTCGCTCTCATCGATTCGGCCATCGTGGATCGCCACCTCCACTACGTGGCGCACCACCTCTCTCTCCTCTGCTCCACCGCTACTTCAAGAGGTACATATTATTTGGGTTTTTCCGCCGATTTAGGTTTATCAATTTGTGCTGTTGTTTTCAATTTCGCAATTCGTTTAGACTGGATTTGTGCGGTTTTGTAATTGCGGTGGGCAAAAAGCGAAGTTTTGTGCTTTGTTCCGTCGTGTGTTTTTAGAATAATTGGAAATGGAATTGGTGCTCTGTCTGCTTTCAAATTCATTTGAAAGGTTCATGGTGGAGTTTTGTATGTGATGTAATTTTGAGGCATGGTTGGTTTGTTATGTTGATGAGATCCAATCTTGTTCTAGAGCTACGTGTGATGTTAGCTTTTATATATTTCATCCTTTATAAGCCAAGACTTATACATCTGGTTTCTTTTCAAAAATTGTGAGACAAATTTGTTTATTGGTTCAGAAAGTTCAATAATCCTCGCTAGTTTCATCTTGACTATTTCAAATCTACTGCATGCCTTCTTTATTCTATCATAGGCAATCATGGACGCCAAGCTATTTGATTACTTAATTTTCCATCTTGTTGTCTAAGTGAAGTGGAGCATATTTGCAGCTATTTTATTATGGTGTCGACGGTATTGATTGTATTTTGGCGCTTTGGTAGACCTCAGGGACAGTGCACTAGAGCAAATTTTTGCTTCCACAAAGTAAGTTATGATGAAGTTTCTTTCTTTATTCTTTTTAGTGCTATATATTGTTGCACCGAGAATGTAAGTTTTCACAGGTTCTCCTTTTGTATTTGCATTGATAGCTATGAGTAGCATACATACAATCACCAATAATATACTAAAAGAATCTTTATTACAAAATATGTCCATGAGTGAATGCCTTGCATATTGATTTTGATTTTGATATACATAATTTTATCTCTGAAAGGAAGAATTGTGCATGCTACGTTCTCGATTCTTTATATCAGAATCCCCTCTGTCACACACACACACATAAATTATTGGAGAAACATTTGGCACTAGTTTTTTTGTTTCTTTTTATGAATTTGTGCCTCATTTTTTTATGTTTTGGCATGGTGGTTTGCTTTGAAAGCTATAAGATTGGTTGATTTTATTTAATGTGATGATTTAAGCCCAGTTCCAAGGTTCCATTTTCAATTTTAAATTAGATAGAGAAATAGCTGTTATTTGGATATGTGAATTAAAGTCATCCCTAATAATTATTTTTTGTAATACATAAATTCAGAATTTAATAGAAAATAGGTGAATAATTTTTATTTATCTTTTATTATTATTTTTTTGATGGAATTTACCTTTTATTATTGAAATAGCCATGTTGATGCCTTCAAAGACAATTCATGTTATCCTTTTTTTAGTTTACTGCATAGGATGCTTGTCTAATGCTCTCACTGGCTTTAATTTGTTACAACTCTCACTTTCTTTTCATTGACTTGCTTCCTAATCTTGCCATGATTTAGAGGAGGAATAACCAAAACTTAGAGCTAATTTGGATAAAATCTCACTGCTTTGTGACTTTGGTTTCCTTGACTTTATTATGTAAATTAATGATTCCCATTGTCTATAACTTTTACACTAATGAAAGTTGTATCTTATATATGTTTGTAAACCATTCCTATTTTGTACCTTGTAATATCATCTTTAGAGTTCTACAGTCCGATCTTTATAGTTGCTAAGCGATAAGGGACATGATGGTCGTAAATCTGTTTACAAGTTGGTCGCAATTTGCTTTGCACTTCTCTCTGTATTTCTTTTCCTTGCCACACCTTGTCTAATTTTATCCTTTGTGAGTTATGAGTTTAATTTGGTTTTCCAATTATGTGCACATCCTGAGCTTTAGTAAGCGCTCGGTTCTTACCTCCCCCTTCGATTCACAATCCCGCCGGCACTGCACTGTTTGGGTAATGATTTTGTTTTTCTGTTAGTATATGCTTTTATTGTTCTTGTGTAGTTCTTTGAGTTTAATCTTGTGTTTGCGATTACTACAAAGTGACACTCGCCTCTTCCTTCCTCCAGTTTGCCGCATGCCACATTCTTCTCTTCTGCAGGTATGGATTAATTCCTTTCCTTTAGTAACATGTGAACCTTAGGTTCAAGTTAGGGATTTCGAATATCCTTATGAAATAAAGTTTATTATTATTGATTTGATTGTATAGTGGGTCTAGTAAAGAGGTTGGCTTCCTGCCCCCCACCTCCCACAACTTGTATGTTTGATGTTTGCTCCTTTGTGTGCTCCATTGAGCTCCAAAGGTATGAGTGTGGTTATGTGTTGTCCATTATGTTGGTAAGTTTTGAGGCTTGACATACAGCCCTAAATTCATAGTAATGATTTATGTTGAATTCCTTGATTTCTTATTTAGGGTTTTAATGCTATTTTTGTTGCATAGAAAATGCTCTCAATATGAGGATTGTCACTCTGATTTCACGCTACCGCTTGATTGGATTTTCCTTTGTGTTAAATTTTAACTAGTGTGCTAATGTAAAAATGATATCAAATAGCTTATGAGAATTTGAATTTTATAGATATGAGTGCGTGTCTGGTTCGCCAGTTTGCATCTCGTCAATGTTTGTCGCACGTAAAGAACGAACACCAAGAGAAAATATTGAATGAAATCACAGAAGGAATAAGAAGAGGTTTTTTTTTTAAAAAAGTTAGACATCGAAAAGCACTATGCAGTTTTTCACATTGGGCCGTTCAAAAGCGCGTATTGGGAGGCGTGCAGCTGGTGCGTTAATTTTAGAGTGTAACTTGTAAATATCTAATCTAATTATATATAATTAAATAAACTTGAAAATTATTAAACATTAATTACAGTAAATAATATGTATATGCCTAAGTTTAAATATTATATTTTTTTAAATGAAACGGTTAGTAAAAGAAATTGAGAAAGGAATAGTAATTTGGGGGTCAATGATATTATTTATTCTTAAAAATAATTTAATATTTTTTGGATTACCTGGCAAATTCATTTTTTTTCTAACAAACTAATAGAAAAAGAAATAATATTAATATATTCATACCATACACATAGAAACTCAAAAATAAAGAACTCACAAAATTTAACACTTATTCATAGACGTCTATCATTTTATAGATAAAAATATATTCTATACTAATAAATAATACAATTAGTTATTATATTATGTAAATAATTGATAGATTAAGTGTCCAAAAATATCACATAATTAAGTATTATGTTGAATAATACATATTAAGTAAAATATATGAAATGTAGAAATTAAACTTAAAGCCCATGGAACCAATGTAAATAACTAACTATTATATTTGGTAAAAAAAATAAATAAGTAATATATCATATTAAAAATAATTAATTAACACGTTGAATCATTTGCTTTGTTATTAGTATCGGGGAAAAACCTTAGCTTCCCGTTTGAGGTTCAATATATTATTGAGTGCGTGTACTCTTTTAGATACCACGTGTTCATTGTATATTGAACCTTGAATTGTCCAAGTCGGATAGTTTGGGAAAAAACTTTTTCTTTACTTGTATAATAGTTGTTGCTTGATTCTCGTATCCCGATATTTGATGAAATTTCGGTTAGATTCATTTCCTTTTGTTCTCTGGTGCATACTTGATTGCCTTGTTCCTAGCTGCGATCATTTTGTGTACTCGAGACCAATGGGAAATCTTTGCCAAATTTTGTCAAGTATAAGATATGAGAATTAAGGAATGACTATTATACGAGTTCTGAAAAAAGTTTTTCCTCGAATGGGATAAGTCATACCATTTAAAGAAAGAGAGCGGTTGTAAGAATGTCGTCTTTGCTGAAATTGTCATTTTTTTACATGCGAGAAGATGGAATTTTTTCCTTCAATCGTAGTTGGATGTCACGATAGGTTGTATCAGGGAAGAGGGTTTGAAACAATCTTTTTGCGATGGGATTGATCACTTCGTTCAAGTCGCAATGGCACACGAAGATTTCGAAATTAATGGAGGATTAGATGTCCGTGCCTTAAATGCGATCAGAAAGATCAAGAGCCCAGGTGAGGTCACGCCGCACTGCGAGAGAGTTGGATTTATGCCTAATTCTTTGGATTTGGCCTAGACATGGTGAAAAGTTACCTCGGGTTGATTTAGGGGTTGGCGCTAATTGCGCAGGTGCTTCAAGCAGTTGCGTAGATACGGGATATGGTGAGCAGATTGAATTGATGCAAGATATGGTTTGTGATGCCTTGGGGGTCAACGTATCATTCGAGGAGCCACAGTATGATGACACAGATGAACTTCCATATGAGGCGCACAAAGATTTTATAATCTCTTGTTAGAAACAAATAAGCCGTTGTTTGAAGGGTCTGCCGACTCTAAGTTATCAATGTGTGTGAGACTTTTAGCTCTCAAGTCCAACTGTGGTGCTACGGATGTGTGCTTGGATCTCGTAACAAAGATGATGTTGGACTCGTCACCTATCAGAGATGGTTTGCCAAAAAGTTATTACGAGGCTAAAAGCTTAGTGTCCAAATTGGGGTTGGAATCTAAAAGGATTGATTGTTGTGTGAGAGGGTGTATGTTATATTACGACAATGAATTTGGTAAAAACGATAAGCCTACCGGTTGAATGCAAATTTTGTGGTGAGCCAAGGTATATGTCACATACCGATAATGGGAAGTGGTAGACAAAACCGGTTCCACGGAAGGCAATGTTTTATTTGCCAATTATTCCAAGGCTGCAGAGAATGTTTGCGTCAACACGCATCGCAGACAAAATGACTTGGCACTATGAGAATAAAAGCACTTCAGGTATGTTGCGACATCCATGTGATGGTGAAGCTTGGAAGCACTTTGATCGTGTGAATCCGAATTTGCGGCAGATCCACGTAATGTACGACTTGGCTTATGCTCGATGGTTTTACCCCATATGTTCAATCAATGGCGAAACCTTATTCTTCTTTGGCGATTATTGTTACCCCATACAATCTTCCTCCCGATATGTGCATGTCTAAGCCCTATATGTTCTTGACTTGTATTATCTGGTCGAGATAATCCAACGGATGGTATTGACATCTACTTGACCTCTCATCGACGATCTCAAAGGTTGTGGAATGGCGTTGTGACTTATGATATTGCACGAAAGAAGAACTTTACAATGAGGCGACTCTTATGTGGACCATTAATGACTTCCCTGCATATGGCATGTTGTCTGGTTGGGGTACTCATGGTAAAATGGCATGTCCCATTGCATGGAGCATACAAAGGCCTTTACCTTGAAATTTGGGGAAGAGTTCTTGGTTTGACTCACATCGCAGGTTTTTACCAACAGATCATCCATTTAGGCGGAATAAGAACGCCTTCAAGAAGGGGAAGTTGAATTAGATGGCGCCCCGAGGTTGACATCCGAACAGATTTTTACGAGTTACGGATCCGCCAAAAATCACAGATTTTGGTGAATTGGATCGATTTGAAGGATATGGACAATGGCACAATTGGACTAAAAGAAGTATTTTTGGGATTTGCCGTATTGGAAAGATAATTTATTGAGACCTGACCTTGATTATGCACATTGAGAAGAACTTTTTTGACAATGTTTTTCTCACGATGATGAACGTTAGAGGAAGAACGAAAGACAATGATAAGGCCAGATTGGACTTACCACTTTATCGCAAGCGAAAAAGACTTGCATTTGACGACTTCGATCGAATGGGAAAACCCTAAAACCCAAAGCCTGTTACTCTTTAAGCTGTTGAGGAAGCTAGGTCGATCAGCCGGTGGATAAAAGAACTTCGAATGCCAGACGGTTATTCTTCTAATTTGGCAAGATGTGTTGATGTGAACAAAGGAACAATGATTGGGATGAAAAGCCATGATTGTCATGTATTCATGGAGTGTTTACTTCGTATTGTATTTAGTTCCTGTAGTCAAATATTTTAAATCCACTTACGTAACTCGGCCAATTTTTTAAAGATTTGTGTTCTGCAACATTGAGAGAGGATGATCTTATCAAGATGGAGCGAAACATACCAGTCATTCTTTGTAAGTTGGAGAGAATATTTCCTGGTTTCTTTGACTCTATGGAACATCTCGAGTGCATCTTGCACATGAAGCTAGGCTTGGTGGGCCAGGTTCAATACAGATGGATGTATCCATTCGAAAGGTAATATAATCAAATATTCTTTAAAATAATTATTCAACGCCTTGGGTTAAAAGTTGAAATGTTGACCACCAACCTTGTTATTCTCAGATTTATGGGTGACTCAAGCGGTCGGTGAAAAATAAGGCCAGGGTTGAAGGATCTATTTGTGCAACTTACTTACACTGCAGTGAGATAATTCATTTCGTTCCCATTATTTTACAAACTTCATGCCGACACCAACAAATAATAGGAATGAAATAGAAATTGAAAGTGAAAGACACCATTGGCCTTATCAGTGTTTTGCCTTCCTGGTCGTCGTCTTTGAAAAGGAGCTAAAGCCCTGGTTAACGGAGAAGATTGGAAGTCAAAGACACGCGTTCTCGTGTTGATCAAGCGTCTTAGAAAGTATCACCATATCTTACGTATGTATCATTTTGACCACTTTCAATTTCTTTAGTCCACAACTATTCATGATCATTTGTTTGATAATGACTTGTTCAGCATTCTTGTTAACTAAGCCCACAATTAACAAGACTCTTCTGCCTATATTCATGAATATTTTCCAACGTGGGTTATGAGCCAGGTATGTATTTTTAGTCTTATTTCAACTATTTGTTGTTTGAAAATACAAAAGATTGTTTGCAAAAAGGAACCATAAATCACTTGTGCATGTGTATACGCAGGTGTATAGCGAGTCAGAATCACCCATAATCGAACACTTGAGAAATTTATCTCATGGTCCTAAATCACGTGTAAAAGAATGACACACGTATTTTAGAATGATTACAAATTTCAAACCAGTCAAAAACAGAGGGGAAAAAAGCGATTAACAAATGGAGTTTATGTAAAAGGTACCAGAGATGGAGGTAAACACGACTTCTACGGCGTGATTCAACATATATATGAGCTGGCGTACAATACTTTAGACTATACTAAAAGAATAGTGCTATTTTATTGTAATTGGTTTGATCCGTCAAGTAGAGGCACAAGAATGGATCGCAAATATAATCTGGCGACATATGCATGAGCGAGAAGATACCAAATGTTTGATCAGTTTATCATGACACAACATGTAAGACAGTGTATTATGTCCACTTATCGAAATCGGCTCGAAGGAACAAACAAGGTTGGTGTGTTGCAATAAAGACAAAACCAAAGTGGTCGCATTGAAGCGGATGATCCACGGGAAGAAGTGGCTTATCAAGTGGATGAGATGTCTCATGTCAACGTAGTAACGAAGTTGAACCCATTTCTCGACTACGTGACGATCCAATCACATATGAAGATGTAAATGGAGATGAGGAATTAAATGAAGAAGTGGCGAGAACCATCAAGATCTCAAGACGATGCCAAGCGAGTGGGCGAATGGGCGTAATAAATTTGTTTAACTTTTTACAATTAGAGAATTTAATGTCTAACAACATATTTTATTTTGTCGATTATTTTCATATAACTTGTTTATTTTTTGGAATTCATTTTTAATATTGTTATGTTTAAATATAATATTTCATGACTGTATTATTGAATTGCTCTATAGACATATATGGCATCGGGAGGTTCAGTTCGACTTCCGACCACCCGGTAGTGGTCAGCGGAAGGAAGGTATCGTATCGACCCCCTCGCCGTCGGAGGCCGAACATTATTAGGATTGATGATGCTTGGCTATGCGATGTTGTCATCCACACAACGTCGCATACATCTACGCCTACACAGGCTCTAGCGAAGTTCGACCCTACGCGACCTACGTCACATTCGACAACTACCACGACATGCACGGGACCTTACGTGATCGACACCCATTTACATGATGCCCACCCTGTGGTTCCAGCAGACACTTATCGCTTCTTCCTCTCATTTTGTGTGCGAGGCGGTGCGACACTCATGTGTCCGATCATGAGCATAGTGCGGGCCAGGCACCTGATCAGGCCGGGGTTCGGAGACGAGGAGGTTGAAGCGGCGGGGAGGTCGTTGATGATATTCAGATGCTGCATGATGGCCGAGTTGCTATCAGGCCAGCTGGTAGAGGGTGAGTATGTAGGTTGAATACACATTTTTGCCCCTTATCTTTTTTTAGTTTTCAATTTCGTCCCTTATCTTTTTTTTAGTTTTCATTTAAGTCCCTTAAACTTCAAAAATCACATCAATTTCGTCTTTTCTGTTTAATTATTCATTTTTTCTTAGACGAATCACCATCTGACACGTGGCAGAAAAATAAAATAAAACAAACTGCCACGTGTAAGATGGTATTTCGTCTAAGACAAAAAAAGAACAATTAAAAAGAAAGGACGAAATTGAAGTAATTTTTGTAACTTAATGGACTTAAATGAAAACTAAAAAAAATAGATAAGGGACGAAAATTACAATTTAACCTATATTTTTTTAACTTGTTTGGTATGTTGTTATTGTTTAGGTTCCTTCCGTCAAAGCCAGCTGCGAAGGCTATCACAGAAGTAATTGAGCAAAATTACCACTGCTATTGGCCCACCTGGGGGCGGCGGTGGATGAGCGGAGGCACATGTTCAATTCTTTCAGAGTAAGTTGTTTATTTTTTTGTTGCGTATTATTTTTTATTTCATGAATTTCAATTATTTTTAATAACGTATTTTATTCATACAGAGAGGTTTCTTGGAAGGAAGAGCAGAGGAGCAGATCAAGAAGAACTTCCATATGAAGGCTTCCCAGTCCTATCCGATATGCTTAGAGATGCGCCTCGCCAACGGGCGACCCACTTGGATAGGAGATGAGCTCTGGCAAGAATGCAGCGTTGCTGGAACTCCCCGAGTTCAAGGCGATGGCGAGCGAAGAAGAATAGAGCCTCGAAAAGGGTGGGAACTTACATACTGGAGGTTCGGTCAGTCAGGCACAACACGCAGCTCGACTTGTACGTTTTATATTATTATTATTATTATTATTGTTATTATTATTATTGTTATTATTTAGTTAAGCTTTTTTTATTAAATAATTACTGATCTCGTGATTGAAAGGAGGTCTGATTGCACGAGCTCCATCGCAACTCATATTAGGAAAGGTACGGTGATTTTGTAGATGAGCGGTCGAGGCGGACCAGGTAATTATAAAACATAATGAATAGTTTTTTAACAATGTTTATATTGTTTTATTACAATAAAAATTGACTAATTTGTTTATGTTTGACAGGAGGAGTTTGAGGCGAGGATGTCTCGGGTTAGATCTCAGACATCATCATGTTCCCCGTCTCCGTGAGCCCGGAAGGATCCCGTGCATCGGCGATGGTTTGGCGAATGTTGTTAGCGGCAAGAAGAAGGTCGCTATACGGTCTTTGGCGACCTTGCCAAAGAACTACAAGAAAGGGCCGCCTCTCCATTGGAGAGTCGTCCAGCCGATGGTCTTCTGCGCGGATGAGCGGGAGATAGCGAGTTGAAGCGGGCCATGGCCGGCGGCGGCGGTTAGCGGCCGGCGGCGGATCGCGGCCCAGCCAGAGGAGGCGCCGGGCGAGGCTGCCATGTTGGCTCAGTCTTTGCGGTGGAGGATCTGTACCATTTGCTAGTTCGCGAGCGCCTCCTCCACCGCCTCGCCTCGCCTCGACCTCATAAGATCGGGTGATCATGTCGATGATGCAGATGGTGATCATGATCGTGACTATCGATTATGTTTGTATCGATATTTTTTATATTTCGGATATCTTTTTATTCTTGCTTTGTTAAATCGAATTTTTATTTATTTGTTACGTTTCTTTTATTTAATTTGTTTTATAGTTTATGTTATCGCATTGCATTTTTAAATACAGAATAAATTAATAATTAAATGTAATAACTAATGTCGTTAATTAAATGGATAAATAAATTAAATTGATTACGTAAATTAAAATTAAATAATTTAAAAATGAAATAATTTTTAATAAAAATTTAAACAATTTTCAATTCAAAAAAAAAAAAAAAAAAGTTAGACTGCAAGCGGTCATGACCGTCGGAAATGTCAATTGTTGTAGACTCGGCATTACCAAGCGGGTTAAAGCGTCGGAACATCTGAAACGATTATCTGCAAGCGGGCTAAAGCCGTCGAAAATTACCGAACGATTAAACCGACGGGGCAAAGCCGTCGGTACGCATTTGCGACGCGCGTTTTACCGACAAATATTAGCCCGTCGGTTATCCATCGGAATTTTTGGATTACCGACGGCATTTGTGGATTACCGACGGCTTTGGTAGATAGATGCTTTTGCAGCTCACAAGAAAGTGATATTTCTGGTAAGGTACACATCATAAATTCCTTCTAAAATACTTTTTCAGTGGAAAAAAATTATAAAATAAAACTGAATTAATGCCTATAAGATTGTACCTGTAAAAGAACTCCCTTGTGATGGACTACAAAATACATATATCTACCAAAGAGAATATAGATTTATGGGTATCACAGACATGCACCATCAAAAGTTGAAATTTAAAAATCAATCATGATTATGAAAAAATGAATAATTACTGATGCTTGCATAGATAAGGGTCTTTCTATAGATTCACAGTTTGTCATAACCTTTAGATTCACATGTTAATAAGGATGTGTCATGTATCTGAATAAGAAATCAAAGAATAAAATGAACTCAGCCTTAAACTTTTTAAGAATCTTAACCTTAGAGCTGAGCCATGTCAGATCAATCTTTTCAATAACATGATTTAGAAGACACGTCTCATAGGAAAAGCTGTTGCTTGTTTTATTGCACAAAAACAACATAACTGTACAAATACTTACCATGCCTCATCTTTGTCATCCATCCTAATTAATGCATGTCAGAATGAACTTCATGATCATGATATAGTCAACAGTCCACTCTATGCCATCATGCTCCTTGAGATATGCAAATCGCTTTTTGAAGTGGTCCACAACACTATTCAAAATAGATGTTAGGAAAAAAGAAGGGGTGAAATCAAAGGCTAACCTCACACACTACATAAATTTTGAGTAAAAACAAACAAATAAAACTAAAATAAATCTATCCAAATTAAAATGTTTGAAAACTACAAATGTACAATCCAATACAGAATGATTTTGTAGTCGTAATTACAAATCCACAAACCTACAATAGATAAGCATTCAAATCCACAAAATTTAACCTGAAAATTGAAAGTCAAGTGGATTTTCACTAAAAGAAAAATAGGAAAAGACAGAAAAGGGATCTGCATCAGGAAAATTCTGAGAGATAGGAATTGGCTTCTTCAAGGACTAAAACATATAACTGAAACCGCATGCCACACCATGACTACATAATGTTTGACCAGTAAAGAAGAAAACGGAATATCATAAATGGAAATGGCAAGAACATGTAAATTTCCACTTTTGCATTCCCGTGGAGATTATATCTGGGGATGTGACAGGATTTCGTGTAGTCCAAGTAATTGAATCTGTTTCTTCAATTAACACTATGTTTGGAGTATGTTATGTTTCTATTAAAGGCTGTATAGCCTATGGTCCATTTTATGTAGTCACTAGTGTCACACATTTGTGTACAGAGTCAGTTTTATATTTCTTTGTAGTAGTGGTGATGCACCTAGCTGACCTGGCAATGGATGTACGCAAGGTTGTTAGGATACTCTCTTACCAATGATTGTAACTACCTCACCCATATAGTGTGATGAAAAGGAATGAATGAGATATCATCATCATATTCAGAAATATTCTTCTCTCTCCAAATTCAATTTATCTGTGTTTGTTTCCTTTTACTCTTTAGCACCGGCACTCATTCCATTTGTGAGTACCCTGCCTGAGTAAGGATCTCTTTCGGTTCTCCCTAAGAATCCAAAACCGTTCCAATTGGTACCAAAGCTTTCGACCTGGTGCTCTAACCATGACCCGCAGCCAAACATCCATGATTGAGCTGGAGAAGAAGCTCACCGATTCACAGGAAGAAAACCGGCTTAAGTTTGATCAGATGAGTGCGAATATGGAAGAGATTCGAGGCATGTTGCACAATCTGACCGTTCAACGTAACAATGATGGGTTCTCGTCGAATCAATTTGGAAACCCATTTGAGACGAATCACTCTGGTGCTCCACGCGGCACACAGAGAGATGGTAACGCGCATCGTCACAACTCTAATCCCTATTCCACCCGCATTTCGAAAATCGAATTTCCAAGGTTCGATGGTAGCAAGATGAAAGAGTGGCTGTATAAGTGTGAGCAATTTTTTTCTCTTGATAACACGGCACCTGAAGCCAAGGTCAGGTTGGCCTCGATTCATTTGGACGGTCTTGCGTTGCAATGGCACCTCAATTACATGAGGGCGAGATTCGATATGTACCCGAGCTGGCCGGACTATACTGCGGAGGTGATTAAACGCTTCGGTGAGGTGTACGAAGATCCCCTGTCTTCGCTGATCCAGGTAAAACAGAAAGGAAAGGTGAACAAATATATAGAGGCGTTTGAGCTCGCCCTTACCCAGGTTAGCCTACCTCCTGAACATTCATTGAGTATTTTCCTCTCTGGCCTCGAGCATCATACCCAGATGCATGTTCGCATGTTCAATCCCACCTCCATCAATCATGCTGCTAGTTTAGCAAGGTTACATGAAGCTTCACTGAGTAACATTGGAATTTCTAAACCGCAAGCAAAGCCATATGTTCCTTTTAACAAAGCAGGTCCAATACTGAACAAGCAGATTCAAGGAGGTAGCTACAATGCTACAGCACCTGCTAATAAACCAATCCTGAGCAAAGTACCTAGGGCTTACTCTCCAGCTGAGATGACAGAGAGGAGGTCCAAAGGGCTTTGTATGTTTTGTGATGAGCCTTTCACACCAGGTCATCAAATGAAACATAGGACCCAACTGTTTGTGATGGACCTAGAAGATGAAGAAGAAGCAATACCCGAGGAGGTGGTGGAGAATACTGGCAAGGAGATTGAGACTGCTGAATGTGCTCAATTGGAATGCCCCCAGGTATCACTTAATGCTCTTTCTGGGTTACCTAATTTCAATACCATGCGGGTGACTGGTTTACACAACAAGAAGATGATTCAAATTCTGTAAGACAGTGGAAGTACTCACAATTTCTTGGACTTGGAGGTTGCCAAGAAATTGGGCTGTAAACTGGAAGAAGTGACCCCTATGAATGTGACAGCTGGAGGGGGTACCAAGTTGCAAGCACCTTATGTGTGCAAGGGCTTCACTTGGCATTTACAGCAGACTAAATTTACAGCAGATGTAATCGTTCTTCCTTTGGGTTGTGT
The DNA here is from genome assembly GCA_037113605.1 of Calophaca sinica. NCBI lineage: Eukaryota > Viridiplantae > Streptophyta > Magnoliopsida > Fabales > Fabaceae > Calophaca > Calophaca sinica. The sequence continues at coordinate 83,702 of JBAFXK010000014.1, read as the reverse complement.
TGATCTGATCCTAGGAATGCAATGGTTAACTGCATTGGGGCCTGTTCTATGGGACTTTGCTAAACTTCAAATGGAATTCACTTTCAATGGGAAGAGGTGTGTGTTGAGAGGAGCCAAACCCACGGGCATCAAATTGATTAACAACAAAACCTTTTTGCAAGCTGTCCAGCATGGTGCTCAAATGTGTTTTCTAACTCTTGAAGACCATAATGATCCTTTAAAAATGCCCACTTGTAATGTGCATTTGGGGGGTGCACCTAACTATCAGTTACCCGACGCTATTGAACAATTACTCTTGGATTATCATGATGTCTTTGAGGAACCAACTCGGTTACCTCCAAGTAGAGAAGGTTTTGACCATCAAATTCCTTTGAAGGAAGGCTCTCAGGCTTTTAATTTAAGGCCCTATAGGTACTCTATTGTTCAAAAGGATATAGTGGATAAATTGGTGGCTGATATGATACAACAGGGCATAGTGAGGTGCAGTAACAGCCCTTATTCATCTCCTGCAGTCTTGGTGAAAAAAAAAGATGGGTCATGGAGACTTTGTGTGGACTATAGGAGGCTTAACCAGCAAACTATAAAGGATAGGTTCCCCATTCCTCTAATTGAAGACCTCATGGATGAATTAGGTGGTTCCTCCATCTACTCTAAACTGGACTTAAGGTCCGGTTATCATCAATTAAGGATGGCTCAAGGGGAAGAATCAAAGACTGCTTTCAAAACTCATTCAGGCCACTATGAGTATTTGGTCATGTCATTTGGCTTAACCAATGCTCCTGCTTCTTTCCAAGCTCTTATGAACCATGTTTTCCACAAATTTCTTAGAAGATTTGTTATAATTTTTTTTGATGATATTCTTATTTACAGTTCTTCATTGGAGGAGCACATCTCACATCTTCAACTGGTTTTCCAAACTCTTCGGGATCAGCAACTTTTCCTTAAGAAGGAGAAGTGCAATTTTGCAACTTCTAGAGTGGAGTATCTTGGTCACTTCATCTCTGCAGCAGGTGTTTCTACTGATCCCACTAAGATTCAAGCAGTCTCCGATTGGCCTCAACCAACCAATATCAAACAGCTGCGTGGCTTCCTTGGGTTGGCCGGTTATTATCGAAGATTTGTGCAAAACTTTGGCCTCATTGCTAAACCTCTCACTGAAATGCTCAAGAAAGATAATTTTAAATGGAGTGAACCTTCAATTGTTGCCTTCTTAGCTCTTAAATCTGCTCTTACTTCAGCTCCTGTTTTAGCTCTTCCTTGTTTTTCTAAACCTTTTGTGGTTGAATGTGATGCATCCGGTTCAGGAATTGGAGCTGTACTGATGCAAGATAAGCATCCTCTTGCTTATATCAGTAAAGCTCTCGGACCCAAGCAGAGAGCTATGTCAATCTATGAGAGAGGGCTGCTGGCCATAGTCTATGCAGTGCAGAAATGGGGAGCTTACTTATCCCACGGACACTTCATTATTAAGACAGATCAGAAAAGTATCAAATACATGCTGGAACAGAGGCTAAATACACCTTTCCAACAGGTTTGGATGTCTAAATTGATGGGGTTTGATTTTGAAATTCAGTACAAAGAGGGTGTTGAAAACCGAGCTGCTGATGCTTTATCTAGGAAAGAAGGGGCTGAGTTGCTTCCACTGATGTTTAATAATGCTCATGAGGATCTTTTGGATTTGATTAAGGCCTCTTGGGCTGCTGATCCCCACCTAAAGCAACTCATTTCTGAGTTACAACAGCAGCCACATAAACATCCAAAATTCTCTTGGGTTAGAGGTGAACTCAGGAGGAAAGGCAAATTGGTCATAGGTAATGATGTGGCCCATCAAAAGATAGTGTTGCAATGGTTACATGACTCACCATTTGGTGGTCACTCAGGCCGAGATGTAACATCCAGCAGAATTAAATCCCTTTTCTTTTGGAAGGGTATGACTAAGGACATACTTAACTATGTCAGGAATTGTGATATTTGTCAGCGTTGCAAACCTGATTTGGCAGCTTCCCCGGGTCTCTTACAACCTCTGCCCATCCCTGATCGTATTTGGTCTGATATTAGCTTGGATTTTATTGAAGGGCTCCCTCCCTCCCATGGTAAACAAGTGGTTCTAGTTGTTGTCGACCGTTTAAGTAAGTATGCACACTTCTTAGCCATTGCTCATCCTTATACAGCAGTAGATGTGGCCCAGCTTTTCCTTGATAACATCTTCAAACTCCATGGTTTACCTAACACTGTTACCAGCGACCGTGACCCAATTTTTCTTAGCAAATTTTGGACTGCGCTGTTCAATATTCAGGGTGTTGCTCTCAATAAATCAACTGCTTACCATCCTCAGTCAGATGGCCAAACCGAGGTGGTAAACAAGTGCTTGGAAACTTACCTTCGCTGCATGTGTGCACAACAGCCCTCAACTTGGGCCAAATGGTTACCTTTAGCTGAATGGTGGTACAACACCAATTTTCACTCCTCTATTCATACAACTCCATATGAGGTTGTCTATGGGCAACCCCCACCCATTCATTTACCTTACTTGCCAGGAGAGTCCAACAATGAAGTAGTGGAGCGCAACTTGGCTGCTAGGGAATCAGTCATTAAAATTCTGAAATTTCACTTGCTTAGGGCCCAAAACCGGATGTGTCAACAGGCTGATAAGCACAAAACTGATAGGGTGTTTAACATTGGAGATTTTGTGTATCTTAAACTCCAACCTTATAGGCAACTTTCTAAGCGTGCTCAAGCTCACCACAAACTGATTCCCAAGTTTTTTGGCCCTTTTAAGGTGTTGGATAAGTTTGGTACTGCTGCATATCAGCTGGAATTGCCTCCATCTTCTGAGATACATAATGTTTTTCATGTTTCACAGCTCAAGGCTTGTAGGGACCCTGCTGCCAGCCCTGCTGTTCCACTCCCTGAGTCTCCACAACCAACATTCGCCACTGCTAGTCCTGAAAAAATTCTGGATCGCAAGATGGTTAAGAGAAATCGCATGGCTGCTACCAAGGTTTTGGTTAAATGGAAGAATTGCCCTGAGAGTCAAGCAACATGGGAGTTTTATTATGATTTGATCAAGAAATTTCCTGACTTTCACCCTTGAGGACAAGGGTGTGCTTCGAGGGGTGGGTATTGTGACAGGATTTCGTGTAGTCCAAGTAATTGAATCTGTTTTTTCAATTAACACTATGTTTGGAGTATGTTATGTTTCTATTAAAGGCTGTATAGCCTATGGTCCATTTTATGTAGTCACTAGTGTCACACATTTGTGTACAGAGTCAGTTTTATATTTCTTTGTAGTAGTGGTGATGCACCTAGCTGACCTGGCAATGGATGTACGCAAGGTTGTTAGGATACTCTCTTACCAATGATTGTAACTACCTCACCCATATAGTGTGATGAAAAGGAATGAATGAGATATCATCATCATATTCAGAAATATTCTTCTCTCTCCAAATTCAATTTATCTGTGTTTGTTTCCTTTTACTCTTTAGCACCGGCACTCATTCCATTTGTGAGTACCCTGCCTGAGTAAGGATCTCTTTCGGTTCTCCCTAAGAATCCAAAACCGTTCCAGGGGATGTTTCGGGTTTGAAGAACAATTACCTCATTTCGGTGGGAGAGGGCAATGTTGGAGGAGATAATCGTAAGGGTCCCTCTGGCCAGGACTTAGCTAATCTGTGCATCCTAGGTGAGTGGAGATATAGGGTAGGTTCACATCTCCTTTGTCTTTTTGCATCTGTCCTTCACTCCACTCAACATGACAAAATGAGTAGTGAGACATATCATCTTTTCCCCCATTTTGTCTTTATATCTGTTTAAAACCCAAAAAAAAATACTATTTTTTTCAAAATATAAACTTTTAGAAATGGCTTGAAGTAATTAAAATTAATTCAAACTTTGTGAGTAATTTTTTCTTATTCAAACTCACATGGGTGAAGTGAGTAGAATAATTACCTTTTGGCATACAATAGGAAAACTGTTAGATTCATCAAATATGTGATATTTGACTTTAATGCTATGAGTATTAGCAAATACTGAAACTACTTGTTTTGGAGGGTTCACCGCACTAACTTCCATGTTGGAACCTAAACGATTGAGATGTTTAGACCCTCATTAATTTTGATGATAACAAAGTATTCACAAGAGAACAATTTATGTTCTAACATTTCTTGAAGTGTGCAGATACTAATAATACGTATATTCTAAGCCACTCAAGCAAGAAGAAAGTAATTCTCAAGAGAAGGATTCATTCTATGTGTCGACATCAAGCCATCCTTGTGAGCGTCTGGAATTTCCTCTTTATACACTATGCTTATCCAATTGCTACAAGCGTCAGAACTTCCGATTACGAGCAGCGTCAGAACTTCCGATTCTGAGCGGCGTCTGAACCTCACTTCTAATCACGTGTTAGTCACGTTGTCGCTCTACCTCTCGAAGTTTACGAACGGATTTCAAAATTGATCTTGAGCGCTAAAATTGTTGTCACGAGGTATCAAAGGTGAAACCTTTAACTATAAGACAAAAATCGTACAAGCAAGGTAGTACAAAAACGGTAACATGTACTACTGGGATATTCTCTGCAAAGCAAGAAAGAGACATCACTTTGAATTTACCTTACTCAATGGTAAGGAGCCATTTTTACATTAACGGTTATATCCTTGGAACTCCTATATATACCTCATGGTATCCATTGAAGAAGCAACGAAAATACTGTGAAAAAGCTTGCTGAAATTCTTTGAAATATTTATCGAGAACAAGCACATACGTAAGCAACCAAGTCTCGTGCTAAGTCTGCGGACTCTGAATCAACTCGTCAGACCCTTTCTTTAAGAAAGTTTTTCTATAGTTGAGCTTAATCTTTTATCCTCTCTGTGAGAGTTATTTTTAAGCGTATTTCAACTCACTTGTAAAAGTTTGTTTTGGCCTAGTTAAGTGTGTATCCTCAAAGGCTCGACTGTACTGAGTCGTTTTGAGAAGTTGAGAGTATTGTCAAGTTGTGTGATGGGAATACTCTTGAGGAAATTATGTCAGTTGATTATAGTGAAAATCCTTCAGGAACGAAGGGACTAGACGTAGCTACCAGTTTGGTAGTGAACTAGTATAAATTTCTGTGTGTCTTGTTTTACTGCTTTCTATTCATTTCTATCTTGCTGAGTTAAAAACAAGTTTTATAAAACTGCTTTTTCCAGCGTCCGATTATTTCCAGCATCCGATAAACAACCAGTTTTGAAAAACTTGTGTTCTATAGTGTTTCTAACTTAAAGTTTACGAAAAGTTTGTAAACACAATTCAACCCCCCCTTCTTGTGTTCACGTTCATTCCAAACTTCATCTATCTTTGGCTCTGCTACTTCCTCTGAGGATACTTTCATTTCATCAAGGTCTTGGTCGAGCCCTCAACAGTGGTTGCTTAAAAATTTGGCTATACAATATGAACTGCATGGATGCAATACAAAATATTGCACAAAATAAATCAAAGCTATCAATAATTGCTACTTCCTCAGAAAGTTGCGATGAGAAAATGGTTGAGCAATAGAAAAGTGAATCTTCTATGGTGTACCTTACAAATCTAATAGTAAGGGCAAGCGCTTCATATAATTTAGGGTGAGATTGAAAGAAGCAATTTGGTAGTACCATAGGTTTAATTATGGTCTTACATGGATAGTCAAAAAGGCTGGACTCAGAGAAAACATTAGAGTAAGAAAACACAATAAATCAGAATGGCTTCCGGTGCACTACAAAAAAAAAAAATTATCAAATACATGAATTAGCACAGGTCATTGATCAAATACAATTAGTCTCTAAAAATGCATAAGCAAGTATCATTTAATCATGGGAGCTACAACTTACATTGGATTAAGCAATAGATATGAACTTCTTGATTCCACCGATGAATGTCCTCTATAGTGTAGCCAAGAAGAGCTTTGTAGAATACCGATTTACTACTACTGGACTTCTTGCTTCCTTTGGATTCCATTAAATCTTTCAATACTTAAGTTCCTCTACAACATCCAAAGCTCGAATCTTAGAATTTGTCTTGAGATATACCTGTTGTGCCAATGAACATCGTTCACACAAGGTACCATTTATAGTATCTTTCAAAGTTATTCTTTTTTTCTAAAAAAAAAAAGGAAAATACCAGAGTTAATTAAAAAAAACTGACAAAAAAATATTACAACTTTCAACAAATGAAGTAACTTAGGTAAAAGATAAATATATGCTTGATGAAATTGATTAGAAGAGAGAAGCCTTTCACAGTGGAAAACATGGAGTTATAATCATGAACTATAAAATTAATGGAATAAATTTTATTAAATCCATAATTAATCATACATGTACACATATTTTATATAATCTTAGCTATGTTTATACTTTACACTTCCCTCTCTAAAGTGTGCCTTTACTTTAGAGGAGTCAAATTCCATCAAACATCCCAAGGTAACATTACTCAGCCATCCTTTGCTCAGCATCAATAAATGCAAAATCATAGATACATAAAGTGGAAATATTTCTTAACCATTACAGCTGAATAGGGAATATCAAATGATATGGTCTTGACGGTGAGAATCCATGACTCCACGTACCTTCAGAATTAGAGGTTCTACGGAATATGTTGGAACTTGGAAGTCCAAATCTTACATCTACCTAGTGTTATTAGATCGAAACGTCAGCAAATACTGGCAGCAATAATTTAGTATAAAAAGAATCCATATATTACAAAGAGAAGCCAAAAAATATGGGCACCTTTCAAATCAAAATCATAAGTTTAAAATATACCTTATGTGAAACACTAGATAGATGAAAATACCTCTTGGCAACATCAACAAATTTGGCATCTCTTTTACGGGCAACTATACGACCTAAGTCTAGCAGGACTAATGCTATGGCTGGTGATGAAATGGATTGGTGTCTGAACAACTTCTTTAAGCAGCACATCAGTTTGATATACAAACAATCACCAAAATATAGAATAATCTAGTTAGCAACTGCAGGATTTTAAGATACCACAAGAATGCTTTAATGCCTACTGTTCAAGTAGGAAAACATGCAAAGTCAAAAGGTAAAAATAATTTATGCAGAGCCACAGAAAGTAAATATTAAAAACCAAATTCAATATCATAAATCACAAAGACATTCAAGATACTAAATGACAGGTCAAAAAAACTCACAAATCTCACAAATTGTGTAACAAAACTCACAAATCTGAAAATTGTGTAAAGAAAAAAAAAAGTGTATTTACTCGGAATGCTCCAGCACATCTGCGTGTCCATTGTCGTCGCTTAGAAGAGGTGAAGCTAGAGTCACGAACTCCAGATTTGATCCTTTCTGCACCATTGAAAGAATAGGTAATAAAACCTAGTTTGCAGTGGTCAGTGGAGAAAAATACAAATAACCTACAGTGAAGAAAATTACAGATGAAAGAAATAAAAACCCTCGCCAGTTGTAGGGTCTCACTGTTGAGGGAGAAGACGAAGCAGAGAAATGCTAAGCAAATTCAAGAAAATAAGCATGCAATGGTAAGATAAAATTTGAAGAAAAGCAAGAGAGAATAAATTAGGGGTGTCAAAACGATCCATTTATCCATCATTCATCCAATCCATCCATAAAGAAATTCATCCAATCCATCCATTACAAACAAAAAAACAAAATGGATTGGATCCAATCCATCCATTTAATTTAATGGATGGTTAGTCATCCATCCACTATTTTTTTAAATCTATTGGATTCTGTAAAATTGTGAATGGATGGAATGGATAATTTTTTCAATTGTTCATAAAAAATATTTTTAATCATAAAAAATATTTTCAATACAAAAAATATTTTTAATTATAAAAAAATATTTTAATAAAAAATAATTTTAATCATAAAAATATTTTAATTAAAAATATTTTTCTCTCTCCATTCTCTCTCCAATCTTTCCCCTCTCTCTCATCTCTCTCTCGCACCTCTCTCTCTCATCTCTCTCCCTCTCTCCCTCTCTCTCATCTCTCCCTCTCTTGTCTCTCTCTCCCTTTCTCTCATCTCTCTCTCCCTATCTCCCTCTCTCTCATCTCTGTATCTCTCTCATCTCACTCCTCTCTCTCTCTCATCTCTCCCTCTCCCCTCTCTCTTGTCTCTATCTCCCCTGTCTCTCATCTCTCTCCCTATCTCCCTCTCCCTCTCTCATCTCTCTCTCCATCTCTCTCCCTCCCCTCTATCTCCCATCTCTCTCCCTCTCCCTCTCATCTTTCCTCTCTCTCTCTCATCTCACTCCCCTCTCCCTCTATCTCTCCTCTCTCTCCTCCCTTCTCTCCTCTATCTTATCTCTCCCTATCTCCTCTCTCATCTCTCATTTCTCTCTCTCTCCTCCCTTCTATCTCTCACGTCTCTCCCTCTCTCTCATCTTTCCTCTCTCTCTTCCCTCTCTCCCCTCTCTCATCTCACTCCTCCTCCCCTCTATCTCTCATCTCCCCTTCTCTCCCTCCCCTCTCTCCCTCTCTCATCTCTCCCCTCTCTTGTCTCTTTTCCCTTCCTCTCATCCCTCTCCCATATCTCCCTCTCTCTCATCTCTCTCTCCTCTGTCTCCCTCCCATCTATCTCTCATCTCTTTCCTCTCTCTCTCATCTCTCTCTCTCTCTCTCATTTTCCTCTCTCTCTCCTCTCTCTCCTCTCTCTCATATCACTCCCCCTCTCTATCTCTCCTCTCTCCCTCCCTCTCTCTTATCTCTCCCCTCTCTTGTCTCTCTCTCCCTATCTCTCTCTCTCTCTCCTCCTCTATCTCTCATCTCTCTCCCTTTCTCATCTTACCTCTCTCTCTCCCTCTCTCTCATCTCACTCCCTCCCTCTATCTATCATCTCTTTCTCCTCTCTCCCTTCTCTCCCTCCCTCGATCTCTCTCTTCTTTCTTCTTCTTTCCCTCTTCCCTCTCTCCCTTCTCCCCTCCGTCTCACCCAGTCTCCCACTGGTACATTTATTTTCATGTTTCCCACTCAAACTCACGCTTGAACGCTCAATTTGCATCCGACAATCAAACGCCGCGTTTTAACTAATTCATGTCTAATCAATATTCGTCTTCTAAAAAAAGAAGGCAATGCTTAATATTCATTTTATTCGTTTAGCGTAAAATTCTAAAGACGAGAATTGAAAACATATTAATCATACAAAAAGATGTACCATTCGTTTAGCTTAATATTTTTTTTTGTGAATATATAGCTTAATATTAAATACGCGTTTGAATATTGCGTAATATTCATTTAGCTTAAAATTCTAAAACGAATTTCTTAATATTCGTATTCGAAAAAAGAAGGCAATTCTAACTAGTTTTTTTATAAATAAACTGATTCAGTTTAATATAGCTATTTATTTTTTGGCCAGTCTTTTTTTATTAGTCCAGTCTTTGATAAGGGTACTAAAAAACTCCCAGCTTTTTTTTCCAATTGGGAATAAAAATTGATTATTATTATTATTATTATTATTATTATTATTATTATTATTATTATTATTATTATTATGCTAAGATATAGTCAGCAGCAACACATTATTCTTCCGTAAAAAAAGCAACACATTATTCAATTACAAATTTTGAAAATTCCAGTTTGTAATTAATTTTCTTGATGGGGCTATACCGATATCCGACATGGGAGAGCAGTCAGTGGTAATGGAAAACGTGATTGAATCCACAGAAATGTGACCGAGACTAGTTTTGATTGGTTAAACAGTTTTGAAACCATTTATAAAACGATTGACAATAACCAAACTATTTTTGGGAAAAAAAGATATGATTTTGTTCTAGAAGTGTGATTCTTGTGAAAGAGGGAGAGAGAGGGGAGAGAGGAGAGAGAGATAGGGGAGAGAGGGGAGAGAAAGAGGGGAGAGATAGAAGAGAGAGGAGAGAGGGGAGAGAGAGGAAAGAGACAGGGAAGGGAGAGAGGAGAGAGAGAAAGGGAGAGAGGGAGAGAGATAGGGGAGAGAGAGAGGAGAGAGGGGAGTTATTTGTTTTTTTATGATTAAAAATATTTTTTTTTTCTAATTAAAATATTTTTTATGATTAAAAATATATTTTATGATTAAAAATAATTTTTTGTGATTAAAAATATTTTTTGTGATTAAAAATAACTTTTATAGATGGATTGGATATCTATCCATAAAAAATTATTCTTGGATGGATTGGATGGTTTTTTTTTTTTAAATGGATGATGGATGGATTGGATTTTCTTGATGAAATTTTAGTGGATGGTAAATGGATAAATGGATTTTTCCAATCCATCTATTAGGAAAGTTTTGTAGTTTTGAAGTCATTTTATGACATTACGACTCTATTCTCAGGCAGCACTTATCCAACGACAAACCTGTATAAGAGAGAAAGGAGAGGGGGAGGGAGGAGAGAGAGGGAAAAGAAAAAGATAGGGGAGAGAGAGAGATAGGGGAGAGGAGGGAGAGGGAGAGATAGGGGAGAGAGGAGAGAGAGAGAGGGAGAGAGAGAGAGATGAAAGAGAGGGAGAGAGATGAGAGAGGGGAGAGATGAAAGAGAGAGGAGAGAGAGGGGAGAGAGATGAGAGAGGGAGGAGAGAGAAGAGAGGGGAGAGAGGAGAGAGAGGGAGGGAGATAGGGAGAGAAAGGAGGGAGAGAGATATGGGGGAGAAAGATATATATGTGTGTATATATATATATTTTTAATAGTTAAAAATATTTTTTTGGAATTAAAATATTTTTTATGATTAAAAATAATTTTTTTGTAATTAAAATAATTTTTTTGTAATTAAAATATTTTCTATGATTAAAAATATATTTTATGATTAAAAATAATTTTTTGTGATTAAAAATAATTTTTTGTGGATGGATTGGATATCCATCCATAAAAAGTTGTTAATGGATGGATTGAATGGTTTTTTTTCAATGGATGATGGATGGATTGAATTTTTTTGATGAAATTTTAGTGGATGGTAAATGGATAAATGGATTTTTTCCATCCATCCATTAGGATCCATGGATGGATTTATCCAATCCATTCATTTTGCCAGCCCTAGAATAAATGAGAAGTTGAAAAAAAAAACCAAAAACGAACCAAAACGGTGCAACAGAACTGATGGGAAAGAATAACCTCAAACCAACCCCAACACTTTACAATAACAATTATTATATACAATTAATACTAATTAATACCGGTATATGAATCATTGTATTGAAATATTTTCTAGATAAAACAGTATTAATTATTATTTAATTTTAATTTTAGAAATATTTATAGTAACTAACGTGAAGAGCCTTGTGCATATGCACGGGTATACGATTAGTTGTTTTCGAAAGACAATAACCCGCCTGAACAATATCACCTTGTCCTCTACATCTGAAAAGGTTCCCTACTCGGTAACTATTTCTTCCATATATAAAATGATTGTTTAAAATGAAAGCATGCATGAACTTAGATTTTTAGAAAGTAACAAACTCTAATAACATATAGAATAAACTCTAATACCATTTCCGAACTAGGATTTAGGCCTAAACAGTGGTGGAGCCCGGATTTGAAGTTGACCGGGGCCAAGAAAGGAAAAAGTAAGTGCTCGTTTATTTTGTAAAAATATTTTTCGTTTTCATTTTTTAAAACTTACATTCAATTTAATTTATTAACAAGAAGATGAGATGCTCTTGAAGTGAGTCATTGTGATGGAAAGAAGATGAAATGGGAGATATGGAGGATGTATTTCCGGAAATAATGATTTTGGCATTTTCATTGTTTCTGGAAATGTAGACAATTATTCACTCAAAGAGTCTCACATCTTCTTATTAATAAATTAAAATTAACACTGATTTTAAAAAATAAAAACAGAAAATATTTTCACAAAGTAAACGGCCCTAAAGATAATATTTCTTTTGATGTAAAATACAACAACATAATTAAGTACTATAACTCATTTTTCAGCAATGGAATATATTTTTAATTAGTCACTTAAATCTCACTTAAATCACAACTTATAAAAAACAATAACCCCATTTTTAAAAAAAGCAACGAATAACTAAACCACACAACCACCGAAAAGAAGCACACGCACACAATTAGCAGATGTTCCTCTTCGGGTGCGGGTCTAGGTCGTGTGGCTCCCCCACCATTGATAGGGGGCCTCTGTCAGTTGGTGGATTTAGGCTTGGCCTTTGTATTAGGGTTGAGGTACTTTTGTACTTCCCCCTTTAATAGCGTTCTTATTAATAAAACTGTATTTTGCTCTTCAAAAAAAAAAACACAAATAGCAGAGTAAGAAAAAAGAGCGATGCTATACATCGCGAAGTGACTGTTCGTGAAATTTCACGTGGATTGATAGATTTTTTATAAAAGAAATAAATAATTAAATTGGACTAAAAAAATTATGAAGACTAATTTAGTTCTTAAGAAATAAAAAATATTAATTTAGTTTTTAAAAATATTAAATATGAGTCAAATTAGTTTTTTTAGGATAATTTTTAAGGACATTTTAGTCTCTATCAAAGACTAATTTGACTCATATTTGAGATTTTTAAGAACTAAATTAGTATTTTTATTTTTAGTTTTTAGAGACTAAATTGGTATCCATAATTTTTGTTAGGGATCAATTTGAGTCCTAAAACTGTTATACTTCCATGTTAGTAGAATGATTGACTAACCAATAAAACATATTGTGATCTATTCGCGAAGTAAACTCTCGCAAGATTCATCATTTCCAAATATTAATTAGAAGAGCAATGTTATATCTCACGATAAAATCCTACGAGTGGATCACAAAAGAGTAAAATGGCGAATTGAAGCCATGACTAAAAGTCTAAAACCATACATGGCGGTTAAAAATAGAGTAAATAACAAAATTGATTTTTGACAAAAATTACGTAGATCAATTTAGTCCATAAAAAGTATTAATTTAGTCCTTAAAAATATCAAATGTGAGTCAAATTAATCATTTTAAGAATAATTTTTAGAGATATTTTAGTACCTATTAGGGACTAACTTGACCCATATTTGAGATTCTTAAAAACTAATTTGATACTTTTTAATTTTTTAAGGACTAAATTAGTTTTTATAATTTTTGTGAAGGATCAATTTAAATATTTACTCTATAAAATAAAAAAAAACTTGGCTTATATTGAGCCATATATTAATTCGGGATACGCTCGCGACAATTATTGTCACTACATTCAGCATTTCCGAAGAAAAAATTGAGCCAAGTTGGTTATGTGAAAAGAGTGACCAATGCATGTCCCTCTATAGTAATTGTAAAATAAAGTAAACAAATTTTGGGGGTGACCATAGCACCAGTGGGTCACCCACTGTCTCCGGCACTGGGCGTAAATTAATCCAAAAAGCAAAAGTTAGCTCATGAGATAAGGATTAATTTGGTCATATCTTTAGTCGATGTAGGATCTCAACACATCGACTAGAGATATAGCCAAAGTAGTCCATATAAGGCATGGGTAATCCATACCTCTTGAGTTACCTTTAGAGATTGAGTTAAGCCTAAAGTCCAATATTGTACTCGTATTTGTCTATGCTCCAAATGTCCAGTCATGGATGTGACGGGGTGTGTTAAGATATCTATTATGGGGACACCCACATTCATCCATACTTCGGATGTTCAGTCCTAAGCGTGAGGGGTGAACCAACATCAACTAACGATATGGCCAAATTCGTCCTAAATCTTGGACAATTCTCACTTCACGAGCTAACTTTTGGGATGAATGCCAAATGACAATACCTTTGAACCATATTCTCCATTAATTAATATACAATGCACACGCAACTCATATATTTCAAGGATACATTACTTGAGGCAATTTTATCCTCATCCATTATCAAATGAGAATATAAATTCATGCAGCTGAATACTTCCGGAAGAATAACTTGATAGAAATAACAATGGCAACAAATATGGACCGCGCAAAGAGCATTTTCCAAAGGGATGAATCTTTTGGAGCCAAATGAGCAGCAATCATGTAAAAACCCATTTCTCTTTTGTACGTCATCCCCAAGTGCATTATGGACAAGACCAAGGATGTGATACGAGTCAGGTATATTTGGTTCCAGCCTAACAATTTCATGCAACACAGCTATAGCATGCAAAAAGCCAACAGAGTAATTCATAACTAATTTGCGAAAAGCTAACGTAACAGTAAAGTCTATAATTTATATCAAGGCTTAAACAGAAACAGAAAGAATGCAGAATCAGACCAGACCAAAAAAAAAAAAAAGAATGCAGAATCAGAGAAATAAAACATCAAGCTCTAATGCAATCTAACATTAATCTATCCCTTTTTTATTTTGAAAGTAGAGGCAATAAAAAATGGGTACATGGTATCATTAAATAAAATGTTTTTTTTAGGAATTTAACAAAAAATGATTTGACCCTAAAAATAAATATTTTATTAAACAAAAATAGTACTTCGAAGAAATAAAAGGAATACATTAAAAAATGTTAAAAGAATTAGTCCATTTTTTTACGAGAAAAAAATTAGTCTCTATCGTTGGTATTTTTGTAATTTAATTAGTTATCCATATATTTAATTTACAAATAATTAACTCCATCATCTATTACCGTAATAGTAGTTATTCGAACAACAAACATTGTTGGGTATAAATGTTGCATCGATGTAGTTCTAGGTTCTGTTGGAGAGAAACATAATATACGGAAAACTGGAACCCGCTGCCTATTTCGGATCTCGATATCTCCTAAATTTTGTCTCTATTTCCCTCTACAAAAATACATCACAACCATTAAATTAAGGAAAATGCTGAATATAGCGACAAAGACGATCCCTGACAACTCACGAGTGATGTGGCAACGAGAATTTCGGCTTCTCTCTCCTAATCAAAACAGTTGTTTCGGCCTCCCGATTCTCAGGCACGTCTACGGTGGACTACTTTCCCTCTTTTCCCTCTTTCTCCTTCCTCATCCCCTGCAACAATTACTTGTCGGTGGATCCATGGAAAAAGCTCAAAGCTTTGTAGAAGAAACATACATATCTTTATATCAAATCTATCAAAGTGATTCACAACCAATCCTGGTAAACAAAGGCCAAATACTACAAACGACTTGTATAGGACCAGAGCCGCCACCTACACACCTCCTTGCAACTGTAGATGGCGCCAAAAGCACTGAATGTGGAGGATCTGCCGAAAATTTGTCGGAAACACATAATTACATGGGATTTACATGCCACGGAGTTAGACACAGTGTCTTTGAGTTGCCATCAGATGACCTCTTTTGAAAGCAAAGTGTGGGTCACTATTACCTTCCGATCGATGCCATTCTTCTTCTTCTTTTTCTTTTTGTGATTTCTTTGGATATTGAGATATTCACATAAATCTTCACTTTTATTGTTGTGGAGCACTTAAAGCTTAAATTTTGTCTCAATTGGCTGACAAAGAAGAAGCCATGCTCTCTTCTTTTGTTTAATTTATTTTCCTTTGATCTTGTTTTGGAGTTTGACGCTCCTTTGTCACACCGGATTGTGGAAAATGCCTTTCTCTTTTTTGTGGTGACGAGCTGTGTTTTCTTTTTGTGATTTCTCAACATATTGGTATATTCATGTACAAAGCTTACAACTTCATAGTTGTGGAGCACCTAATGCTTGGATTTTGGCTCAGAGGCTGGCAGAGAAGAAGTCATGGATGTTGTTTTGAAGGAAGTCATGGATTTGGCACAAACCATTTGTCGATGTTTCCTGCAGAAGAATAGACTAGGACATAAAAAACAAAAGGGGAAGAGAAGGAGAAAGAGATGAGAAAAAGCCATCTATAGGTATGTTAGCAAAAAAAAGTTGGACGTGTACCGGTGGACCACCAGAAACTAGTCCACCTTAGACGTACCTCTTCTCTAGTATGTAGCGTGCAGCGATCCACATCATTCGTGGAATTCGCGATCACATTCCTTCGCGATCACATTCTTTCGCGATATATAACATTTCTGTTAAATTAATCGTACGGATGAGAAATTGAAAATTAAAACCGAATTTAAATTTTAAATTTTAATCGAATTTTAAAATAAATAAAAGCTCTTTTCACTCCTAATTTCTCGTATGTGTTTCTCTCAGATTTAAGGGTCCGTTTGTTTAAGATTAAAAAAAGTGATTTTCAAACAAAATAATTTAGAAATTATTTATAAGAGATTTTCAAATAAAGTAGAAGCTAATTTTTGTTTGTTAAAAATCACAAAATAATTTACAAATTCTTTTAAAAAGGTAAAAATGATTTTTCTAAAAATAATATAGTGACTTTGTATCCAAACAAGTTTAAAATGACTTTTTTAATAAATAATTTTTATTATTGTTAACAAACATAAATTAGGTTTTTACTTTTTTAAAAAAATCTCTAAATTATTTGTATCAAAATAACTTTTTTTAATTTATAACAAACGAGTCCTAAATCAGAGAGAAATCACACACGAAAAATTGGGAATGAGAAGGGCCTTTTGTTTATTTTAAAATTTGGTTTTTATTTAAAATTCAAATCGAGTTTTAATTTTTAATCTCATCCGTATGATTAATTTAATAGTTATGATATATTTTTGTAAAGGGAAAGAGATACAATATTTAGGAGATGATCCAAATCCGTCTATTTCAAGTATTTTTCATGTCACCATAATGGGCCAATTTTATATTTTATAAGTTGACCATGCTAAACGTCACCTATGTTGTAAAGTGGGCTTGGACCTTTTTTTTTTTATGTACTGCTCTTGTAGAAATAAATGTATAGAAAAATTGACAATTGAGATGATGCTATTATAGTGTTTGATATAATAAAAATTATAGTTATAATAAAAATTATAGTGTTTGATATGATGCTAGTGAGAAATTTGGCTACTTGGAACACAAGGATCACTAACTTGAGTGTGCACGGCTGAGGAATGAACTATGAAATCCTAGCCATTTTTGAACAAATGGGCCCACTCCTCTGGGATTATATTTCTTCACAAACATAATTTGGATCACTAAGGTGAACCATTTGCTCATATTCCAGCTCACCTAACCTTATGCCAGTGCGATCGTCTTTTGTCATCTATGACAATTATTACTAATACTAATGAAATTGGAAGGGTGTTCGCGAATTGGATTGGATCGGTTTTAAGGAAAAAAATTATTCGATCCAATCCTTTCGGTTTTTTTTTTTAATCATCCAATTGGTTTGGTTTTAAAATTAAATCTGATCCGATCCGATTTGATTTACTTCGGTTTGGATTGGATTTCGGTTTCTCATTTATAATCTAATATCCTGGTTTATATTTTTTCAAATGGTGAAATTACGACAATAACGATAAATTACATTACATAACATTAAACAAATAGTATTGCTGTTGCCAACAGTATGACAGTAACGACCAGCTTTTTTTTTGCTTCTTATAAACGAAACTATGAAATAATCAAAAAGAATTGTTGGCCCTAGGAATGCTTGCGTTATGAACATATCACACATTATTTTTCTGTATTGATGTATCACGCATTATTATATTAATGTGAAAGACAATTATAAAATGGGAAAGAGAGGAGTAGATCTACAAATTAAGAAAAATATGTTTAAAATTATAAAAATAAGAATAAATAATTTATTTGCAAGCTTAAAAATATACCCAAAAAATGTATATTAAAAAAGTAAAATATTCTATATTATATAAAAATATATATTAAAAAAAAAGCTAATTATAAGTATAATATTATGTTATGTAATAATACTTTGGATCGGTTTGGATTGGATTGGTTCCATTAGAAGGATCCGACAACTGATCCAATCCAATCCAAAATTTCGGTTTTGTGCGGTTTTCAATTTTTTCGGTTTGCGGTTAATTCGGTTTGCAGTTTTTCGGTTCGATGGCTGCGGTTTGAATTGGACTGGATCGGTTTGTGAACACCCCTTAATTAATTGAAAGAGATGAGTGCTATAATTAACACGTGTAGCATCTATTTATGACAAACACACGGGTCAATTCAGACTTGCATCATGTAATTAACGTGTATGTCAAATTTTCAAACATGTCAGCAAATGTTCATCTGGTTTGTGTAATAAAAAAAAATGCTTATAAAGTGGCTTGGCCGACGCTATACCGACGCAAATAGCGTTGGAGTGGTGGCGGATGCTACGTTTTGGAAGCTAAATGCTTGCATTCTAGTAGTGCATTGATTTCCCAAGTAAACATAAAACTGAAAGTAATTGTGAACTAATCACACATATCCAATAAATAAGTGGGCAACAAATTCAAAATACTGTATCATGAGCCACAGCAAGCCGACTTTTGATGATCTGCTTGGTTAATCTTGATAGTCTGAGGCTGAACCACACAAAAAGATAATATCATTATTAACAGCGAATCAACAAATATTCCATGCACTTCCTTCAAAATTTAGCATAATAAAACATATAGAACTTAATACATGATGGCATTCCAGAAAAAGGAATAAAAATTAGATTAAAAATGAAGAACAAAAAATGTTGAACAAAATACCTCGGTCCTAGAATCTGTGTCAGGAAGCCTTTGCTTGATATCTTCTGCTATTGAAAAGAACACCTCCTCTACATTCATGTTTGTCTTTGCACTCTGCAAAAGTTATTCAAATATTATAAATAATAAATATAATGAAGTCACATAATCAATGAAAGTGTGATTTTCAACCATGTTATAATACTCACTGTTTCGAAAAACTTAATACCATACTCATCAGCAAGAGCTTGACCTTTGGAGGTAGGTACAACCTATAGAGGAGAAAAAAGACCATTTATTAAAAACCAATGGGTTATGAGTAACAGTAACATAAAGACAGATATAAACAAGCACAGAGAATGGTCAATGCCACATTAATGAACAAATAATGTGGCTTTAAAATCAACCACGCATTAACTGCTTAGTCCCTTAATGCCTGTTTGGATTGGCTTATGAACAGCTTATTCAAATTTATATTAACATAAGCATTTGTCGGGATATTTGAGAGAGCTCATCGAAACAGCTTATGACATGTTTATAAGTTGTTTTTAGCTCATTTTGATAAGCTTTCTAGGATAACTTTAGAAAATTGAAAATAACTTATAGCTTATATGAAAATAGTTTGACTATATTTTCTAAAATAGCTTATACATAAAAGCTTATTATATAATCGCTTATCCTATAAGTATTTAATTAAGTTGTTTACCCAAAAAAGCCTTAATCCCCCGCCAACCCAGGTGAATATAGTAAAGCACCCCAGGAGAGACATACATACCCTTTTACTTTCATCCATATCAGCCTTGTTACCCACTAGTATCTTATTTACATTGTTAGAAGCACGTTGTTCAATGCGGCAAATCCAATTCCTAATATCTTGACACAAAGAAACAAGATATCAGTGCATAAATAAGCACAAAAACAGCAGAAGAAAGCCATTCAATATATATTTAGAATTTAATGTAACGAGGGAAGGAGAGTACTATAGAAAGATGCTTCATCAGTAACATCATAAACGAGCAAGATGCCCATGGCTCCACGGTAATAAGCTGCAAAGGCAAGTAACATTATAAGAAAGTTTTTCCTATCATCAAATAAATGGAGGATGCAATCAAAATAATTAGGACATTTTATCTACAGTACGAGCTCAAATTAAGTAATAACATTTGAGCAAATTCATTAGGCAATAGGCCTGTCAAACTAAACAATTTGTCCACATTCAGCTTAGAATTATGAAATATGATACACTTAATTCAGAGTGATTCAAATCAATTTTCAAAACTGAAGGTTCCTTCAAAACATTTATTTCCTACAGAGGCACTAAAACAATTAATCAAGTTACAGAGAATGCCTATAAAATTTAATATCCCTTGAAATTTCATTTTCAATTAGTCACAAATACAACTCGTCAATTATTAGTGGAAGCTTTGGTACAAATTCAGGAGTGTCCTCGGGGTCTAAGTGCTCAGTTATTAGCTGATGCAACGGGTGTTAGCTTCCTAAGGGACTAACCCTTGCCGTTTTGTTTGCCCTTGTTTCTTCTGTTTTTTCTTCTTCGTCCTTTCTCATTTGTAACCAAAATAAAAAAATGCAACACATCAATTAACTTCTACTAGTGATACCGCCATGTGTTGCTAAATCATTTAAAGGATTTTGACTATTACATTCACAGCCACTATTATTGTAACACCCTTACTTCTCATGTTAATTAATGGTTTCGGGTATGTCACTCATAGGACTATCTACCGCCTCTTGTATTTCTTTCGCCTCATTAATGATTCGAACCCATGACATGGGTTTAAGTACATGGAAGTATTCTTGTGTCTCACCACTATAGCTTAAGTGGTGAGACACAAGGATGTTTCTATGTACTTAAGCCCCAGGTCATGAGTTCGAATCCTTGTGGGAGGCAAAAGAAATACCACATGAGGTGGTAGATATATATAGTCCTATGGATGACAAATTGGTAACACGAGAGGGTGGTTGTTACAATTATTATTATCTCTGTCTCTCTACACCTGCAAAAAATTGGAATGATTTTAAACTTTGAAACAAACTAAATTAGCCAGGTTCAAGATAAGACAAAACAAGTAGTACCTGTGGTAATATTTCGAAATCGCTCCTGACCAGCTGTATCCCAGATTTGTAACTTAATGCGTACACCATCAAGTTCGATGGTTCTTACTTTAAAATCAATGCTACCAAATAGAGCATTATGAATAAGATGTTATTTCCATCAGCAAAAGTGAATATTACTAGTGTGTATAATTATTAGTATTTGCATGTAGAGAGGGAGAGACCAAACAAATAGATCAATCTGGTACTCCCTACAATGTGTCAATGTCCATATTAAAAATGATAAGTTCAACATACCAATACCATAAGTTCTACCATGCTATGTTTTCCAACAGAAGAAATAAAAAGTCAACACACAAGGATACCAACCCAAGGGTGGTGATAAAACTGGTTGTGAAGGAACCATCGAAAAATCGCAAAAGTAGACAACTCTTCCCCACACCTGCAATAGTTAGTCAGAAAGCTATTTAATTTTTTTTTTTTCTTTTAAAAAAGACAAAAAAAGTGAAATCTAATGAAAAGAAAACAAATGAACCCCATGATTTTAGACCCTAATACATATGCACACTTTCACACGCACACAAAAGTACCAAAAAAAAAAGAAACCTTATTGTGAACAGAAATGATTTTTGAACACACAACGCGATGTACACAATAACACGATACGGTTAAATCTTGTATGGACACAGTTTTTTTTTCAATTTTTTTTTTAGATTTTTTATAACTGGTTACAAAAATATTTGTCATTAACCAGATAATGAACTGTATTAACCAGATAAATGAACTTCGTTAACCAGATAAATAAATGGAATGTGAGTTTGGCATTCACCAGATAATGTGAACCATTAACCAAATAAGTGAACTTCGTTAACTAGATAAATAAATGGAATGTGTTAAGTTTCAGGGTTGGCATTCACCAGATAATGAGAACCATTAACCAGATAAGTGAACTTCGTTAACCAGATAAAAAAAATAAAACGTGAGTTTGACATTCACCAGATAATGTGAACAATTAACCAGATAAGTGAACTTCGTTAACCAGATAAATAAATGGAATGTGTTAAGTTTCAGGGTTGGCATTCACCAGATAATGAGAACCATTAACCAGATAAATGAACTTCGTTAACCAGATAAAAAAAAATTTGAAATTTTTTTTTTGTAAAAAAGAAAAAAAAAGTGGTATCCGTACGGTACAAACGCGTATTGTGTCCAACGCTGTATTCAATTAACAGCGTTGTATTGTGAATGAGTACGAAAAGTACAACTCTCGGCATTTTCTTAAACCTCACTCGCATTGTCTGATTGAACAACTTAGTATGCCACCAAAGTTATATCTTTTTTTCTTCTCTAATCATCACTTCACAATACGATTAACAAGATGATGGATGACATATATAATGTGTGTGTGTGTGTGTATATATATATATATATAATCAAAGTACTAAAAACCATAAAATAATTGAAAACGACCACAAATGGAGCGTGCGTCCACAAATTAATCAAACACATGCATGCCCTTTGGCTTAATAAACCGATGTATGTATGAACCCCAAAACAAACAAGCATTGAGATATGAAAAATAAAACAAGCCCAATATTAATTCGTTTTCCATCAGATCAGAGGCATAGTCGTAGATAACAAACAAACCGCTGTCGCCAATAAGAAGTTTGACGAGTTTATCGCAATCGGCACGTGCCCCTGCAGCTGCTGCTGCCATATCTCTGACCACACAAACACTTGGAAAGAAATATTCAGATGTAATATATATAAACGTAGTGTACAGGGCTGCTAAATCTCTCCTTAAAGATAATTACAAGATAGCTATATATATATGCTGATATCAATCAGTCCCGACAATGAAGGGATTATGATTACATGATAATGAACTGATATATAAAAGATGAAATATCAGCATCATTTATAGACGATTTAAATTGATTTTTTGACTGACTAACCAGCGAAGATTTAAATTGATAATCAACCATTATATTGTATTACGTTAAAAACTAAAACTATTGTACCTTCACGAGTTAAAACTTTTTTAAAAAATTAGTAGTGCTCCTGTTTATTCCTTTTCAATAAAAAACTAATTTACAATGGTATAGGTGCACAGCTGTCACCAATTAAAAAAAATAATGAAACGTGTTCATCAAATAGAGAGAATGCACACAAACATGTTACAGCAAAAACGCAAAACGATCGCAGAAAAGCTAACTAGTAGTACTCTATATGCACGTAGCTGGTTGATGAGGAATGGGGTGAATTTAAAATTCACTTGCAGCAGGAATGGAAACAAGATCCAACAGAAAAGGAATTATAGGGGTGGAAGAGGAGGGCCCATTTGGATCGGGATCGAGCTGCTGTCAAAGCTGTGCAACATTTTGGTTTTGGAGACAAATCCAAGTGAAGACATCCTTGGTTGTGTTTTTGTTTCAAATGCTTGGTTATAAGTGATAATGTGTGAAATCGCATCAGAGAAGAAAAGGAATGGTGAGAAAGTGTTTCTCATTTCTGAATTATGAAAACTTACATCAGCAAGCTTACAATGCTGTTTATATACAGTGATAACTAACTTACAAAGACAGTAACTAACTGATAGTTAAACTAACTCTAACTAACTCTAATCATTAACCATGATTAGGTGTGAAGTTAAATTAACAAACTAGTTATATATCTAATATTCCCCCTCAAGCTGGACTATGGATGTCCAAAAGGCCAAGCTTGGAGATTAAATCCGAAAATGCAGGGGCTGCTAGCTGTTTAGTAAGAACATCAGCAAGCTGGGCAGCTGAAGGAACTGGTAAGAGGTGAATAAGACCATGTTGGATACGTTCTCTCACCACATGGCAATCGATCTCTATATGCTTTGTCCTTTCATGGAAGGAAGGATTATGGGCAAGATATATGGCTGATTTATTGTCACAATAAACCATAGCAGGACTTTGAAATTTAATTCCCAAATCAGTAAACAAATAATGGAGCCATTGAAGTTCACAAGAGAGGCTGACCAATGATTGATACTCAGCTTCAGAACTTGATCTGGAAACTGTGGACTGCTTCTTTGATTTCCACGAAATCAAAGATGTACCAAGGAAGACACAATATCCTATAACCGATCTGCGGGTGTAGCGACCGAAAAATCCGGAGGGATTTATTCGAGTTTAATGGAGCCGCCACCAATAATTTATTTTCGAAGGAAAAATATTGGAAAAACCTTTTTTGAAGAAAAGTGGTCCTTAAGACCGGATTTGGGTTCGAGTCGATTATGCGTAGGAAGGTATTAGCACTCTACAACATCCTTTCAAAAAGGTTACCTCTAATTAATTGTGCAAATCTTATTAACTTCTAAAAAATATTTATTTCCTTTTATAAAAAAATTAACCAAGATAAAAAGGGACTTAATAAAAGTCGTTTATTTTTGGCGCTGACAGAGTGGGCTCTCGCTCCTACGTATCTCGGTGCAAAGTGGAGAAATCAAAGGCTCCGTAGTTCTTGGGTAGAAAATGGTTGTGTGTTGGTTGATTTTAATTGTATATTTTTTGATGGAAAAAGGTAGGTTTTGTAGGGACCAAACAAGAAGCAATCAAAAGTGGTCCTCACTAACAACCTATTTTGTTTAGAAAATTAACGGTGTTCGTAATGATCAAACGAAACAATCTCGAGTGATCGTTACTAGTAAAAAGATTGATTTTATTTTTATAAAGATGATGGGTTTTCATGGGGACCAAACAAGAAGCAATCAAGAGTGGTCCTCACTAACGACTCATTTTTATTTAGAAAATTAAGATATTTGTAATGACTAAACGGGAAGCAATCTCGAGTAATCATTACTAGTAAATTAATTTTCGTGATTTTTATCAAACGTTTTTTAAGAAAAAATAGGGTTTCGATATTTGTATGTGAAATTTAGTTGAATAAGATTGTACTAATTTGACTAAAAAAAAAAACAAGAATAGAATAAAAAGGAAAGAAAAGAAAAGAAACACAAAAAAAAACAAAAAAAAGGGAAGAGGCGTAAAAGAAGAGAAACTCAAAAGTGCGAACAATGTAACCTAAAATAAAGGGGAGGGAGGCGTAGGGAGAGAAGGGAGGAACAAGGGGAGGGTGAGGGAGGAAGAAGAGAATCTTTTTTTTTTTTTTTTTGCTTCTTCTTTCTTCTGTTTGCTTCTTCTGCGTTTTTTTTTCTAGTTCTTCTCTTTTTTCTCTCAATTTTCTCTCAAATTGCTTTGTGTATAATTGGTACCAAGAATGAGATATCCAATTCAAATTAAAATGCAATTTTTCTTTCGTTCCCTATTCTCATCTTGCTATTTATAGAAAAACAGAGGGCTCAGTTTGTCCACTTAAGGTTGCAACTTGTATGCTAAGTGTGTACTAAAATGATCTTGAGGAGATGGTAACATGTGCAAAGTCCGAGATGATATCAATGGTTTGAAAAAAATTGCAATCAGTAGTAACTTTAACAATCTGCTCCTCCTTTTTGATTAAATTGCATTGTTTGTCAAACTTGGTTGGCGAGATGAAGAAAAAGCAAGAGGCATGTGGGGGACATATAATGTAAGACATAGTTTGTAGAGTGGTGAGGAGATATGCAGAGGACTTTGGTGAAGATATGCAGATGACTTTGTGAAGGGTGAAGTGTGGAAATCGACTTTGATTTTTAGTTTTGAATTTTGGTTTTTTTTGTTAATAACGCTTGTAATGAACTGCAATTGGGCTAAAATGGCCCATTTCAAGTACGATCTCCCCACACTCGGCGTCACGACCTCTTCACACAAGATACGACCTCAAATTTCGATGGCGACCTCCCCCATTTCACGACAAACAAAAAAAATGAAAATATAAGCGGACAAAATTGGGGTATAACATGCCCTCTTTAGTTATATTTTATTAGAAAATGCAAACAACAATGGTTGTTATATTTTTGTCATAAAATAGAGCTAAAGATAAATACACTAATTTTGTCTTGAACTTGACGTGAGGAATGACAATGAGGGATCAACGCTGATGCGTTTAATCGGAAAGTGATAAGGAAGGAATACGCCAGGTCGGTAATCGACGAGGTAATCTAAAAGTGATAAAGAGGATTAACGCTTGGCGCTTATCGTAAAACTATAAAGAAGGATCTCCGGTAGGTCCGCATCGACGCTGCGGTGATCGGAAAGCAATAATGAGGATTAACGCCGCGGCGTTTATAAAAAAACTATAAATAAGGATCTCCGCCAGTGCCTGCAATCGACACGGTGATCTAAAGCAATAATGAGGGATTAACGCGGCGCGTTTATCAAAAAAACTATAAAGAAGGATCTCCGCCAGGTCCCGCACGACGGTGATCGGAAAGCAATAATGAAGGATTAACGCCGCGCGCTTATCAAAAAACTATAAAGAAGGATCTCGCCAGGCCCGCATCGACGCGGTGATCGAAAAGCAATAATGAGGGATTAACGCCAGCGCGTTTATCAAAAAACTATAAAGAAGGATCTCCGCCAGGTCGCAATCGACACGGTGATCGGAAGGTTCGGCCTTAGTAGGGTATTGACGTCCGATGGAAAGCAATAAAGAAGGATCGCCGCCAGGTCGCATCGACATCGGTGATCGGAAGGTTCGACGCCAAGTAGGGTATTGACGCGTCGATGGAAAGCAATAAAGAAGGATCAACATCAGGTCCTGAATCGATATGTTGGTCAAAAAGCAATAATGAGGGACTACCGCCGTGCTCTGCATCGACGCGGTGATCGGAAAGCAATAAAAGGGTGATGCTCACGCATTTATTAAAAATTATAAAGAAGGATCTCCGCCAGGTCTGCAATCTTGACGGTGATCGAAAAGCAATAAAGAGTGAGCGATACTTGGCGTGTCGCTTAGAAAGCAAAATAAAGGACCAATGCTAGGCGCATTGTTTGTAAACGAGAATGAAGGATCAAAATTTGGTGCACGGACCAGGTGTAACAAAACGGTTAAAAGGTGGTGATATGAAGATGATGCACGGATATATGGTATGTGATGCATGTATGCAATGCGATTATTATTTTTACTGATTCCTCGTCCCGTATGATCTCTAGTGCTTAAAGATATGGGACGGACTGAGATTCATCGGATTTAGTCATGCTATGCCTTCGACTGGGAGGGAGCGCGAGTTATCGATGCTGCGCTAGTTACTTTTTTAAAGGTAATCCCTTTGCCCTTTTTGAAACTTATTTGTTGAGATTTGGCGTGTCCTCGTGATTCTTAAGATGTATATAATAACTTTAATGCTTTCCCATATCATCACATGCTTCACAATTCAGTGTCTATTATCATAAAACAACATTTTGAAATACAAGAACGGAGGTGTTTGGTATTCAAAAGAAGAGTTATGTGTACAAGGACTGAAGTTACACAGACTTGAAAATACATCAAGAAAAATGCAGGAAGAAGAAAAACAAAGAAAGACAATAACTAAGCGGATATTTTATAGCTTGTGTCTTTGTAGGAACAAATGTCGACTTCCCATATCCATAACTTTGATTACTCATTGCTCAACCTCTGGAAATGTATAAAATTGCCCGGTTGGGTAACTTGAACCTCTTAATGCATCACCAACTTTATTGTCCAATTTCGGACCTTAACTTTTGCTTGGATCGCTTCTTTCGAAGTTTTCAATCCAACGGGTCACTCTAATTTTTGCCTAGGTCGCTCTTTCAGGTTTTCAACCTAGCGAGCTCTTTTTGTAGCTCTTTTTGTTGTTTTTTTTTGTTTTTTTAGGCATTATATTTTTTTTGACTGCATCGTAGTTTCATCGAAGTGGGGATTTTCGCCCATCCTTGTGAGGATTAGGGCCCCTAGGAAAAGACTTTCTTACAAAGATATGGGCCTTCATAATTCGGTCCATTTTCCACGAGCATCCTTTTGTATGGGCAAAAACTTCTTTAGTACTAAATCTCCTTCTTGAAATTCAGTGAACTTTCTTTTCAAAGGCCCTTTTCATCTTTTCTTGATATAGCTATCCATGGCATAAGGCCATCACTCTTTTCTCTTCGATGAGGTTTAGTGATCGGTAGAGCCTGGACCCATTCGCCTCTTTTAGTTTCATTTCCATCAATACCCTTAGCGAAGGGATTTTGACTTCAATGGGAAGTCTTGCTTCCATTCCATATACCGGTGAGAATGGGGTTGCCTCGCTGAGGTGCGAATCAAGTTTGATAACCGTGCAAAGTAACAGGAACATTTCATGCCAATCTCTAATTTTTACCACCATCTTTTGGACAATCTTTTCGTTTGACCTCATTGCCCCATCCATCTTTGGGCAGATCGATTCCACATTTTTGGTAAAGCAACTGCAACAAGGAGTTTATTTGGATTTCCTCTTCCAAAAATCAAGTTTTGAGAAAATATGAGCAATTTGATTTTGATCGGAATGGACTTTATTAGGGTTGTAACGTGGCCAGGGTTGAAGGGTCACAAAAGAAAGGATATTTCGTGCTCAAAAAGTGTTTGAGGTATTTTTTCAACAAGGATTTTTAGTGCAAAGATGCACTTTGATGGTTGCTAGCACAATTGTCTTTTCTTGCTTTGGCATTTTTATTGATTTTTATTCTTGCAAGCGTCTTTTGTTTTGCCTTTTTTTTTAATGCATTTAAATTGAATAGATTATTGTGCTAGTCTCCATTGGATGAGTAATCCTTGTTCAGGGTATTTAAAAGAAAATTTTTTTTAGGCTCAAAAGGGGTAGCAAGGGATGTATATATTTTTTTATTTTTTGGGATAGAGAAAAATGGCCAAACTTCATCTCAAAATCTTATTGCTCAAATTTTCACAAAAAATAATTTTTGGCAAATTGCGAATTTGCTTTACCTTTTTCTTTCTAATTTTATTAACTCCTTTTTGTCACTTTCAGTACTCAAATTGATTATTTCAAGTTCTTCCTCGTGGATTAAATCACTTTTGCTTCTCGTACCATCAATCTCATCGATTCGAAGGTGTTTCCCAATTGTCCTCATGGGGTAGTCAAAGTATGAGTCATCGACATCATATTTCCCAAAGACAAAGTTTTTTGATCTGCATTAGTTAAAGCGGCGAAATGGGAAAAGCGAAAAAGATGGGAGGGAATGGAAAAGATGAAAAAAGGAAAAGGGAAATGATTGGAAAATTCAAAATGCATTTTATTGATAAAGATCTTTGAAATGAAACATATCGCCATTTTGACAAAGAATTATCCTAAAGCCTTAGGCAGAGCAATAGGATTTGCATTACAAAAATTATTTTGCACCAAAAATCACGGGAAACTCAACGATCTCCCAATTTCCAAGTTCTTCATTCGGCGAGCAAGGGTGGACAAGGTTGACATTGTCATTTTCTGCACTGCGATCGTCCTTGATAGCTGCTATCTGATCCGGATTCAACATTCCTGCACTCCAAAGGCTTTGCCTGATGACACAGATGGGGATACTCTCATCTTTTGGCTCCCTGCCTTCCAATCTAGTTATCAGGGGTTGGTCCCCAAACTCCTCAGTAATGGCATTGACTGCTGGACCTCCATGACCTGGAAGGGATTATTAGGCCCATCCTCCTTAAAACTCAACCATTTGGCATTGATCGGATCTTGAACCACGACTTCAAAGCCTTGCAATTTTTCGGTTGTGTGACCTCGCCTTTGCATGAAATTCACACTTGGCATTTGGGTCATATCCTCTCGGGAAGGAGGTTGAAGTGGTTTCATTGAGCGATGGAGAGACCAAGGAATTCTTGATGAGGTCTTTGAGCAGATCCGTGATAGGTCATGGGAATAGGATCAAATTGGACTGCTTTCTTTTCTTGGTCATTTGGTTGTTTCTGGTTTTTGGTTTGGTTGGGTGGGAGCAACTGGTTGTGCTTGTGTTTGGATGGGGGAAGGTGGTCGAAAGGGCATCATTGGTTGGTTTGGCCGGGGGCTAGGATTATGAGAGGCGGCGGCGATGTATGGAGGTGGGTAGTAGGGGTATGGAAAAGGATGTGGGAAATTGGTAAAGAATGGGGTGACTTTCCTTGGGTATGTCTTCCCTGGCTTGTCATCACAGCATTAGTTTCCCCTTCCTTCTTCATGAGGTTTGTAGGGGGTCTCTTGATATTACTGGTTTCAGCAAAACTTTGGGCAATCTTTCCATTCCTCATTCCTCCTTCAACTCTTTCCCCTACGATGACCATATCTGAAAAGTTTGATGATACACTTCCGATCATTTTGTCATAGAAGGGTGATTGAAGAGTATCCATGAACATGGCCACCATTTCTTTTTCAATCAGAGGCGGTTCCACTTGGGCTGCCAGTCCTCTCCATCGTTGGGCATATTCCTTAAAGGTCTCATTGTCTCTTTTTGCCATGTTTTGTAACTGCATTCTATCAGGAGCCATATCAATGTTATACTTATACTGCTTCAAAAAGGCATCCGCCAAATCTTTCCAGCAGCGAATATGAAATCGCTCAAGGTGTGTATACCAACTCGACGCTGCCCCTGTTAAACTATCTTGGAAAAAGTGAATCAGAAGTTTATCATCATGTGCATAGGACGCCATCTTCCTACAGTACATGGTCAAGTGGCTTTTTGGGCAAGTTGTCCCTTTATACTTGTCAAAGTCTGGCACCTTGAACTTTGGCGGTACAACCACATCCGGTACGAGACAAAGATCTGAAGCGATACTTGAACCGAGATAACTTACTCCTTCTACAGCTCTTAGCCTATCTTCGAGGATTTGCAACTGTCAGATCGCACGATCGATTCCCAACCGGGATGCTTAGATTGGGTCCTCCCATAGTGGAGACCAGGCAATGCGGTTAGTCACGGGGATTCAATGGATTTCCTTGAATATAATAGGGGTAACCAAATGATCGGTGATTCACCACGGGGTCACTACGCGCATCGACTCCTTGAGTATTCCCGAGATGGGATGGTGCATAACCAGGTGGAAAGGTGTATGTCATGAAGCCAGGAGTTGAGCTTTGAACCGGTATGGTTTGATCACGGAGCCAGATCCTTGAACTACGTCTTGCACAACAAGTGCTTGGGAATCAGTTTCTGTAGAGTTATTGTTAGGACCGGGCGGTGTGTAACCGGGCGGGAGACCATATAGTGGGAACTGTTGTACTTGATTCTGAGGGTTGCTAGTTGGTGGATGTGTAGGACCTTGTGCGTAAATTGCAAAAGGTACCATCACCCCTTGAGTATTGAGACCATATTGCAACTGCATAGGACCAAAACCAGGTGGGTGGGAAGGTGTAGCTTGACTTTCATCATTCACTGCTGGAGAAGCCCCATTTGCAACCTTGTCTTTGTTTAGGGACTGCAGAAACTCCAAAACTTTGTTCATCTGTTCCTTCAGCTGGTTGACGTCTTCTTTCATCTCTTGGTCATCCATGATCTTTGATTGAGAGCGAGTTCGATAAGGGTGTCGAGGAACCAGTTTGTTTGATTATTTTTCTGGTGATTTAAAAAAAATGATATGAGTATGTAAGAAAAGAAAAATGAATGAATGTGGATGCATGAATCTATTTATTTGTGCCAAGGAATCGTAGGCCTCATTGTTTTGACATGTATGAGCTTTTTTGAAACTGTTTCACAATTTGATCTCATATTATTTCACAAAATACTTGCAGCCAAGCTCTTGAGTTCCTACGATTCTCTGGCGACCTAAAATGAAATAAGAATGAATGATATTATTTCTTTATTTTCAACATGTGTTTTTTTGTTTTTTTGTTTTTGGCGTATGAATGCATGAAGATATGTGTTTTTGTAGACCCTTTTTTATGCATGGACATGATATAACAAATTTTTGGTGGAAGAACAAAAATGATATGATGCCCCTTGTGTCTTAAATGGGTCAAACCTAAAATTAGATATTTTCTAGCCTAAGGGGTCTATAGTCTTGTATTGAGTGATAGATCTCATGGTGGCTCTACTCACATTCTCACCAAAGGCCTCTAGAGCTAAAGTCTCCTCCTGAATATTAACCACAACGATAGATAACTATCCGGTGCGGAATACTCAGAAGGAAAGCAAATTCCAATTGACCATCACCGAACCTCCACTCAACTTAAGCTTTGCTCTGACCCGGGTATAGGGCCTTACTCACATGTGTGTGCGAACGTGTAGGTGCGGTGTGTGAGAGGGGCAACACCCTAACACTACCCAAGCTGCAAAACAAACAAAGCATACAAATATAGTCGTCTATCCTAATGTTCAATATTCACAACAAATTAAAATTAAACAAATAAATAATAAATAAATATTTACAAAAGAAAATAAATAAATAAATAAAGATAAAAATAAAAAGAAGGGGAATTAAAAAAGAATAACAAAAAAAATGAAGTTAATTATTTGGCACAATTAATCATGTTAGGCTTGACTCTCTAAAAGTCCCCAGTGGAGTCGCCAGCTGTAGCGACCGAAAAATCCGGAGGGATTTATTCGAGTTTAATGGAGCCGCCACCAATAATTTATTTTCGAAGGAAAAATATTGGAAAAACCTTTTTTGAAGAAAAGTGGTCCTTAAGACCGGATTTGGGTTCGGGAGTCGATTATGCGTAGGGAAGGTATTAGCACCCTACAACATCCTTTCGAAAAAGGTTACCTCTAATTAATTGTGCAAATCTTATTAACTTCTAAAAAAATATTTATTTCCCTTTTATTTAAAAAAAAAATTAACCAAGATAAAAAAGGGACTTAATAAAAGTCGTTTATTTTTGCGCTTGACAGGAGTGGGCTCCTGCTCCTACGTATCTCCGGGTGCAGTGGAGAAATCAAAGGCTACGTAGTTCTTGGGTAGAAAATGGTTGTGTGTTGGTTGATTTTAATTGTATATTTTTTGATGGAAAAAAAGGTAGGTTTTGTAGGGACCAAACAAGAAGCAATCAAGAGTGGTCCTCACTAACAACCTATTTTGTTTATAAAATTAACGGTGTTCGTAATGATCAAACGGGAAGCAATCTCGAGTGATCGTTACTAGTAAAAAAAAGATTGATTTTATTTTTATAAAGATGATGGGTTTTCATGGGGACCAAACAAGAAGCAATCAAGAGTGGTCCTCACTAACGACTCATTTTTATTTAGAAAATTAAGATATTTGTAATGACTAAACGGGAAGCAATCTCGAGTAATCATTACTAGTAAATTAATTTTCGTGATTTTTATCAAACGTTTTTTAAGAAAAAATAGGGTTTCGATATTTGTATGTGAAATTTAGTTGAATAAGATTGTACTAATTTGACTAAAAAAAAAAACAAGAATAGAATAAAAAGGAAAGAAAAGAAAAGAAACACAAAAAAAAACAAAAAAAAGGGAAGGGGCGTAAATGAAGAGAAACTGGGTGCGAACAACAGAACCTAAAATAAAGGGGAGGGAGGCGTAGGGAAAGAAAGGAGGAACAAGGGGAAGGTGAAGGAGGAAGAAGAGAAACCTTTTTTTTTTTTTTTGCTTCTTCTTTCTTCTGTTTGCTTCTTCTGCGTTTTTTTTTCTAGTTCTTCTCTTTTTTCTCTCAATTTTCTCTCAAATTGCTGTGTATAATTGGTACCAAGAATGAGATATCCAATTCTGAAATTAAAATGCAATTTTTCTTTCGTTCCCCCTATTCTCTACTGCTATTTATAGAAAAAACAGAGGGCTCAGTTTGTCCACTTAAGGTTGCAACTTGTATGCTAAGTGTGTACTAAAATGATGCTGAGGAGATGGTAACATGTGCAAAGTCTGAGATGATATCAATGGTTTGAAAAAAAATTGCAATCACCGTAGTAACTTTAACAACGGTGCTCCTCCTTTTTGATTAAATTGCATTGTTTGTCAAACTTGGTTGTGAGATGAAGAAAAAGCAAGAGGCATGTGGGGACATATAGTTGTAAGACATAGTTTGTAGAGTGGCCGAGGAGATATGCAGAGGACTTTGGTGAAGATATCGCAGATGACTTTGTGAAGGGTGAAGTGTGGAAATCTGACTTTGATTTTTAGTTTTGAATTTTAGGTTTTTTTTGTTAATAACGCTTGTAATGAATCGCAATTGGGCTAAAAATGGCCCACTCGACATACGATCTCCCATTTCGGCAGACGACCTCTCCACACCGCAAGACGCGACCTCGGCTCAGACGCGACCTCCCATTAACTTCGGCAGACGACCTCTCCACACTCGACGCGACTTCTCCATATCGGCAGACGACCTCTCCATCCACTGACTCTTCACGCGACTTCTCGCTTTGCTCAAGAAGCGACCGCCCACGCCTAAGACCCGACCAACTCACGCGACCTCTCCAAGACGCGACTACTCCGCTCAAGCGACCTCCCCACGGCTCGGCACCCGATCTCAACTCTGAACGCGACCTCTCCACGGCTAAGACGCGATCTCCCACAGCTCGGCAGACGACCTCTCCACAAGACTCGACCTCAGCCCCAGATGCGACTATCTGGCTGGCGACCTCCCCACGAAGCAACCCGATCTCAACTCTGAACGCGACCTCTCCACGGCTCGGCAAGCGACCTCCCCACGGCTAAGACCCGACCTCAACTCAGACGCGATCTCCCACACTCAGACGACCTCTTCACATTTCGGCAAGATACGACCTCGGCTCGAGAAGCGACCTCCCACTTCTACAAGACCGACAAAACAAAAAAAAAATGAAAATATAAGCGGACAAAATTGGGGTATAACAGCGGGTGGTGGCACAACTAGCCCAATATGAATCAGCAAATCCAGAGAGTTTGAGAGGAGAATCAGAGGAATAGAAGAGTCCTTTAGCTGGAGAAGTCTTAAGATATCGCAGAATTTTGGTGGCAGCCTGATGATGAACATCATGAGGAGCAGCTACAAATTGACTGAGTTGTTGGACTGCAAATGCTATATCAGGCCGAGTTGTTGTAAGGTATAACAACCTGCCAATGAGCCTTCTATAAGCAGATGGATCAAAGATAAAGAGGAGTGTTAGAATGATGCGCTTCGCAGAAGTGTCATAGGGAGTAGATGAAGGTTTTGCAGCCAAGTTACCACTATCTTCTAACAATTCCAAGGTATATTTCCGCTGATTCAACAATATGCCCTTCTTTGATCTAGCTATCTCTAACCCCAAAAACCCGAGATTTCCAAGATCTTTTATGCGAAAGGCTTTGTCTAAGAAGGATTTAACAGAGGCAATTTCCATTGAGTCATTTCATTAGAACTATATCATCCACATAAACTAAAAGTGCAAAGTGAATGAAGAACCAACTGCTTTGAGAAACAATGAATGGTCGACCACGGATTGGTGATAACCCAAGGAAATCAAGGTCGAGGACAACTTAGAATACCATTGCCTACTTGCTTGCTTGAGTCCATAGAGTGATTTATGCAATTTACACACTTTAGTAGACTTGGAATCTGAATTGGGAACAATCACTCCTGGTGGTAAGGACATATAAACTTCCTCATTAAGTTCTCCATGAAGAAATGCGTTGTTGACGTCCAATTGTTCCAAGAACCATCCTTTGATTGCAGCTAAAGCAAGTAGAGTTTTCACAAAGTGGTAAGTTTAGCCACCGGTGAAAATGTATCAAAGTAGTCAACTCCTCTAATCGAGTATATCCTCGGCAACCAATCTAGCCTTATACCTCTCAATAGAGCCATCAAAGATGATGCTTAATTTTGTAAACCCACTTACAACCAATCTGACTCTTTCCTCGCAGCAAATCAACTATGGACCATGTTTGATTAAGATCAAGGGCATCCAATTCAGATTTCATTGCTTGTTTCCAACAATCAAATTTGCATGCTTGTTTAAAGGTTTTAGGTTCAGTATTTGTGGAAATGGAAAGACAAAAATTCTTATAAGAAGAAGCACAATTTGTGTATGACAAAGAAGAAGAAATAGGATAAGTTGTAACATTACCTGAAGATGATTGGTTTTGTGAAGATGGGAGAAGACTGCAGTGGAAATCCTGCAAATAGCTTGGTGTTTTCCTTGTTCTAGTTGAAGACCGAATAGGAGCAGCAGGAAGGTTATTATTTGCAGATTCTAGAACAGAATTAGGAGCAGCAGGAATGTTATTATTTGCAGATTCAGGAACAGAATTATTAGCAAGAACAGAATCATTTTCTGCATCAGTAACAGAAGTAGTCCCAGTGGGAACAGAAGTTCCAGCTGAATGATTTGGAAGATTCTGATAATTAGAAGGTCCTGCTGATGGGAAATTAGGAGGATCAATTGGAAGAATATCAGAATCTGACATGGTATTTGGACAAGAACTTGAGTGTGAAGAGGTGGTTTGAGAATTTGTAGATGAAAAAGGAAACACATCCTCATAGAAAACTACATTTCTAGAGACCAAGAATGAATTACTAGAAATGTCATATAATAGGAAACCTTTGGTTCCATCTCTATAACCAAGAAAAACAGTTTTCCTTGCTCTAGGCATGAACTTAGTTCGATGGATCGAGTAAAGTTGAAGCAAAAGCTAGACTGACCAAAGGTTCTAAGTTGAATAAGGGTTGGAGGCTGTTCAACCCCTATCTCATAAGGTGTTTTATGTTGCAAAATAGGAGTGGGAACACGGTTTATAATATGGACTGCATGCAAAATGTAAAGATGCCAAAAATTTGAAGGTATTGAGGCTTGAAAAGAAAGTGGCACGGCTACATTAAGAATGTGTTGATGTTTTCTCTCAACAAGACCATTTTGTTGAGGAGACTCAACACAAGATCTTTGATGAACTATACCTTTAGCAAGGAAAAATCACCATGAGAAACTCATTCCCATTATCACTTCTCAAAGATTTCAACTTAGTGTGAAATTGAGTGTCAATATAATTGACAAAATTGATGATATGACCCTAGTTTCACTTTATTTTTCATAAGAATAATCCATGTGAATCGCTTATAATCATCAACAAGAGTTAAAAAGTATTTGTGACCAAATTGAGGCAATGCCATGAGGCCCCATATATCGGCATGGATTAAGTCAAAAATATGAGAAGAATGTGAATTACTACTAGGGTAAGGAAGTCTTTTCTGCTTAGCATAATGACATGCATCACAAGGCATAGATGGACATTTATAGGAAACAAAAGGAAATTGTGCGTAAATAGATTTATGAATCATATCGTAAACATGTCCAAGTCTATTATGCCAAAGTTTTGAAGAATTATCAATGTGTGGAGCAAGATTACAAGTCACTGAA
This sequence comes from Calophaca sinica, assembly GCA_037113605.1. NCBI lineage: Eukaryota > Viridiplantae > Streptophyta > Magnoliopsida > Fabales > Fabaceae > Calophaca > Calophaca sinica. The sequence continues at coordinate 47,085 of JBAFXK010000014.1, read as the reverse complement.
CAGCCAGAGTCGTAGGAACAACAAATTACAAGAATTGGGAAAACAGAACCGTAAACAATGGGAAAACTAAGAATAGCCTCCAAGACATACATTTTCCCTTCTTTTCACTATACCAATCATCTTACGGTTTGAATTCTACAAAATGAAACCATGATTAGGATAAAAAATACAATGACAATCAAGGGATGCAGTAAGTCTTGGAATGGAAATCAGATTGATATTGAAATGGGGAACAAAGAAAACATTGTGAATGATAATAGATGGTGACAATTGAATGCTGCCAGCAGTGTCAGCATAAACCGTGTTTCCATTAGGTAAGCCAAAGGAACAGGTTTGATGCTATGATAGGAAGTGAAATGGTTTATCGAATAGGTGATATGATCGCTTGCACCGAGTCTAATACCCAAGGACAAAGTATGCTTACCATAAGTTGGAGAAAAATGGCATTTAAAGCCATAGGATTGGTAACAATGGAATTAACAGAACCAATAGGTGTGGAATTAGCGCAGATTGTTGTTGGAAAAGCTTTAAAATCGTTGAAATTGGCCTTGAAGCTCATTCAAAGATGATGCCATTGCTGAGTTTGATGCAGTAGAAGAATCAGTCATGGAAGCAGTGTTGTTTTCTGATTCAATAGAGACAGAATTGACAGATTTTCCAACACCAGAGCGGGCTCCTTTTGATTGATACCCTGGAGGGAAACCGTGCTTCATATAACATGTGTCAATGGTGTGGTTATACCTACCACAATGTGTACAGTATCGAGAGGAATTCTGTCCTCTACCATTTCCAGTACCTGAGTATTGGCCTCTACCAAATGTACCACGACATCTACCTCTACCTCCATTAAAATTTCTAGAATTAGAACTTTTAGGTTGTTGAGAATTTGAGCCAGATTGTTGAACTTGCATGGCCAATGCATTTGTTCACTTTGATTATCAACAACTGTAGAACCAGTAACATTCATTTCCTGTTGTAACACCAAGGAAAATGCCTTATGCAGAGGAGGCAGGGGTTCCATCATCATGATCTGAGATCGAACATGAGAGTATTGATCGGTTAAACCTTTGAGAAACTTAAGAACATAATCTTGTTCACGATATTGCTTCATATCAGCCACAGCACCACAAGAACATGGAATGGCACAAGTGCAATCCCTAATTGGACGAAAAATTTCAATCTCTTCCCATAAGGACTTCAAAGCAGTATAGTAAGAAGAAACATCAAGAGCACCTTGGTGAAACCGGTGCATTTCTTCCTGAAGATCAGAGATCTTGAACATATCACCATGAAAAAAACGAAACTCAAGGTCTTTCCAACCGCAAAGAAGACGATCATACGGATAATGGATTTCGCAATTTCAGGAGTAATTGATCGCTGAAGACACGCAAGAACCATGCTATTGCACCGAATCCAAGGATCATACAAAAGATCAGACACGTGAGGCTGTGGTAGAGAACCATCGACAAACTTCATCTTATTTTTAGAAAGCAAAGCGATCTTCACCGATTGCAACCAGGAATGGTAGTTCTTGGAATCCAACAGTGGAGTAACCAGAACAACAGCAGGATTTTCATTTGGATGCATGTAGTAAGGTTTGTAGGGTTTGTAGCAAAATCAGAATAATTCGCCATGATAAAGCAAATTGAAGAAACAATCAAATTGAATCAAGATCAAGAAAAAAAAAAAACCTGAGAAAATGCAGAACGAATCAAGCGGAAGAATGAAGAAATCGCAGAGTTGAGCGAAGCGCTAATCTGATACCATGATAATGTGTGAAATCACATCAGAGAAGAAAAGGAATGGTGAGAAAGTGTTTCTCATTTCTGAATTATGAAAACTTACATGATCTAGCTTACAAAGGTCGCTTTATATACTGATGATAACTAACTTACAAAGGTAGTAACTAACTGATAGTTAAACTAACTCTAACTAACTCTAATCATTAACCATGCTTAGGTGTGAAGTTAAATTAACAAACTAGTTATATATCTAATAATAAGACACTTGCTGTTATGGGGCATATATGTAGCATGCTTAAAAGGAGTGGGGACATAAATCTTATTTGTAATGTGATAATTGATGATGTAATCAGGCACATAATTTGGTGTTTCTAGATACCTTTTGTAAGTTTGTGTTGGCTGGCTCTACTTGAGCCTTGTCCAAATATATCTATAATATATTCTTAGCTTTTTCAAAAATAAAAATAAAAATAGTACTCTATATTCTTTTGGGTTAATATGTTTTTAGTCACTATAAAATTTACGATTTTGTTTTTAGTTCTTAAAATCTTCTTTTTGAACTTTAATCCCCAAATATTCTCCGTTAGCAATTTTAGTCACTGCTGTTAAATTTTTGGTTAAGTGGCAAACGGTTATCCAGCTGGCACTACGTGGCATGTGTGAGTCATCAATTTAAATGGTCCATTTAACATTAGAAAATAAAAAATAAAATAATTAAAAACAATTAAACATGTTTTTGCCATTCGATTATTAATTAAAAAGTAATATTATTGGTGTTTCACACATGCCATGTCATTTAAAAATCTAAGTGGCAAGTGCTAGTTGTATAACCGTTTGCCACCTAAGGAAAAACTTAACAGCAGAGACTAAAATTGTTAACGGGAAATATTTGAGGGACTAAAGTTAGAAAAAAAAATGTAGGGACGTAAAAACAAAGTCATGAATTTACTTCTTTTTTTTTCCCTATAAAAAACTATTAACCAGTTAACCACTATTATAGAATATACTAGATGCACAACTGTTGGCCATTAAAATTAAGGCTATGTTTGGTGTATAAGAAAGTGGGGGAAAAAAAATTTATTGGTTAAAGTGTAAAATTATGATGTGTCACATTATTATTAGTCTGCCACATTTATTCATGCATATATTTCACGTTTTATAAAAAAAATTCCATCCTCTCTACTTTCTTTTCCCTTCCCAAACATAGCCTAAAACTGCACCGAAGGGAAACATGTTGAGTGTTCAACAGATATAAATAAATGAATTAAATTCCAAACCGTGAAAAGGAAACGCAAAATATCAGGAAAAAAAAATGCATCAGAATATCAATTGTAAGACTTGTACTCCCGTTATAAAGTTTCTTTTGCTTATCAAAAAAAAAAAAAAAGAGAGACAGAAACGCAGCAAACACATCGCGGAAAACCAGAAACCAAGTCGCACAACACCGCAACAGTGACGACTGACGAATGCGTACCTGAGTTTGCAGAGACGTCGATGAACAGATCGAGGACCGACGAACGATGAAAAAGAAGACGGAGACGTGGACGACGGCAAATGCAGAAACCACTCGAGAAGAAGATGTCTCTGCAGTGTCCTCCGGTGTCGCTATTTTTTTTTTCACTTAGTTGCACTTTTAATCTCTTAGATATCACGATTATACTATTTTGGTCCCTCAAATTTTAATTGCGCGAATTGAGTCTCCAAGTTATTCTGATTGTGCAATTTTAATCTCTCAGATTCCAATTGTAAGACTTGAGTCATTCATTTATTACAATAGTGCGATTTTGGCCCTCTTACCATTTAATTTCTAATAAAATTTGTTGATATATTACGTGTGGGTATGATTTAGAACATAATTTGATCTAGATGACATGTTAGTTGGCTTAAAAATTAAAAAATTTTAAAACATTTTCGGCTATAAATGTTAAATAATACAATTAGGAATTAGGAATCCAGGTCAGGAATAACAGGTATCGCTTTTCTTAGAGATTTTAAGGCTTTGGAATCCAAGTGCCGAATTATCATGGTTCAGAATACATGTGTCAACTTATTATGGTTCGTATTTCTATGGTTTGGTTCTGGACCTAAAAAATTATGACTTGATTAATGACTTAAATAATTGCATTAAATATTGATTGATTTTTCCATTAATATTGTAACAGCATTAATAGATTTTGGTTTATGGTCGATTGACATGGCCTTCACCTTTTTCCTACCACGATCAATTTGGAGCAAATATTATGCATAATTTTTTAAATTTCATTTGGGTAACGTATTATTTATGTATTCTTTCCAAAATTCAAAGATACGCAAATAACATTCCAATTGTATCCTATGATGAATATAGGCTAAAAAATTGGAGAACATTAATATTATTATATCTATAACAATCAGATTACATATTGTTAAAATAAAAATAAAAATATTTGTATAAAAAATAAAAATGCATTTGTTGTCTATCATCACATGAAAGGAACTAATAATTTTATCACTGTTTCATTCCCATTGCATAGGAAGTATTTTTTTTTTTCTTTCCAATTTTGGTTTCAGAACCATTCACAACGAATAAGCCTATGCCTATCAAATATGAAAACACAAGAAAGTCAAAGATCTAAAACGCAATTGTTAAGCCAGTTATTGAGTTCCTTAAAAAACCAAAAAAAAAAAAAATAACTAGCTATTGAGTTCGTTTGCTCGATATAAACCTAAACAAGGCAAAAGCAATATTCTTTCCAATATTTTTGCACAAATGTTCATTAAGCAAGACCATAATTGGCTTTAGACCAATTTTAGAATGAATTGTATTTTTGGTAATTATTTATTTGTTCATTATTAACGAAGAACATATATTACTTTTTGTCATCTCATCTTATTATTTTATTGATGATTTTCTTTTATTTTAATAAACTAAAATTTTGTTTTACCTGCCTATCCAACAACAAAAAATTATTTTACCTAAATATGTTAGATTTAATTTAATTATATGATACAAAATAAAAATAAATTCCCATTTTTGTTTTTTATCTTATGAATACAAATGTTTAAAATACTAACAATTTTAAAGCAAATCATTATTTTTATTCATTATCTTACTTGAATAATTTATTTGAAGAATTTCTTTTATATCAGTGAATTTCTGAATTCTTCTACATATTAATATTTGTATGTCAATTGATTAATAATTTAATAAAGAATTCATAGATAAAAATTAAATTACAGGATGAAAAACTTAACACTAAAGAACAGTCAATTAAATTAATATATAAATTACAAAATAAAAATATAACGCATGTGATGAGGATAAGGTCACTATGCTAATTTTTTTTTATTTTTAAAAATGATCTATCGATACGTTAACAAGGTGACTACACAAAAAACATTAACATGATCATAATAGAAATCAATAGTATCGATACGAAACGAATTATACAAAAACCTCCTCCCCTGTATTATAATGCCACCCACACCGCTGAACAGTTACAAATCAGTAATGACATGTTCACTTTTTTACGTTCGTTTTTTTCCGTCTCGTACCAAATAGCACCACTCTTTCACTATGAGTAATGTTGAATAGTACGAAACGAACCATACGAAAACCTCCTCCCCTGTATTATAATGCCACCCACACCGCTGAACAGTTGGAAATCAGTAATGACACATTTGCTTTTTTACGTTTGTTTTTTTCCATCTCGTACCAAATAGCACCACTCTTTCGCTATGAGTAATGCTGAATAGTATGAAACGAATCATACAAAAATCTCCTCCCCTATATTATAATGCCACCCACACCGCTGAACAGTTACAAATCAGTAATGACACGTTTGCTTTTTTACGTTCGATTTTTTGCATCTCGTACCAAATAGCACCACTCTTTCACTATATACTGTCAGGGCACGGGCAATCATAGTATATAAATATTGTTACTGAAAATTAATGTAATATAAATTACTGAATAGGACTTTTATTGTAGTTTAGTTTTAATTCTCTTTCTTATTTCCTATTAGAATTTGTTTTTCCAATGTATGTGTGTCGTTGTAAGAGCATATAGATATGAATATTTTTCATGGAAACATATTTTTATCTAAATTAAAATATATTAATCTTTAAATTTCACATAAAAATATACTTTAGAGATTGAACAATTCACAAGAAAATATATTGATCAAATTTATAATTTTTAATATATATCGTGCATAGCATGAGCCATACATTATGTATGTGTGTGTGTATGGTGGTACCAGAGCGCGCAACGGATTGGTTTAGAGCTTGGAATTCTCCCCTTCTTGTGAGAACCTGGCCAGAAAAATTACCAGCAAAGCCAATAGCAGTAGTAATAACGATAAAATTAGCAATAAGCTAAAATAAGGACACCGTAAATTTTTAACGTGGAAAACTCCCCTCAAAGTGAAGGAATAAAAACCACGGGATCTTGTCTAGAAAACCTTCCACTATGTAAAAATAATGGGTACACCAATCATTCTTCCTAGTACCACTAGGGAACAATGGAGCATAAAAACATCACCAACAATGGTGGAAACTAGCACAGTAAAACCCAACAGAGGGTATACAGCTCAGACAATAGAGAAAGTAAAACTACAAATAAAATATATCAAAGTCACAAGCTCAGTGACAGGAACAACATACTAAAATTTCAGCAAAAACGGAGCACGTTTGCTGAACCCACTTCTACTAACTGAACCCACTTCTTCTCTTCTTTCTGTCGCGGCACTTTGCTTCTCTGCTCTTCTCACGTAATTCAGCGTTGCTGCTTCATCAAATAATAGGGATTAAAATCCCTTTAATTGGCCCCATGGGCTTTTGGCCTATTCAACTTTATTTCCTTTTTCCCCCTTCTTAATAGTTGGTGTGGGCTCCCACTTGAGGAAGGATCCACCGAACAATCTCCCCTTCACGACAACTCTACTGTAAGTATCAAGCTTCTCCCTTAATTGGGTCTTTGTCAACAAATCATCTGTATCTCCAATAAATACAGGCTCTCTAACACCAAAGTCACAAGTGTGATTCTCATGCAAAGAATTCATCTCATCTCGCATGGCTTCTAACCTCTCAACGTTTTCATCCTTAGTAGGACCATCAACATCAACTCTGTTTGGTCGATCAGAAATCTCAACTCTTTTTGATTCTTGTCTAGGCTCAGAAGAAACATCTATACCACCACTGACACCAGATACTGAAGTCTCTTCTATGTCACTGGCTTCCAACCACTGATCTTCTATGAACTCAACATCACAGCTCTTGATAAGTTTCTTCACAACAGGATCATAAAACCTGTACCCAATCCTATCTAGACCATAGCCAATGAACACACACTGCTTATTGTTTGTATCCAGCTCAAACCTTTCATCTTTGGGAAGATGCACAAATGTTTTACATCCAAAGATATGTAGGTGATCATAAGAAACATTCTTACCTGACCAAATCTTCTCTGGCACTTCATATTGTGAGGGCACACATGGTGAAAGATTTAGGACATGCACAACTGTGCTCAATGCTTCACCCCAAAAACAAATCTGGAAGCTCTACCTGTGATAACAAACATCTAACTCTTTCAACCAGTGTTCTATTCATCCTTTCAGCAACACCATTCAAATGCGGAGCCTTTTGATGTCTACAATAAGCATCAAATGGTCCCAAGTATTCACCTCCATTATCTGTGCATATGCACTTCAATTTCTTCCCAGTTTCATGATCAACTGAGGCCTTAAATTGCTTGAATGCATTCAAAATAGCATCTTTACTCTTCAAAGTGTAAACTCAAGTCTTTCTTGTATGGTCACCAATGAACGTCACAAAATATGCACTGCCACCAAGCGTTCTTGTTTGCATAGCGCCGCATAGAGAATGCACCAAACCAACAATTTCTGGTCTTCTAGTAGGTGGGTGACTCCTAAAGGAAACTCTATTCTGCTTCCCAACAAAGCAGTGATCACACTTTTACAAATGTGGATTTCTCATGTCAGATAACACATCCTGTTTGGCTAGCTCAACCATGTCTTTCTCACTCACGTGACACAATCTCTTATGCCATAACTCAACTTTTTCAGATGGTTCTACTCCATGAGCAACATCTTTAATTATTTTTGCTTGTGCCACGTAAAGGGTAGAACACTTTTTACCTCTAGCAATAATCATAGAACCCTTGGTGATTTTCCAAATGTCCCGCAAGAACAGGCTATAATAACCTTCATCACTTAGCTTAGCCACTGAGAGTAAATTCAATTGAATGTCTGGAACATGCTTCACACGCTTAAGCATTAACTCAGTGCCATTAGACATCTCCAAGTTAACCTCTCCGATGCCAACACACTTTAGCACACCTTCATGAGCCAACCTCACATCACCAAAATCACCTGAAGTATAAGAGCTGAAAATATCTCTCCTGGAAGTGACATGTACTGAAGTACCACTATCAATCACCCAACTGGATGCACGATCAATAACATTAACAAAGATCATACTGCAATAAGAAGTAAGTCATCATATGTCACATTAGCTCTGTCTTCATCAGAATCTTCTTCTTTCTTCTTTCCTTTATTTTTGTCCTCATTCTCCTTTTTCAAAAGCCGACAATACCTTTCAATATGCCCTTTCTTGCCACAATGATGGCACTCAAGATTTTTATACCTGTTTTTGGATTTGCTTCTGCTTTGATCTCTATCATCTAAATATCGATTCTTGCCCCTTCCCCTTCAGTCAGTAACCAAGACCTCTGACTGTGAACAAGAGCCTAGAGACTTTCTTCTCGTCTCTTCATTTAGAATACTGCTCTTAACAAGGTCCATTGACAACACACCATCAGGAGCAGAATTAGACAGTGACACTCTGAAAGTTTCCCAAGACTCTGGCAAGGAACCGAGAAGAAATAACCCCTAAAATTCTTCATCAAATTTAATACCCATAGTAAAAAGCTGATTCATTATTCCTTGGAAAGTGTTCAAATGATTTGCCAGTGGAGTCCCATCTTGATAAATCAAGGCCAACATCTGCTTTATCAGATACATCTTATTGTTTCCCGTCTTCTTCGCATACAACTGTTCAATCTTATCCCACAATGTTCGAGCATGTGTGTCCCCACTAATGTGGCTTAACACATTGTCATCAACCCATTGCAGAAGTAACCACACACTTGTTTGTTGTTGGGTCAAAATCGCAAGTATATGATCTCGTCAAGTTATAGTATAAAAGATTATCGTCTCCACAGGGAATTGAAATGATTACCGCTCTACTTAGATCAATTTGTTATTTAAACAAATGGTTCGAGTAAACTTAAACAAAGAGTGCATAAAAATAAGTAGAAAAGAAATTATAAAATAGTTTAAGAAAGGAATTAGATAATAAAAGCACTAAGGTAATGGGTTCACTAATACTTATATCCGTGTACTTGATTAATTTATAACATGAGCAACAATTCTTACTGATTACCAATCACCTATTTAAAAGCTATTAATACCCAATGATCATGCAATATTAACAGTCTTCTTTCTAATTTATTACTCAGTTTGATCATGCAAAGTAATTAAACAGAAAGAGCATGAAGTGTTAATAGATTTATCAATTCAATGACTGACTGAAAATGAACACGCAATCCTTGATCCGGCAGAGCATGCAGATTCAATTATTCCCAGAGTTCCGTTAATTAATTCAAGGTACGATCGCGGAACAATTAATTAACTATGTAATGAGTAGCTAATTCTTTTTAAAGTAATATTACTAGGAAAAATTTAATCAAAAGGATTTAAACACTCATATTATAAATCATAAAGATACCACAAGTAAAGTAAAAGATCCCTCGTCACCTTAATGACGGGATTAGTTACTAAACATATTTGAAGATAGTAACAACGTGTTTACAAAAGACATATTTAAAACTAAAACTAGCATAACAACTATAAAGTAAGACTAGAAGATTACAGAGAAGAAGAGAATTGGGAGAGAATCAATCCCAGGGGGGTTTTTAAATGTTCTGCTGAGCGTTTCTTTTATAGGTAAAATTTTGGGCTCAGCACGGCACCAGCACGACCGTGCTCCAAGGCCATGCTCCCTTTACAGCTTGTTTACGCGTCACCGACCTTGCCGACATGATTTTCTGATATTTTTGGTTGAGCACGGCCGTGCTCCATGATGAAGAGGCCGTGCTCTATCCAATTTGTGATAATGTTGTAGGAAATTCTCTTAGCTTTCCAACGCCACCAAGAACGCCTTAATCCGATATCTACATCTCCAGATATGATTAAAATACCAACCAGCTATCCGGGGAGCGCATGGATGCACGTGAGGCCCGCTCGTGGCTAATTTCTGCTTCAGGTAAGCATGAACATGCTTCATTATATTATGCGAAGGCCGTACTTAGCATTCTGGGCCTATTTCAAGCCCAAATTTGTATTTGACCACCGTATTGCCTAATTTTCCATTTCTGCACAATTTAGATTAAATGAGAGTGAATTTCAATTGTTAATATTCAATAATTATTCAAATCACATTCTAATATCCTTATAAAAATGATGCAATTTGGTGTTATCAATTCCGCCACACTTGAGCTTTACTTTCCCTCAAGCAAAGTAATTGGTTTTTGATTTCCCAAATTCTTTTATCAATGATAGCTGACCAATTAATGGGGCAAAGCAAATATTTTTTAAAAGACGGCTTTTTATCTCTTTGAGAGAAAAAAATTTCACTTGATTGGATAATTAGAAAAATAAGCACCTTTGAAATTAAACCAACCAAGAATGTGTCACTCCCTTTCAATCTCTCAAGTGTATCAATGGGTAAGGAGAATTCAGACAATTTTTTCATAGACAAAGCATTACCATAAGCTTGATGATAGACCAAGACTCGACTAACGATTTATAGACAATTTTGAAATCAAGGGGACTTTTATAAGGTTATAATGAGGCCAAGGGTGAAAATTTAATGTATGAAAATTCAAAGAAAGGATATTTCAAGGGCTATAATAAATTATCAATTTTGAGCAGCTATCCTTTTGAAAAATGGAGCTTTTAGATATATATTCACTTTTAGACAGAGCATCAAACTTTTCTTTTTTTCACATTTTCCTTGTTATCAGAGTTCCTCATTACAATTTTTTTTTCTTTTTCTCTCTCTTTTTTTTTTGAGGAATAAGTCTCTGCCTTTTGAATATATCTGTCACCAAAACCAAGCAGCTCCATTTTAAATTAAAACAGTACCCAAATCTATTTTTTCAATCAAATCAGAGGGTATAGAATAAAACTTCTTTTTTTTAGAGCTCAAAGTGGTCAACTAAGTGGTGAAATTTAATCGCAAAGTGTAGCAGACAAGAAACAAATCCTAAATGCCCCAATCATTTTTCAAAATTTCTAAAAATTAGCTTCGCTTTGAATGGTCACATGTCAAGTTCTAGAACACAAAGCCAATGAAAAACAACTCTCATGAAGAATAAGGTTATACTAATTTTGCAACAATACGCAAACCCAAATCAGGCTCAAATCCCTTACGTTTAGAAGCTATTTCATGGAAAAATTTTCAATCAAGGGCTCATTTCTAATTTTCAGCTTTTCAGAAATTTATATAATATCTCAATAAGCATCAAAAAGCTGTTCAAAAAATTGAAGTTTTCGCCCCAAAATTAGTAGCTTCAATTTGTTCAAAACAATAATAACCAAGTGTCAAGTGGTTAACCCCCACACTTATTTCTAGTATTGTCCTCAATGCTAGCAATTACAGCACAAGCACATAAAGAAGAAAAAATATAACAATAAAATCAAATGCTAAAAGTAAAGAGTAGAAAGGGACTCTCCTGTAGAAAATTTTACGAGCATATTCGAGGAGGAGTGCGATGGCTAACTTCTTCCCAAAACTGACAGTTTGTCACAGATGAAGTAAGTGAAGATAGAACTGCAGACAAAATAAAATAGTGAACATAAAATAAAATAAAATAAAATAAACTGAAATAATGTAAACGCAGGGTGCCTCATGCGAAGCGCATTGGTTAATGTCGTGAGCTTGACAGTTATGCTTAACAAAGCTGGTCAACCAATGTTCTCCAAGAGTGAATTTTACATTTAGCGCATTCCCTCTTCGCCATTTCTTGACCATGTGGTTCAAGTTTCTTGACATCTTTCTTTTCGGTGGTGGAGGACCCTCATGGTAGGAAGCAATGTTTATGTTGCTCTCCTTCACCAATATGATAGGATCCTGCAAGTTAGTAATATCTTTTAAAGGATCCTGCATTCTTAAACCAGCAAACTTGTTAACAATAACCACATTTTTAATAAAATCAAAAAGAATTTAAAGGAGGATTGTTAACTTGAACTACATCGTCAATATAGTAACTAGAAATTGAAGGAGAGGGTTAAAATTCAAAGATTGTGAAATATCCTCTTCCTTACTGATTTAATAGTTACCTTTCCTTTGTGAACCTCAATGGCTGCCTCGCCAATATTGACTACAAGAGTCTATCCCAAAGTAATTGAGGCTTCCATCTCTTGCTCTTCATTAAGTATTGGGAGGTTTCTCTCGCTTTCCTTAGAATCATTCTCTTCTGCTAGAACTTTGATCTTTTCTAAGCATGGTTGTGAGTCATGCTTAGGTTCAACCTCTGGCTTAGACCAAGTTTCACAGTGAGTCTCAAGCCAAGTATCAAACTCTGTGTCAGGCCAAATGTCAGACTCAGTTTCAGACCAAGTGCCAGATTCAATCTTAGGCCAAGTGTCAGACTCATTCTCAGGCCAAATGTCAAGCATGGTGCGAATGTCGACTGCCTGCGAGACCAAGTGTCGGACTCAGTACCTTCAATTAACTTCTCATCATCCTCAGAAATGATGATTTCTTCTTTAGGCTCTGGTTGATTAAGCAAAGTGGTCTCTCTTTCTTTTTAGTTTATCAATTGAGCCAAAACTGATATTTTATTCTCTAAGGATTTGTGACTTGCATCTGTAGTGTTTGTTAAAATACCACAACACTCACAAACGAAAAGAGAATCCATATTTTTTTTGTTTAAAGAGACGAAAAGAAAAATTAAAAGAAAGAAAAAATAATCTAGTCTTCCAACAAGGAGACGCTAAATAATAAGTTTAAGTAATAAAATAGTAAGAAAATCTAGTCTTCCAACCAGGAGACGCTACACAAAATAAAATCTAGTCTTCCAGCCAAAAGACGAAATATAAAAATAAAAGCTAACCGTCCATGTAGGAGGTAAAACCATCCATGTAGGAGGTGATAATAAAATTAAAATGACAAGAAAGAGAAAAAAAAATAAAAGATAAAAATAAAATAAAATAAGAAAAAGAAAAATAATTACAAAAAGCATCTAAATTAACAATTAATCATTTCGATTAATATCATCAACAATTTCCCAGCAACGGCGCCAAAAACTTGTTGGGTCAAAATCGCAAGTATACGATCTCGTCAAGTTATAGTATAAAAGATTATCGTCTCCACAGGGAATTGAAATGATTACTGCTCTACTTAGATCAATTTGTTATTTAGACAAATGGTTCAAGTGAACTTAAACAAAGAGTGCATAAAAATAAGTAGAAAAGAAATTATAAAATATTTTAAGAAAGGAATTAGATAATAAAGCACTAAGGTAATAGGTTCACTAATACTTATATCCGTTTACTTGATTAATTTATAACATGAGTAACAATTCTAACTGATTACCAATCACCTATTTAAAAGCTATTAATACCCAATGATCATGCAATATTAACAGTCTTCTTTCTAATTTATTACTCAGTTTGATCATGCAAAGTAATTAAACAGAAAGAGCATGAAGTGTCAATAGATTTATCAATTCAATGACTGACTGAAAATGAACACGCAATCCTTGATTCGGCAGAGCATGCAGATTCAATTATTCCCAGAGTTCCGTTAATTAATTCAAGGTATGATCGCCGAGCAATTAATTAACTATGTAAAGAGTAGCTAATTCTTTTTAAAGTAATATTACTAGGAATAATTTAATTAAAAGGATTTAAACGCTCATATTATAAATCATAAAGATACCACAGATAAAGTAAAAGATCTCCCGTCACCTCAATGACGAGATTAGTTACTAAACATATTTGAAGATAATAACAATGTGTTTACAAAAGACATATTTAAAACTAAAACTAGCATAACAACTATAAAGTAAGACAAAAAGGTTACAGAGAAGAAGAGAATTGGGAGAGAATCAATCCCGGGGGGTTTTTAAATGTTCTGCTGAGCGTTCCTTTTATGGGCAAAATTTGGGGCTCAGCACGGCACCAGCACGATCGTGCTCCAATGCCGTGCTCCTTTTACAGCCTGTTTACGCGTCACCGACCTTGCCGGCATGATTTTCTAATATTTTTGGTTGAGCACGGTCGTGCTCCATGATGAAGAGGCCTTGCTCCATGATGAAGAAGCCATGCTCCATCCAATTTGTGATAAAGTTGTAGGAAATTCTCTTAGCTTTCCAACGCCACCAAGAACGCCTTAATCCGATATCTGCAGCTCCATATATGATTAAAATACCAACCAGCTATCTGGGGAGCGCGTGGACGTGCGTGAGGCCCGCTCGTGGCTAAATGATGCTTCAGGTAAGCATAAACATGCTTCATTATATTATGCGAAGGCCGTACTTAGCATTCTGGGCCTATTTCAAGCCCAAATTTATATTTGATCACCATATTGCCTAATTTTCCATTTCTGCAAAAGAGAGTGAATTTCATTTGATAATATTCAATAATTATTCAAATCACATTCTAATATCCTTATAAAAATGATGCAATATTGGTGTTATCTTCTGTGCAATAGGGTTCACTCATCATCAGTTTTATTATCAAGCTTCTTTGTAGCGAACACGGGTTCATGGAAATTCTTAACATAAAGCAGATCCTCCATCTTACCTTTCCAGAGGGCATAATTCGACCCATTCAAGGTCACCATACGGGTTGTATTGACTTCCATTGTTCACCCCAAGGTAATTGCCACAAGAGAACCTGACCAGAAAAATTACCAGCAAAGCCAATAGCAGTAGTAATAACAATAAAATTAGCAATAAGCTAAAATAATGACACCGCAAATTTTTAACGTGGAAAACTTTCCTCAAAGTAAAGGAATAAAAACCACGGGACCTTGTCCAGAAAACCTTCCACTATGTAAAAATGATGGGTACACCAATCAGTCTTCTTAGTACCACTAGGGAACAACGGAGCATAAAAACATCACCAACAATGGTGGAAACTAGCACAGTAAAACCCAACAGAGGGTATACAGCCCAGACAATAGAGAAGGTAATATTACAAATAAAATATATCAAAGTGACAAGATCAGTGGCAGAAACAACATACTAAAATTTCAGCAAAAACGGAGCACGTTTGCTGGACCCACTTTTACCACCTGAACCCACTTCTACCACCTGAACCCACTTGTTCTCCTCTTTCCGTCGCGGCGCTTTGCTTCTCTGCTCTTTTCACGTTATTTAGCGTTGCTACTTCATCAAATAATAGGGATTAAAATTAAATCCCTTTAATTGGCCACATGGGCTTTTGGCCCATTCAACTTTATTTCCTTTTTTTTCCTTCTTAATATTTGGAGTGGACTCCCACTTGAGGAAGGATCCACCCAACAAAATATATACTATATATATATATATATATAAATAGGGAGAACAACTACGAAACAATCCTAGAGGTACAGACACCACTGGCATCAGCAAATAAATACAAATCAAGCATAGGAAAACTAGTATTAAAGAAAACACCGTCATAAGAACCAAATGTCCCTTATTCGCATGAAGATCAACACACTTGTTTGCCTCACGATGGACATGAGAAGAGAAGTTCTCCAAGAAGGCCTCTGGAGAAGATTGATAATCTCTTGAAGAAGGGGTTTAATAAAGGAGATATGAGTATGTTTGCTATGAACCATGTCAACAATTACCTTAGAGTCCATTTCGAAGATAACCCAAGTAAGATTCATCTCTTGAGCCATCTGAATGCCCAGCTTAAAGGCCCAAAGCTCTGCCCAAACAACATTACAAGATCCCACTTTTTCATAAAAACCACGCATCAAATGGCCATTTGAATCATGGGCTAAGCCGCCACAAGCAGAGCTCCCTCAGTGACTTTAGTGAGATCCATCCACATTAATTTTTATACAATCCTCCACAGGTGCTTTCCAACATATATTCAGCACTCGCCTATCATTGCAGCCACGGGGAGAATTTATCAGGTGCTACTGGTGAATAAAATTGGCTTGGTTAATTTCCTTAAAAACAAAGGCCTACCCATATTAGAGGTTTGGGAGAACACCATAGAATTTCGGTCCTTCCAAATATCCATAGCAGCAACACCGAACATAGTAGGCTAACTTTTGTTATGGATGCCAATAGAATTTGAAGACGGGTTCCAATCAAGCCAAACATGGAAAGCCACGCTAAAAAACTTACTCCAGTGGTCCGAATTAATGAAACTAGTCCAAAAATCCTGAACTTCTTCACAATCTCTCAGCATGTGCATAATAGTTTCAGGACAGCGGTGACAACGAGGATAGATATCATCAACAGTCATCCCTCTCTTCTTTCTTTTCACATTCGTCATGAGTCTAGAATGAGCAAGCTTCCACAAGAAAGCTTTTATGCGACTAGGACCAGGCCAATTCCAATTTTTTTGAAAATTGGATTTTGCATTGCATCTTCAGAGTGTTGCTCCTTCATTCTGATAAGCGCATAAGCTGATTTCAAAGAGAAGAAACCATCAGAAGATAAATTCCAACAAGGAAAATCATTAGAATCCAAAACTGGGGTTTGAAGATAGGCAATTTTATCACAAATATCAGCTGGGACAATCCTTTGAATTAAAGGCCAATTCCAATGACCATTATTAGCATAATGGTGAACTGGGAAATTCAACTCTGCAGGAGGAATAACATCTTCTAAGAAATCAGACAGGACCCCAACTCCAGGAATCTAATTATCCTGCCAAAAGCGGATATCATGGCCATTTTTAATCACCCAAATGATATTAGATTTGACATCATTCCAAGCATTGACAATTGCTTTCCAAGTGCTAGTTGAATTGACTTTATGAATAAATTTAGGCACCGTATACATCCCACAGGCATATTTGGCCTTCATAATACGAACCCAAAGCTTATTTAGGTAGGTAAGCATTTGCCAAGAGAGCTTCATCATATGAGCCTTATTCAATAATCTTAGATTATGGAAGCCAAGACCGCCATCTTCTTTGGGACAACAAAGTTTATCCCAACCAACCAGGTGGCACTTCCTAACATCTGCTGTGGAGCCCCAAATGAAATCCCCGCAGATTTTTTCAGCCTTATTGCAGATGGAGACAGGAATAAGGGTGGATTAATTGGATGGCATAACCTCGAATATTAATCAGAGAAGCTTGCGCCAAGGTTACTCTACCGGCAAAAGACAAGGAATTTGCTTTCCATCCTGTCAGTTTCTTTCGCATCTTGTCGAAGACGAACATATATATATATATATTGAAATGTTTACATAATAATTTTTTTTGATATATTATGATTTATATTGATTTATACACCGTGTGTAGAACGACACATCATACTTATTGATCTACAATATAACTATATTAATTAATTTATAATTTTAGGTATAGATTTCCCCATACCATTAGTTTTTTTTTAAATTATATCACAAATTACGAATAATTCTTACATAAAAAAACTATGAATAATTTAAAGAAATATTCAAGAGTTAGAAGGATTTCCCGTATAATTTTTCAACTTCAGTAAAAATTAAAATTATCTTTATAATTCTACATAATCTACTCTCTTATAAATAATTTGAACTTACTATTTTGATAATATATTTTAATTTATAAGAAAATCATAAAAAGAGGTTAAAATACGATCAAATCAATTTTCAATTAACTTCTTAAAATTTAAAACGTTCTTATATTTTTGTTAATTTTAAATAAATAATTTAAAATTTTAAATCTTTATAGTTTTCAGGTAAATCACTTTTATTTTCTTATTTATAGAAAACGGGGATGTGGATGAATATTTTATGTAAAATATTATTAACATATGAATTGTCAATGTTGGTTTTGGGTTTAAACCACTGCTCCTTTTTATCAGCTTCTGGTCTATCAGCATCTGGTCTCCTATGCATACCAGCGTCTGGTCTCTCTTGCATACCAGCGTCTGGTTGATGGGCCTCGATCACTCTCCGTTGCTGGGCTTTGTTTATGGGCCTTAGTTTAGTTCAGTTACTTTCTGTTATTTGTTGTTCTGGTGAAGTAACAGAATTGCTTCCTCTATTTGTTATATATAGAGGATGATAAGCAATTGAGTGACATACTCTTGTAATCTGAATTCATAGTGAATTTCTCTCTTCTCCTGCCCGTGGATGTAATCCTCATACTGAGGGTGAACCACGTATATGCTTGTGTTGATTTCTCTATCTCTTTCTCTGTGTGTTCTTGTGAGTTTTGAGTGCAATTTCCTTACAAACTGGTATCAAGAGCGAGACTCGATCCAAGCCTCCCAGTCCGTCTTCCGCTGCGCTCCCGGTGGATGTTCAAGATCCACATTGCATTCTGTTAATCTTGTGACTCAGTGTTTGTTCGGGCCAGTGGTGCTTCTGCAGGCATCACTCCCAGCTTCTTTCTTTCTTCTCCTTCGCTTTTACAAAGTGGAGTTTCTCCACCGTCTGGCCCAAGAAAGATGTCAAACACAATCAAGATCGAGAAATTTAATGGGAGGAACAATTTCAATCTGGGCGCATTAAGATGCGTGCACTTCTCAAAGAACAAGGGGTTTGGGCCCCTCTATCGCCAAACCGAAAGGCCGCCAAAGATTTATCAACACAACATGAGGAGAAAGCTCACTCATTGATTCTCCTATCCCTATCCGATGAGGTCCTCTATGAGATTCTTTGAAGAGGATCTGCCGCCAAGTTATGGCTCAAATTGGAGAACCTATACATGACCAAATCCTTGAGCAACAAGTTGTTGCTTAAGAGGAGGTTATTCAGTTTTCAAATGAAAGAAGGGTCAAAACTGAAAGAGCATCTTGATGAATTGAATTCAATCCTGCTTGAATTGCGGGACATTGATGTCAAGATGGAGGATATGAAGACATTGCCATGGTTCTTTTAGCTTCTTTGCCACCATCTTATGAAAAATTTGTAAGTTCTATTAGTGTTGGTAAAGAGAGCATCACTCTAGAAGAAGTCAAGACAAGCTTGTATTCTAGAGAGCTTCGATTGAAGGCATCTGGAACAGGTGATGATTCTGCTTTCGTCCTGCTTTTGTCAAGAACTCAGCAAATTCAGCAAACAATCAAAACAAGAAGAAGGGAAAGGGGAAGAATTCCAAAGGAAAGGTTAATCCAAAAGATATATGCAACTATTGCAAAGAACCTGGACATTGGAAGAAAGGCGTCCTAAGAAGAAGAAGAAGGAATGCATTCGCACTCGCTCAAGAAGGCGCTCATCGGATTCTGAGTATGCTCTCACTGTTAATGATGATCAAACTCAGTCAGAACAGTGGGTGCTAGACTCAGGATGTTCTTATCATATGTGTCCTCACAAAGATTGGTTTGTGACCTATGATGAGAAGCTTGGAGGAAATGTGCTCATGGGAAACAATGAATCAGTGCAAGACAATTGGTATAGGTTCTATTCAAATCAAAATGCATGATGATGTGATTAGAACCTTAACCAATGTCAAGCATGTTCCTGGATTAAAAAGAAACCTCATCTCTGTTGGTGCTTTGGATTCAAAGGGCTTCATATGCGTGTTCAAGGAGGATTATGCGGATCGTAAAGCGAGAAAGGACTGTGGTGTTATAGGGCTCAAAACACGTAAATCTATACATTCTTCAAGGGACAACTCGACACGCGGAAGCAATCGCTTCGTGGCGTAAAACAGAAACTCGACATCTTTGCAATTGTGACACATGAGATTGGGGCACATGAGTGAAAAGGGGCTGAAAGTTCTCATTGATCAAGGGCTGCTACAAGGTCAGAAAGGAGGAGCATTGGAATTTTGTGAACATTGTGTTTTTGGTAAGCATCACAGATCCAAATTTCAGAAGGCTTCACACACAACCAAGGCTACTACGACAAAGATACACTCAGATTGTTGGGGTCCATCAAAGGTTCCATCTATAGGTGGAGCTAGGTACTTTCTTTCCATTATTGATGACTACTCTCGCATGACTTGGGTTTATATGATGAAACACAAGTCTGAGGCTTTCCAATGTTTCAAGAATTGGAAAACTTTGATAGAAAATCAAGTGGGAAGAAAGATTAAAAGACTAAGAACCGATAATGGTTTAGAGTTTTGTTCTGAAGAGTTCAATAAATTTCGTGATACCAAGGTATTGCTTGGCAATATACATGAGGAACACACCTCAATGTAATGGCATAGCAGAGAATGAACCTGACCTTATTGGATAAGGCTAGATGTATGCTATCCAATCAGTGGTCAAGAAATATTTACGAAATTTGAAGCTATTGCTACAAAGATGCTACATTGTCAACAGATCACCCTCCTCATCCATTGACAATAAAACTCCTATCGAGGTATGGTCTTCCAAACCTGGCCGATTATTCTAGGCTTAAAGTTTTTGGATTCGTCCGCTTATTACCATGTTAGTGAGGCAAACTTGAACCTAGAGCTAGAAAGGGAATTTTGTTGGATATGGTGAGGGTGTCGAGGATATAGGATTTGGTCACAATCTGAGAAAAGCGGTGATTTTGAGTAGAGATGTAAACTTTGATGAGAGGTCTCATCGCAAAACAAAGCTGAAATTGCACAATCACCAAGTCGTGACAAAACCTATAAGCGGTGGAGTTCAAGAAAGCGGAAGGCGAATGATCAAGTGAGAAAGGCAGCGATCAAGCAGAATCGGGTAGTCAGCGGACCAATCGAATCATCACAGAATTGCAAATTCTGCGGCCCGAAGCGAGAAGCGAGAAATAGATGCCAGGCATCGAGAAAGTCTCAAAGGAATAGAAAGGCTCCAGAGGTATGGTTATGAAGATATGCTCTCATATGGATTTCAAGTTGCTGAAGATGTTGATGCACAAGTGCCAGCAAGTCTCCAGGAGGTTGTTACTTGTTCAGAAGCATAAAAATGGCTCACAGCCATGCATGATGAAATGCGATCAAGACAAAAACAATACATGGCAGCTTGTGAAGTTGCCTGAAGGCAGAAAAGTGGTTGGGAGCAAGTGGATTTTTAAGAAGAAACCTGGAATCTCCAAAGTAGATGGAATCAAATTCAAGGCCAGATTAGTTGCAAAAGGTTTTAGCCAAAAGGAAGGTGTGGACTACAATGAAATTTTCTCTCCAGTTGTAAGACACACTTCCATTCGGGTTCTCCTTGCCTTAGTAACTAATATGGACTTGGAATTACAACAACTTGATGTAAAAACAGCTTTTCTACATGGGGATTTAGAGGAAGACATTTATATGAAGCAACCAGAGGGCTTTGTAGAACAAGGAAAGGAGAAATTAGTTTGCAAGTTGAAGAAATCATTGTATGGCTTGAAGCAATCTCCAAGGCAATGGTATAGGAGATTTGATCAGTTTATGATTCACCATGGATTCAAAAGAAGTCCTTATGATTCATTTGTGTACCTCAAGAACCGAAAAATGATTCCTATGTCTACCTATTGCTCTATGTTCATCACATGCTCATTGCATCTCAAAACATGACTGATATTAATAAGCTCAAGTCTCTTCTCGCCTCAATTCGACATGAAAGACCTCGTGTCAGAGAGAGGATTTTGGGAATGGAAATCTACAGGGACAGAGATAAGAAGAAGCTTTTCTTGTGTCAAGTCTTACATTCGAAAGTGTTAAACAGATTTGGCATGTCTACAAAGAAACTTCGTTACCACTCCACCATCGCAACCATCGTAATCGGTGAAGTGTTTGAGACTCACTAAACGAAAGGGACTACATGGAGAGAGTTCCATATGCTAGTGCGATTGGCAAAGATCATGTATGCCATGGTTTGCACTAGACCCGATCTTGCACAAGTCGTAAGTGTCATAAGCAGATACATGAGCAGCCAGAAAGCAACACCGGATTCTTTGCCAAGAGAGTTTTCAGATATCTCAAAGGAACAAGTGACGTTGGTCTTGTGTATGGGAATGATTCTACTTGGTCTCTTACTGGTTTCTCAGATTCTGTCTATGCTGGGGATCTTGATGGTAGAAGGTCCAACATCGGTTATGCTTTACGGTTGGCAAGTGTTTAGTAAGTTGGAAAGCTACATTGCACACCACAGTAGCCTAATCAACCACAGAAGCAGAGTACATGGCCCTGACAGAGGCAGCAAAAGAAGGCATTTGGCTTAAAGGACTTATCAGTGACTTAGGCTTTCCACAAGATAAAGCCATCATATTTTGTGACAGCTTAAGTGCCATTTGTTTGGTAAAAGATCAAGTGCACCATGAGAGAACCAAACACACAGATGTTAGGTATCACTTCATTCGGACTGAAAACAGAATCAAGGTGCTCAAGGTTGATACTAAGGACAATCCAGCTGATATCATGACCAAACCGGTTCCCAAGAGCAAGTTCATGCATTGTTTGGACATGCTCAATTTTGATAGCTGGAAATAACAGTGATTTGAATGGCAGTTCAAGGGAAGATCTGAGTTTACTATATGTTTCTGATAGTGGTTTGACACCAAGGTGGAGATTTGTTGGTTTTGGGTTTAAACCACTGCTCCTTTTTATCAGCTTCTGGTCTCCTATGCATACCAGTGTCTGGTCTCTCTTGCATACCAGCGTCTGGTTGATGGGCCTCGATCACTCTCCGTTGCTGGGCTTTGTTTATGGGCCTTAGTTTAGTTCAGTTACTTTCTGTTATTTGTTGTTCTGGTGAAGTAACATAATTGCTTCCTCTATTTGTTATATATAGAGGATGATAAGCAATTGTGACATACTCTTGTAATCTGAATTCATAGTGAATCTCTCTTCTTCTCCTGCCCGTGGATGTAATCCTCACACTGAGGGTGAACCACGTATATGCTTGTGTTGATTTCTCTATCTCTTTCTCTGTGTGTTCTTGTGAGTTTTGAGTGCAATTTCCTTACAGTCAAGAACATATCATACTGTACTGTAATTTAATTTTTTTTTTTTTTACTTAATCTGTAAATTTCACATAAAAATATACCTTAGAGATTGAACAACACAGAAGAAAATATATTGATCAAATTTATAATTTTTAATATATATTGTGTATAGCATGAGTCATATATATATATAAAATATTGTTTAGGAGCAACATTAAAAATTATTTTTGTCCAATTATAGATTAATTGGTAATCTAACAATTTAACTAGTAGTTTATTAATACATTTATTTAGTTAGTCCAAGAGTTACAACAAATTGAAAACACTTGCACAAATTAATCAAACACGTGCACGCCTTTGGCTTAATAAACCAATGTATGTATGCTATGAACCCCAAAAAAACAAGCATTAATTATTAATTAAAATATGAAAAATTAAACAAGTCTATTAATTCGTTTTCCATCAAATCAGGGAAAAAGGAAGAGGAATAGCCGTAGGTAACAGTACTAACCGATGTCGCCAATAAGAAGAAGTTTGAGAAGTTTATCTTTATCGGCACGTGCCACTGCAACTGCTGCTGCCATATTTCTAACCACACAAACACTAAGAAATATATATATATATATATATATATATATATATATATATATATATATATATATATATGGGCCAGCCTCCGAGCTGGGCTCTATGATGTCCGAGTACCGAATACTGAGTCCATTTACCGAGTAGGGCCCCCAAAGGCGATGATCGGCCTCAAACTGGGAAGTCCCAAACCTTCCATAAAACGCGTAAGCGATGATACCAGAATGGTTAGAGACCCTAATATTGGGGAGCACGAAGGCGATAAGGATAAGCCCTGGACCCTATCAGGAACGGGCTCCTTTCATTCAAATAAGCAACTTGTTGAGGATGAGAACGAGGCGCACGACTCAGAACAGACTCATCTATATAAAGGGGCCTAGCCCCTCAGGTTAAAGAACCTCTCCCTGAACCCTAAACACTTAACTCATCTCTATGATGCGAGCTCTTATGTTCACCCTAAAAAGTCCTATCTAACTTAGACATCAGAGTGCCTTCTGCGGGTACCTCCACTGGACTAATGGAGGATAGACACTGTGCTCAAGGGAGGAGAACTCTCTCCACGGAGCTCAACACCTAAGGCCACCAAGCAAAGTCCAAGGTTAAGCTCACCATTGAGCTCATCAACCGACTACCGAGGTCAAGAGCGAAGGTACAAACTCACCAGGAAGCTTGCACAATTCCATGCATTAACGTATATATAAACGTACATAGAGTACAGGGCTGCTTACTGCAGTCACTAAAAATATCTCCTACAATCTCTCCTTAAAGATAATTATATTTATGCTGATATCAATCTTTTTTTGTATTGATGAAGGAAATATGCTTACATCAATCCTGACAAAGAAAGGGATTATGATTACATAATAACGAAGGGATTATAACCTACGAAAAGTACGGACTCGGACATGAACAAGAGACACGACACAGAACGGAGTCAACGGACACAAACTTGTTATAGCAAAAATGCACAACGATCGTAGAAATGTTAACTAGTAGTACTCAATTTCTTTCTTTCTTTTTTTCTATAAAAAAAACTTATAACCACTATTATAGAATATACTAAATGCACAACTTTTGGCCAGTAAATTTAAAACTGCACTGAAGGGAAACATGTTCACTGTTCACCAAATATAAATAAACGAATTAAAGTCCAAACCGTGAAAAGGAAACGCAAAATATTAGCAAAAAAAAATAAAATCAAAATATCAAAGATAAAGAAACATGTTTAGAGAGATAGAAACGCAGAAAACACATCGCAGAAAGCAAGAAACCAAGTCGCACAACAATGAAGACTAACGAATAAGTACCTGAGTTTGCAGAGACGTCGATGAACGGAGCACCGACAAACGATGAAAAAGAAAACGGAGATGTGGACGACGGAAAACGCAGAGACCACACGTGAAGAAGATGAGCATGTGTTTTGGCCTATTTTTTCTTTTTAAATTTTTTTCGAAACTTTTTTAAGTTGGGTCGTGTTCCCTTTTTTCATAAAGGTGTCTTTGCAGTGTCCTTCGGTGTCGCTACATTTATTTATTTTTGGCTTAGCTGTATCTTGCTGATGTTGCGATTTTAGTACCCTAAGTTTTAATTGCACGAATTGAATCCTTTAAGTTTTGCGATTATGCAATTTTGATCTCTTAGATTCCAATTATTTGAAATTGAGTCCTTCAAATAGTGTAATTTTTGTCGTTTTATTTCTAATTAAAATATTGATGTACCATGTGAAGGTATGACTTAGCACATAATTTGGTCAATGTGGCATGTTAGTTGACTTAAAAATTAAAATTTCTTTAAAACATTTTTTGTTATAAATTGAATGACAATTGAACAGAGCGTCCAAAATCACACAGTTACCATAACTAAATGACCTAATTTGCTCAATTAGAATTTTTGGACCAAAATAGCACAATTGTGATATCTTGATGACTCAATTCACTCATTAGAACTTAAGTGTCTAAAATTGCACAATCGTGATACTCGGGGGACTAAAAGTGTAATTAAGTCTTTATTTTTTTTAATACGACACCTATCGCGCGTGTCTGATGTAACACCTCAACTTTCTTAAGCTTGATAATAAAAGACCCTAAGTAAAAGGGGGATCTAATCCTTAAGGATTAATGAGGTTAATAACCTTTAATTTAGTGATTTAAAATATAGTTGAGCTTAAGGGGTAAATTTCTAATTTTTTCCAACAGTTTAAGAATATATGAGACTATTTATTTATGAGTAGTTTAATTCATTAATTTATCTAAGATTGAATTAAGGACTAAAGGATAAATTAAGAAATTAAATCAGGGTTTGTTAGCAAGATTTCATTTAACTATGTCATGTTTCCCACGGTGCACCCCACTTCCCTAAGACCCACCTTAGCACCCTCCCACTCTCTTTTTTCTCCCTCCCTTGCATGAAACAAAAGCAAAAGGAAAAAAAAAGAAAGGAAAAGCAGAAACAGAGAAACGAAGAAAAAGGGAAAGAAGAAGAGAAAGAAGGGAGAAGGAAGAAGGGTGCGACGAAAGGTGTGACATCGTGAGAAAGTAAAATAGACCAAGAAATACCCAGGAAAGTCCTAAAGGGATAAAATAGGCTAAAACTGATCACAAAGGACGAAAATACCCCCAGAAACCCTAGAAATCCCTGGAAAACTAAGAGAGTGGAACATTCCAGAAACGCGTCTGTCGCGACGCGATGAACCCTAGAGAGAGGGCCCTTGCAATGCGACCAATATCGGTGAATCAGGAAAGTTTCATCCTTGACACATGTTGACTGTCGCGACGCGATGGACCTTGTGTCTGTGCCAATCGCGACGTGATGGACCCACTAGAGCCTATAAATAGCACCCTCCTCCTTATTCTCCCTTTTTTCCAAGGCTTCTTCGGGAGTACGTGGGAGAGCTCTAGATGCATGGTGGGGACGTGGGCTGACGGCCCTTTCTAGGCGGTATGGGAGATCCGGACCCTATACACTAGAGATAGTAGGAATATGATATGTGTAGAATATGGAAGTAGGGTGACCTAAGCCCGCTAGGTGTAGATGTCCGGCACCCTAGGAGAGGTGTCAAGACTAGACTGCTAAGGATAGTAGTTGCTAGTCTATCAACCATATGAGTAATTGTTGTGTGAAAACCCTAGGTTAGACAACTTATAATTGTTTGATGATTGTGTGTGTGTGCTGTTTGATAACATGTTGTAGTTGGTCGCCTGTGCGACTTAGGATTAACCATATGTTGTTACTTATTGATTGTTTAACTGTTTGGTTATTGTTGAATAATCATATGCTGCTTCTGTTGATGGTGTGGGGAAAAGTAACTAATAAAAACTCTCAGTGTTGATTGGAATAATAAATTGATGAGTTGAGACGGAAAGTTGTTGGATATTTGATGATCATATGCATGGTTGTAATCCACTGTCGTGAGCATAGGTTGTGTACGAGGTCAAGTACCAGAGTGCGGGCACGATACAGTCAATACAGGACAACATCGGTCCTTGAAGATAGTATGGGTCCAACAAAAGTTCACAGGTGACCAATAGTTTGGCCGCCATTGTGTCGGGACGTCAGGTAGCCTGGTCATCCTGACAGAGTACTGTTGTATCACTTTCCATAGTGCTGATCACGAATGTCGCCCCGACACTTGTTCCTAACGTTGAAATTGGGGAGCAGGGATGCATTCTTAGGTGTACGATGAGTGGGATAAGGGGATGGACAAATGATTTAACTTGCCCACATGTCGGTGGGAGATAGTTGTAAAAATAAAGGCTAAAGTGGCTAAGGTGGGGCTGTTGATGCCATTCTTGGAAGTTGTGTGGCCACGTAGGCATATAGAGACTTAGGCTGCATAGGCAGGGTAGCTAGGTGTTGATCCCAAACTGTTGCTCGAGGATGTGTGAACCTATTCTTTCACATATTCTATTATTCTGTTTTCCCATTTGTTGGTGTATAGCGTGTTCCCATCTCCCATGTTTTGTATTGTTTTCTTTCTTTTCTTTTCTATATTTATATTTTAGATTCTGAAGATTATCGCGAGCCTGAAGATGTCTCACTACTTTCACTCGACCATGCTGGAGGAGCCGAGCATCCCGGTATGGGGTGACTTCAAGGTGTATTATCACGACATGGACGAGAATTGATGGGAGATTGACTATAGCCGCCATGTCATCATCTATACGGGTCTTGTCAGTGTCTTATTTCATTTTTTAGGTTCACCGAGGGCCTCCTTAGTTGGTGATTTTAGAATTCTGCAACAATTGCTGTTTAACCGCATGTGGCGAGATCCTAGGTCTAGCAAATTACCCTACCGCTTCCTTCATCATCAGGATCTTATAGTATGGCTAGGGATAGTATTGAAGACTGGGAGGTGTGATGTAGGTCATAGTCTACGCCCTTCGCTTTCTTGCCGCTCCTGCAGTAGAGCCCCCGAGGGTTTATCGCCTAGATTTCGTGGACGCCCTTCCACCTGGGACTCCCGACTTCCACCACGACAACAAGACATTAGGTGTTCTAGGCCTGCCAGATATAGGAGGTTCTTCGATTAGGCTTTTGGTTACTTTTGATTTATGACGGTATTCTTTTGTACACCTATTGTGGTTCATGTGTTTGATGTTTATTATTCTTTTGATGGTTCCTAGGAGGGAACCTTTGTATGTGCAAACTCTTTCTATATTAACGAATAATATTTTCTTCCGCTGTACTCTGATATAGTGATATTGATATTCATATTCGTAATTATGGGGTAATATTATAAATGGGGCAAGGGTACCACATTTTGGTGGTATCACAGCAGTTCGATTCTAACCGGACTGTGAGTAATAGAGTTTTGCCAATATCCTAGTTGGAGTTCCCACCGGACACCAACTCTAAAGGGGAGAGTGAGAGGACGTTTAGCAGTTATCTTATCTGAGTGAATAGATATAGATGATTGCTATTGGCTATTCATAAGACTTGTCTTGTGAATAAGTTTTAGATTTTCAGAAAGAGTTATGGTGCGAACTAGAAACATGAACGGAGGATCGGTGGAATCGACTAACTCAGGACTAGCAGTATCAGGAGTTCGAAATGCAAGGAATGATCGAGGAACCCTGAGGCTAGAATCCTTCAGATCTAGCAAAGAACTATGTTGCAGCAGACGCAACAAAAATACCGAGTTAATTTGGATAGCATCACACCATGAGCGGATGTTGAAAGACCAAGGTCTAGTGACTTTCTTCAAGGGGAACCCGCCACGCTTTAAGGGGACTTTGACCCGGAAGGTCTGAAAAGTGGATACAGAAATGAAAAATACCTTTCAGAAATGCGATGCAGGAACAAAGGAAAAAGGATTATGTTGCATTCCTATTGGTAGGAGAAGCATGGAGTTGTATGGGAAAGAAGAGTGTTGGAAGCGTAAGGTAGAGCTATTAATCGGGAGGTGTTTCAGAATGCTTCTAGAGAAGTATTTTCCAAACACAACACGATGTACCAAAAGAACGGGAGTTTAATTTGCTAGCTCAAGGGAATATGACGATAGGGGAGTACGTCACAAGATTCAAAGCTCTTGTGAAGTATTCTGATTATTATCAGTTAAACCCAGTGAAGAATGGATGTACTGTCGACTCACCAATGGGCTTAGGGTAGAGCTTCGGAAGTCAATCTTACCTTTAAGATTGACGAATTTCCTCGACATGGTTGAAATGTGTATGGAGTTAGAAAACGTAGAGCCAAGGCGGGAAGCAAAAGGCGGAGGACCAATTAGGAATCATAGGTCTGCGCAAAAAGGGCGAGGAGACCGAGGACATTCATACGCACGATCCGAAAGGAATCATATGGAATTTAAAGGATATGCACCTCGACGCCCCGATGGAAATCCACTCTGTTATCGGTGCTGGGGAAATCACTTAATATGGGAGTGTCCACATGTGGAACAAAGGGTTTGTTATAGGTGTGGGAAGACTGGACACATTGCTGAGGATTGCAGGGTAAACCTTTACCCAGCATCTGCAGGGCAGGGAATGAGAGAGGGTCGAGTCAGAACCCGTAGAGGTAGCGGCAGATAGAGGATACGAGGGCCGGGCAATAGAACAGGATGAGCTAGGCCTCCCAGGGGACAATCTGATAAGCCTACTATGGGAAGAGTGTTTACTGTGAGAGGAGCAGAATTGTCCCAATCCTCTGATATGATTCAAGGTATGTGCCTCGTTTCTGTACATCTCCTATCTATACTTTTCAACTCAGGTGTTACTCATTCCTTTATTTCCAATGATTGCGTTGAACATCTAAAACTTCCAGTGTCATCCCTACCATTTACTTTAATTGTTTCATCCCCTACCAATGACTCTCTTCGTACCACCACTGTGTGTCGTCAATGCCCTATTAAGATTGAAAACCATGATTTTCTAGTAGACCTAGTCTGCCTACCTTTACAATAATTAGATATAATTTTAGGAATGGACTGGCTCTCAGCCAATCATGTAACCCTAGACTGTGCTAAGAAAACCTTAACATTTTCCAAGGAGTCTGCCAATGCTGAGACTAGGGAAGAAAAAGAGAACTCTCAGATATGCATGATATTGTGTTTCCTAGAAGGAAAAGATTCTCCTAACTTAGACAATATACCCATAGTAAATGAGTTCCCTGAGGTATTCCCTGACGATATCCCAAGACTACCACCAGAGAGAGATAGAGTTTGCCATTGACCTTATTCCAAGGACAGGACCTATTTCCATAGCTCCTTATAGAATGTCACCCATGGAGTTAGTAGAACTAAAAAAGTAGTTAGATGAGATGTTGGGAAAAGGACTTATTCATCCTAGTGTTTCGCCATGGGTGCACCAGTACTATTTGTAAAGAAGAAGGATGAAGCATCTAGGTTATGTGTAGATTATAGGCAATTGAATAAAGTTACTGTTAAGAATAAATACCTATTACCTAGGATAGATGATCTGATGGATTAGCTAAAAGGAGCCTCTGTCTTTTCCAAGATAGATCTAAGGTCAGGATACCATCAGATTAGGGTTAAGAAGGAAGACATCCCTAAGACTGCCTTTAGGACAAGATATGGACACTATAAATATTTAGTTATGCCATTTGGAGTAACCAATGCTCCAGCGATATTTATGGATTATATGAATAGGATATTTCGTCATACTGAGATAAGTTCATCGTAGTCTTTATAGATGATGTCCTAATCTATTCCCGAACCCGAGAGGAATATGTAGCACACCTGTGAATAATATTATAGATCCTTAAGGATAGACAACTTTACGCTAAACTATCTAAGTGTGAGTTTTGGTTAGAAGAGGTTTAGTTTCTAGGACATATCATAAATAAGGAAGGGATAGTTGTAGATCCAATAAAAGTAGAGGCTGTGTTACAATGGGATAGACCTACCACCGTAAGTGAAGTTAGAAGTTTCTTAGGATTAACAGGATATTATCAAAGGTTTATAGAGGGATTCTCTAAGATTGCATTACCTTTAACTCTGTAAACTAGGAAAGGATCTACCTTTGAGTGGTCAGATAAGTGTGAACAGAGTTTTCAGGAATTAAAGAATAGACTAACCACTTCTCCTGTTTTAGTCTTGCCTGACCCTTTAAAGGAATTTGAGGTTTATTGTGATGCTTCCTATCAAGGGTTAGGATGTGTGTTGATGCAAGAAAGAAGAGTAGTAGCATATGCCTCCAAACAATTAAGGATTCATGAAAGAAATTACCCCACCCATGATCTAGAATTAGCAGCCATAGTATTTGCCCTGAAAATATGGAGACATTACTTATATGGGGCAAAATTTTGTGTCTATAGTGATCATAAAAGCCTAAAATATTTATTTGATCAAAAGGAATTAAATATGCATCAAAGGAGGTGGATGGAATTTATCAAGGACTATGAGTTTGACTTACACTACCACCCAGGGAAAGCAAATATAGTGGCAGATGCTTAGCAGGAAATCCTTACATGTGTCTGCCATGATGGTCAAAGAACTAGATTTGATAGAACAATTCAGAGATTTAAGTTTAGGGATAGAAGTTCATAAGGAAAGGTTATACCTAGGAAGAGTCACTATCACCAATGATTTCCTAGAACTTATCAAGAAGAAACAAGAGACAGACGAGTATCTTAAGAAAAGGAGAACATTAGTTGAGAAAGCGAAAAGTTCATTAGGAATGGATGAAGCGTTAAGGTATAAGGAAAGGATGGAGCGTTAAGGTTAAAGTAGGAATAGGATAGGTGTAGAATAGGGAAGTAGGGTGGCCCAAGCCCTATTAGGGGTTGATGCCCGGTACCCTAGAAGGGGTGTCGAGACTACGACTGCTAAGGATAATAGTCGCTAGCCTATCAACCATAGGAATAATTGTTGTGTGAAAACCCTAGGGTAGATAATTTAGGATAGTAGTCGCTAGTTTATCAACCTAATTATGTTTCATAATTAGGGCTAATTGTTGCTGTTAATTATTGTTTGTCTATCTGTTGAATTATTGTTAAAATATGCTGCTTATGCTGATGTGGGGAGAAAATAACTAAATTCTAAGTGTTGATAGGAATGATAGACTGGTGAGCTGAGTTGATAAGAAATGGTAAGTTGTTGAATAATAGATCATATGCATGGCGGTAATCCACCGCCGTACACATAGGCTGTGTACGAGGTCAGGTACAGAGTGCGAGCACGATGCAGTCAGTACAGGACACGCCAGTACTTGGGGATAGTCTGGGTCCGACAAGGTTCCCAGGTGACCAGTGGTTTGGCTACTATTAGGTCGGGACGTCGGGTAGCCTGGTCATCCTGACCGAGTATTATCGTATTATTGTCCATAGTATCGATCCCGAGTGCCGCCCGACACCTATTCCTAATGTTGAAATTGGGGAGCATTGATGCACTCTTAGGAGTACGATGAGCGGGATATGGGATGGACAACCGACTTAACCTACCCACACGCAGGTGGGAGGTACCAAGTTATCTACAAAGGCCAAAGTGGCTAAGGTGGGCTACTAATGCCAACTTTGGAAGTCGTGGTGGCCACATAGGCATGCAGAGACTTAGGCCGCATGGGTGGTAGCTAGGTGTTGATCCCAACTGCTGATCGAGGATGCATGAACCTATTCTTTCACATATTCTATTCCCCTGCTTTCCTATCTATTGTGTATAGTGTGTTCTCATCTCCCATGCTTTGTGTTGTTTCTTTTCTTTTCTTTTCTATACTGTATATTTTAGATTTTGAAGATTTTTACGAGACTGAGGATGTCGCACCACTTTCACCCGACCATTACGCCGGGAGGAGCCGCGCATCCCGATATGGGGTGAATTTGAAGTTTATTATCACTACATGGACGGGGAGTACTGGGAGATTGATTATAACCGTCATGTCATTATCTACACAGGCTTAATTAGTGTCTTCTTTCGTTTTTTAGGTTCTCCGAGGGCCTCTTTTGTTGGAGATTTTAGAATCATGCAACGGTTACCGTTTGATCGTATGTGGCAAGACCCTAGGTTTAGGCAGCATTACCCTTCAGCTTCATCATCAAGTTCCAATAGTATGGCTAGGGATAGTATCGGAGATTGGGTGCATCGTCGTAGGTTAGAGTCGACTTTTCCATCATCTCCATCGCCCCACCGGTAGAGCCCATGCAGGTCTATCGCCTAGGTTTAGGGACGCCCTTCCACCGGGACTTCCCGACTTCCGCCACATCCGCGCGTTAGGTTTGCTGGGCTAGGTCTGAGATAGGAGGTCCCTTGGTTAGGCTTTTGATACTTTTGACTTTTGACATATTATTTTGTATACTCTTTGTGATTCTTGTGTTTATTGTACATTATTCTTTTGGAGGTTCCTAGGAGGGAACCCACTGTACGTACAAAATTTATTATATTAATGAAAACTATTTTCTTTCGCTGCACTCTGATATGTTGTTATTTATATTTATACTCGTAATTATAGGATAATATTATAAATGGGGCAAGGGTGCCACATTTTGGTGGTATCAGAGTAGTTCGGTCCTAACCGGACTGTGAGTTATAGAGTCTGGCCCATATCTTAATTGGAGTTCCCATTGAACACCAACTCTAAGGGGGAGAGTGAAAGGACGCTTAGCAGTTATCTTATCTAGGTGAGTAGACACAGATGATTGCTACTGAATATTCATAAGACTTGTCTTGTGAATAAGTTTCAGATTCCCAAAATGAGTTATGGCATGCACTAGAAACATGAACGGAGGATCAGTGGAGAGGACCAGTAGGACCAGGAGTTCGGAATGATCAAGGAAACCCTGAGGCTAGAATCATTCGGGATCTTGCAACGGCTATGTTGCAACAGACGCAACTGAATGCCGAGCTAATTCAGATAGCATCGCGACCACAACGAGACACTGAGACTAATCAAGGTCTAGTCAATTTCCTTAAGGGTAATCCGCCACAGTTTGAGGGCGACTTCGATCCGGAAGGTGCAAAGAAATGGATACAATAAATGGACAACCATGAGATGTAGGGAGGAAAGCAAAGAGGATTACGCTGCATTCTTGCTGGTCGGGGAAGTTGAGAGTTGGTGGCAAGAAAAGAGAAGGGTGTTGGAGGCGAAAGGGAGATCAATTACTTGGGAGGTGTTTCGAGAATGCTTCCTAGAGAAGTATTTTCCAAATACCGTGCGACAGCAGAAAGAGTGAGAGTTTAGTTCCTTGACTCAAGGGAATATGACAGTTGGTGAATATGTGACGAGATTCAAAGCTTTCGTTAAATATTCAGAATACTATCAATTGAACCCTAGCAAAGAATGGATGTGCCGTCGATTTATCGATGCACTAAGGGTGGAGCTTCGAAAATCAATCTTACCTCTAAGATTGAAGAATTTTCCTGATATGGTTGAGAAATGTATGGAGCTAGAAAATGTGGAACCTCGCAGAGAACCTAAGAGTGGAGGACCAATTAGGAATCATGGGTCTGCACAGAAGGGACGAGGAGATCGAGGACATCTATATGTGCGCTCTGGAAAGAATCAAATGGAGTATATGGATATGCACCTCGACGCCCCGAGGGAAATCCGGTCTGTTATTGATGTGGTGGAAACCATGTGGTGCGAGAGTGTCCACAAGCAGAACAAGGAGTTTATTATAGGTGTGGGAAGCCTAGACCATTGCCAAGAGTAAACCTTTACCTAGCAACTGCAGGAGTAAGGAATGAAAGAGGGCTGGGTCAAAATCAAGAGAGGCAAGTGGCAGAGGGCCGAAATAATATAGCAGGAGGAACGAGACCGCCAAGAGGACTATCTGATAAGCCTGCTATGGGAAGAGTGTTTACTGTTAAAGGAGCCGAATCATCCCAATCTCCCGACCTAAGGTATGTGCCTCGTATCTGGACATATCCTGTCAGTACGCTTTGACTCAGGTGCTACTCATTCTTTCATCTCCAATGATTGTATTGAACATCTTAAACTTCCAGTGTCATCCTTACCACATACTTTGCTTATTTCAACACCTACCAATGACTCTTATCAAACAACCACGGTGTGTCGTCAATGCCCTATCAAAATCGAAAATCATGACTTCTTAGTTAACCTAATTTGTTTACCTTTGCAACAATTAGACATAATCTTAAGGATGGATTGGTTATCAGCTAACCATGTAAACCAAGATTGTGCCTTAAAACCTTAACATTTTCAAAGGAATCTGCCAATGCTGAGGCTGGGAAAGAAAAGAAGAACTCTCAGATATGCATGATGCTATGTTCCTTAGAAGGAAAAGATCCCCTTAACTTGGAAAGTATACCCATAGTAAATGAGTACCCTAAAGTATTGCCTAATGATATCCCATGATTACCACCAAAGAAAGAGATAGAATTTGCCATTGACCTTATTCCAGGAACATGACCTATCTCCAATGCTCCTTATAGGATGTCATCTTTAGAGTTAGTAGAATCAAGAAGCGCTAGACTAAAATGTTAGGAAAAGGATTTATCCGCCTCTAGTGTTTCACCATGGGGTGCACCAGTTTTATTTCTGAAAAAGAAAGATGGAGCATCTAGACTATGTGTAGATTATAGACAATTGAATAAAGTTACCATTAAGGATAGATACCCATTACCTAGAATAGACGATCTGATGGACCAATTGAAAGGAGCTTCCGTCTTTTCTAAGATAGATCTACGGTCAAGATACCATCAGATTAGGGTTAAGAAAGACAACCCTAAGACTGCTTTTAGGACAAGGTATGGACATTATGAATACCTAGTCATGCCATTTGGGGTAACCAATGCCAGAGCAATATTTATGGATTATATGAATAGGATATTCTGTCCATACTTGGATTAGTTTATAGTAGTCTTTATAGATGATATTTTGATCTACTCTAGAACCCAAGAGGAACACGTAGAACACCATGGATAGTACTACAGATCCTTAAGGATAGACAGCTTTACGCCAAGTTATCCAAATGTGAGTTTTGGAGTTCAGTTCTTAGGACATATCATAAATAAGGAAGGAATAGCCGTAGACCCAGCAAAAGTAGAAGCTATATTACAATGGGATAGACCTATCATCGTCAGCGAAGTAAGAAGTTTCTTCGGATTGACCGGATACTATCGAAGGTTTATAGAAGGATTCTCTAAGATTGCTTTACCCTTAACCCAGTTAACTAGGAAAGGATCTACTTTTGAATGGTCAGATAATTGTGAGCAAAGTTTTCAGGAATTAAAGAATAGATTGACCACTTCCCCAGTCTTAGTTTTACCCTATCCATTAAAGGAATTTGAGGTCTACTGTGATGCTTCCTATCAAGAGTTAGGATGTATATTGATGCAAGAGAAAAGGGTAATAGCTTATGCCTCCAGGCAATTAAGGATTCATTAAAGGAATTATCCTATCCATGATCTAGAATTAGTAGCTATAGTGTTTGCCCTGAAAATATGGAGACATTACTTATATGGTGCAAAGCTTTGTGTCTATAGTGATCATAAAAGTTTAAAATATTTATTTGATCATAAGGAATTAAATATGAGACAGAGGAGGTGGATGGAGTTTACTAAAGATTATGAGTTTGATTTACACTATCACCTGGGGAAGGCTAATGTAGTGGCAGATGCACTTAGTAGGAAATCTTTACACGTATCTGCCATGATGATTAAAGAGTTAGGCATGACAGAACAATTTAGAGACTAAAGTTTAGGAACAGAAGTACACAAGGAAAGGTTATACCTAGGAAAAAGTTATAATCACCAATGATTTCTTAGAGCTTATAAAAGGGAAGCAAGAGACAGATGAACATCTTAGGAAAATAAGAACTTTAGTTGAGGAAGGAAGAAAGACATACATTAGCATAGGGAGAGATGGAGCATTAAGATTTAGAGAAAGGATATCTGTTCTAGAGTACTTGGAAATTAGGAAAATGATCTTAAAGGATGGACATAAGAGTAAGTTAAGTATTCACCCTGGAGCCACCAAGATGTATCAAGATCTTAAGAAGTTATTTTGGTGGCCTGAAATAAAAAAGGAAATAGCAAATTTTGTTTTATCCTGCTTAGTGTGTCAAAAGGTTAAGAATGAACACCAAAAGCCTACAGGAACTCTTCAATCTTCAACAATACCTGAGTGGAAATGGGATAACATAGCTATGGATTTTGTAGTAGGGTTACCTAGGACTCAGAGGAAGTATGATACCATCTGGGTAATCATAGATAGACTTACTAAGAGTGCCCATTTCCTACCTATCAATGAGAGCTATTCATTAGAAAAATTAACCCAACTCTATATTAGGGAAATCATTAGACTACACGGTTTACCTACTACCATCATATCTGATAGAGATCGTAGATTTGCATCAAGGTTATGGAGAAAAGTACACCAAACCATAGGTATTAAATTAAGCATGAGCTCCACATATCATCCTCAAACTGATGGTCAATCTGAGAGAACTATCCAATCCATAGAGGATCTTTTGAGAGCATGTACTCTTGAAAAGATGTGTAGCTAGGATGAGTTGTTACCTTTAATAGAATTCACCTACAATAACAGCTTACCATTTCAAAGATTAGAATGACACCTTTTGAAGCTTGTATGGACGTAAGTGTCAAACACCCCTTTGTTGGTTTGAGTCAGGAGAAAATCTTATATTAGGACCAGAACTAATCCAATAAACCTCCAAACAAATCAAAGTGATTAGGGGGAAATGAAAGCTACCCAAGTCCGACAAAAGAGTTGCCATGATAAGAGAAGCCAATTCCTTAGAATTTGAAGCAGAGATCATGTTTTCTCGAGAGTATCTCCTGACCGGGCATTGGTAGAGCAATCAAATCTAGGAAGTTAACCCTCAATTTATTGGACCTTTCCAAATTCTTCTAAAGATTGCACCTGTTGCTCATCATATTGCTTTACCCCCGAACTTGTCAAACCTTCATGATGCATTCCACATGTCCCAACTTCGGAAATACCATCCCGACCCGTCTCATATCATTGAGCCTGAGTCAGTACAGCTCAGGGATAATGATATGATCCCGAATGACTTCAAGAACTTGCATGGCCTGATAAAAGATTTTATTTTAAGTTACGTTTATTTGCTTTGAATAAAGATTATAATAAGTCTATTGGGCTGCATTACTTGGGTTTTACATATTGGCCCAATTGAACTTCTTAATTTCGTTTTTTTTGTTGTTTATTTTAAGTTAGCTGAATTAGTTTTATTTAAATTAAATAACAAAAAAAAAAGGGCAGCAACTGATGGCTTTTGGAATGCTCCATTTAGGAGTTGTTAGGAAGTGCATTTGACACTTTAATACACTAATTAATGGACAATTGAAGTGCAGCCATTAATATGATTAAGTAGGCATTCAATTGACATTACTAATGTGTCTAGGAAGAAAGAGAAATGTAGATTTTGCTGTCCTATATATGCATTACGAATTTTATGAATGAAATTAGAATTTGGATGTTAAGGTAGTGTTTACACTTTGAAAGTTTTGTGTCTCTCTTAGGTTCTGGATTGAGCCATATTCTAACTTAAGCAATCCTTCTTGTGGTGTCTTCCTTTTGCTTATCAATTTCTTAGGGAATTGTGGTGCTTCCATTTCTTACCTTTATCCATTTCTCTTTTATTTGTTTGAATTACAATTCTATTGTGTATATAATTTTGACCAAAGATCGAATTTAACAAAAAGACTACCCACATCAAAGTATTTGTCATCATTCGGCACCAAAGCCCAGGTTGAGGTTGAAATTTCGCTTTGTTTTTCCTTTCTTCTTTCGCTGCTCACTTCTTCTTCTCCATTTCTATTTTAATTTCTTTCAATTGTGAGTTTGTCTAACTTTGTTTCTTCTTCTTGTCCAGAAAACTACCCAAAAGAATCATCTTTGAAAGCTGCACAAAAAAAAATCAAAATTTTTTTTAAAAAAAAGAAGGAAAATGTAGACCTTTTCTTATTTATTTTTGTTTTTCTTCATGGACAATTTCTTTTTGTACTTTTCTTTGCTTCTTTACAAACTCACTTTCTCCACTCGCTTTGCTATTTCGTAATTTGTTACTTGCTTGATTGTTTGTGTTTGACTCAATAAAGAACTCAAGAGAGCATTTGAAAGGAAAAAGGCAAGGAGTTGAAACACTTAGCAAGCAGTAAATCTTTTCTTATTTATCCTTAGTATTTGCTCTAACTTGATTATTTGCAACAAATTGAGATCTTCTAGAAATGAATTTGTTGTTGAGGGATATCAGGTTGGTCTGTGGATAAAAAGAAATCATGAGAGTCAGATAAAGAAAAGGAGAAGCGTAGAAAAAAAAAGTGTGGCAAGAAATTAGAGGGCAGAAATAGAAAGAGTGTCTTTGAGAAAAGATTTATGCAAATTAGTGAACAGTTTAGAAATGAGTTGAAAATCATACAAAGAAAATATTTGAGAGAAAAAAATGAGGTGAATGAAAAAGAGAGTAATGCAAGAGAGAGTGCGATAAAATGAGTGGCAAAAGAAGTCATCTTGGAAACTTGTTTTTATCTTAACCTTTGCCAAGTTGTGTTGATTCACAGCAGAGGTTGAAAATGAAATTCCAAAGGAGGCTTGGAAGACAACAAATGTGTTTGAAGAAGTGCTTGCAAAGGAACAATGTAGTGCATCAATTGAAGTTGAATGGCAAGAGAAAAATGAGGAATTTGTGGATGTGGCTATAAAGGAAGTACCTTACAATTTTTTTCCAGACATGAGAATGAGGCATCAAGTAGATCTCATTCCAAGTGCACCTCTACTCATTAGGCCATCTTATGAATTTAATGTAAAGAAAGCATTCTTTGAAGAAGAGAAGAGAAAGGAAATGAGTGAGGAAAAGTTTGAAAGAAGATTTGAGATTTTCTTTATAACAAAAAATAAGGCGAATGGAGAATTGTTGCGAGGACAACCTAAGTATATCTTTCTATGTAAAGATGCTTGTTCTATTACTAACGCTAATTCTTTGCATAGTGGTGCTAATTTTATTTTGAAGGCACATGTTCTCAAAATCCCAAGAGAGGTACCACATGGATTCAGAAGAATTATGTTTGATCCCGGAGGATGAAGAGGAATTCTAAAGTCAATAAATTCGAGGACCAATTCTCTTGAAGAAGGAGGGTATGGTATTGACAACCACTTTGATGTGGGTAGTCTTTTTGTTAAATTCGATCTTCGGTTGAAATCCAAACTCAGTTATCAAAGTAAAACAAAATTGTTTTTAAATAAAATAAAAAGAAATAGATAAAGATGAGGATGGAAGCACCACAATTTCCTAAGGAATTAAAAAAGAAAATCTAAGAATGCCACAAGAAGGTTACTTCTTGATAAGTTTAATTTTGGCTCAATCCAGAACCCAAGAGTGCATGACTCTCAAAATGTGATAAACACAAATTTTAACATCCAAATTCTGCCCTTCATTCCTCAAATTTCGTGCATACATATAGGGTAAAAAAAAAGGCAAGGCATCAGCTACATTGTACACTAAACAACCCATTAATTAGTAGTAAAGTGTCTAATTGATGACAGCCCATTAATTGGTAGTAAGGTGCCTAATTGAATGTGTAATCTTCACACTAATGACTAGCTATTGTAACTCCTCCCAAATCCGGGTACCACCAGATTCGTATGAAAGAAGAAGATGTTCACAAGACCGCTTTTCGCATTCACGAGGGACATTATGAGTACTTGATCATGCCTTTTGGGTTGCCTAATGCTCCGGCTACCTTCCAGTCGGTAATGAATGACATTTTTAAGCCCTTTTTGCGCAAGTATGTGTTGGTTTTCTTGATGACATATTAGTGTACAGTGCTGATTGGAAATCCCACCTTAACACCTTAACATTGTTCTAGAGGTCCTCAAATAGAATCAGTTTGTAGCTAACCAAAAGAAGTGTGCTTTGGTCAAAGAACAAATTAAGTATTTGGGTCATGTGATTTCCTCTAAAGGAGTGGGCAAGGGACCTCGTGGAAGGTTGCTAATGTCTTGAATTGGCTAACACCCAAGAATGTGAAGGGTGTGAGGGGTTTCCTTGGACTCATGTGGTACTACAGAAGTTTATTGCCAATTATGGCAAGATTGCTAGACCTCTAATCGAGCTTACTAAGAAGGATAATTTTGTGTGGAATGATGTCGCTATATCGGCCTTTGAGGAATTAAAGCATGCAAAGGACATCTTCCCCTGGTGTTAACCCTCCCTAATTTCTCTTTTCCTTAGAGATTGAGTGTGACGCCTCGGGGAAGCGGGGTCGGAGCCGCTTTAATGCAACACAAGCACCCAATTGCCTACTTTAGCAAGGCTTTTACTGCCCAAACCTGCCTAAATCAAAGATATGAGAAAGAGTTGATGGCTTTGGTCTTGGCCATTCAACATTGGAGGCATTATTTATCGGGAGGAAGTTTGTGGTATACTCGCATCAAAAAGAGCTTTGAGGTACTTGCTGTAACAAAGAATCACTACCGCAAATCAAAGAAGAATGGATTGCCAAACTTCTTGGTTATGACTTTGAAGTAATATACAAGGTAGGGGTGGAGAACAAGGTTGTCGATGCCTTGTCTAGGAAGTTAGATGATGGTGAAATGAGGGCTCTAGTCTCTTACCCAATATGGCAAAGAAGGTAAGGAAGTGCAAGAGAGTTTACGTATGATCCCGAAATGCAGAAATTGATGCAGTGAGCTTTCTGGCAGACTCGTTGCTCACCCGGTTATGCAAAGAAAGGATGAGTTACTTTTTTACAAGCGCAGTTAGTCTTACTCGCTACATCTCCTCTCATTCCCGAACTTTTAAAGGAATTTCATGCCTCACCTACGGAGGACACTCTGATTTTTGCGCACGATAGAATGTTGGCAGGAATCTTTATTGGAAGGTTATAAAGAGTATGGTTCAGAACTTTGTCAAGTCCTGCGATGTTTATCAGAGACACAAGTATGCTGCCACAAGTCCGAGGGGTCTTCTTCAGCCACTTCCAATTCTGAGCCTTATATGGAGTGAAATCTCTATGGATTTCATTGCAGGTTTGCCTAAAAGTAATGGAAATGAAGTAATTATGGTTATTGTTGACAGACTTTCTAAGTTCAGCCATTTTGTTCCCTTGAAGCATCCTTTCATTGCTAGAAGCATTGTATCAATTTTTGTCAGAGAAGTGGTGAGGCTACATGGCATTCCAGACTCAATACTGAGTGATAGGGACCCTTTGTTTGTAAGTATTTTCTGGAAGGAGGTTTTTAAACTACAGGGCACGGTTTTGAGGATGTCTTCTGCTTATCATCCCCAAACCAATGGGCAAACCGAAGTGGTAAACCGACGCTTGAAGGCTTACTTAAGGTGTTTTGTGTTTGAATAACCTAAGACTTGGTCTCACTGGTTGGCTTAGGCAGAGCTGTGGTACAACACCACCTTTCATAGCTCCACAGGTTTCACCCCTTTTCAGGTGGTGTATGGGAGAGAACCTCCTACATTGGTGAGGTTTGTGGAGGGAGAAACAAGAGTTAAAGTCGTGGCTCAGGAGTTACGGGATAGAGATGAGGCTCTTAGACAGTTGAAATACAATTTGTAAAGGGTTGAAGAATTAATGAAGCACTATGCTGACAAGAAGAGGAAAGATGTGCATTTTGATGTTGAAGACTGGGTATTTCTTAAGCTCAGGCCAAACAGACAACAATCTGTGGTGCAAAGAATCAATCAAAAATTGGCTCCTCGATTTTTTTGGGCCTTTTAAAATCATACAAAAGGTAGGACCCGTGGCCTACAAATTACAGCTTCCAGATGCCTCAAGAGTTCACCCAATTTTCCATGTCTCCCAGCTCAAGAAAGCAGTTGGAGACTACCAGGTAGTGACTGACTTGCCTGCAGGTTTAGAGGTGGAAGACTCTACTATGGTTCAGCCTGAGAAGACACTGTCTTGGAGGGACAGATTTGAGGAGGGTTAGCTCATTAGGGAATGGCTGGTACAATGGAAGCGGAATGCTCACGAGGATGCAACCCGAGAGTCCGAAAGGTCGCTGAGAAGCCAATTCTCGAGTTCAAATTGGGGACAAGGCTGATATTGAAGGGGGGGAGTAATGTTAGGACCCCTATTAGCCCAATTGATGTTGGACCCGATGATGAGGTACTAGTGAGCC
Organism: Calophaca sinica; assembly: GCA_037113605.1. Taxonomy (NCBI): domain Eukaryota; kingdom Viridiplantae; phylum Streptophyta; class Magnoliopsida; order Fabales; family Fabaceae; genus Calophaca; species Calophaca sinica. Next base: position 4,177 of record JBAFXK010000014.1, on the reverse strand, counting down.
TGTCAAGCCAAACCCACGGTTTGCCGATGGTGTACACATAAGAAAAAGAAAATAGTGGGGGTGAGAAGAGCGTGATCGCCACTGGCGCTTAGTTAGGAATCAGACCGATTTAGTGCATGGAAGGGGAATATTGTAATCATTCTGAATTTTCCTTTGGTTAGATATTTTGGTCGAGATAACCTTCTCTCCGAGGAGTCGAGGCTCGGGCTACCATTGTAGTGAGTCTTACTTTCATTTTCCTTCTTTTCCCGCTTTAATCGAATTAAATTTCCCAATTCGCCTTAATTCTTTCGCTTCATCATAAGCTTACGCCTGTGGTGGTGATCCTCACCACCACTTTCAAGACAATCTTGTGCGGAAGACGCTGAACATCTATGTTAAATAAATTGTGGTAGAAATTCATGGCTTCTTCCTGATTTTCCAGAGGCAACTTGGAGTGTAATTGTCAACATTGTAAAACTACCGAGGAACTCGCTGGATTTTCAGTGAGTACATTGAGCTTTGAGAGAGAAAGAGGATAAAATCAATGTGTGACAAAGTGGAAGGAAAACCATAAGGATCCCCGAATATATATGTCCTACAACTGTGTTAAATAAATTGTGGTAGAAATTCACGCTTTTTTCTGACCTTCCGGTCAACTTGGAGTGTAATTGTCAACATTGTAAAACTACCGAGGGAACTCGCTGGATTTTCAGGAGTACTGAGCTTTGAGAGAGAAAGAGGATAAACTCAATGTGTGACAAAGAGGAAGGAAAACCGTATGATCCTCAATATATATGTCCTATAATCGATCGTATAGTATGGAGCATGGCGTAAGCCATCGACTTAAGGAAAATAGTCACTAACCTCAATTCTTGTAAGTTCGACCCCAACTATTGGTGCGCTTTTCTTTCTTGGATAATTAAAATATATTTGCACTCGCTTCAATGTAAGAGGTGCTCCACTTTACTCCAACATTTATGAGAACTAAGAAGACATTAAATTAAATATTTCAAAACTTCATGCGAACTAAAATTTGTCATATACATGAACCTTGCATAAATCCTCTTGTGTATCACATATTACTAATTTTTGAAACCATGAACTTATGAAACTTATGTGGCTGAACTTATTTGACAGATCATCTCGAGACTCTTCCTTAGTATTTGGTATCTTATGCACCATTTCTTTCAACTTCTTTTATACTCATTGCTAAAAATTCTGCTTGGTTCAGAGATGGAGTTCTAGTGAAATGTGAGATCAACGGTGAGGTTCAAGTAAATTCCCATATCATATGTCTACCTCATCTAACTCTTTCATTTGCAAATTCTTCATTTGTAAAATTATATATCAATATCTAAAGGCACATCATGGCTTATTGATCTTGGCATTATAATTTTGTAGTTAAATCATGATCATATGGATGATGATCAATTGCTTGATAACTTGGAAGAGGAAGAAGATGAAGGCATACTTTGATGGATCATTAGTATCATGAGTTTTTATTTTTTATATTATAATTATAATATTATTTTGGTAAATATTATTAGATTGATGATTAATGAATTAATCGTTTTTGTGAGACACTTTAAACACTTAATTGCTTAGCAACTTGGATATGGAAGAATGTCAAGGAATATCTTGATTAGTATCATGACTTTGTTTTGAATTACAATGTAATTTTGATACTATGCTCTGTGATTAATGAAATGTCTTTTGACAACTTGGAAGTGGATGAAAATGAATGCATGTCTTGATAGTTAACTAGTATTTAACATGATGACTTTTGTTTCCGATTACAATGTTATTGTTGTCAAATGAAAAGAAAAACCATTGTTTAATCAATCGAATGGTTCGATAAACAAGAAAAATCATTGCAAAAGTGAAAACCGCTTTCCTTCGAGATCAACGACAATGGTTTCTCCGTGTTCTCTTTAGTAACCATATACAACGCTTTATTCCCATTTGTAGCAACGGTAATTGTCCGTTTCTCCAAATAAATGAACGATTTTTATGCGTTCTTTTAATAATCATAACCACGATTTTGTCTGTCTCAAGGTTCTTGAAGCAACAATACACATCGTTTCTCATAGTATAATTCAAAAACTGCCTCTATTGTATGCCAATAACAACAGCTTTTTTATTAGTGTTATTTTGAGGCAGCTTTCGACAATAGGTAGAGAGAGGTCAAGGAAACAATTTGACAACAACTAAGCAAAGACTTTAATAAAGGCATGAAGATTCAAGATTTGGCACTTGGGCCAATTACATGGGGAGAGCTAAGAAGATTAAGGATCAATTGAAGTTTCAAATGACATATTTGCTTGATGAAAGCAAATGTTCTAAAATTGTTCATTGTCTTGTAAATTTTCTAGTAATTGAGATTGTGTAGATTTCTTCAATTTGTAATAAATAGGAAATAAACCTAAGTGTGTGATTGAGGCCGTGGGCTTGTTTTAGGTTTGGGTTTATTTGGGCCTTGCCTTTGCCTTTGTTTGGGCTGGGCAAGCGCTAATAGTACCTATAAAAGGCCTAGCTATGCTTCATGTAAGGACTTTTTGATCATTTGTTGAATTTGGTGAGTTAGAGCAAGTGCTCCTCTTTGTTCTTTATTGAACCTATCATGGATCTTATCAAGGCTTAATTGCTCTTGTGACGATCTACATTGATGATTATCATTCTTCCATGAAGAATGTGGCTTTTCTTCATTCTTGAATCATCTCTCATCTTTCCACATTTGTGAGTTCTTCTCTTTTCTTGCATTTTCTATTTGTAGATCTAGTTTCTTCTTTCAAAATTCTCTTTGTTTTTGGTGATGGAAAATGTATGATTATGGAAAGATCCTTCGATTTTAGTGAATTAGATGTCTAGTTCATATCATGATCCAAATTTTGTTTGATATATGTTAGTTTATGTGATTTATGTGATCTTTGAACACTAGTGATAATTCTGGATCCAATTGTATAGGATTATTGCAAGTTTGGTCACAAATTTTGTCAATCCGAGAGTATAGCTGCAGTCGCAAGAAAAACGCAGATTTTATGCTTTCAAAAAATAAAAATAAAAAAATAAAAATATTGTTCGTTGATTTGATCTTGAATTCTATGATAACTCATGAAGTTTGATCTGATGTCTTTCAATAATCTCACATCCTTGATCCATTGGTTCTGACCTGGTCACGTTGGATTGATCATTGGCATGTTTCACCATTGTGTTCTTGAAGCTTCATCAAATTTCTTTGATTTTTGATCCAAATTTTTGTGTCATGTTTGTGTGTTGATGTCGCAAGTGATTGTCTGTGGTGTTTAAGGCCCAATCCATCATTTCAATTATGATTTTGTGTGAAAATTGCAAATTTAGTTACAGTTGGGAAATTTTTTTGCACTTCAAGTGTTCATCATCATTTTCTTCACTTGACATTGTTTAATCCAAAATTTTGTATTCAGGAAGTTGTTTGGTGTTTAAAAATTCATTTCAACTCCAAATCCGGAAGTTCAAAAAGCCAAGTGACAAGTGAAAACGCTGAGGAATTAGGGGATTCTGTACAAAAAAAAAGATGCAAAAAAATTCTACCTAGGGTGAAAAATAGTATACGGGTAAATTAAAAAGACGCTACTAAAAACTATTCTATACTTTCCAGAAAATTCTAAAACAATTCTTCTAACACTTCTCAACATATTTCCTAGCTTCTGAAATTTTCTTGGGATTTTTGGACCTTGTTTAGTTGGTGAAATAAAAAAACACAATTAAGTCATTTTTGGGGCACTTTTCACTTCCTACTTGTCTCTTTTTGACCTCTAATATTTGGAGTGTGTTTTTTGGATGACTTTTTTTCTTGTTTGTCTTTAAATTTCTTTTTGGTTTTGTCTTTAAGAGTTTCGCTTTGTCATTTTTTAGCCTCTTGCATGATATTTTCTCATTGTGTGTTTCCACATGTGCATTTGAGTTTTCACATTCTTGATGAGCAATTGGTGGGTTCTTTAAAGAGTTTGTGAGTAGCAATTTAGGGAGTGGAAAGCAAGAGTGCATATTATAGAAAAAGCCTTATTTGAGTGTGACATAAACACTTAGTGGAATATTATTTGAGTGGAAACATTTAGCAAGTGGTGAGGTCCATTTAATTTTATTTTTTTGTTGTATTTGTTTTTGTAACAATGGATAGTGGAAGTTCAACTCCTCCTTCTCCAAGAACAACCTC